>CM057452.1:1195265000-1196465000 GCA_016271365.2 Neoceratodus forsteri
CTAGACTACCAGGGATTACTTAAACAGTATATTACCAGCAATCGGGGACACAGGCAGGAGGAGAGTACCGCTAAACTACCAGGGAATGTTATACAATACAGCTACCCGTGATTGAGGAATCCAGTGGGAGGGTACCACTAGAATATCAGGGTTTTGTGGGTGCTTGTGGACGATGTTCTGTGTAGGCGGGTGGCCACCCACGGCTGGCGGTTGCTGTGTTGCACCATGCAATACAGCAGCCTGCCTGTGGGTGGCCAGGTTTGTTTCTACTCTTCACAGGCTCAACTTTGAGCCCCCCTATGCGGCGCAACGCAGGGTTGTGCCAGCATATGCACTACACATCCCGGGCTGAATATTGGGATGTGCCGCATATGCATGGGCACACCCCTGCATCTGCGCTGCATACCATTACACTGCACCCCAGCGTATCGGGATATGTGCTGCGCCTGATAGCCCTTTCAATATCCCACCAGGGTGCATTGCAGGGTTGCACCGGCACAACTCTGTTGCGCCATGAGGAAGACCTTTGAATATCTGGACCTCAGTGTTTAGTAAACTAATTGGTCTCAAGTTGTTAAGATGTTTTTTGTGCCCTTTTTTATGCAGACAAATCATAATAGCTTCTCCAAAATTAGTAGTATCAGAGACAGGCTGTAGCATATCATTAAAAAGTAGCTGCAACAGGACTGTCAGGTCTGTAGAGAATTTTTTTATAGAAAGCACTTGATATCCCATCAGGGCCTGGGGATGAGACATCTCGTAATGAATTGATAGCTGCCTCTACCTCTTTAACATGAATTGGTGCATTCAGCTCATCAGATTGAAGAGTAGTTAATTCTGGGGGTAAATTTTGCAAAAAATCCTGCAGTGACATAGAGGGGCTATGTATGTTCCCAAACATGTTATTTAAATGTTTGTTTACAAGAGCAGAATATCTGTATCCAAAGATTTGACTGTACCATCTGTGTCCTGTAATTCTGTCATTAAGGTAATGTCCAACCTATGTATACATGCTGCATAAGGATCAGAACTGGGTTGGACTTCCATCCCATACCTCATTTCTGCCTCCAAGGAAGCAGCCCTATTGCACTGAAACTCAGACATTTTATTTTTAAGTGCAGCAATCCGCATCAAAAAATAGTGTCTATTATCTTGTGAAACTGGATGTTTCATGTATTTATAAAGCCTTTTTCTTTGTTCCAAGTATTGTAAGAACTCCACATTTGATTTAACCTGCCCTAAATGGATAATTAAATTTCTGCTATTCATTTTGGTATCTTGCCACCAGCTCCATCCAGTAAGTATCATACACACACCTAACAGACCCCCTCATTTTAAGTAAGTATGCAATTTATTTTATTTTATTTTATTTATTTATTTATCAAGTCTAGGATTACAAATACCTTTGAGCCATGGCTCTTTTACAAAGGTTCCACGTCAGAGAAATACAAATTATGGGGAACATCAAGACAGGCATTACAACAATGTGGACATTGCAAACAGAGTACAGATTAATACAGTTCAAGGGTAGCATTGTAACAAGGCAATAAGCGGCATTTGTCAGAGAAAATAGACAACAGATAAGTGCCAAGTCATAGGGAGAGGGAAGAGGGTAGGAGGAATGTAGGAAGGGTGGCAAGAGGGTGAAAAGTGCAGCATTGGGTATACCAAGATGTAAGGGTAGAATCCAGTGGGGGAGGGCAACTAGAGCAGAAGCGGAAGTGGAGAAACAAGGTTAAGTTGGCCAGTCACAGGAGATGTTGGTAGTGAGATAGTCCCAGAGCCTAGTTTTAAACACACTAATAGTTTGGGCAGAGGAGATGGTTCGGCTGAGGCCATTGAACCAGAGTGGTGCTCGATAAGCAAAAGAGCATTGTCCCTGTGAAGTGTGACAGTGGGGAACTTTCAGTAGCTATAGCGTGGATCTCCTAAGGCACCGTTTGTTAATTCGGTGTTGTAACAGAGTTGAGACCCCAAAAGGTGCAAGGCCAAGGTAGATTTTTTGACCATGGAGCAAGTGGAGAAACTTTATGGGTTTGATAGTTGGAGCCAGCCAGTCTGAGTGTATAGGTCACATGTGTGGGTGAGACGGTGAGCACCAGTGATGAGCCAACATGCTTTATTTAAGGCAGTTGAGGCGTCTAAGGGTTGTGGTTGTGGCGAGCCATAAATGATGAGACCATAGTCTGTACAGAGATCACAGAGCTCAGGACTGCAACCTTCAAAGCTTCTGGCGTGAGGTGTGGTCTGTGTTTGTGGGAGACCAAGCCATGTAGTAGCAGCTCTAGCTACATTATCTACATGAAGTCCATAGGGAGAGAGAGGGTCAAGCTGAATCCCTAAGTATTTGAAGGACACCACCTGATCTAGAGTGTTGCCTGTGTGGTGGAGATAGCCAAGTGGTGTAGCTTGTGGTGGGTTATGAGAGCTGCAGAAGAGCATAGATTTGGTTTCTTGTCATTGAGGACCAGTTTATGATTAAAAACCATGACTCTACAGAACTGAAACCAAGTTGAAGGTTGTGTTGAAGAGTTGCAGGATCTTTGTGAGTGGAGAATACAACAGCATCATCGGCATATAGTATGATCTGCTCCAGAGCAGTGGTAAGGGAGGGAGTTTAAGAAAAGGCTAAAAGGAGGGGTCCCAGTATGGATCCTGTGGGACACCCGAGCTAACAGGCAGGGTGTTAGAGCGTCCGCACTTTTTACTTCTGTTACCGGTTTTCTAAGTAGCTTTTAAACCAGAGAGAAGAGTCTGGTGATAGCCCGGCATTCAGCAGTTGGTGTATTAGTAGTCCATGGTGTACTGTATCGAAGGCCTTGGAGAGGTCAAAGAAAACAGCCCCTGTGAGAAGGCCGTTGTCAAGGGATTTGTGCAAAGCTCCAGTGAACTCAAGAAGGGCTGTGGTGGTGCTGTGACCTTTCCGGAAGCCGTGTTGTTGTGGACAAGATGTATTGTATTTATTCAAGTGGTCGGTAAGTTGATCAGCCATGATGCGCTCAAGTGCCTTAGAGAATGGGGGCAGTATGGAGATAGGGCGATAATTTGAGTGAATCGTCTTGTCCCCACTTTTATGGACAGGTGTCACGGTGGCTGTTTTCCATTGGTCCGGGAAAAATTTCTAATACCATATTAGACTGGTCTAGAAATGAAATATTCATTCTCCATCTTTTTATAGAAGAAAAATATTTTTGAGGTATATTTCCTAAATAAAGAGTACAATTTAAAATAACATGATCAGAAAACTCGCAAGGTTGTAATGTACATGTCTGTGGTACCAGTAATCTGGAGCAGAACAGGAACTCTATCCTGGTAGAACATTTGTTCCTGTAGTAAGTATACCCTGGATCCTTATGCAATTTCCAATAATGCATCTGTTAAATTAATCATTGTAACAATATTTTTTAAGGAGTGAGAATCACAGTAAACATTTTTCTGTACATTATCTTCAGTTTTAAAATTGAGACCACAGTTCATATCCCTTCCCCAAATGACATGCCATGCTGTATAAAGATATGGCCAAATACTCTCAAAAAGCTCCACCCTAGCCACTTTAGTTTGTGGAGCATATATATGCATTAATAATCCTTAGAAAGAAATGTCGGAAAGAGCAGACCAAAAGGAAGGCCCTTCATGGCAATATATCTACCAACATATGAAGTGTGAAATTAGTTCCTCTGAATAGTATTCCCAAGCCATCTACAGAATCAGTGTCAAACTACCAAAAGGGTGGACCTCACATCCATCCCCTCCTGGACGGTTCTGTCTAGAAAAGGGAATCAAGCCTGGTTTCTTGCCAAAGAACAATATCAGGTGTGATGTGCTGAAAAAACAAGGCAGTCAACCTTCTCTTGTAGTTTTTAACACTACACACATTGAGAGAGGCTACTCACAAAGTTGCCATTTAAAAGAGGAAAAAGAGACAGTGACCCCAAACTATCCTGGACTCCCTCCTTTGTCGGGGACCTTCCATGTTTTCCCTTTTTTTCTTTGTCTCCAAAGGGCCCACTACCTGCTCCTCGTCCATGTCTGAAGCCCATTCTGATCTAGAGGAAACATCTGACTCCATGTCAGCTACACCTTCCCTAGTGCTCTGCAGTACCCGGAAAGTGTTCTGTAAAGAAATAGAAGGGAGTGTCCTTAATTTCTTTAAGGAAGCCCTTGTAACCCTTCTGGATTTGGGGAGCTGAAAATTGGGGGGGGGTATTTCAGAATATGTAGGTCCCCCAGTGCGAGACTGATCAGAATTGTGAACAGATTCTGGTGGTTCCATGTCAATTTCTTGTGTGTGGGGTGCCTCTGGGTTTGTTTGACTGTTCATATTCTGCTTCTCTTGTGGTGCTGCGTCACAAGATTGTGTGCCTGATGAAGAAGGTGCTGCATTTTGTTGAGGTTCTGACTCAGAAAAGTGTTGTGGCCCAGCAGTTTCCTGTGCCTTGTTAACCAGATTCTCCTGGTTTAGGCCATTGGCCCTGTTTTACCTAGCCCATGGACATTGGTGATATGCATGCCCAGGTTCTTTACAAAGGTTACATTTATAGATGTTTGTACATGCCGTACTGACATGACCAAAATCTCCACAGAAAGCACACCTCATTCAAGCATAAGATCTGCTCAAGTGTGCACAAGAACCACACTTATAGCAGGCTTTAGGGTAGCCTACATAGAAACAACACCCCCCCCCATCTCACCTTAAAAAAAACTGTTAGGTAAATGGTGTATTTCAGAGTTAGACTTGAGACAATTTTATTTGGAATCGCAATCCCACCCACCCCCTTCCAGATTCCTTCTGTATCAGTTATTGGATCTGGTCCATCTTGTAAATGAGCCTTGCTCAATGATGTTCGCCTGAATAAATAAAGATTTGATGATGATGATGATGATGATGATGATGGTTGTCCTGTAACACTACACCTTTTTTTGCAGCCAAAACAGGATATCATTAACATTCACTCCTTCTTTCCTGAACATGATAGTTACGGTTTTCAGGAGTGGTTTTGTCAATGGAATAGCCATAAAATTGGCCCACAATGGGGTAGACTTTGGCATATTGGCCCAGATATTCAAAAGGGTTGCGCCATGCGCAACAGGGTTGCACGTGCGCGACTCCAAAAATGCGCCATTCTGCGATATTCAGAAGGGGCCAGCTGCGCCACCGAAAACATGCTGAGCAACAGCGCAATGGAAATGAAGGCATGCGCAGAACTAGGCATGGATCCATGCATAAAGTGCGAATGCGAGTCCAACACTTGCTAATGCGCAAGAGTGGCTCAGCCGAAGTTGCGAGTACCGTGATTTTGAGCCAAAATAAAAGGTTTCAAGAAAGCGGCGCAAGAACCCTAGCAGGCCGCAAACTGGGGAGAGAGACAGAGAGTGAGAGAAAGACAGGAGCTGGAAGGGCAGAGAGGGACAGTGGGTCCAGGAGGACAGAGAGGCCAGTGGGGTGCCCGTGCGGTGGGAAGCAGCAGTGGGGCAGCGGGGGTAACACAGGAACAGCAGCCGGAGGGCAGCCAGGGAGATGGACAGTGTCAGCTTCCAGGAAGCTGTAATGAGGGGTGAGACACCATGCCAGGGAGCGACGCAGAGGGCCCATCGGCGCTGCCCCGACAGGCGGTATCATGCCCGTGATCAGCTTCGAGCCGTACACAGACGCCGAGATTGTGGGCCGCACCGCCTGAACAGGGCACAACTTGAGATGGCTCTACCAGCTGTGCAGTGATGTGATGCAGGCACTCACGACGGAGTCATGCTCTGTCCGTGAGACCAAGGTGACAGCCTGCACGTGCCTGCTCGCCACGGCACCTTCCAGAGGCCGACAGGGACATCACAGGCATTACACAGTCAGCCACGCCACGCATCCTCACCCAATTCCTCACGCACTGCTGCCTCATGCTGTGGAGTACATCAATTTCCCCAGCACCGCGGGCAGGCTGCACAACAAACATGCAGGAGTTCCACAGGTAGCACGTATGCTCAGATGCTAGGGCCATAGACTGCACCCATGTGGCTACTCCACGCCACCCGCCCCGACGGCCAGGCTTATCGGAACCCAAAGGGTTTCTTCCAGTGTCAACTGCCAGGTGGTGTGTGATGCCACTCACAGATTATCAATGTCTGTGCCACACACCCTGGTGGAGCACATGATGTTTCTCATATGGCACTCAGTCTGCACTGTGCCATCGATTCAAAGTGGGAACATCCCATGGGTCATCTAGTGGGTGAGTACCATGTATGGAATGCAAACTCTGGGCAAGGGTGGGAATGACACAGGTGCCATGGTAGTGGCACACAAGGATATAGGCACATATGGACCTGACATGACACTGATCTACACTATCTTCACACAGGTGACTGGGATACCCACTCCGTTCCCTGGCTGCTCACACTGCACTCAGCGCCCATGACCCCAGCGCAGCTATGTTTCAACGAGGCACATGCCGCAACACGTAACATCATAGAGCGGGTGTTTGGGATGCCTGCTGGCATGCCCGATGCCTGGACACCTCCAGCGGAGCCCTACAGTACAGCCCCAAAAGGCCTGTGGGATATTCCTGGCCTGTTGCATCCTGCACAACATGGCCAAAGACCATGGATAGCCGTTACAGGTCCAAGAGAGGGACAGCGATGGGGACGCCAGTGGCGCGCGTGATGTGGGTGATGAGCAGCCCCTAGGACAGAGGGACCTCCGACTGACCCGGCAGGCCCAGCTGCACTGGGACACCATTGGTGAAGAGCACTATGCCCAACACAGGTAAAACAAGGGACATGCAGGCAACACTGTCTATGCACAAACCACAGGCACACAGGAACACACCTGCATGAAGGTCAGGGGTTGACGGTTCCAGGCATACTAACACACCATCAGAGAGGTGAGCACTCATATGGACACACACACACACCAGGCAGTGTACATGGGCAGCAGCACAGCACTGCGGAAATGACATTGCCAACACACAGCACCACCAACCACCCCCACCACCTGGACTGTCCACGTACATGTGTCAGGACCTGGGCACACATGCACCTTGGTGTACAGTGCAATGCAGGCATCATCATGCACACGCACCTGTGGACAGCAGTTGGGAGAGTGTGCAGGTGGTCCGTGTGTCAGCGTGGTGAGCAGAGCACCCAGCAGTGCACTGCCCACCATGACACACATTGCACACAGGGCAGCACCAGACAGGGCCTGCACTGGGAGACAGCTCAGTCAGGTAGCACTGTTCCACGCCACCACAGATGTGGGTGGCCCGCCATGTCCCAGCAGCACTGGCAGGCTGAGCAGGGGCCATCGGGTGGCGCTGGTGCACCACCAGGGGTCCCACCTGCGTGAGCGCGACCTTGCACACGCGGGGTCTGCATCCTGTCAAACAAACTTGCACCAGGGGTGCTCGGGATGCCACAGCAGAACCCGCATCGACAGGCCTGGTGTCGCATGATGCTGGGAATGGGAGTGGAAGCGCACTGTGGGGTGTGTGGCACAGGGGCATCTGACAGTGTGGCCAATGTGTCCGCCACAGAGACCACTGCCTGGGTCAGCCTGTCAATGGCAGCGGTCACATCCGTCCCTATAAGGACCAGCTCAGCTCGGTTCCTGAGCACAATCCCCTGCATGCCGCCTCCACGGACACAGACAGTGCCTCCACGGACCTGCAACCCGCCCCTGCAGCTGTACCGAGTCCTGCAGCAGGCGGTGTACATCAATGGGTACTCTGCCCCAATGGCCTCGTGACCCCAGGGTGTGGATGGTCCAGTGCACAGCACCCTTGAGGTGGGCGCTGTTCACCAGGACCAGGTATGGGCGGATCAATGAGCGGTGGACATGTGCCACTGATTTGACACTGTACCCCAGACCTGGTGCTGCGACTGCTGCCGCCCTCCAACTGCTGAGCCCCAGGTCCACCTGTTCCACCTCCATGCTGACAACAGTGCCAGACACCTGCACAGTCACGGTGCTGCCCCACGGTGCTGACAGGCTAGACCTGGGACTGTGCCAGCATGCTGGTACAGGTGTGAACCAGGAAGGCCCAGGGGCATGTGCTGGCCCTGCCATGTGTCGTCATGGGACACACCTATCACTGCCCATTGCAGGCCTGCTATCATCAATGGTGCAGGTGCGTGCCTACGCCATAGGCACAGCATGGCATACCTGCATGCCAGACTGCTGTGACACAGGCTGTGCACCCCCTGCACCAGTATCACTGACACCAGAGTTGTAGGCCCAGCGTGCATGCTGCTACAGTTCCTGCAGGCTGCAGTGTGGAGGTGGATGGTCCATCCTCCACGTCCAGCAGGTCTGCCCCACTGTCTGGACCCACCACCACCACCATCTCCTGCAGACAAACAGGATCTGTAACAGAAAGAGTACATGTGAGTGCATGCGAACAACAGCCCCCCAACAACACCACCATGTCATACCGTGCAGTGATGGGCTTCCACCTGTCTGGAATCCTCCACCTGATACGCCCGCAATGGCACTCGGCTGCATGGCCGTGACCAGTGTCTCCTCTGTGGGGTCAGCTGCAACACCATTGGTGGGCCCCCCACCAGTGCCAGCATGCCGCCCTGAAGGCTGCCACCTTCTCCTTCAGCCTCCTGCGGTCAGTCCCCATCTTCTTCTGCATTCCTGCACTGGCGCTGGTGGCTTACGTGCAGGTTGATGGCCGAGCCTCCCCTCCCATGCAGCTGCACGTCCTGAGGGTGCCCTCCATCCACTCAATGGTGGCTCATCCTCCAGGTAGGCCTGGAAGGGGCCTCTGTCTCTGCAGCGGTGAAGTTCGGCCTCCTCCTCATCCGCCGTCCACCTCACAGCAGCTCTGGTCAGTCATGGTGATCTGTATGGGTGGAAGTGGACACCTGTCACTGTGCAGTCGACAGCATTTCCCCCATGAGCATAGCTGCGGCCGGGGGCGAAGCCCCACGTTTCCTCTCCGCAGTGGCAGATACTGATAGAAAGGGTGCCCCTTGTCCCTTTCTAAGTGTCCTTTTCATGCTCACCCCCTCAGCCTTTATCATCCTCAGGCCCCTGCCCATTGAGCATTGTCCTGAGCATCACAGCATATCTCACTCACCCGCAGTAACCATCAGGCCAGCACAACCCACTGTCACTTTTATGGCGCAACACTGCAAATGAGGTGTGGCGCCATTTTAATGACATACACCGCGCTTACTGCACCTTTCAATGGCTGATCGAATGATTTGCATATGTCGGCTGAATATCACGTATTCGCGGCTACGTATCTGGAAGATCCGCTGAGCCAATGGCGCAGGGTTTGTGGCTGCGTGCTATACCGCATTGGCGCATGCCCAGACAGCTTCGCAGCGCCTGTCGGCGCTGCAGACCTGCTGGCGCGATGGCGGTCAGGCCATGGCCACCATTGTGCCAGTGGCGCACAGCACTGGGCGCTATGGCGCTGTGGCACTACTGCGATAGGTCCACTGTGGCACTGGTGCTCAGCTGGCAGTCGCGCCAGGATGCCTATACATCCTATGGCGCTGTGCGTAGCCTGCGTCATTACCGTGACACTTGTGTATGCCCTCCCCTCTGCCCTCTGGCGCTGTTCCGCATGCCATGTATGCGTCCCTATTGCGCTGTCTGGTGACAGCGTACGCCATAAAAAGTGACGACTGTTCGAACAGCGCGATTGAAGCCTGTGGTGGTCTATTGAGCAACAACTCCACGTGGGGTTACGGCGCAGCGGGGCACCATATTGCCTGCTGTAAAGTTGGTGCCATGGCTAGGAGGAGGGCGGTGTCCTGGAGCCAGCTTGAAGTGGCCAACCTGGTGGCCCTGGTGGAGCCCCACTGTGAGGCACTGTATGGTGAGGCCCCCTCACCATGCCTAGAACCCGTGTGGCAGCAAGTGGCCACTGACCTCGTGGGAGGTCACTGGTCGAGGCCGGTCTGCTCAGGCAGTGCCGGCACTGGTAAGTGACCTCCGCCGAGGCGGAACCTGAACTGACGCCGCGCTCACATGCACAGGCGGGCGTGGTGCCTAGGCCAGGTGAGTGACCATCTATGCACCGATATTCTCTGTAGGTGTGTGTGCTTGGGTGGCTGTGCATAGGTGCGGCTCGGACACGGTTGGCTGTGTCAGTGTGTGCAGCTGTGCGATGGATGGTAATGGCTGTGTGGGCAGGCACTCTCACTGGGGCAGGGGCACTCTGCTTTTGAGTCACACTAATGTTTGTCTCAACATATGTCTCCACAGGCCAGATTTGAGGACGCGGGCGAGGGTGAGGTGGGCCTGCGAGGCCCCGTGCGGGGGTGTTGTGCCCCAACCGCAGCAGCAGCAGCAGCAGCAGGCAGCAGAGCCAGCTGCTGGAGGAGTGTGAGTATCATTACTTCATGGATGCTATTGCATGTGCTGGAGGCAAGAACCACCAGCCATGCACAACACAACCAAAAGGGAGGTCATAATTCTACTATACAAGACACTAGGTGAGGGCCCCACACTGGAGTACAGTGTGAGTTCTGGACACCATACCTACGTATGGACATGGACTGGGTGGGGGGGTTCAGAGGAGGGCAACTACGGATGGTGCATGGATTGCATCACAAGTCCCTATGAAGACAGGTTGAAGAACTGAACATGTACTTCCTGGAGGAGGGAGGAGAGGGGATATGATGGGGACATACAAGTATCTTACAGGGGGAACAGAGTGCAGGAAAACACTATTTTTAGCGTAAAAGATGTTCCAGGACTAGAGGGCATGGGATGAGAGTTGGAGGGGCGATTCAGAGGAAACATGAGAAAGAATTTCTTCACAGAACGGGTGGTGAACAAGTGGAACACCCTGCCAGAGGAAGTGGTGGGGCTGACTTGGTCACGGGATTTAAGAATGCATGGGATAGCCATAACGGAATTCTGGAGGTCAGGGGTAGGTGCAACAGACTTATAGGAAAGACAAGTGAACACAAGGTCAAATGGCCAGACAGGTGGCCCATAGGCATTATCTGCCAACACTGTCTATGTATCCATGTATGTAGGCACGACACAGGTGACATGCATCACAGTGCAGTATCACAGCACGTCTGTGTATGCGTCACTGGTGGTCCAGGCATGCACTGGGCACATAGCTGTGTAACTGGCATCGCACCACGTTGCCACATCACTTGCCAGCCTAGTTTGTACTGTGATTGACGTGGGCAGTGTGTGTGGGCGGTGGTGCGCATAGCTGGTGCCGCCTGTTTGTGATGGCCATGTGCATGTTCACTGTGGGTGGGTGTATGCCATCACAGGTGCGGGACATTGGGCTATATGGCTTGCAGGTTGGGTGGTGTTCAGGGTTGTGGTCAGTCACAGCCATTGACTGTGTTCCCATTTTCCTAGGCCTCGAGGTTCTCACGGAGGATGCAACAGGATGTCCGTCGCCTCACAGAGGTCAGCATTGCAAACCACAGGATCCTGCAAGCCATCCGGAGGCATGGACGCCATCAGGGCCGGATGGAATGGGGCACCAGCAGGAGGACCAGGGAGCCGGCTGGGCGTAGCCACATTACCCTTCCTTCTCCCATCCCTACCACCTGCCTTCCTCTCCAAGTTTTTAATCCCTCCTCTTGAACACCCTTCCTTGCACCGTCCCCCAGTAAATAGTTTTATTGTTCTTGTTGAAATATGTTTAATATACATTTCTATTTTGATATATGAATACTGTGTCGGTCTCTGATTTGCAGCTGGTTATGGGTGCTCAGTTGCAGGTGTGTACATGCCATCTGGGCTGGTATGGTCCTGGGTATGTGTGTGTGTGTGTGTGTGCATGGGGAGGTATCTCCAGCATGGCAGTGACTTTCAGTTGGTCTTGCCATCTGCTGCCACCCAGTGCTGGGTGCACAGGGTGTGTCTGGCCTGTAGGCTTCTGTGTTGCACGGGGCTGACATGTGCTGGGGGGACTGCATGGGTTCCTGCAGTGCCAGTCACTGCACATGGGTGGTGTCTTGGGGTCACAGTGCAGGGTGTGCTGTGCATACAGGGGCTGATGTGCACTGTGGTTGTCAACCCCTGTGTGGCACTCTCCGCCCTGCCAGTGGTTGTGCTGGGGTGTCCAGGCTCTGCTATGCTTTGTTGGCTTGTCCCCATGGGCACGTGGATCATCCGTCCCACCCCCAGTGATGCTGTGCTTGGGGTGTGCGGTGTGGTGTGGGTTCTGCAGTGTGTTCCTGTGCCCATGTGTGGCATGGCTGGCGGTGGGCCCCAGCCTGCCTCCCTGGATGTGCAGTTCCATTGCTCTGGGGGGGGCTGTGCTTGCGCTATGGCAGCTCTGGACTGCTCAGCTGAGCTTCCCTGGTTGCGCCATAGCGCAACATTTTGGCTCAGCTTCTCCTTCCTGGTTGCGCGATGGCGCAGTATGTGCGATATTCAGATGTTGGTTGCTTGCGCAATTTGCTCTGCTCCATGTTTGAATATCGCACCTGTTGCGCATTTGCGCAACTGGTTTGCGCTTGCTCCTGCTGTTGCGCCAGTTTTGAGCGCAGTTTGAATATCTGAGCCATTATATTTAGTCCAGAATCTGTCCAGACCAGAGTGCTGATGAAAACTGATGCCGTATGTGTCTTCCCCTGAAGTATGAATGAGTGCATACTGCATAATCAATCAATCAATCTTTATTTAACCAGGTGAGCATCATTGAGAAGAACTCATTTACAAGATGAGCCTGGATGTTCACACGTATGGTTACAAGGCAGCAACATATACAGTGTTACAACAAATGGTAGTACAAACAATACAGTAATGCAAAAATAAACGATAGGTACAAGGCAGAAATATATACAGTGTTACAACAAATTGGAGTTCATATCATATAGTAATGCAAGCATAAACAACGAGAGAGTGCACATATCTTTAGAAGAAAGTAGAATACATATTATGATACAAGAACCTATGTACACTAGCTGTGGCAGAAACATATGCAGCAAGATAGGGTAAGGAGGGGAGGTATAAGGAGGAAGAGGCAAAGCCAGAGAGCAGGGAGCAACCAGGAAAGAGAGGGAGAGGGAGGCAAGAGTGATATGTTTAGGGAGGGCATCACATAGCTTAGGGAATAAGTCAGGGTAATGCTATGGTGTGAAATGAGGCAGGTCATGGAAAGGACATAGAGGAGAGGAGCTTAAAACTGAGAAGTCCTAATCCTAGGATAGGTGCAGTAAAGTGCCATTAACGGAAGTAAGTACAAGTCTGAAAAAGAACGTTGGTATATGGATTTAAAGAAGCTCAGTTTCACAGGGATTGCCAACCTTAGAGTTTTCTGTTTTGTGTTCCAGATGACAGAAAGAGCATGACTTATTGCAGATTTGCCATATCTGATTCTCACCTTAGGGATGAATAGTGAGATATAAGAGAGGCTTCTCAAGGTGTAATTTCCAACCCTACAGGTGGGCAGGCAACTCACAATATAATGCGGTAGCATATCAGTGTGGCGCTGTAGGTCCAGAACACTGCATTCTTTTATTGTCTGAATCTTAATGAGCTCCACCCTACCTTGACATAGAGCTCACAGTGGTGGGTGGCATAAGGGACTAGTTATGAATCAGAAAGCTCTATGATAGAGTACATCCAAGTTAGAGAGGGAGAGGTTTGGGCCTTGGCCATCCAGAAAATCGGTATAATCTAAAAGAGGCAAGAATGTAGTCTGGACCAACCTAGTTTTAGCTTCTAGCGTAAGTAGATTTATAATAAGGAAGAAGAGACCAAGTCTCTGTTTCAATTTCTTTGAGAGTTCATCGATATGATGGACAAAGGACTATTCGTGGTCTCTCCAAAACCCAAGGTACTTAAATTTCTCAATGAACTCCAGCAACTCACCCAGTAATGTGGATACGAAGGGAGCAGAACCGGGGAGATTGTATTTAGTTGCAAGGATAGAGGGAGCAATTAGCATACCCTTGGTCCTTTTCACATTTAGGAAGAGCTTTAATTGAAGTAGATTTTTCTGTAAATGGTCAAAGTCTCATTGGAGATCACTGCAGGCAAGATCTAGAGTAGGTCTGGCAATGTACAAGACAGTATCAGCCGCAAACAAGTGGATATTTGCTGCAGAGATACTAGCATTAATGCTGTTAATATAGACAGCAAATAGTAGCGGGCCTAAGATGGACCCTTGGGGAACACTCCTTAGCAGGGTTTTTGGAGGAGAGAGACCCCCCTCAGCCTTAAGCAGCTGTTGATGCTTGGTAAGGTAGTTAGTAAACCAGTTCAAAGCCAATTGGTCAACTTCAATATTTCTTAGAACACACAGGAGTAAGTCATGGTCCACAGTATCAAAGGCTTTGCTCAGGTCAAGAAACAAAGCACACACATAATCGTTTGTATCCAAAGCAGTCTGCCAATCATTAGTAACCTTAGCCAACATAGATACAGTGCTGTGGCAAGGTCTAAAGCCTGACTGAACTAGATTCAATAGATTACAAGTCTTCAGATAGGACCTAAGTTGCTCATTGTCCACCTTTCCTAATAGTTTGGATAGTATGGGCAACAGTGATATTGGTCAGTAGTTATTTAGGTCACTGGGGTCCCCAGATTTAAACAGAGAACTACATGAGCCTATCGTCCAGGCTGGGGGAATGCTCCCTAAGCAAGGGACATATTAAAGAGGTGAGTAATGGGGGAGGTGACAGAAAGTAATTTCCCAGTTTTAGGTAATAAGGTTCAACATTGTCAGTGCCTGCCGACTTTCTGGTGTCAAGGCTTAATAAATCTCCGCAGGTTGAAAGAGCATGGAGTTTTTCAGCAGTTTACGGGCTATAAAAACCCGATCAGGATGTTCAGGCAAACCACCTCTATATCTAAGGCGAACAGCATTTTTTCTGGGTGCTTGGGTTAGTTTATTATGGAATAAGTCAGAAAACATTGGACCCAATCTAGCAGAGTATCTGCCCTGATCCCTAGGGGATGGGGGAGAGACTCCTCATCGGAATCCTCGGAAGCCCTAGGTGCTGATTCCTGAGAATCAGACACAGAAGGCACAGGTTCTAAGTCATCCATGGTTTGTTCAGGCCATGTCTCAAATGGAGAGTGCCCAACATCAGTTGCATGACACTGTACTCCTTCTACATTTGCCTCTCCCTGTTGCATACCTATAGAAGGCATAGCACCTACTTGTTTTGAAGAACTAGTAGAGGGAACAGAATCAGTATTCCAAAACCCTGTCACTCAAGTTTGAAGTTTGTCAGACACCAAAGCATTCTTCTTTAGTGAATCAGTCTCTTTTACGGTATTCTTTATAGGAGGGCCCAAATCCCCATTTCGCAGCTGTCGTTCCATACAGGGCTCAATGACCCGCACTGAGGAAAAATCCTCCCACTGGGAATCAGGCAACCAGCGCCCACCATCTTCCTGCTTCCATCTGGCCCCACTAAATGCCTTCTTCGGCGACCATGAGGCAAAATCGATCGGTCCATCCTGTTGTTGTCTGCTCCTCCCAGTGCCTCATTCCTGCAGCTTGCAGGTATCTCCCAACTGTGGTGCATCATTCCCTCACTGCACCATGCCATCCACACTGCCTGCCTCCGCTGTACCTGCCGTAATCTACATAAGGTATGGCGGTGCTAAACAGTACAATTTTCTGAAGCAGTACTCCTGCTGATGCAGCTTCCTCAGCAGTTAACTGTGCGGAAGTAAGCCTCTCGACTTCACAGAGAAAATTGCCGCATTCATCTCCTCAATGGAAACACTCGTTGCAGAGCTACCTGAGAGCAATCCACGTCTCCAACTTGTCTCACGTCCATATCCACGAATTCATAACCTTCGATTTCTATTATAGATTTGCCAGCAAAGGTGAAAATAGTCTACCATCTCCTCCTCCATGTCAGTGTCTGCCATCTTGGACAGAGCTCCACCTACAGGTGAGTAGAGGAATTTCCCCAGTGTCTTGGACAAAGTTCTCCCATTCGCAAAAAAAAATACCACCAACAACTTACTCTGGTTATGTAAGTCAGTGTGCATCTGTACATATGCCCTTTCCCCCAGGTCACACCTGAAAATGAGCTAAGGCTCAGTGTGCCTCTCCCGGTCACAAGCATTTAATTAAATAAAAAAAGAATACATATTTATTTATTTGAATTTTGTTGACCGGGTGATCCCACTGAGACAGAGTTGTCCCTTTTTCAGGGGCAATCCAGGGAATACAAGTATCCCATCAATTGACATGTAACCCCTAGGTGGTGCTATCCCAAGGGCTACTACCCCTGCCTGCTTGGCTAGTAGCAGGTTAAGGGGCCTGAGCTCTGAAACTGGTGCCTCCACCCGGAGGTCAGGGTTGGTAGTGGTCAAGCTAACCTGGGCACTGTAACCCCCTCTTTTCCCTCTAGTGGCCTGAACACTGTACAATAATCACTTTCACAATACCCCTGGTACACCACACAAGTACCACACTCTTTGCACTTACATCCAGGGCTTTCCTCTGGCCCGGGCCTGGGGACCCCTGTAAAACAATGTTATACACAGCAAATAACAGCAGTACAGTACTTTGCACAAGCTGCAACACAATCAGGGTAAATGCGAAAAGAGTTAGATCTGATTTATTTAAGGGGCTTGAACAGAGAGGGGCATAATCAGGTTAATTTGCTTAAAGGCTCTATGAATCAAACAGTTATGCATGCACTTCAGTCAGGGTCCATAAACAGTCACACACTCTAGGTACCCAGATGGAGAATGGTGGGCTAGCCAGGAATATTGCAACTGGTTGGAGCCCTGTGATGGAAGAAAAGAACATGCACAACACACACTATTTGTAATCCGGAGTCAGAGGGCTCAATTCATGAAAAGAAAACAACAAGACAATCAGATAACAGACTTTTAGATTAGGCTGTTGTTGCAGGGAGCTACCCTGATAATTACTCACGATACCCAAGACTGGACACAGGCTGGATGAAAATCGAGACAGCAGGTGGTTAATCTGGAGTGCCAGGAGAAGCAGGTACCACACGATTTGATGAGGCATCGTTCCTGTTCAAGCATGGAGCAGGGGCTGATCCCAGCAGGTCTCTGTTGGTGGCTTTCTCTGTGCAGCAGGGTAATCTAGCAGGGCCAGCATGGTGTGGCCCAGGCCAAATGGAGATGAACACTGATTCAGTCCGATTAGGCCAGATAACGCTTCCAGCAAGCAGAACACAGTTCACACAGTGAGGACCCAAATCATGACCCACTTTCAATACCCAGCACATTTACAAGTAAGGAAATTCTACTGTACCAGGAAAACTGTTCTCCAGTCATGATCACAAAATCTCTGCACAAACCAGGGATTCAAAAGCAGCTGGAAATCCTGACAGGCCGATTGCATTCAGCAAATCTTCGGTCTTCTTCAGGTTAAATCCTGGTCACAGTCCAGTGACTTAAATAGTCCTCACAACTCGGATTCAGTCCAAATAAACTCTAGTTGCCCTCTTGGAGACAGCAGGCAGGCATGCAGGCCAAAACTCAGGCCTTTCCACAGAGGCTGTATTGAGCTCTTGCTTCTTCAGCTCCCAACTTAGATCTGCCTCTAACAGCAAGCAGCTTGGGAATTTCCCCAAGATCCAAAAGGTTTGGTTGGCTGATCCTCATGTCAGTCACAACAAAGGTTCCCCCTTCAGGTGCAGAAAGACGCAAAAAGCCCAAAACTACAATTTCTACTGATTTTGACTCCAGACAGCTCCTGTAGTCTGGCTCCATTTTAGGTCCCACCAGAACTGACTGGTCCAATTCGGCAGTCCAGGACCAAGATAGTGGATATAAAAACAAAACAATCCTTGCTGCAAAGAAGGCAGGTTAGACAAACTACATTATCATTATCACTCTAAATGATTTTCAGCAGATAGATACATCTTTCAACAGAGCTCCCTCTCAGATTACTTATGATTGCAATCCAGGCAGCTCTTAAAGAGACAGTACACAGAGGCTATACAGGCACTCTTGGCAATCACATTTAAACACAGGACACCAGGCGGCAGTGAGTATTTAGGCAAGCTTGAGGAAGACTTTTCAGGAACCCCCATTTGTAGGGGAGCTAGCAAACAGAGAAACAACATATTGATAGAGGAAAATTAAAACATAGTAAGTACAAAGATGCGTAGGAACCTGAAATGATAATATATCAAACAATCATTAATAATGTCATACAATCACTGGTCATGGCCTGGGGTACAGAAATAGAGGAGCACAACATATTTACATAGGTTAACTAACAACGTAGTTCAAGTCAGTGCAGTGTGGTACAATACGTAGTTGTAGCTTATTGGACAAACATGTAGCTGGGAGAACTTAGGAGGGAAAACTCCATGTGTGAGGGGTTAGAGCTGCAGAGCTCAATAAGCCATATGGGGTGTAAAGAGGTGGAGGGTTAGAGAGAGAGAGAGAGATCAATTTTCAATATGGGATAGAGAGAGGGGGAGGTGGGTAGAGGGAGAGAATAGGCACAGAAAGGGAGGGAAGGCATAGAGGGTGACGTGCATACAAGAGAGGAAGGAATTATTAACAGGCACAGGGTAGAGGAGGAAAGAAAGTTGCTTTGTATAATTTTTTAAATTGTGTGAGGGTCGTACATATGAGTAGGTCCAGTGGGAGATTGTTCCATAATTGGGAGGACAGCTGCAGAGAGGATCTTTTGCAGATAGCTAGGCAAGACTTAGGAAGTTTTAGGCTTGGGTATTGGGAGGATCGAAGGATCTGGTGAAGGTTTCAGAGTGAGAAGGTTGGAGAGACTGGGTGGGGATGGCAGGTGTATGAGCCTAAAGGTGGTGCAGAGTAATGGGAATTCAAGATGGGCTTCAAATGATGGCCAGCCTAGTGTGTGGAGTATGTCGCAGTGGTGGGTGCGTGCAGGGACTGATGCAGTGAAACGAGCTATTCTGTGGTAAGCTTGTTTTAGTCTGTTTAGGTTGATAGTCTTAGCTGAGTGTAATAGCGTAGCGCCATAAAGAAAGCCCAGAAGCAAGATAGTAGAGGCTATGGTTTGCCTGGTCTGAGGACGGAGGTAAGGGGCCGTCTGGTATAAGTGGCCAATTTTTGGTGCATGGATTTTATTACCTTGTCAATGTGTGTTTCAAATGATAGGTGTTCATTGGTGTTAAATAGAGAAAGAATTAACCCCTTCTAATGTTTCACCCGTAGAGGTCTTGATTACCGGGGGGGGGAATTAGTGGACCTATCAAAAGTTGTGTGGTGAAAAAACATAGTTTGTTTTTTTGATGTTGAGTACCAGAAGATTGCTCTTGAACCACGCCTCCAACTGTCTGTAGTCACTCTCTAGATAGGTATTAAGGGATGAGATATCATTAAAGGATCTGTAGAGTATGGCATTGTCTGTGTAGAGCTGTATAGATGCCCCTCCACAATTGGATGGTGGCTCATTGATAAAGACAGAAAAGAGTATTGGGCCCAGTATAGAGCCCTAAAGAACACCATCAATGATGGGTGATAAAGAGAATATAGAGCCTAGCCATTTGACACATCATAGCATGTTGGATAGGTAGTTGGCGAGCCAAGGGATGGTGAGGGTATCAAAATCAATATTGCCGAGCTTAATTAGTAGAAGCTTGTGATTGACGAGATCAAAGGCTTTTGTTAATTCCATAAAACTGGCCCTGGTTGCAAGCCCCTGATCCACGGCCTAAAGGAAGTCCATTGTGACACACAGGAGGGCAGAGTCAGTGCCATGCAGTCTCTGGAAGCCATCCTGATGTTCAGTTAAGGAATTGGTCTGCTCAAGGTAGGAATAAAGTTGTTTGTATTCTTTCTTGAATCTTAGCTAAGGGGCATAGGATAGAGGTTGGTCAGTAATTCTTTACCTGATCAGTGGGGCCACTTTTGTGAATTGGGGCAACTGCTGTAGTTTTCCAGTTGTCTGGTATGGTTTGTGAGAGGAAGGATCTATTGATTAACAGAGATACTGGGTGAGGTATTGCAGGAGCTGCTAGTTTAAGGAATTTTGGTTGAAGGGAGTTGAATCCTACAGAGTTGTTCTGTTTGAAGCTACTTAACAACATGTGCACCTCAGAGTGAGTTGTGAGTTTTAGATGAAAGGGTGGATCCTGGACCGTAGGATTAGAGGACTGTGGGATATGGGTAGTGGTTGGCAGGTCAGATTTGCATTTGTCGAGGTTGGTAAAGAAGTTGTTTATGCCTGTGGCCATGTCAGGAGGGGAGGATAGTGTTTCCCTTTAAAGATCATAGTTTGGGTGACAGTGTGTTCTTTATCCTTGAGTAAGATATTGATATAGGATCAGAAATATTTTGGGTTAGTAAGATGTGTTGTTTGGTAATTTTAGCCTTGCATATGTTCCGTAATTGTCTGTAGGAGTGCCAGTCAGATTGTAAGCCAAATTCTTTGACGGTTTTCCAAGCTTTGTCTCTTGAGTGCATTAGTTGCCTAAGACCCCAGGATAGCCAGGGGGAGTGGTTACCTTTGCGTACCTTATATACTGTGTGTGTGTGTGTATATATATATATTTATACATTCATTACAAAAGTTACATTAATGCACAAGTTAGGGTTGCAGTATGAAGCTTCAAATGTAAGGATACGCAACATTAGAGTGAAATGTCCACTGAGCATAATACACTACATATGGCTAACCTTGGGCCCACAGTAGCCCCTACTTGGTATCTTTGAATGTTAATGTGTTATACCACCCAGTAGAGAGAAGCAAGATCATAACACACCTCAAATCCTTATAGACAGAGCTGGCTCCACTGCAAGAGACTCACCTATCTGCTCAAACAGTGCAGTGGCTAAAAAGGGTTGGCTGGGCACGTTGTCATGGCTCTAGCACTTCAAAGTCTAAAGGGTAGCTGTGCTGGATACACAAAGTCCTGAAATGACGGGAGTCAAGTTCAGTACAAAGGAGGAGAGATGGTTATTGGTAAAGTTTGCTGTGCTGGGAGGAAAGATATTGGTGGGCAATATACAACAATTATGATGACCTAGATGTTTTTACTATCATTCAGGCCATAGCCAAAATAAAAGGGGACAATAGTTTGACTGTGAGAGGGATTTCAATCTAGTTGCTAAACCTATTCCTAGATAGGTCCCTGACTCTTCAACCTGTGGCACTGATTCACACCCAAGGGCTGGAGCTACTCTGTAGAGGATAATGAAAGAATGAGGCCTCTTTTACCCATGGAGGAGGGACCACTCGACTGGATAGGACTACACCTTTGATTCCCACCCCAAACATTTCTACAGCTTCATTATTTTTACCCTGGATGACCAATTAACTGGACCAGGAATTCTGGTAGCCTGTGACATGGGAGTCGGCAATTAGGTGCCTACAGTGATAGTGACCCAATCCCCAGGTAGGGCGGATGGATTGTGGGGGGGTTGGTGAATGAAGGACTGGGATGTCTCTATACGTATGCGTCAGGGGAAGCGAGCATGCACAGTGAGGAGCAGGAGGGATGTGAGGTGGTGCCACGGTCGATTGCCGAGCCGATCCCGTGGCATAGTAGGTGGGTTAAGTAGCATTGGTGGGTTGGGTACTGGGTTCAGGTCCAGGTCCAGGCGCTGGTGTGTTTTTGTTACGCCCTACAAAACCTTTTTTTTTTTATATTTTTCACACACACACCGACATGCACCCCACTGGAGTTGAGAATCCTTAAGTAGGGAGGTGCGGGGAGGATGCAGCTCCCCACATAAAACATTAAAAAACTAAGTCCCCGGTGCCGTTTTGCTGTGCACCTTGGTGTTAGAGTGCCAAAATAAACTCTTGGCACTCTGACTTCACAATAACAGCGATCGCCTTTAGGCTTTCGTCGTTATCACATAGAACCGGAATTCTGAGCAGTTTCATGGACTATGTTGTCATTTACAACCACACCCCAGTTACACAGAAACATAAACATTGTCAGCAGATAAGGGCCTTTGGCCCACCTAGTCTGCCATATTACCACTAACAATTGCACTCTATCATGCTCTGCTGGCATTAGGTTGTAACCCCCCCTGACTACCACCACTCCTCTATGCCTATCTCAAGCATGTTTAAAACCTGTAATTGTTTCTGCCCCCACCACCTCCGCTGGCAGACTGTTCCACTTGTTGACCACCTTCTCTCTGAAGTAGTACTTCCTCACGTTTCTTCTATACTTCCCTCCTTCCATTTTCATCTTGTGCCCCTTCATCTTGAGCATGTTTTCTTTGGAATATAGTATTCTCCTCTACTTTATTCTTCCCTGTGAGGTACTTAAATGTCTCAATCATATCCCTCCTCTCCTCCAGTGAGTACATATTTAATTTTCTCAGCCTATCCTCATAGGGCTTGCGAAGAAGTCCCTGCACCATTCTGGTTACCGAACTGCCTCCACCCTATCTATGTCCTTACATAGATGAGGCCTCCAGAACTGGACACAGTATATGAGGTGCTGCCTTACTAATGTCCTGTATAGTGGAATTATTACCTCCCTTTTTTTGCTGGTGATTCCCCAACCTATGCATACCAGTATCCTGTTTTCCTTTCCTGCCACCTTGCCACACTGCCAACTTACCTTGAGATCATCAGAGATGATCACTCCCAGGTCTCTTTGTTGCTTGGATCATGTTATCCCCGTTGATATGTAGCTTCTGGGGTTTTGTGCCCTATGTGCATTATCTTGCACTTTTTTTTGCATTGAAACCTAGCTGCCAATCCCTTAACCAATCATCCAGCTTCCTTAGATCTCCCCTCACTCTAGCCACTCCCCGGTGTATCCACCCTGTTGCAGAGCTTAGTGTCATCAGCGAACAGGCAAATTTTCCCTTCCAGACCCTCTACAATATCACTGATAAAGACATTGAAGAGGACTGGACCCAGCACTGATCCCTGTGGTACCCCCACTGGTCACTTTACCCTCTGCAGAATGAATGCCATTTACCGTCACCCTCTGGATCCTTTTATTCTCCCAATTCTCCACTCACTCCACTACCTTCTTTCCCACCCTCGAGCTCCCTAGCTTGTTTTAGAATCTTCTATGTGGCACAGTGTCAAAGGTCTTGCTGAAATCCAGGTAGGTTACATCCACTGCCCCTCCCTGATCCACCTTCCTGGTTACCCAGTCAAAGAACTCAATGAGATTAGTCTGACAGACCTCCTCTCCTGTAAAGCCACGATGCCATGATAGAGGGGTGGAAGGGAGGCAGCTGCAGAATAAGGGGTGCTAGCTGCACATTCAAGCAGACTTGATAGACCTCTAAGCCTTTATCTGCTGGTAAATTTCATATGTGTGTATGTTCGTATGCCTTGGGTCCTGTAAACCACTGATAACCAGGTGTTCCACTATTCTTTCTTTTAGCAGTGTTTCCTTGACATTTCCCACTACTGCAGTCAGGCTGACTGGTCTGTAATTCCCCACTTCCTCTCTGTTTCCACTTTTGTATAGAGGGATCAGATCCGCTCTCCTCCAGTCCCTGGGTACCTCCCCTGTTTCCTACGGCAGATTAAACAGGGTAGTTAGAGGTTCTGCCAACTCTTTTCTTAGCTCTTCCACCTCCAGATAATGACATCTCTAGGCCGGACACAGGTAGTTACCTCTGCGACCCATCAACACGGCCACACCTTGGACTTGGTATTATCGCTGGTGTTTGACGTCACTGACATCAAGATTGATGGAGTTGTTTGGTCCAATCGTTGCACGATGAAGTTCTAATTTAGGCCCCCCAATAGTCCCTCCCCTGTTGAGATGGTCTGCTACTTCTCTTTAAGGGAATTATCCCCAGAGGAACTTTTGGCCATAGTAGATTTTTTCCAGCGTGAGCACTGCATGTGTGATTGGCATGGGTGAGGTGGTGGCAGCCTACAATGGGGCCGTTGCCAAGGCACTCAATGCCATCACATCAGTCTGTATATATCCAGGTCTTCTCACTTCAGACCCCATGGTATGATGGGGCTTTCAAGGAGATGAAGACCAGAGCTCGGAGATGGAACATTGTTGGCAGAGGACCAGGTGCATGGAGGACAGACTGGCCTTGAGAAATCATTACAATGACTATCAAGGGCAGTCAACCATAAGAAGAACGAGTTCCTGTCAGGGAGTGCTTCTGGGAAGAACAGACCAACTCTCCTATTTCAGACTGTGAATAGACTCTATGTCCAGTCTGTCTACAACCGAAAAGAGCATTTTCAATCATATTGTGCAATGAGTTTACTCTGTTTTACTCAGACAGGGTGTCCTTCATTTGGGCAAGGATCTCCCAATGGGATGTGATTTGTCCCAAAGTGGCCAGCCTGGTAGAAGCAGAGGCAGTTCTATTGCTTGAGGGGAGTTTTGGCCCATGGTGGTGGCTGAGGTCATTGAGGTGATTTCAAAGCTGCGGCCCACATACTGTGAACTGGACCCTGGCCCGACCCATCTCCTAGTGGGAGGGGCCAAGGCCATTGGTCCAGTGTTCACCAGGATAGTCTGGTGTTCATTCTTAGATGGGTGCTTTCCTGATGCCTTGAAGGAGGTGTTGGTGAAGCCTCTTCTGAAGAAACCATTGCATGACCCATTTCTAGTGAAGGTTGTCAAGAAAGAGGGGGCTGTGCAGCTCGAGGCACACCTCTCGGCCTTTGACATCTATGAACCTTTCCAGTCTTGTTTCAGAGCTAGGCATAGCATGGAGACGTCACTAGTTTGGGTGAAAAATTACCTCCTCAGGGCAATGGATAGAGCAGAATGGTCAATTCTTGTCCTCCTCGATCTCTCATCAGCATTTGACACCATGGACCACACTTTGTTCTTGGATCACCTTAGAGTGTGTGGTGGACTCACCAGATCAGTCATCCAATGATTTGAGTCTATCTCTCTGACAGGAGGCAAGAGTGGTGATGGGGAATTTCTCCTCCTCCTCAAAGCCCCTGTCATGTGGAGTGCCTCAAGGTTTGATTCTTTGCTGATGCTGTTCGAGTGTATATGCTGCCCTGGAGTTCATTAGACAGTATAGTCTGGGATTCCACTTCTATGCAGATGATATCCAGCTGTATATGTCATTTGCCTCTGGAGCTGAGGGGGTGCCATTGAAGTGCTAAATAAATGCCTGTCCAAGACTCAGGAAAGCATGTCCTCTAACTGGCTGAGGCTGAAACTCTACAAGACAGAGGTGCTGGTGATTGAGCATTGTCGCTGGTGTGATAGGGATGCCTCCAGAGTGGTGGCAGGTTTGGTCCTGGGATCCACGCTGCTGATAGCTTCCCCCAAGGTAAATAATGTGGGCATCATCCTTGATGACAGGCTGACTCTTGAAGCTCATGTGTTGTCTGTTGTCAAAAGTAGTTTCTACCACTTAAGGAATGTTCCCCGAATTAAATCCTTGAGTCCGCCACAAGACTTGCCATCACTGGTGCATGCCTTTGTGACTTCCAGGATGGACTGCTGTAACACTCTGTACTTCGGGATCAATTGAGGGATCCTCCACTAAATGCAGCTAGGCAGAACACAGTGGCCAGGTTGCTGACGGTCCTGTCATGTGACCTCAGTCCAGGGAGATCTGCACAGGTTGCCTGTCAGGTGGAGGATCATCTTCAAGGTGGGCTTGCTCACCTATAAGGCCCTTTATGGCCTGGGCCCTGGTTTCCTATCTGACTTCCTTACTCCAGCCATCCTGGCATGTTCCTCCACTCCTCCACTGGCAGCCTCCTGGTGTTTCCAAGGGCCATGCTGAAAACCTCGGAGATCACTCCTTTGAGGTGGTCAGCCTGGTCCTCTGGAAGTCGCTGCCAAAATCATTGATGGAGGCCCCATCGGTAGAGGCATTTAAAAGGGGCCTGAAGACCTACCTTTTTAGAAAAGCATTTTTAGATAGTTTTGAAACTTATTTTATGTAAGTTATTAAATTATTTATTATAACTGTATTGTTTATTCTACTCTGCCTATAACCTGCTTTATATCTGTAATGGCACCCAGAGCCTCTGGTATTGGGCCGAAAATACAAGTAGGACTTTACTTACTTATTTACTTCACTTACTTACTACTTACTTACTCTTTCAGTATCCTTGGGGTGCACCTCATCTGGTCCCATAACCTTATCAACTCTCACTGCCTCCAGTTCCCTGTGGACCCTTTCCTGATCAGGCACCACCAGGCATGATGTTGTAAAGGTCTACTGGAGTCCAGTTATCTGCCTACTTTCTTTTACAGATGAGGCACCAGGCTCACCTAGGTGGAGGATTAAGCCACTGCTGCTCAGAGATCCCGCATTTGTCTCTTGGGCAAAGGAGAAGACATCTCTGTTTTTCAAGCTGAATGTCATCCCAAAGATGACATTCAGCTCAAAATCATCTGTGAGGTGACATTGAGCTGAATGACATCCCATAGGTTACACAGGGTACTTATCTGGGAAGTGCTAAGGCCTACATGAGGTGTCCACATCATAAGCTCCGTATCAGCTAAATGCAAAGAAAGGGAATCTGAGGGTCCAGCTTGCAAATGTCCCAACCTACAGTATAAAGAACAAGCATACAAACAAGATCTCACTGCACATCCTCATCTGAAAGCACAGACTATCAGTTTAAAATATAAACTCAACCTTCTGCCACACAAAAGGCAAGGTGGAATCTGCTTCACTCAAGCATGTCTTCTGAGAGGCAGTGGATAAATGCAGCAAGCTAATGGAATACTGTCTGCATAAACAGAGGGCTGAGGCCCATATATCAGCATTGTGCTCCACCTCTGGGGAAATCACATCTTCTCCCAAATGCATCAATGAAATGAGAGATTTGTTTTTCCAATAACTATGTGCCTCTGGCTCAAAAGCTATGAATACTCCACTGGACACTTTCCAGGGACAAGTCCCATTGATTCAGGTTCCTCCAGATTCATGCCAGATGCTAGGAGCTCCCATCACTGCAGATGTGGTCTGGACAGCCCTCATGAAACTCAATAAGGGAAGGCACCAGTTAGAGGTAGTTTCAGGTAGACCTTTACTAGATCATGCCTAATCAGGTGGTCTTGTTCCACTTGGATAAGTCCAATGAGGCCCTCAGGTACATACTCCCCACCTCATTAAATGAAGCAATCAGTACTGTTTTGCCCAACATGGGAAAAAATTCTGTGGATTAAACTATCATGTCATCTCCCTTATTTCTACAGACCCAAAAATATTAGCAAAAGTTCTGGCAGCTTGGCTAGACAAAGTACTACCTCTAGTAATCCAGCAAGCCATTATAGAAGCACAAAAACATAGACTATGATGGCAGAAAAAGACCAATGGTCCATCTAGTCTGCCCATGGTTACCTATCTAACCCTGGGACCTATTCTATATCCAGGGTTCTAGCCCTCTCCTTTCACCTCATTCCCCTCCCACTTTCTGTTGCCCTGAATAACTACCATCTCCTTCACTCTGTCCCAACTGTGCTTGAAATCAGAAATCTTCAATGGTTTTAGCACTCACAATCTCAGGTAATAGACTGTTTCATGGTTCCTCCACCCTTTTTATAAAGTAATATTTCCTCATGCCCTTCCTGAACCTCCCTCCTGTCAGTTGTGACTCATGCCCCATGACCTCGAACTGCTACTCATGCTAAATAATTCGCAGTTCACTTTGTTTATTCTGTAGTGCACCAAAGTGCTTACATTCTTCAATTTTCACAATTTTTATTTAATAACCATTGGTGACAGTACTGTTAAAGTTGCCTGCCAATGTTTTAAAGGAAAAATTCCTCTTCCTCAAGATAATAGATACTGGCCATATGGTTTTCTGGGCCAAGTGAACAGATATTGATAAACTCATCCTACTTTCTTATTTTTAAATGTTGTCAGCCTTGTTGTCTCCTCATGTGCTCTTTCCCAGCCTCAGTAGGGAGGACACGCTGGTGCTGTCTCCCAACTGACAGAGACCTAGGTGTCTGCCATCACTGCCTGGAGCTTGCTTGTTTTATTACCTAGGTTCATGGTGTTAGGCAGACCCCTTCCATCTCAATCCTGAACCATTTTACTATTTACTTGAATTTCTCCTTTGTTCTTCTCTGGTTCTCTTATTTCTTGTTTTCATGGTGATTCCCTTCTCTGTTGTCCTTCCTCCAAGTCCAGTTTGTACCTCTGATCTATTTTTCAGCTGTGCTGCTACAAGCCCCAAGATATGGGAGTGTACTAGCTAGGTTCCCCTTCCTTTAACCTATCACTGTGGTTCCCTTAGTCTCAGTCTCCCCCACAGCCAATTTAACTGTCCGATATAGATGTCAAACCTCTGCCCCAGCGTACTGGCCCCATCTCTTGTCAGGTGAAGAGCCTCCTGTCCTAGAAGTCCCCCCAAAAGTGGTACCCCTTCTCCTGACACCATCCCCTATGCCACCCATTAAAATCCTCTATCTCATCCCTCCTTATTCTATCCTTCTTCACCTCCCGACCCCAGACAAGGAGGACCTTGGAAAAGGTCACAGAGGATAATTGTGATGTTAATTCTGTCCCCATTCTACATAAACTTTGCATCACCATCTCCACTGATTGGTTTACCAGATCCTTGGTACCAAGGTGTACCAATACCTTCTGCACCCTCTTCACTATTCTGTATATCCTATCTAAATCTTGGATGACCAATGCACCAGGAAGGCTCCTAACCATCCCCTCCAATCCAACCCCCCCACCACCCTCTCCACATCCCTAATCATATACTTGCTACTGTCTGTCCCCTTGGGTGCCTCACATTGTCCTGCTTTTTAACTCCAATGGACTTTGATTCCCCCAAGCAGAGCCAGGTACCTGAACCTCTTCTAGGAGTGCAAAGTGATTCACCGTCTGGAAGGTGTTGGGCTGGACAACCACTCTGCGGCTAACGCTGCCTCCCTTTACCCCCTTCCAATCACTTTACACCCCCTGGATTAATGGGCCTCTGTGGGAGTGGGGTTGTGGTGGTTGTGCTCTAGCTGAGCTGATGACTCAACTGAAATATTTCTTCCCTTAATGCCAATAGCTGATCATGGAGCTTTGCCAAGGTACGACAGATGGGACAGTGCCCCTCTTCCAGAGCATATTCCTAGAGAAGAGTGCCCACAGCTGCCACAACTGGCTGTCTGTCATCTGTACACCAGCCCTATACAGAACTGTATTTAAGGCTATACCTAGTTGATTGGGATATGAAACTATCAATTTCACAGTTTACAGCATAAGAGAGTCAGCCTGGCCTATAATATTAAACAAAAAGCAGCAACTTCCGCAGCCACAGCATAAAAGTTATGACCTAATTAACCTGGTAGTGCTCACCCAGATAGGGTTCAGCAGTAAGCATCAATTTCAGCATAGAACAGGCTATTAAGTTAAACTAGGCTTTAGGAAAAGTTTGATAAGAACAGACAACAGTAAGGATGCCTGTAACTCTCTAATGGTGTGCAAAGGCTAACCATGACAGCTATAGCTATTGATTTTCATAAAACCTTTGACTGTCGAGAGTGGGCTACTTGTTTCAGGTATTGCATGGTTTGAGTTTTGGCCCGACCTTTCAAAGATGAGTTTAGACCCTGTATTCAATGCTGGTCTGCTCTATTCTCATAAAAAACTCTTTAATCACACTTTAAACTAGAAAAGGGCATTAGGATGTGCCTTGTCCACACTGTTGTTCTTATTAACCCTAGAACTCCTTACCAGGATTATACTCTCCAGACAAGATATACAAAGTATAAGACTAGAGAATCTGACTCAGAAGGTGAACTTATATGCAGATGAGCTTTGGTTACCATCGAAAGCCTAAACAATACTTCCCTCCCCTTGCTGGAATCTTTTGCCAACTTCTCAGGCCTACATGCAAGCTAGAACAAAACAGTCCTTAAGCCACAAAATGCACTTTGTTCATGTGAGATGTGTGAAATGAACATCCTACAATAAGGAAGAGAGGGTATATTATATTTGGGTATGCAGTAGTTGTAGTAGTAAAATATTTTATTCAATGAATTTCATATGAATAAAGGATAAACCTCAACGAAAGCAGAGTTCATTTTCAACGAGGTCCTATACAGAATCATTACAATAGATTACATAAATACATTACATTACAGTGAGTCAACTACAAATTCTCAAACCTGAAAGTAATTTGTGACTAGATAAGAAACCATGCACACTAAAACATCAAATACAAATGCAACTTAAATCATTCTCACTAAATTACTATAAGATTATCAAGATCTTAATTACTATCTAATTTACTATACATTATCAAGCTTGTACCATTTATATATCTACACAGCAGTATATTTTTTGGTGTAAGCTATTCCTACACCAGCATTTTGTGTGTGCCCATAGGTTTTTTACATTAGATGACAGTAATATCACAGGGATAGTGCTCCATAACCATACCCCTCTATAATACATAGATTGTCGTCCAATTTCCAAATTACAGTTTGACAATTCCAAGCTTGGCACTTGACAATATCTTAATTAAACCAATTTATTTCTAACATATCATGGATATTTGCCCATCAAACCTTTGTACATGAATGCCAATAAGTGTTCATAATTATGCTCAGATAAAGTGGGTCATCCCAATTGATTGTATAATTGGCATTTGTGAGTTAATCTAGGAGCCCACAAAATAAATCTGGCAAGATTATTATAACAGACTTCTAATTTTTTAGGTCTTGTTTTCTCCCACAGGAATAACATATGTCCCCATATTCAATAATGGGGATAATCATTACATTAACCCCCCTTTACCTTATTTCTATGGTCATTGCTGATCTGACCCTATAAAGTGCCCCTATCCTCTGATACACATTTTTGACCAGGTTATTAATATGAGTATCCCAGTTCAACAAACTATCGATCCAAAGACCCAAATACTTATATGTATATGCCTGTTGGATCGGGGTCCCCCCAAAGGCAACCAATCCCAGGGCCATGCTGTCCATCATCTCATTTTTACAGTGGAAAACCATGGTCTGCGTTTTCTTTACATTCAAGACCAGCCTGCTATCCCTCAAGAAAGTCTGAAATTCATCAAAGGCTAACTGAAGCCTATTTTGAATCACTTCAATAGATTTATCAAATGTATATATGACGGGATCATCGTCATAAAAGTAGTACATTATTTTAGCATCCATAAAAGACAGGTTATTAACATATATGTTAAACAGCAAAGGCCCTAAGATGGAGCCCTGTGGGACCCCTGATCCAACAGGCACAAAACATGATTCCTGTCTACCCAGACAAACTTTCTGGCTCCTACTGTTCAAGTATGAACTAAGTCACTTTCCACTCTGGCCCACCATCCCAAGTGATTCACATTACACCTGGCACAAAACTGACTTCAGCCAACTTACTGCTCCTCATCAGTGACCTGGAGGTGGATTGTCTTAGATGGATAAAACTTAGTCTGGCCCTTGTGGGGAAACTAGAAGCTATAAAAATGTTCTCTCTCTCCCACAGAAAATATCATATTGTTTTAGATACTTACCTCCATTGGTTGACAATAAGTTAATGATATGTGTTGATAGAATTATATACACCAGTTTATGTGATAAAGTAAGCCACCCAGGTTTTGTTAGAGTGCTGTAAATTGCAGGCCTACTGCAAACAAATAGGTTGGGGAATCCCTTGGTTCTGAGGGCACTTCCATGCATTTAGAGACCTCCAGACACACTAGTGGTGTACCCCCACAGCTGCAATGTACTTCTTGGGTACAAACTGACTATGAGTTGTGGTGCACAAGGTGTCTCAGCTCTCACTAGTAGAGGTGACTTATTTGCTTCCACTGCATTCCTATCCCATTATATCTGTTTCTCCACACTTTGTAGAAAGATGCAATGAAAATGTTGTCCCCAAAGCTCACCCTCTATAGCTCTCTCAATGACTATGTACATTTGGGACACCCCATGCTTATGACTAAGGGCTGTAGGTCACTCACATTGACTAGACACAGCACATCATGCTGCCATGCAGGTGACACAAGTTCAGGAGCGGGGTCAAGTGGCCACATCAGGGTACTGGTCCACCTGTAGAAGCTGCTGATCAGCAATGTTCCTCAGATGTGAAGAGTTGGCAGTGAGTTCTAGTACCATAGTGACCCCTACAGATGGGCCAGGGAGCTTGCATCTCACTGCAGGAATGCTGTGATGCCAAGGCCCACATAGGCACCACTCAGGAGGAGTGAAGGTGGATGGAGGCTCTTAGGGGAAAAAACTGAGGGAAAGTATGTGCACCATGCCATCTATATGATGGTCATTGGTACACTTGAACCCTGCTCTGTGTAGGCTTACAACAGCTGAAGTGGTGGGGAGGGGAGTGTCTGATGGGGCACAGGGGTTGCTGACAGCACAGTGCAAAACCTGAAAGCAGAGGAGCAGTGGTAAGTGGCTGGGGGGCCAGAAAGCAGGAATGAAAAAAAGATTTTGGGCAAAAATATCAGGTGAGCTTCATAGGAGGTACAGGGTATCTGGTATGTTGAGGATCTACTGGACACTAGCACAACAACCTTCTGTTCATCTGAACAGCTAAGAGTGAATTTAATGTTCCTTGGACAGAAACCGTGGTATTTACAGATTAGACCTATGTTCAATACTTTATTAGCAAACCACCCCCTGGGTAAAGGAACAGACATTCTCCAATTGTTGAAACAGAGTGGAACCTCTCCAAAGGAGGAAACAGGGCACTGGTATTAGCTTCTTAGCTATTGCCTCCTTAATGATGCCCTACCTGATCTTACTGAGCTGGCAAGGGTGGTATGGAAAATGAACTGCACTCCCTCAACCCAGAAGGGACTTGGTACTCCTGTTTAACACAGAAACATGGACAATGATGGCATAAAATGACCAGTTGTCCATCCAGTCAGCCTAATTCTTATTTAGCCCTGGGGTCCTATGGTTCCTACCCCTACATTCTTCTATCCAGTTCTGTCATCCTGAGAACCACTATACCCTTCACTCTGTCCCAGCCATGTTTAAAGCCACTGGTAGTTTTTGCATCCACCACCATGGTTGGCAATCTGTTCCATGTCTCCACACATGCCCATACTACATATAAGGACATCTCAAGGAGGCTTATATAGAACAAGATCATTCATATGTCATACCCCACCCCACAGAAACTGAATAGTAAGGGTGTACTACAGAATTCAGGGTGCTGGAGATGTACTTCCCAAAGGGCCACGCTCGTGCACACATTGTGGGAATGCCTAAAGCATTTCTCACTATGGCAAAGGATACTACAGGACTGTTTAGGGATCCTTCACTGTTGTATACCCCTTTCCTACCCTAGTATTGTTAGGGGACAACCTCTTTTAGAAGAGTTGCCCAGTAGGGCACACAGCTGGCTGGGAGACGCCCTCCCACAGGCCAAATGCTTTATTCCTATGAGATGGTATTCTCCAAGTACTATCCATCCTGAAGTGGCACTCAGCCCTAGCATGACTTTCCATCTTTAAGAAACTTAGTTATGTTGCCAGTGACAGTGGCAGGAATCCAAAAACATTGGTCCAATTGAACCCACCAATGTTAAAAATGTGGGTCAAAATTCAGTTTTGAGAGTCCAAAATGTAATAAGCTCTAAAACAGTATTACAAATTTGCATTTTGTTTTCATGTTAAATAATAACATATTTAAAGCAGTTTTACCTTGTCAGGGCATCATGCCCAAACACATACACTCTTGCTGTCTACATTGCTACAACCTACAACTACATAACACACTCAGTCACAAAAACAGAAACTCAGAATTAGGGCTGTTTGCATTAAATGGCCAAAATGAATGCTCACTAACTCACAGAACAAGCAACATGTTTCATTACATTATTACATATTACACAGATGTACTCACTGACTGGCTGCTGACATAACCTGAAACACGCTCAGCCTGCCCTAAGCCAATAAAGGTCTTTTTTTTTCATCCAATTGACCAAAAACATAGTGTACTTGTACCTGCTCCAAACAGCAGCCAGTCACACTGTAATAAATCTATGATTACAATGCTTATGTGCACAGGTGGCACAGAACACCTATGACAATCAACAATATCCTCGCTCCTTCCTCTCCGGAATTGAAAATGATAGTTTGTAAAGTTTAATATAAAAACAAATCCTATCTTTCCTCACTGTCAGACTCAGCAATGCAGTTGCAGTGATGGGGCAGCCCAGAGGCTCAGCCCCATAGCGTTGATGTGTGCCCCAGTGCCCCTCTACCTCTGTGTGCATCACTGTCATTTGATTTTTTGGTGGGTGGGGGGTCCAATAAACCCCTACTCCATAGCTCATAAAGTGTCAATTCCAACACCTAAGTTAAAATATTTTTACATTGAATCCATTGCTTCTTGAGTTAAAAGTAACACTTTTGTAATGCCAGCCCACAGCAGCCCTGATTCTATATTTCCTGTCCACTGCCAGAACTTGCAGTGTGCTTATAAAAATCACCCTTTATGGACCACAGGGTACATACTGTAGGTGTGCACAGCTCAATAAAGTAATGTTCTGCTATTCTTTTGTTTTTAACATGATGGCAGGACAGATGATGCAAGTTGCAAATCACTTAACACTGACTAGTACAGCTGAGCAGAGTGTGAAACTCCTCTAGTCTTTCTATGTCTCAATGTGTGTGTGAATTTATTTTGCACTATTGATTGGAACAGACCCAGTCACGACAGATATGAGAAATCAGCTCAGGGCAGGCAGGTGATGAAACTGACTGAAAAGCCTACAGATCAGGCAAATCTGCACCAGTCATGTCAGTCACAAATCTTGATCAGTTCAGACCTACCTGCTCAGCACTGCACTGTCCTTCCCTGCTGTGTTTGTGGCACCCACTGTGTCCATCCATTATCCTCCTCAGTGCTGGCTACTGGGAAGATGGTGATAGGCTGGCCATGTCTAGACCACCACTGGATGCTGGCTGTGCTTGGGGGGCAATGCTGATGAGGAGGGGAAGCTGAGGCTGGCATTCAACATCAGTGATTGGAAGTGCCAGCATGGTGTGATCAGACCACACTAATCAGATCTCTTACTCTACTCCTCCTCCTCCTTCATCCTCCTTCCCAACTACATGCATGGCTCATCCGTTTTGCTGCAAACTGAAATGGGCATTTATTTAAAAAAAAAAATAATACTGCAGATGCAAGGTCATGTTAGGGGTACACTTCAGGAAAACTGACACAGCAGGTATGCAGCTGACATTGCACAGTACCCAGGCAGGCTATTCAGAATGTGCATCCATTTGGATGAACAGTATTGGCAGAAGTGCACCAAAATAGAAATAATCATGTCTCTTTTCCCCTTTTGGCACATGTTACTGCAGTCACTGCATGTTGCCCTGCATAAGAATGAAGAATATCAGGACTAATAGTAATCATGCCTGAATGTGCATCTGTGTTCTGCACCACCCACACTGAAAACTGACCCTCTGAGGGTTCAAAGTAATGCACCCCAGTAAAACAGCTAGGTAGTAGGTGGGTTTGGCTCAACAGTTATACAGTACCAGCTAATTGGGGTGTTGATAACTGAGATGTCCATTTTATTGGGACATCCTGCTGGGAACCAATTAAGTGGCCATTGATTCCTATGAGGACAGTTGCTGTTTAATTGGGATGGGGTTGCCATTTAGTTGTAATGATTTTGTCTCACTAATCCCACTTAGCTGTAGTTTATCACCTTTAATTGTGCCATTGTACAACCCACGTGCCCCACTGACTGAACAGCTGATGCATTCGTATAAGCTTAAAAGCTTATCTGCACAGCTCCCATTTCCGAACTCGCACTCCTCTTGCACAGCTCTGAGCCCTTCCTCCCTCCAGCATAGTTTTGCCTTATTCTCCAGCACTTATAGTCAGACAGTCTCGCTCTCTCTCACTTGGCTCTCACTCAGCTCCTCGCTGCATCTCCGAGGCCGAGCAGGCTAACCAAATAGTAACTCAACTACACAATAAAGAATAACCTGCCTGTACCTAAAATTTAAGTTTTCACTAAATATACACAAAGATCCTCACCAACCACTGGATCACTCCATCATATATAGCATTGCTTTTATCTGAACAATGAACAATAGTCTCTCTCTCTAGATCTCTTTCCCTCTCTCTCTCTCTCTCTCTCAGGAAAGAATAGCCCAAGGGGTAACCAAAAGGGACAAGGCAGCTCTTAGATACATAAGTGAAAAGAGGAAGACTACAGGAGGGACTGTGAGGTTAGGAAAGACAGATTGGAACTGTACAGAAGAGGATCAGGTAAAAGCAGCTATACTGAACAAATACTTTTGCTCAATCTTCACAGAAGAAGGGGAAAGAGATGGGCCACATAAAAGTAACAGGGGCACTGGAGAAGGGGATATAGACATAAGTCCCTTTACAGAGAAGAGAGTCTTAAAGGGACTCACAAATCTAAAAATGGATAATGTTATGGGGACAGATAGACTACACTCAGGGTTGCTGAGTGTCCTCAGGGTAGTACTGACTGCACCTGTAACAGCCCTGTTTAACAACTTACTGAAAACAGGAGTGATTCTAGAGGACTGGAGGAGGGCAGATGTAGTCCCACTTCATGAAAGCAGTAGCAGGGAGTAGGCTGGCAACTACAGGGCAGTCAGCCTGACTTTGGCAATGAGGAGCCTAATGGAATCACTTCGAAAGGAAAGGATTGTGGAGTATCTTGAATCCAGGGGGCTACAAGACTTGAGGTAACACAGATTTTTTTTTTGGTGGGGGGATCATGTCAGATAAATCTGATAGATTTCTTTGACAGGGTGACCAAGGAAATAAATCAGGATGGGGCAGTGGATGTGGCCTACTTAGGCTTCAGTAAGGCTTTCAGCATTGTTCCACATAGAGGCTCATAATGAAGCTGGGCAGCTTAGCAGTAGATCCTAAGGTGGTACAGTGGGTAACAAACTGGTTAAGCGATAAGCAACAAAGGGTGATGATAAATAGAGTTCACTCCAGGGAAGGGAGGATGACCAGCAGGGTGCCCTGGGGCTCAATACTGGGGCCAGTCCTCTTTAATATCTTTACAAGTGACACTGCAGATGAGCTGGAAGGGAGGATCTGCCTCTTTGTGGATTACACCAAAATCTACAATAGGGTGGACACTCCAGAGGGGGTGGAAAGAATGTGCAGAGACCTGAGAAAACTTGAGGAGTGGTCAAGGGTATGGTAGCTGGTTTCAATATGAAAAAGTGCAAAATCACATACATAGGGCACAGAAACCCAGTGGTAGAGTAAATATGGAGAGGAGGTATCGATGGTCATCGAACAGGAAAGAGACCTGGAAGTAATCATATCTGCTGATCTCATGGTGGTGAGGCAGTATGACAAGGCAATGGGTAGGGCCAGTAGGATGTTGGGGTGCATAGCGAGGAGTTTAACCAACAGAAGGAGGAAGGTGGTGCCTCTACTATATAGATCACTGGTGAGACCCCACCTGGAGTTCTGTGTCCAGTTCTGGAGATCATATCTCAGGAAGGGCATAGACAGAGTGGAGACTGTCCAGAGGAGGAACTAAAATGGTGCAGGTGTGCATCACAAGCCCCATGAGGAGAGACTGAAGGACCTTGGTATGTACACCTGGAAGATAGAAGAAGAAAGGAGATGTGATAGAGACTTATAAATGCCTCACAGGGGTAAATAAGGTACAGGAGGGGGTATTTTCAGAGGAAAAGATGCATGAGAACAAGGGAACATGCAATGAGGTTGGAAGAGTTGAATTCAAGAGATATGAAGTACTTCCTTACTGAAAGAATGGTAGATACCTGGAACAGTCTTCCAGTGGAGATGGTGGGGGTGAAAACAGTGGTGCGTTTCAAGCATGCATTGAATAGACACAAGGAAACTTGAGATGCAAGGGGTTGGGGAGCCATAGATCAAGTAGGGTATGCGGTGACAGTATAGGCAGGGAAAAAATGGGCAGACTGGGTGGGTCAAGTAGCCTATATCTGCATTCAAATTCTATGTTTCTATATTAGGGGTCTGTGTTTATCTCATTTTGTATATTATAGCTGGTCTCTGTTCCCACTGCATCTCTAAATCAGGGCCAAAATGAAAGAGAAATACACTAGCATTCTCCACATGGTGAGCATAGAACTACTATACAACAGAAGAGGATGATTTTGCTGAGCAGACCCAAATAATGCATAGTTTCTTTATCAACAGGGGATACCCTAAAAGCACAGTGGACAGAGCACTCTCCCGGGTCAGTAACATGCCCCGTAACCTTGACCCCCGCAGGAGGGATACTGTCACACAAGAACAACGGCGAATTCCACTAGTTCTTCCTTTCCATCAGAGCACACCTTCTCTTCACAGGATCATCACTAGTAACTTTCCCATTTTGCAAACTGACCCTAACATTGGTGCTTCCTTTACAGAACCACCTATTGCCTCCTACCATGACCACCTAACCTGCATAATCTCCTGGTAAAAGCAGCCTACCCACTCTAACAGTTCTTCCCCCAGGTACCAAACCTTGCAACAGGGCTCGCTGCTACACCTGCAAATTTATTTCCAGTGTAACTGAGATGGGCTACAGGTGTTTTTCACATCACCAAGGAGTTCTCATGCACCTCCACTAATGTAGTGTACTGTATTCTTTGCAGGAGTGTTCAGCTATTTACATCGGAGAAACTGGTAGGCGCCTTGCTGACCATTTCAGGGAACATTACAGAGCGGTCAGGAATGGTGAAACTGCTAAACCCATTGTATCCCACTTTATCTCCAGGGACCACAATGTCAATGACCTTTCTGTTTGTGTCCTTCAGCAGGGCTTCCGGGATCCTAACCATAGAAAAAACATGGAAGCCAAGCTGATCATCCGCCTTGGCTCCCAGCAGCCCTCTGGTTTAAATGATAGACTTATTTTCCACTAACATCTTTCAGCCTCCCCTTTTTTTTTTTTTTTTCCTAAAGTCAATTTGTTTTTGTACTGATTTATTTTTCATTTTCACCATATGTCTCCATTTCTGTCTCCTTCTCACACATTTGTCACCTTTCAACCTTCTTACAAGGCCCTGTTAATCTGTCTCTACCTGGGAACTTCCCCAGCTCTTTCTGTCCCATTATGTTTTATCTTTCCCATCATCACCTTTTTGTTTCACAGATTCTCTCTTAATCTTACCATTTATCACTTCTTCTCTCTTTGCCTCCCCCTTCTTCTTTCTCCACATATATATCTCTCTCATTTTACCTCTCCTCTACACTAACTTGTTTTTTTTCTCTTTTAGATATTTCCTGAAGAAGACCTAAGGTCGAAACGTAGATTTTTAACTCTATTTTCTATTTTCAGCGTGCATTTAATATAACCATTTTGTTTTGCTTTTAGACCACATGCTGACGCAGCGCCTTGTCTTTGTTTTTTTACTATACAACAGTACTGTACAGTATAATAAATATGTATTACGTGGTGAGGGAACATCCAGAAGGGTTAACTGTGTGTGCTCAGTGGTATCAAGATAGGCTCTGTGACTGATCATAAGCAATTTTAAGCAATCACTTACTAAATCCTGAAGCTTTCCATAATCAGGACAGTCCTTAATTGGGAAGAAACTCCCACCACCAGACATCCCCATTAAGCAGCTTCTACTGTATTTACAGGCACATGGGAATATTAATTAGATTAAGAGAGATGTCTCTAGATATGCCCCAATTCAGTAGGGTTCTAGGTTGTAACAATTTTATTGTGTTGAGTATTGTTTTGCTGTACAGTGAAAATTTTCAATAAAAAATATTGTTCACAAAATCCACTGAGTTTTGTTGAATATGTGGCATGGCATGGTGTAGAGCGAACATTCCTGGTGGGCTGAATGACTACACAACACAATGTTGCTGTTGCCTTAACTTTGGCACTATTTTTTATTTATCTATGTGTTTGTTTGTTTTGTTTTAAGATCAAAGACTTTTGCAAGAATGTCCTTATAATGAAAACATAAGTACATTACAATGGGATAACAGATCAGTCTTAGTTACAACAGTTACAAACATTTCAAAATAATTGTTTAAGGAATGAAACAAAAGACACAAAAGTAATACAATTTCTTCAGAATCAAAGACAATAGAAAAGTAACTATTATTTATGTAAAGAAGAAAATGAAGCCCTACAGTCACTAAAAATGGTTGAGATAATAATAGTTAACCCAGCAGACAAAGGAAGAGGAATTGTAATTTGAAATCAAACTGACTACCAAAGAGAGTGTTTAAAACAAATTTCTGAGGAATCTGCCTCCCAAATGATTCTAAGCATCCCCCAAGATCAAATCACAGGACAAAGGACACAACATGTTGAGAGAACAGTACCCTTAAAATGGATAGATAAGTGGGTAGGAACACGATTAATAAATAAATTCCCTAAGACCCACTGTTTTACATACACTTTAAAATACAAAAACACAAAAAAAAGCCACCTGGGAGGTCAATTATTTATGGAATTGAGTCAATATTTTCATTTCATTTCATTTTTTAATACTTGTGAACCAATGGACATAAATGCCCACTTTCATTAGTGACAAGTCTATATAAAAACAGTAAGATATAATAAATGAAACAATGCAATTAACAAATACAGTAATACAATTATTATGTAGCATAACAACTACAAACAGTTCTAGAGTTTAGCCAGTCCTTGAGTAAAACTTTAAAGACATATACAGTAGTTGAATTCGTAATCATAAGTGAAAAAGAGTTGTAATACAAAGGAACTCTGTAAAGAAGGGATCTTGGACTTCGAGACTTTTTGAAACATGGAACAATGTGTTGCCTAAAGGGAACAAATCTAGTATCATGAACATTTTTATTGTATTTTAACAACCATGAAATTGAGGATGGTAACAGACCCAAATAATTTTTTTGCGTAAGTATAGCCAGATGAAATTGACACCTGCTCTCTAAAGAAAAACAACTAGAGAAGGCCTGACAAACACAATGGTAAAAGTGTCTGGGTAAATTGGTTATAAATCTACAAATGCCATTATAAGCTACCCAAAGTTTAAAAAAGGCACTCTCAGTACCATCTGAATAAACTGTAAGGCCATAGTCCACTACTGAAAGGAGGAGTCTGTGGGCCAACAGTTTCCTAGATTCAGGAATCAAAACATTCTTAATTCTAAATAAAATACCTAATCTCTGATGTATTATGTTTATAACATATTTTATATGCTGTTCAGATGATAGAGTTTCATCTATATGATCAACAAGATACTTAAAACAGTTAACCTGTTCAATTGGTTCACCTGAAAGATCATGGACTGATAAATTGAAATCCCTTACTGTTCATAAATTTTGTCTTTTTAGTGTTTAAGACCATCTTGTTAGTCAGGAGCCAGATTTGAAATGAAATCTGCTTGAACATCACGGACAGCTTCCCTCACATCAGGACTGGAGCTAAGACTGCATCATCAGCATATAAAATAACCTCAGCCCTTATATAGTACACGTCGTGGCAACTGAATTAAGAAACAGGGGAAAAAAGAAGGGATCCTAAAATGGACCCCAGCAGAACTCCACAGCTAATAAGAAGGAGACCTGATGTACAACCTGCTACTGAAATGATCTGAGATCACCCAGAAAGATAATTTGAAAACCATTTTATTGCATAACAACTTGTGGTCAACCAAGTCAAAAGCCTTGGTGAGGTCCACAAAAATAGCCGCAGCATAGTGGCCCTTATCAATGGCACTCTGAATGCTGCTGGTGAACATCCCCAAGGCTGTCAATGTACTGTGAGAAGCCCTGAACCCATGTAGTGCAGTTGTAATAATAGTATTTTCTCTAAATAGGTGGAAACCTGATCAGATATTACTCTTTAAAAACTTTTTGACAAGGGTGCCAATAAATAAATGGGATGATGGTTGGATACCAGTTCCTTACCGCCACCCTGGTGGATAGGTTTAACAGTAGTCACTTTCTATTTATCCAGAATATACCAAATCTTAGGGACTGATTAAAAAGTAAAGATATTGATTTAGCCAACTCGGCTATAACCAACTTAAGTATTTTAAAGTCCAATCCATCAGTGACAATATTAGACCACAGATTAAATTTCTTAACATAATCCAATATAGTACATGGAGAAATAATGTAAAATAGAATTTTGGACAATCTGATTAGTTAACCTCTGACCTCCTATTATAGGGTTCAGGTATTTCCAAGCTAGATACTGGCCTAAATGTTCCGGTTATCAAGTAGGCATTAAACATTTCAGTAATCAATTTTGGGTCATTAGCTAATTCATATTTGTCCCTTAGTGTAGAAACATGTTTTACCCTTCCTCCCCAAAATTAAGAGTGGACCATATTTTTCCTAAAGTTATTAAAATCATTAAGCTGTTTTGTTCCTATAAAGTTCAATCTTGGCTTACCAAACTTCAATTTTAAATTTATTTCAAAAAATGTAAAATCAGTTAACAGTTGTGGATCCTTAGTAACCTTGTACCTTTTCCACAAAATCAGTTAACTGTTGTGGATCCTTAGTAACCTTGTACATTTTCCTCACCTTATCTCTCCTTTTCATTAGGTTTAGAATTTCAGGGGTTATCCATTCCTTTTTAGAAGCATTAAGTCTCATTTTTTGTGGGGAGAGAGCCTGTCACAGATATTATTAAATACATTGCAGAACTTGTCAAGCGCCATATCTAAATCAAGAATCGACTCAAAAAAAACAGTCAACTTCAGAAAAGCTTATTTCAAATGGGAAGTATTGCATGAATTAAGATTTCTACTGTAAATGTATACCAGAGGTTGTCCAGATTTCTTAACAGACCAGTCATAAAAGATTGGGAATGGCCCTCAACACATCAGGGAGAACTCAAAAGTTAACTACCCTCGATGGATGAGTGACCACCAGCCAATCCAATAGAGTGCCATGGCCAGATTTGTAATTAGGTCTGGTAGCATCATTATCAATTGTTGGACCCCAGTTTCCTGAAATAGATCCTGAGCCAAGGACACTGACTCATCTCCCTAGTTAATGTTAAAGTCTCCCAATAATATCCATTCATGATTAATAGGCAAGGATTTTCCTAAAGGCAGTAACAGTGTCTAGGCCAACTTCACTCAATCCAGGGGGCAAATACAGTATATGGAATTAATTGTCAGACACATTCCAGGGCCTAAAGTAATATCAACTGAAATAAAGTTACATCCATTAGTAATAGGACAAACGGGATCTCTTTAGCCTGAAGACTAGAAGTTACATAAATTAGAGTACCACCTCCCCTTTTCCCTACTCTAGTATGCCTGAAGGAAGTATAACCATTGAGTTTTATCTCATTGTCCATGATCTTACTGCTTAACTAAGTTTCAGAAAGGGTATGACATCAAACTTATTTTCTTCAGCCCAAGCTTCAAAATGTACCTATTTGGTGAGAAGGCTGTGTATGTTAATATGGGCAATCTTTAGCATATTTGAGGGCCTGTTAAGTGGCTGATCATTTGTCAGATAAGCCTGATTATTGGGGTCTGGTGAGGGTATATTGAGCCTGAAATAAGTAAAAGCACTAAAAACAGCTGCCTAACTCTCATCTCAATATAGAATCCCTTTCTTTCCCAGTCCTCACATTAACCAAGGAGGATCCCCTGACAATCAACAGACAACCAAAGGATTTGTGATAGATAACATTCAAGACAGAGGAGTTAATTACAATGTCATTCAGAGAATGAAGGGGAGTGACCAAGCCATACATTAATATACCAGTACTTCTTATGGAAAAATGCACATTGTAATAATCAATGTCATTGGGAAATTTGGAATACCCCTTTTTATCTGGGGAATAACATATTAAAACAGAAAATAAAATTAGCATGAATAAGGTAAAATTAAATATCTTGCACCAATTTAACAGCCCCGAAACTACAAAGACAAAGCAGTTAATTACTACATAATAATTATGTACACCAAATAAAACTATTACTCTAACACAAGAGCCTGCAAATGTTAAGTAACTGCCACTAACCTCATGCAGCAAAGTCTGTGATAGGCTAACTAACAAACCCCATAACTACTGATTAAAATCATCTTATTTTAAAACACAACTCTTGCAGCCAACTGCCTGGGCTGCCACCATTAGCTGTTACCCATAGTGGAACATAAGTTAAAAATAATAGCGTACGTTCTGGTATAACCAGATTGGGCTGCCACCACCAACTGACATCTGAGAGATGCTATCAAAAATAGATCTATTAGTAGTAACTAAGTATATCTGCTCAAGCCACCATTAAGCATTCCCTATACATCAACTGGGCTACCACTACCAGTAGCATACAGGAAGCAAACCACAAAACTGCCCAGCGCTCAAGTAAATATGCAGCACCAAAGATCAAAGGCAAAGCAGAGAAACATGATGGACAAAAGAGTCAGGTGGGCAGCAGACATGCAGATAAAGGTGACCATTTATTAAGTGCTAGCAAACTAACATACAATACTAAAGCCCCAGTGCTTTGACTCCCTGCATGTTCTTCATCAGGAAGAGGGGCAACTGAAGGAGAATGGCTCCATTAAATAGGTTAACTAATTAAAGACACAGTGCTCAAATTCCAAAAAGGTAACAAGTTAAACAAAAAAAAGACAAAAATGCATAAAACTATTTAAACAGTTATTAGCTTCTGTGATATCGAAAGAAATGCCAGTGAAAATTCATAGTAATTTAATCAATATATATAATGAGCAGTAACCAGCATTCTATGGCTTTAAACATCTTGGAGGATTTCGGGAGGAGAGGAAAGGAAGGAAAAGCATGAGGGAAAAGGGGAAAGGAAATAAATTGAAGGAAATGGAGGGGGGATTCTAAACTAAAGAATTCTATGCACAGAATCATAAATATGGAAACAAATCCTAAGATTCGTTTCAGTCCTGTTGGACAGAGTCCACCGAACAAAATATAAATTCACTTTCTTTTGCAAGTGTCCTTACTCTGTTCCCATCCCAAGTATTAGGTTCTATACAATCACTGCCCAGGAATTTGTGGTTAACCTGGTTCTTCCCCTTCCCATTTCCTCTCTTGCTTTTCCGTTCCTTCCTTCTCCTCCCAGCCTTCCCACCCCACCCCAAATTTGGCCCTTACCTGCTTCAGTATTTTACTTTGTTATTTTGCTGGGACTGAGCTAATTATTTCCCTCTGCTTTCTTACAGGTGTTTCTGAAATCCTCAAGATGTTTAAAGCCTTAGAATGCTGGTTATACTGATCATTACTGTATATATATATATATATAAAATTATGCCAGTGCCATTTAGAATGAAGGAAGTCTTAAGTACCTGAATGAACTACGTTTATTACATTAGAGATTTCATAACATGCATCAAGTGTCCTTTGTGGACTTTATTATATAGGAAAAACAACAGACTTCTGGCTTTTTCATGAGCAAGATGGCCACATTAAGCAAGAGCTCATCACCATGGGCTTAAATCATTTATCAATTTAAAAGTGTTACGTTTTGAATTTTGCCACTGTAACTCATTTAATTTCATTTCCAGCAAATGAATTATGTGCCTTTTAGAGTAAAAAAATTGCTTTTCTTTTCAGTTTTCTAAGTCAGTCGCACCTCAGCCATGGAAGCTACTCCTCAGCTTGCACTCTTCGGCATTGAACCGGAGATGATACAGATGATGTTTAATGAAATTTTAGAAGAGGAAGAATCAGCATTTACAAAGCACTTTACAAACAATGCTAGACTGGTAGTGAGGTAACAGGGGTAAAGTCATCTATTACAAACCTAGAAAACCAAATGAAACAGATCAGCATCAGGGTGTTTGATGCTGAAACTACCCTGAGGCATCTTGACCATCAAGCCAGTGACAGGGACACTGTTATTCACCAGCTCAAAATGACATTTCCTATGGGATAGAATTGATGATCTGAAGTGTAGAGAGCAAAGGAACAACCTAGAACTGTGGGAGTTCCAAATGGGGCTAAAGGGGAAAATATTTGAGAATCTGTTAAATATCTACAGACTGAACTCTTAAACCTCCCTGGTAAAACCTTCAAATTCAGAGAGCTCATAGAACTCTGGCCCCAGGACCCAAGGGAGGAGAGGAGCCCTGTCCCATTCTGGCTGTATATCTGCAGTTCTCCATCAATGAAATGTTCCTAAAGCTGGCCAGGGAGAAAGACCCCTTCTTTGGCATGGCTACAGAGTGTCCCTCTGCCAGCATTACTCAGCCAGGGTAAACAAATTGTGAGCATCCTTCACCCCTATCCACCAGGTTTTGCAGAAGCACAGGGTGAAATATTGTGGCTTATCCTGCTGTTTTAAAACAGACCATTCTGGAGTCTCCATGATTTCATAAACCCTTCTGAAGCATTGACTTTTGTTCAACAATTATGGGGAACCCAAATAGTACTGATTGCAGCCTCTCATACCTCTTCCCACTTGCATGCCAAGGGCACCAAAACAGACTACTGTGGATACACAGCTGATGAACACCACTCATACTCTCTGGCCCCTCCACTAGGTCCACTCTGCCAGAGCAGTGGCAGCACAGATGAACAAAGCAGAGGAAAGCTGCTCAAACCCTGCTAAAAACATGTCATCCACTGGTCCCAACAGCAGAGCTGCAGTTGGAGCCCAGGGCACCGCCACAAAATTCAAACTCTCCTGCTGAGACCCCTCCAACCAAGTCTTTGTTACCCCAGTTAAAAGACCAAAGCAACACAGCAGATGATGATGTGAGTTTATCCCAGCAACTACCTGCCACATGCTGGACAGACATAGTTCAGGGACCAGCGCTGCCTATTCATCATCTATGCTATACCCTTTATCAAAGAACAAACATGAGTGGCTTAAAGGAGACCAACCTGTCCTAACCCTGTCCTTTTCCCTGATCATTCATCTCAGACATCAGCTTTTCTCACCTCAGTGGTTTCTCAAAAAGCCCATACTGAGTACTTGGCACTAAGGATGCAAACACTGGACAAGTAAAACACAAGACTGTCTGAGACATAGTTATATTATCAACTATGTTGAATATGCAATTTTCCTTGTAGGCAAGCATTCCAAACTAAACTCACTTTCAAGTTTGTATCCCCTGATTGTATCAACTCATAAAAGAACAAGTTATGGAACCATGCAACAAACACTTGGCAGCAAGTTTTCTGATAATCTGCTGCAACGTGGATTTTAAGTGCATAAGTGTACACATGCATGGCCAGAAGATTTTGAAACCACATCAGGCAGGAGAATCAAATGAAATCAGAGTCACATGGAGCCCCGCATCACATCACTCCAGATACATAGGCACTGTCAGCAGATAAGGGCCCACCTAGTCTGCCCATTTGAGCTTGTAAGTTCCCTCTACATTTTTCTAGAAGTTTATTGCCCTTATCCCTAACCTCCAAGATTCCCTTATGTCTATCCCATTGCATTCTTAAATCCCATGGCTGTTTTAGCCCGCACCACTTCCTCTGGCAGGGTGCTCCACTTGTCCACCACCCTTTCGATTCTCTGCATTGTTTTGGATAAATCCAGTCTGCATACCAAATTGTCATCATGTTTGAGCTTTTTCCTCGAGAATTTAAAAGTTTTCACAATTCAGCCAATAATTCAATAAATAGCAATAAGTTGCAAATTTTGTGGGAGAATGGTGAAAATTGTGGATATTTGGTAAAATTGCAGGTGCAATTTTCCGTGCCCTGCTGCTGAGCATTCCAAAACCTTCTGGTACTGCAATAAGATTGTCCTCCTCATTACTTACCTCCCCACCCCGACTCTAGTCTGCACATCTCCCTCCATGCCTTATAGACCAAGCACAGTGGTGAACCCCTCAGTTTTGCAGGGCTGTTGCAAAACCCAGGTGGAACTGCAAACCAGAAGTGGCACAGCTTGCTTCCCTCTCTTTCTCCTTAGTTTCACACAAGCACCCTGTTGGCACATCAAGTACACAGCAGGAAAGCTCATCCAGTTGCACACCAGTGTGTAGATTATTAAATGACCTTCCTACTTTTAAGCTCAGCAACTATAGTTCTGCTCCTGCCAAAGAAGTCTAGGGGAACCTAGGTGGTCTTACAGGGTTGGCTTGCATCTATGCCAGAGATTTTTCACCGGGGTCTTGTGTGGAGGACACTCAAACCTTGTCCTTTGCCACCCCATTACATGTCTACTGTCCAGCTGTGGTCTGTTTTGGAATCCAAGCATTTAAGGATCAGGCAAAGCATATACACTATAAACCCTTCCCAACCTCAGTACTAATGAAGAGGTATTACCGCTGCCCTCCTGAGCTCCTCTCCTTCCCTCACTCCCTCTTTTCTTCCTGTACATCTTGCCTAATCAGCCCATTTCTCAATTTTTTACTCACCCCTCTCCCAACTCCTCATCCCCTCCCCCTTAGTCCCCACCCCACCTATCCTTCCTTTCAGATAGGGGATGTGGACTCTCTTCTAGATGTATGTCTTTCAGAAGCTCCCCCATCCCTTGTTTGTACTATTGGAGCTTTTTGAGATTATACTCCCTTAGATACCTTCAGCTGACCTCCCTACCCCTACCCCTTCCCTCTTCCCCATCCCCTCAACCGATTACATCCTAGCCTCATGTAGCTAGTTGCAGCATGCAAATTACAAAAGGAATCCCTCTTTCGAAAAGTGAATGTTGTTTCTTAGCCAAAGGAAGGACACTGTTTGAGCTTATTGTTATGGTAGTCTGCTCTGGATCTACTAGCCGTGTCTTGGAGAGATGTCCCTTTCCAAAACTTTGTTGGCTACTAACACCCACTTTTGTTGTTTTGGTCATCTGTTTATTTTCTCAGTGTGACTCCCTCTTCCCTTCTCCTAGAAATCACAGTTGGAATTGGGCAGCACCGGTAGTATTTGGCACTAGTTGGCATTTGTAAACACAGTCCACACACTCCACTGGCAATTATTTTCCTGGCTCAGCCTTGGGAGGGAGGGAGTACACAAGAAACATTTGTATTTTAACCGGGTTCAAGGGTGGACCATGGCACTGAGAGGGCTACAAGAATTCACACAGTCACTTTTAAAAGGCTGTCCACAACGGCAAATAGAGTCAAGTAGTAGGTTTTATTCTGACAAGATGGTCTGCCAGGACATTTGTTCACAGGAGATGCAGGTGCAAAAAGCAGGTACAAACAAATCCACAGGTCCCCAGTAGTAGGAAACTACCTTCACAGGTTCAAATCCACAGTAGTATGAAACTACATTTCTGTCCGTCTCTCTTCTGGGCTATGGGCACAAAACTATCTCTGGGATTACCTATCCCAGGGTGAACACTCCAGGCTCCCCATTTAAGAGCTTTCCGAAATTACAGAGTTCTTCCACTGGATAGTACATGTCTTTCCAATTACACAAAGCAATTTCAGTGGAGTTTTCACAGACTAAAATAGATTTTTCTTCTCCTGTGCCAGTCAGAAGTGTTGCAGTTCATCCCTGGAGAGAGGGGAGGCATCTCTTTTCCAAACATATATCCACAGTGTGACAGCACCGTTTGTGACTGAAACAGCTCTTCCACAGTGTGTGAAGTACATCTTTTTGAACTTACAGACATTTCCCTGAGCTCAAAGGCAAATCCTGATCTTCCCTACTACTGGGAAATATTTTACTTTCTAGCTTCCTCACAGGTAGAGGGAGCGAATCCCAAAAGTTACTCATAGTTGCTGAATTCAACTCCATGCTGGAATCTTTGTCCTCCTCAAGAGCATGGTACCACAGGAAACCATCACAACTGCTTGACTCCACTCTCTTTTGGCCAACTTCAGGGATGGCAGGGTCAGGGGAGAAGACTGACCTCCCCTGAGCCAGTCTCACACTCCTCCTCCTCTGCCCTCAGGCAGAAGACAACTGACCCCAGCATCAAGATGCCAAAGAGGCTTATGCTGCTGTGAGAGTTCCATCCACTTAGAACCTCTGCCAAGATGATTGACAGGGGCTGCCAAAGGAGTCCAAAAAGTTAAAACTGAGCTGCACAGTACTTTTAGTTAGCAAACCCACTAAAATACCAGGGTTCTTGAAACCATAGGAGGAACCTGGGGGTTGTACTCATCGCCACCAAAAAACTGTCCACAGCAAGTGCTTTGGACTGCAACAGGCCTTCCCCCCATTGGGTGTCCTACAGGAGGGTACTGCTTCCTTCCCCTACTTATGACCAGCATAGGCAGGTCACCACAGAGGACTAGGAAGCCATGAGAAAGCTACCTACACCACTAACTATGGAAATTCCTCAACAGTAGCACATCTACTACTAGAGGCAGTTTACTGTTGGAACGAGACTGACCTCCCACCACCCTGGCAGAGTCACCAGCCCATCCACCATCAGGCACTTACCCTGCTCCACCACCAGGCATTTATTAGGATACCCTCTGACTAGACTACAGGTGCACTCAGACCATGCTCTTTCCCAAACCTGAAAGTAAAAATACATTAGCACCAGTCAAGAACATACACAGTGGACTGCTTGGCATTTCTTAACACCAGTAATTACATACTTTACATCAGTAAAAACATTTCATAACAGTACATGTTAACACTCTAAAAACCATTTGCAAACAATTTTAAAAACAATCCCTGAAGCACTCTCAGTGCCTTGGTAGAGTCCTCAGGTCTCTTTTCTTCTTTTTCAGCTGCACCTGCAAAACAGCATGAAAACACACACACCTACATACTGCTTGACTCTAATTTGTTTTGTCAAAGTTTTTTCTATAAAATATTTCATACTTTTTTCTTTTTGTGTTTTTGTGCAAAACAGTAAAAACATTAAAAACATGGGGGAAGAGAACCTCAATAGTCCATCTAGGGAATAAATTGTTCTTGGGGCTGGGACATCCCAGATAAAGTGTCTTTGGTCTGCCTAGCTTTTGGAAGACAGAAATCTTACTTTTAGAGCAGAAAGCATTTGACTAAAAAGCTACTGATTTTCTTGCTAATTTAACACTTATGTCTCAGCAGGAGTCAGTGTCTGTTGAGAGGTCTCATCTAGGCTTAAAAAAGAAAAGAAAGAAAGTCAGTGTGTGTGTGCATCAACTTAGTTGCTAAATCAGTAGGAGAGGAGATAGAGGTTAATTGGGGGTGGCTTAGGCAGTAGAAAGCAGGTGACTCCAATTACAACTTCCTGCTGCTAGCTTCTTGAAGACAGAAATCTTGCTTTTAGAGCAGAAAGCATCTGACTAAAAAGCTACAGTTTTTACTAATTGCCTCCATCTCACCCTAAGCCAGTTCTACTTTTATAGCCACCGGATTTGACTGACAACAGGAACTTACTGTTTGGCAGTAGCAAGGAAAGATCATGAGAAACATTAGTTTTGTCAACCCTGAAGGAAAAAGTAGCTCTTTCTCCACCCCAGCTGCTGGAGATCTGACTCAGAGCAAGGAAGAAGGACACTACTGAAGAATACAGGAAGTTGCAGTCCCAGAACAGAAAGGGTAAGTGTTGTAAGAAGAGGAGAGAGTAAGCATACAGAGCAACAGGAGAGGGGACACAAAATAAGACATGAAGGACTGCAACAGGCCTTCCCCCCATTGGGTGTCCTACAGGAGGGTACTGCTTCCCTCCCCTACAGTGCAATGGCTGTGGGGTGGCAGTGTTCCAGGAGACATGCTGGAGGCTGCAGTGCTGCTCTATTTGCAGGCACTTCTCCATCTGGCTAGGATTTGTGAAACCTTCTCCCCACCCAGGGACCACCAGGGCCACCCCCACTACCTCAGAGGTAGCCAAGAAAGAAGACCGGCTGCACCAAGGTGGGCTCAAGGAGGGAGAGGGTGGTGGAACAGAGGTGCATTCCTCCAGCTGTACCTCTCCACAATTCATATGCTGTTCTAGCTGATAGTGGTTCCTCTATGGAGGCAGCTGCAGTGGAGACCAAGGAGGATGCTGGGAACCTCCGCAAATGAGACCCACAGGAGGGTGGAATGGGACCCCACAGAGGAAGGAAACAACTCCTGGTGGGGGACTCAATCATTAGGGGTAGAAGTGGGGGAGGAAGGGGAGAGGGAGGTAAGGTGTCTGCCTGGCACCATGGCTTAGAGGGACAGGAAGCAAATCCTCGGGATTGTGGGAGCAGCTGCATGAGGGAGGGAGGAGCTGGATGTCATTGTCCACCTAGGAACAAATGACCTGGCTAGGGATGGGATCAGAGTAGTGTGAGGAGTTTGTAGAGTTGGGAGGCCATAGACAAGTAGCACATATGGCACCTTCTCGGAGGTGCTGCCTGTCTATGGCAAGGGTGATGCTAGAGTACTGCACAGAATGGAATTCAATGAATGTTTGTAAAACAGGTGTGGAGCTCAGGGTTTGGCTTCATTGGGACTGGGAGCCACCTGGAAGGATGCAGGCCTATACTGGCATGATGGTCTGCATCTGTCCAAGGTGGAACCAGGATCTTAGGTGATAAGTATAAATGCTTCATTGGCAACCATTTAAACTGGCCAAGGGGAGGCACTGAAAAGGAGCAGGAACCCAGCCTTCCACAAAACATGGTAATTAGAAGGTAAACACCAAGGTAGAGAAGTCATTAAGGAGCAAGACAGAGGTAAATGCAAAAAAAGGCAAAGGTAAGGACAGGAATGGGACTAAAAGGGTAAGGCCATCAAAAATGGAGGCGATGAGTACCAATGTCCATAGTCTGTGTAACAAGCTCCTGAACTAGTGGTCTTGATGGAAGTGCGATGCCTGGATATTGTGCAGTCACAGAAACATGGTACACAGAGAACCATGACTGGGATGTCAACATACCAGGATACACAATCTACAGGAGGGACAGGGAGGTTAAAAGAGGAGAAGGAATAGCTCTCTATGTAAAGGAAGGGATCAGAACAACAGAACTAAAGAGTAAACAGGGAGCAGATGAGGTACACTGGGTCACCCTGGAGACAGGAAATGGCACCACAATCCGTATGGAGGTTGTATACAGACCCCCATCTCAGGGGATGTAATGGACAAGGAAATCCTTAGAATGGCAGAAAAAGGGGAGATATTGTTGATTGGGTACCTGAATATGCCAGATGTTAACTGGAGCACCTTTGCTGTAGGCACATCCAAGAGAACGGGCATTCTTGATGCCCTACAAGGGGCATGCCTCAGACAAGTAGTATTGGAACCCACTTGGGAGGGAGCAATCTTAGACCTGGTACTCAAATGGGATGGAGAAGAATCTTGATTTAGAAGTAGGCAGTCATCTGGGAACAAGCAACCACCAAACAGTGTGGTTCACGATAAACACAGCCATAGAGTCAAGCCATACAAAAGCAAGAGTATTGGACTTTAGGAGGGATGACTTTTGGGAAAATGAGAGAGTGCCTCAGAAAAGCACTAGCAAACAGGCAAGAAGGAGGGGTGGAGGAACAATGGGGAGTAATCAAAACAGCCACCACACAGGCAACAAGCCTTTGTGTGAAGCAAATCAGAAAAACACAATGAAGGAAAAAAATGCTATGGTTCTCAAAAGAGGTGGCAGGGAAGGTTAAGGAGAAAAGGATAGCATTCAGGCAATATAAGGAAACACAGAAGGAGCAGGACAGAGAAAATTATCAGTTAAAGCAGAAAGAGGCAGGGAAGGCAGTCAGAATAGCAAAGGTTCAAACCAAGGAAATGATAGCCAATTCTGTTAAGAAGGGGATAAGACCTTTATAGGTACATTAGGGACATCAAGAAAGACCAGGAGGGATGCTGAGGCTTAATAAAGGGGAGGGAATGTGAGCAGAGTGGACAATGAAAAGCAGGGATACTGAATGAATATTTCTGCTGTATTCACAAAGGAAGAGGAGGGTAGGCACCTAAACCAAATAAGAGAAACACTCTGGATATGGGAATTGATACCAGTCCATTACATAGAAGAATGGGTTCTGAAAGAACTAGTAAAATTGAAGGTGACAAAGCAATGGGCCCAATGGGATTCACCCAATAATTCTAAAAGAACTAAGGGTAGAACTAGTGACACCACTGACTACTCTCTTTAACAAATCATGGGAGGTTGGGGTGGTACCTGAGGACTGGAGGAGGGTGGATGTGATTCCTCTTCACAAAAGCGGGAGCAGGGCAGAGGCAGGAAACTACAGACCAGTTAGTTTGACCTCAGTGGTAGGGAAAATGATGGAATCACTTCTGAAAGAAAGAATTGTTGAGTACTTAGAGGCCAGTGGGGCACAGGACCCAAGACAGCATGGATTCACAGTGGGAAGGTCATGTCAGATGAATCTAATAGATTTCTTTGACTGGGTGACCGAAGTAGTTGACTAGAGAAGGGCTGTGGACATGGCCTACCTAGATTTTAGCAAGGCATTTGATACAGACCCACACAAAAGATTAACATACAAGTTAGCCAGCCTTGGTGTGGGTCCCAAGGTGGTAGCCTGGATAAAAAATTGGCTGGACAACAGGATGCAAAGGGTAGTAGTAAACGGAGTCCACAGTGAAGAAAGGAGGGTTATTAGTGGGGTACTACAGAGTTCAGTACTGAGACTGGTTCTTTTTAATGTCTTTATAAATAACATTGCAGAGGAACTGGAATAAAAGTATGTCTTTTTGCAGACAACACAAAGATCTGCAACAGGGTTGATACACAAGATGGAGTGGAAAGGATGAGAAGGGACTTGGCAAGGTTGGAGGAATGGTCAAATGTATGGCAGCTTAGATTCAACGTGAAGAAGTGCAAGGTAATGCACCTGGGAAACAAAAACCCAGGGGAAGAGTACACAATGGGGGGTGAGATACTGACAACAACAAAAATGGAAAGGGACCTGGGGGTTATTATGTCAGATGACCTAAAGGTGGGCACGCAATGTGAGAAGGCAGTAAGGAAGGCTGGGGGGAAACTGGGATGCATAGGAAAGGCATCAACAGTAGAAAACAGGAAGTTGTTATCCCTTTGTACAGACAGTTGGTGAGACACCATCTGGAATACTGTGTAGTTCTGGAGACCCCATCTCCACAAAGACATAGACAGAGTGGAGGCTGTCCAGAGGAGGGCAACCAAAATGGTGCAGGGTCTGCACCAGAAGACATATGAAGAGAGATTAAAGGAGCTTAATATGAATACCCTTGAGGAAAGGAAGGATGGGGGGGACATGATAGAAACTTTCAAGTACCTCAAGGTAATCAACAAAGTCCAAGAGGGTAGCATCTTTCAGAAAAAGAGATGTGCAAGAACAAGGGGACACAATATGAAGATGGGAGGTGGCTCAGGGGCAACGTGAGAAGTATTTTTTTCACAGAGAGGGTGGTAGATACATGGAATGGCCTCCTGAAGAGGTCATGGGATCAAAAACAGTGGGGGAATTAAAAATGCATGGGACAGACATAAGGCAATTATAGTGGTGTAGGAGGAAGTAGGGTGTTGGTTAACTAGGATCTTCAGCTTATGCAATAGGTAGGAAATGGGCAGACTGAGGGGCAGCGGTCCCCTGGTGTTGCTGCAGAGCTGTTATGCAAACTGCTTCTCCTCCTATCCCATTGTGGCTGGACTTACTTTATTATTAAATATGTGTTTTCTTTCCTAGACTTTCACTGCTGGACTATACAGATTTTCCTTACTTTCTATTTTCAGGTCGGTGTTCGACACTATGGGACAGCCTAATCCTTGATAAAATTTGTTACTGAGGTTTTAACTCGATGCCAGGGAGTAGAGGACACAGGAACACACAGGGGAGGGTTCTCCTGGAATTTATTGTTTCCTCTGTTTTTTTCCCTTTTTCCTTTTTCCCTATTCCCTATTGGTTAGTTCCATACATCTGGCTGTTTATGACAGTGTGGAAGTATGGTCCCCTCAGTTATTTTCTTTGATAACCCATAATGAATGGCAAAATGAACTCTTTTTCTGTCTTTGAACCGAACACCTGATCGCTAGTTCTCATCACAAGTTTCATCTCTTCAACAAAAACTGGGGTAAGCCTTATGCCCTATATTTGAATTACTCTAAAGTGAGGCTCCTTTGGCTCTCCTACTGCTGCTTCCCCTTAGGTTTTGTGTCCTAAGACTATCTGTATATTCTTCTGACATGTAATTGGCACACTCTGGGTGGTTGGGGGATTTTGGGGGTTGGGGAGGGGGTCAGGAGGTGGGCATTGTCTGGTTATATTCATGATGCATGTAACTGGCCTGTATCTGTTATAAGAAAATTTAAATAAAGTTGATTTTATTTCAATAAAGCAGTGTTATGGTGGAAATATGTCTTGCTCTCGAGGACAGTAACAAGAACCTTAAATTCTTGGTCAATCAGGATTGGACTATTATTCCATTTCTGGACATCAGTTTTAAGAAAAATTCAGAACATAGCATTGATACCGATTTATTTGGGAAAAGTACTGATAAGGGTACTCTTATTAGCCAGTTCTTGCCATCCCTCCACACCATGAACAATGCACCCACCAGTCAAGGGCCTAGTTAGTCAAGAGGTGCGCTTAATATATATAAGGTTGCGGTAATATATGAAATTAACATTTAAAAATAGTCCCATGGACTTATGTGGGGGGCATGCCCCTGCCCTCTCCCTGGTTAGATGTTACAAAACATCTGAGCTTGGGGGTGGGACAGCAGCCCGGGAAGTGGAAGGGATTGGCTGGCCATCTTTTCAGACAAATTTATGATCCCTTCTTGACGGGGACAGTACTATGAATTATAAAACCTACTTCAAGAAGCTCTGCAGGGGCCAGGTAGTGAAATGTATGTTTAAAAATTATACCAGTAACAAAAGCCAGAATCTTGATATTTCTCTTTAATAAACTAGCATAGCTTTGCACAATATCTCTGATGTGTGTAAGTTATTAGTTCATCCTGGTGACTGCCAAGTTTATTGTGTTGCAGAGTCTAGTGTTTACCATTGGCACCCATTTCTACAGCTGTAATGCTTGTTGTGTGTTTTTTTTCTTCTTGCATGATAGTGAGCTTAGTGTAAAATTTGTAACATAGAGTGAAGACAGATGTATTTATCTTTATAAGAGTGCAAGCTTTATGTTTGTAATCCTGTCTGTGTACTGTTGTTGACTATGTATATCTTGTGTATATACCTCAATACTGCTATTGTATTTGGACTACCAGTGCGTAGCAATAAATTAGCCATTTTCCTAAAGACTGGAGTAACTAGTTGTTTGTTACAGCATCTCTGAGGGAAAGGTACCTGGATTATTGGTGCATATTAAAGGGTCTCAGAGAGAGAGAGAGAGAGAGTATGTCCTACTCATAGCAGAGACCTCACTACAGGAAGTCTAAAGGGTTGAAGGTGACATAAAAGGATTAATAGTTATTAAAAGGGCCTGTGCTTTTGCTAAAGAGAGGACCTTGATGGTGTGATGCTGGTCCAGACAATATCAGTGACAAAGGCCTGAGACAGCAGGCGCTCACTGGGGACTGCAGGATGCTCTGACCATCACATATCATGGCAGCTGTGGTGATTAGATAGTGAGATTTTCATGAACAAAATATAGTTTGAATATTCAGTACCAAAGGGGCAGTCATATAATTTAAGCAGCACTAATAAGTACACAACAGTAATCACTACAACTCTGTCTGTCATCTCTCACATCCAGCTTTTTATTTTATTTTTCTACCTGGGTTTACAAAAGGTTTAGAGATAGAAATGCCAGGCATGTACACTACAGTGAGGTTGCCAGAGCTCCATCAGCTGTGTGAAGAGACAGGCATACTGCATGAAGGCATGAACAGGGCCAAGCTGATTCAAGCTCTGGAAGCAGCTGACTAAGAGGTCTTGGTTAGCTCCAGTTGCTTAAATAAGAAGTCTGACACAGTCTTGCAAGCTGAGTTGAAATTAGGTTGCATTGTAGGAAGGCAAAAGGACAGGAAATTAGAACTCATCAGATTGAAACTGAAGTACTTAAACCAGATGCATCCAGAAAGAAAGCCAAGAGAGAGGCAGAAGAAAGACAGTGAGAGGCTGACCAGAAGAAAGCCAGGATGGAAGCAGAAGAGAGGGAGAAGAAATGCATACACCAACTTGAGATGACCATGAACTCTGGATGGCAACACTTCATCAGAGGCAGACACTGAACAAGGTAAGTAATAGTGTAGGTGGGGGTAGCCTAGGCTCAAAAATTGGGTTCAAATTCTTTCCAAAACTATCAGAGGATATGAATATGGATATGGATATGAATAAGGATATGGATATAGATATTACCGTATAGCAGGAAATATTAGCTTTCTGTTTATTTTCACTATATTAGCTTAACTGACAAATGCGCTAAAATAAGCTGATTGCTAATATTACAGGGAGCATAGTGCTGTAACTGGACATGAAGCTGACACACTAATTCAGTCGGGTGCTAAACAATACTGCACCCCTCTCCGTGTTAAATAAAAAGGGCGCTAAAATAAGCTGCTATACAGTAATAATTTTCTTAATTTGAGAAATTGTGTTTGCAAAAATGATTGGCACGGGAGTACTGGCCAACCTGATTCACTCTTATTTTACAGGAAAAGCATGGAAAGCATTTTCACTCTATTTATTTATTTATTTATTTAGTTTTTGTTATTGCAAGTGCTCTAGACAATGAAATTGAATATTTTCAGACATGACCCGAGAGAGTTACAGACATAGGTAAAACACATTACAATGGAGGCAGGTACATAATGCAGACTTAGGTCAAACACATTACAACAGAGACAGACACATAATACCTGAAATCAGGAGATTAGGCTTAAGTTAGTCATTTCAGCAACACGGGGAAACAAATACAGATTTGATATGAATATAAATTAGTCTTGTACCCTAATGGCAACAGGGACTATAAAAATCAAAGCTGCTATTTCAAAGTGTTATGGGTTAACCCCTGAGGCTTACAGATTCAAATGCAGACAATTAAGAAAGCAGCAGTTGAGAATTATATAGAACTGAGTATGAAACTGAAGAATCGTCTACTGAAGATGGCCCTTTGGGAAGAGTGAGACAAAGATGACTGCCATGTTGGGCTGACCGTCAGAGTCACTTCCCTCAAACTACGGTTTTTAATAGTATTTAAATTTAAATTTTAGAGTAAAGCATACATTTTATGAGGTCTAGTTAGGTGTAATCATTCTAGCTAGTTCAGGACATGAAGTGAGCTACTTTTGTAAGTCAGCATTTTTATTTTTTAGCAAGTAGTTCTTTGTCTGCCTCTGTGTCTCCTCCTTGGGTGCCTTTACACAGCTTATCCAAGCTTGGATTAGCCACATCACAGGTTTCTATATTGTATGGTACTACGTTTCATCTCAGTACTTTATACTGCCAGGGACTAAGTGAGCAAGTGGTAACTGAGATCTTTGTTTGATCTAGCAAACAGTTGTGCTGGCATGTCAGTGGATGCCCTCTGATGGATAGTGAATGGTAATTTAACCGTTTCTGCTGGCATTCAAGAAGTGAGACCCCCCCACCACAATAGTGGAGGAGTGGATGTGTGGTGAGCCTATCTGTATTTGCCACCAGTGTCTCTAGGAGTGAGGCTACCTACCCACAACTGCTATCTGAGCAGAGAACTGGAGGCATGAGGCTTTTGTCTGTATACCAGGGCCTGGATATTCAAAATGGCTACGCATGGCGCAACAGGGATGCACCATGTGCAACCCACCAATGTGCCCCAGTGTGATATTCAAAGGGGCAAGTTGCGATGTACAACTCCTGATGTGCTGGAGCACATTGGTACTGCATGCCGGCGCAAGTGCGGGGCACGTGTCCATGCATATGCGGCACATCCCGATATTCAGCCCGGGATGTGTGGCACATATGCTGGCACAACCCAGCCTTGTGCCACTAAGGGGGGCACAATGTTGTTTCTGAAAATACCAGGAACAAGTCCTGGCCACTAAGGTGAGCTGCTGTATTGCATGGTGCAACAGCAGCAGCCGGCAGTGGGTGGCCACCAGCCCACCCAGAACACTGTCTACAAGTCCCTGCCCTGGGTGCATTGTGCCCCTCATCGCCCAATTGCAGGCATAAGTATAAATAACACCCTGGTGGTCCAGTGGTACCCCTCCCACCCATAAAAGTGATTGCCAGTTAATGAATTGAATAAAGTCCTGGTGGGTAGTTTCATCCCTCCTCCCATTCTGCCTGATCATGGGTAACCGCCCATAATGCAATTCCCAGTGTGCCAGTGGAACCCCCTTCCCTCTACCCACTGAGGCCCCTGCCACCCAGGTCCCCCGTCATTGGCGGGTGGCTGCTCCTGCCTGCTTGCCGCCCAGCCACCAGCCGAATGACAGCTTACAGTATGATCTGTAAACCCATATGTCCGCAGTGTGGATAAATGGGCTTGCACACCATGCTGTACTACACAGGCATGGATCTGTGAATGGGTGGAATATACATGCTGCCCTTAGAAAATTCATGGTTAAACGCTCCACCACTCTTGGATTACTTCTGACTTCATCAATTCATGCAAATCCCAGGATCAAGCTTGGGTATGTTATAAGTCCTCCCAATCCCTTTTTGACCTCCTAACCTACAGGTCACTCAGAAATTCCTGCACAAATGCTGTCTGCACAGTGAAGGCCCTCTATTTCAAGTCAAAGCTCCAGTCCAGCCTAAACTCCTCATCAAATTTCTGGAAGGTTATCCACTCCCTATTCAATCCCCATTCCAGTCTACCCCCGCCCTCCTGGTGGATAGCTTACTGGTCTCCGCCCCTCCTTGTTGCTCATTTTGACAGTTGCTTCACCACTTGTTTGCTACCCTGTCCTCCTTCTCCTGATCCCTTACCCCTCCAGTTCCCCACCATCTCCCCAACACATCTGAAGGTTTCCAGTTCCTCCCTGTTTCCCCCAAGAAGTCTTTCTCACCTTTATTTCTCTCAATCTTTCTAAGTCCAGCCCCAAAGGGCTGGACCCTAAACTCCTACGAATCTCTGCACCAGCCATTGCCTCTACTCTAACTTCCCTTCTAAACCTTTCCTTCTTCTGCAGTGCCATCCTTCATTCCTGGAAGGTTGCAAAGGTTCTGCCTCTGCACAAAGGGGTTGACTCCTTCTCCTCTGGTAACTTCCAGCTGATCTCACTTGTCCCCTCCCTTGCAAAGCTCCAGGAGAATATTGCATATTCCAGGCTTGCTGAGTTTCTCTACTCCTCTAATTTAATCTCCCCTTTACAGCCTGGCTTTTGGAAGTATCACTCTACTGTCTCCTCCTTACTGTGTGTAACTGAACCTATCCTTACTGGGATGGATCAGAAACATTGCCACAGCCATTTTCACTGATCTGGCCAAAGCTTTTGACTCAGTGTCCCACCCACACCTCCTGGACAAGCTGAGCTCTGGCCTTTCAGCAGCCACTGTGGACTGGTTCCATTTATACCTCATGGGCTGTCAACAGACTTTTCAGGTTGGTGATATCCAGCTGTCCCCCACCCCTCATCCTAGCAGGGGTCCCTCAGAGCTCTATCCTGGGTCTGATCCTGTTTTCTGTTTTCCTCAACAACCTCCCCTCAGCCTGTGTCTCCATGCATAACCACATGTATGCGGATGACACGGTCATCCACACCTCTAGCCCATCGGCTTCAGCAGTGGAAGTTCTACTCCAAAAAGACTTCCACAACATGCTGGTTTGGTTCCACTCCAACCAGCTCAGGGTCTGCTCCAAAAAATCTGTGTCTATGATCTTTGACATAAGCCAGAAATTGACTAGACTCTCTCCTTCCCATTTTCTTCACCATGTATAACACTTCCATGCAGGTTGTCACTACCTTCAGGTACCTTGGTGTGTGGCTGTATAGCAAGGTTGACTTCTCTAACCACATCAATGCCATCCATGCCAAACTTCACCTCAGAGTTGGTGCATTGTACCACAACAAGGACTGTCTTCCCCTCCAGGTCTGACAGGAGCTGGTAATCAAAATTGTTCTCCCAGTCTTTGACTATGCAGATGTAGTCTATGACACAACCCCCTCCTCTTCCCTTGCCAGATTGAACACTCTCTGTCATGCCTTCTGTCAACTCACTACCAACTCTCCACTTCGTACTCATCATTGCTCCCTCTACTCTTCCCTTTCCATCCTCCCACTACCATCACATCACCAGTCACACTCTGCCTCCTTCATCACTGAATAATGGTTTGGGTCCTTCCTCCACCTTTCCTTACTCCTCTCCCCTATCCTGTCCCATCCTCTTCTTTCTGCATTCCAGGGATCCTGTCCCTCTCCATTCCCCACCTCACTCTAGTGCTAGGAGCAGCCTTTCCTATCATCTCCTGTCCCTTTGGAACCTGCTGCCCTCCTCCCTCTGACCCCCTCACTCCCTGCCTTTAGATGTCTGCAATGGCGATTCACCCCCACACCTGTTACTCCCACTGTTGACCCCTCCTGATTTCTTTATCCTATTTCTCCTGACTCCCCCCCCACCTATTCCTCCTTTAATCTGGGCCACCAGTACTCACCCTTGGCTATTCTCCAAATCCAAGAAGCACTGTGACCCTGTCCATCATGCACTGCACACTTCAAGAATTTTTGCATATTTTGTACATTATGCAGTTGTGAACTTAACTGACTAATCACATTTTGTTCCTGGTATTTATTGCCTATGTATTTTACATTTTCAGGTGCTCTGTGATTGTCTGTTCTATATCTACTCCATCTCCTGGCTGCAATTTCCAGAAATGAGCTTACATTTCAGGTTATCAATTTTAAAATAAATAAATAAATATGGTACTCACACACACACACACACACACACACACACATTTAAATACTCCCTTGTGGAAAGGTTCCAATACCATACTAAAAAATAAGCCTAGCAAACTCTTGGCAGTAGTGGACATCTTGAGCATGATGACAGCCTGTGATGGAGATATTGAGGGATCAAATTAGAGTTATAATAAGACCCTTTTATCTCCTCTCGACTCACTAGCACCCAATCATGTTCATCCTTTGACTTCCTGCTGCAGTTCCCCGTAGTTTTTTGAGGCGCTAAGGCAGTGGAAAACTGAAGGACACTGGTTGGAGCATTCCTGTCAGAGGTGCCAGTCAGTGGTGATCAGATTGGCATCGAGGGCTCACTACGGTTAGTATCAGCAGGTAATTGCCCCAAAAGGACAAAGTTCCTGTCAATGGTATTTGCTGCAAAGAAGAATTATCTGGTTCAACTTTTCTGCACCATAGATAGATTGCTGAATCCTTCCTGTCTGCGGAATGAAAGAATCTTTTCTTCAGAAAAATGCAAGGAGTTCCATCAATTCTTCCTCAACAGCATATCCTTACTATGGACCAGAATTTCCACAAGTGTAGTAACAGTACCCCTCCTTGAATAGACTAATAGTACAGAGACTGCTCTCATCAAGGTGTAGCATGATCTCTTCACTGCAAGAGACAGAGGGCACTAGTCCATCTTGGCCCTTCTTAATTTCTCATTGGCATTTAACACGACTGGTCATGGGGTGCGCTAGGATCACCTGAAGCACTAAGTTGGACTCAGCAGCATGGCATTATGCTGGTTTAGATTCTACCTTTCCAGGATGGTGCAACAGGTGGTTTTCAGTACTTCCATTTCTGTAAGTGCTGTACTCAACAGTAGTGTGCCTCAAGGCTCAGTCCTGGCCCCCATGCTCTTCACTGTGTACATGTTGCTGCTAAGTGAGATATAAGACAGTATGGCTTGGCTATGCAGATGATACTCAGGGTACCTGTCTTGCTCACCTGACAGAAAGCAAGCAGCCTCTATGCTGAGTTGCTACCTAAATGAGATCAACAACTGGATGGCCTCCAGCTGAGTGAGCCCAAACCCAGGGAAGACTTAGGTGATGATTGGTGGACCAGGCTACCATGGAGCTAGCTATGAGCGGTTGTGACACCCTGTTATCAACCTTAGATAGCATCACTTTGGAGCTGTGGATATGGTTAAAAATCTGTGGAGTACAATGGAGTGTAAGATGACACCTAGTTCTCACCTTAGTTCTTTTAGAATTCTGGGGTGAATCCCATCAGGTCCCATTGCTTTGTCCAGCTTCAGTTTTAGGAGTTCTTTCAGAACCCTTTTTTCTGTGAATGTACTGGTGTCAACCTCCCTATCCAGAGTGCTTCTATTGATTGGATTAGGTACCGCCCCCTCCTTTTCGTTTTTGTGAATACTGAGCAGAAGTATTCGTTCAGTATCCCTGCTTTTTGACTGTCACCCTCTGCTCATCCACCTTCCCCTTTATTAAGCCCCACTATCCCTCCCTTGGTCTTTCTTCACTCCCTAATGTACCTGTAAAAGGTTTTATCCCCCTTCTTTACCGAGTTGTTTATTTTTTCCTCAGTTTGGGCCCTTGCTATTCTGACTGCCTTCCCACTTCCTTCTGCTTTAACTGGTACAGCTCTCTGTCCTGCTCCCTCTGTGTTTCCTTATACTTCCTGAATGCTATCTTTTTCTCCCTAACCTTCCCCACCACCTCTTTTGAGAACCATAGTGTGGTTTTCCCTTTGTTTTGATTTGTTTATTTGCTTCACACAAAAGCGTGTTGCCTCTGTGATGACAGTTTTGATGTTTCCCCATTGTTCCTACACCCCTCCTTCTTGCCCATTTTCTAGTGCTTTTCTGAGGCACTCTCCTATTTTGCCGGTCAGCCCTCCTAAAGTCCAGTACCCTCACATTTGTACGGCTTGCCTCTACAGCTGTGTTTATCGTGAACCACACTGTTTGGTGGTCACTTGTTCCCAGATAGCTACCCACTTCTAAATCTGAGATCCTCTCTCATCCCCATTTGAGAGTACCAAGTACCAAGAGAGTCTCTGGGAATGGGCACCTAGCAATAAATTTGTCCTGCCTTGCTTTAATTTGTTATATCAAAGGTTAAATGAGAAGAAAGTTGCAACTGCTCAAGAAGTTTTTAAAAATGATGCTTATTGAACACTTTTTAAAATGTCAATGTCAGTTGTCAATGTCAATTTTATGTATATAGTGCCCAATCCCTAAGGCTCTGCACCTACAATAAAATGAATAAACAGCCATTGAAAATCTAAAAACAACTAACAGTCAAAGAACCAGACCATAACATAGACTGAAGAAATGAGTTTTCAGAGATTATTTTAAAAAGGACCAGTGAAGGAGCATCTCCTTCTCATGGAAGGGTATTGCAAAGGATCTGGGCCCCCACACCGAATGCCCTATCACCCAAAGATTTTAAACAGTATCTGGGACCAGAGAGGAAATCTGCCTCCACTGACTGGAAGGCACAACCAGGAACATGTGAAATCAGGAGGTCTTTCAGATAGCCCGGACCCAGACCATGTAGGGCCTTGTATGTTAACAAGCAAACCTTGAAGATGATGCACCACATGACCGGAAGCCAGTGGAGAGCATGGAGAACTGGCATGATATGCTCAGATTGAGATGTCCCAGCAACCATCCAAGTCATCACATTCTAAGCCAGCTGCAGGCAGCCTTGTGGATAGCCCCAGGTAAAGAGTGTTTCAGTAATCCAGCCTGGACAACACCAAGGCATTAACTAGTGTTGTGAGTTCAGTCAGTTCAAGATAGGGCTTAATCCAAGCAATATACTGCACAGATGATAGTAGCCACTGCAGACAACAGCCAACACCTGGAATTCCAGAGTCAGCTTGTAGTCCACAAAGTCCCCCAGATTTTTCACCCTATCTGTAGCATGGAAGGTCACACCATCCAACAATGAATGGGCTATGTCCCCAGTTGCTGCTATAGAACCAGACCAGCCCAGCTTCACTCAGTAACACTTCCATCTTAGATGGATTGAGCCTAAGCCAGCTAAGTGCTATCCAATCCTGAATTTCTTTAAGGCATTCATTCAGTTCCAAGATAGTCGCCCTGTCATCAGGGGCACAAGACACATACAGTTGGGTGTCATTATCATAGCAATGAAATGCCAAGCCATAGCATCTGATGATCTCCCACAGGGGCAACATGTTCATGGAGAATAGCATGGGAGCCAGAATTGCCCTTTGAGGCACATCACAGCAGAGTGCAGCACTTCTTTGGTTTGGTTTGTTTTTTTTTACACTGGAAAGGCATGTGAGTGCCTGTTTTCACAAGTGTCCAGCCAACAGACAAACAGACATGAAAGAACATGTACAATATACAAGAACAATGGATTATACAATAGATTATACAGGTGTGAAAGGGGAAGACATAGGAATTACAAGGGGAGGTGAGGTGCATCCAATCTATAGCAGGAGTCGGTACAATTCAACAACATACAATGGTATATTCAGTGTCCAGTGGAGGACAAATAGAATATATGTGGTAGGGGTAACATGGTTGATTCTACATGGTGAGTGGGCCATGTGTTAGAACTATGCACTAGTGAGCAACGGAAAGCTGTAGAACCTTTGATAGCAGGATAGTAGAGGGAGGAGAAGCATTAGTGAGGTGGAGGTTGTGAAGGGTAAGAGCAGACAAAGTTAATGTAGAGGTGATGTTTGAGGTGGGTTTTGAATATTTTGAGGGATGCAGATTGAGGGAGGGTGTAGGGGAGGCTGTTAAAAAGCCTTGTACCCCTGGCAGCAAGGGAGTAGATTCCTTATGTCGTGTGGCAGAACGGAATTAAGAAGGAGTTTTAGGGTGGATCTTGTGGGGCAAGAGCTGGTTGGCCTTTGGAAATCAAAGATGATGGAATTAGGGACCAGTCCCTGGTGAATTTTAAAGAAAAAGGTTAGGATGTTATAGTGAAATCTGTCTTCGAGAGAGAGCCAGTTGGCAGCCTTGTAAAGGTTGCAGTGATGCGTCTGTCTGGGAAGGCCAGTGATGAATATGATGATGTTATGGTAGGTGGCTCTTAATTTGAGAAGGGTCTTTTGGCATGTAGAGGATGAGTAGACAATAGATCGGTAGTCCAGGAGTAGAAGCAGGAAACTATTAGCAACCAGTGCCCTAGAATTGAGAATGAGGAATTGGTTAACTCTGTATAACATCCTGAGTCTTTGGTGTATTCTTTTGATTAGTTGGTTGATGTGGAATTTGTATGTGAGGTGGCAGTCTATGCATATACCTAGGTATGGAGCACACACAAATCCCAATAATGGAGCAGACCCAGAGCTAGAGAAAAATATTTATTGCACCAAAAAAGCAACCACTTGACGCGTTTCGGACAACAAGTCCTTTATCAAAAGCTAAAAGGTAAACCAAAAAACACCAGCTTATATAATACAATCAATTAATGACATCACAATACTATCTTTCAATTCATTGGTTGTAAACGAAACACCATCACCTCTAAAATCACACGTAAAAATTTTTGTTAAAGGTATAGAAACATATTACAAAGAAATCACTCTGGATTAAATAAATACTGAAATCAATACTAAAAACAATGCCATTATCTACACTTAAATATGGTCTCAATTCCAAATGTGCATTAATTCCAGGAGTTTTGTAAGCATTAAGACTAAATATCCATTCATTTTCTTTCTTCAAAATCTTATTACGATAATTACCCTCTCGGATCATGAAGGACTTTTCAATGCCCAGAAACTTAAATTTATGTAAATTAAGTGATGCCTTATTTTAAAATATGCATAGCCGTGGCATAACTTAAATCATTTTTCTAATGGCATGAACATGTTCCATTACTCTGATCTTAAAAGATCGTTCTGTCTTTCCAACATAATATGCACCACAATTACAAAGCGATAGATAGATGACCCTCATGACAAGAAATTAACTGTCTAATATCATAAACTTTATCATGTTTACTTTCTACCTGAAATTGTTTTAAATTCAATATATATATGCAGGCACAACAATTTTTACATTGAAAACAACCAGTATAGTTTCCCAACCATCTACTGGGGTGTGCCACTGCATGTATAAAATGACTCTTAACCAGAGAATCCTTTAAAGTTGGTGCACGTAGATAAGTAATCATAGGCAATTCTTTACACACGTCTCGTAAACCTGCTTCTGCCCTAAGTACATGCCAATGTTGTTTAACAATTTTCACAATTGCATGACTCTGGTTATTAAAAGTTGTAACAAAATGAAACTTCTGACTTGTTCCTTGAGTACTCTTTTCCTTATCTTCTAACAAAATATCTCTATCTACACTAGCTGCTGCCCCATAACCTTTACTAATAATATTTTGAGAATATCCCCTATTCTCCAAACGTTTTTTCAATGAGTCTGCTGCAACCTCAAAATCATGTTGTGTGCTGCAATTCCGTTTTAAACGTAAAAATTGACCTTTGGGGATATTATCTATTATGTGTTTGGGGTGACAACTAGTCGCAAATAATAAAGTGTTGCCATCCGTTGGTTTCCTGAAAAGATTAGTTTTAACACATCCCTGGGAATCTCGAACTATCTGTAAATCTAAATAGTTAACAGATACATCACCTACAGAATACGAAAATTTTAAATGTTGAGTAGTCCCATGTAGGAACGTCACAAATTCTGCTAACATCTTTTCAGTCCCTAGCCAGATCAACAGAATATCGTCAATAAAACGCTTCCATAACTTAATATTATAAAGAAACGGATTAATATCCTTATTAAAGACGATGTCATTTTCCCATAATCCCACATACAAGCTTGCCACAGATGGTGCACAGGTAGCCCCCATCGCAGTCCCTTTTACCTGTCTGAAAATCTCCCTGTCAAAAGTAAATACATTCTTAGTTAGAACATGCTCAAGAAGTTTTAAAATAAAAACAATTTCTGAATCAGATAGATTTCCAGAATGATTCAAAAAATAAGCAACAGCATCCATTGCCCCATCGTGGGGAATATTAGTATAATAGATAATATCCCCAAAGGTCAATTTTTACGTTTAAAATGGAATTGCAGCACACAACATGATTTTGAGGTTGCAGCAGACTCATTGAAAAAACGTTTGGAGAATAGGGGATATTCTCAAAATATTATTAGTAAAGGTTATGGGGCAGCAGCTAGTGTAGATAGAGATATTTTGTTAGAAGATAAGGAAAAGAGTACTCTAGGAACAAGTCAGAAGTTTCATTTTGTTACAACTTTTAATAACCAGAGTCATGCAATTGTGAAAATTGTTAAACAACATTGGCATGTACTTAGGGCAGAAGCGGTTTATTTAGACGTGTAAAGAATTGCCTATGATTACTTATCTACGTGCACCAACTTTAAAGGATTCTCTGGTTAAGAGTCATTTTACACATGCAGTGGCACACCCCAGTAGATGGTTGGGAAACTATACTGGTTGTTTTCAATGTAAAAATTGTTGTGCCCGCATATATATATATATATATTGAATTTAAAACAATTTCAGGTAGAAAGTAAACCTGATAAAGTTTATGATATTTGACAGTTAATTTCTTGTAATACGAAGGGGGTCATCTATCTAGCGCTTTGTAATTGTGGTGCATATTATGTTGGAAAGACAGAACGATCTTTTAAGATCAGAGTAATGGAACATGTTCATGCCATTGAGAAAAATGATTTAAGTTATGCCACGGCTATGCATATTTTTAAAAATAAGGCATCACTTAATTTACATAAATTTAAGTTTCTGGGCATTGAAAAGTCCTTCATGATCCGAGAGGGGTAATTATCGTAATAAGATTTTGAAGAAAGAAATGAATGGATATTGCATCTTAATGCTTACAAAACTCCTGGAATTAATGCACATTTGGAATTGAGACCATATTTAGAGTGTAGATAATGGCATTGTTTTTAGTATTGATTTCAGTATTTATTTAATCCAGAGTGATTTCTTTGTAATATGTTTCTATACCTTTAACAAAATTTTTTATGTGATTTTAGAGGTGATGGTGTTTCGTTTACAACCAATGAATTGAAAGATAGTATTGTGATGTCATTAATTGATTGTATTATATAAGCTGGTGCTTTTGGTTTACCTTTTAGCTTTTGATAAAGGACTTGTTGTCCGAAACGCGTCAAGTGGTTGCTTTTTTGGTGCAATAAATATTTTTCTCTAGCTCTGGGTCCGCTCCATTATTGGGATTTGTGTGTGCTTCAGCTTTTTTGATATCTGTCTTTAATTTGCTGAAAGCACCACGATTACCTTGTGCATGGTTCTTTAGCAATGATATACCTAGGCATCTAAATCCATTGACTCTTTCGATGTTGCCATCGTTATCAGTGAGAATTAATTTTAAATAGTGTATTTTCCTAGTGCCAGAGAAAACCATGGACTTTGTTTTTGGGGCATTGAGGGCAAGTCTTTGGGAAGAGAACCAAGAGTGAAGTTTATTGAAGTCATGCTGGAGTTTGTCACTAAGAGTTTTGGGACACTTGTCTTTGCAGAAAAGGGCTATATCATCTGCATAAAGGGTTAAAGAGATGGTAACATGTTCAGGAGTACTTTAACAAAACCTAATATATAGACACAGACCAGCTTGTATTTCCCATTAGTGCTGTATTCCTCCTCCTCATTATTTATTACTGAGGTCATCTATATGAAAACAGGATCTTTGCTCCTGAAGAGTTAATCTATTCCTGCTGCTGTCTCCCTGCATGAAGTCATAGAGCACTACTTGTGACATCACAGTTACTCCCATGGCAACAGATTGTGAAGTCACAACAGAGGATTATGACTTGAAGTAGGGAGTAAGCTATAGAGGCAGATGGACTCTGAAGGAACTCTGAGGGATACAAATCACATATTCATGCACATATTTCTGATAATAAATAATGAGGAGGAGAAATATATAAAAAAATAAATGGAATACAGGCAGAACTTTCCCTAATTATTATGTTTTTTAAAGTTTTCTTTGAGGCATCAGTAGCTCTTTAATTCTGTGTGCTTTCAGATTATCGGATGGAATTTATGGCTTGGGAGAAGAGAAGGGGCTGAGTATGGAGCCTTGAGGACTCCATATTTGAATGGACAAATATCAGAGTTCTGTCCTTTAATAAAGTTGAAGTGTGGTCTATTACTGAGGTAGTGCTGGAACCAGTTCAGAACTTCATCAGAAAAGTGGGGTGGATAGGGTCTGATGAGTAGGTGGTGAGCAACAAGACTGAATGCCTTAGTGAGGTCCATGAATATTGAGCCAGTGTAGAGACTTATTGATGTAAAGGAGCCAAGTGCCACCTGTTACGTCCACCCAGTTATGTAGGATTCAAACCACTGCAACATGGTGCCCAAGTGTCCCACATAGTGCCTAAGGTGAGCTAGCAGCACCCCATGATCCACCGTGACCAGCTTAAGGAGTTCATAGGCTTTGTCTGGGAAAACTTAGTCTCAGGGCAACAGAAGCAAAATGCCTGATATGATAAAGGGGCCAGAGCCTGATCATGCACCTTAGAGCAAAAGGTAGGGGTACTCACCCCAGTGAGGCATAACAAGCTGCAGGTGGCATGGGAGGGGCCACATGAGGTCATATGCCGGGTGAATTATGTGGATTATGTCATACAGTCTCTCAATGCAAGGTGCACTCACATGATTTTCTATGTAAATATGATGAAACTCTATTATAACTGTACTGACATTACTTATCCAAGGCAGTGGGAGACACCAGAGTCTCTGGGCAGGCACAGCTCAGCTTGTGAAGGCAGAAGAGGGTTCAGGGGTGGACATCCCTTCATGGGATGTGCATCAGTGACCTTGGCCTGCATGGTTCCGGATGCTGTCATATCCTGGACAAAATAAAGAGACACAGCCGCACGTGATCAGGAGCTGAGATGCAAACCTGAATGGTAGGAACCTGCAGACAAGGGAGCTGGTTGTAGTAACCTGAACTGTATTCCTTTTTAGAAAAAACATCAGAGCAAAGTAAAGAGAATTTATCATGTTTTACTTTTGGATGACCAAAGACTCAAAATGGTGAGGGCAAAGTGTGCATATCAGTTTGGGGTGCTATAGTCAAAGCTAGTTGCAGTATCTCCTATAATCATGAGGCTGGAGATAACTGTAGTTCCCATGGAGATTGAACTAGGTATGCAAAGGTGTCACAATGGTATGTGAAAGATGGAAGCCTCATAGCTAAAAGTATACATCGGGCTGAGATTAAATGGACCTGAGCATTTTGAACTGTGACATGAGGCACCATTGCTGGCTTCATATGTACTAGAAGAGATACATGAATTGAAACTATGTTGACCCTTATCCCTAACTAAAGAGACACACTTGAACTATCTACCTGGTGTCAAGTGTGATCTTTATTGTGTCATCGTGGAAATGTTTCTCTGATTGGAGTGACCAAGATAAACTGTGCATGCTAAAGTAATTCTTCAAAGGGGTTCCCACCATACCATTAAATACCCCTTGACATAGAGTCATCCTGGGCAATGCCTGCCATTAGCTGAGATGTGTGGCACTTCAGGTCAAGGTGGGTTGGATCAAGAAACAGAAGCAGTTTTGATTTTTGTGAGGCAACAGAAGTAGTTTCGATTTCTGGAAAGAAAGAGAAGCAGTTTCAATTTGTGTGATGAAACAGAAGCAGATTAAGTCTATGTGAAGAAAGGAAGTGATTTGGATTTGTGACGAAACAGGCAGTTTCAATTTGGTGTTGCATTGTGCTTAAAGCAAAACAAAATAAAAATCTGTGTACCTACCTCTTAGTCATTGTTTTCCGGTACTACTGTATGCACCCAACAAAGGAAACCACCATTCCAAGTCACTTCAAGTAATTAGTTAACTGCCCATGCTTGAGCATATTGTTCCATGTACAAAGTTACCCAATAAAATACCATACAAATTAAAACGACAAGCAGAGAGAGGGCTGGAAATTCTCACATGCTGTTTGGGTGAGAAGGCTAACATTTCGCTCCCACTAGGGGGAACTTCATCAGAGTACCAGTCCATGCAAACAGCCCACATTTATACTCAGGGGTTAAACAGATATGTGCAATACTTCCAAAAACCAGACAAGTTCAGGTGGAAGATGAAAATTACCTTTCTGCAAGATAACATTACATTATTATCACTATACAGGAGGTAGCAACTTATAGTAGAAAAATATAAAAAAGAATATGTGCATATCTCACAGTCATATCTCAAAGTCAATGAGTTTATTTCAAATTAGGGTGAGTGCTCTCAATATATGTGATGAAATCATAAAATGCCCACTCCCTCCCCTCCCAGATAATCAATATATCATCAATGTAGCAGAGCCACAAATCTAGCTTATCCAAACATGGATAAGTGGCAAAACAATGGATGTACATTTCCTCCAGTCCTCCATAGACAGAGGTTGATCTGAGGCCTTGTGCTGCAGTGAACTGTGGTAGCTATGGCAAACAGATATATCTCCCCCAGGGCACATTTCAGTGCATTTTAGAAGATATGTAACTTTATTTATGCACAAAAAACTTACTGTTTTTTGCTGTAAACTTAGGGAGGATTCAAGAGAATTCAGAGGATTCAGTGGGTGAAGAAAAAAAAACTTTCAGTTTGAAGCTCCTTCACACTGCATTAGTGGAAGGTTACATACACTGGTGTATAACACTAGTGTGTTTAATGGAGGATTTTAGGTACTGTTTTTTTGTTTTGTTTTTTATTTTGAAGGTCTGTGACGGAGAGGCACACTGAGCAGTGACTCACTTCCAGGTGCAACCTGGGGGCTAGGAAAAGGGAATACGTCTACAGCAGTAAAATGACTTACAGAACCAGATTGAGCTAATGGTGGTATTTTAAAGTGAATGGGGGTAAATTTCTCTAGGACACTGAGGAAATTCCCCTACTCTTTCGGTAGGGGGCGCTTGTTCTCCAGAATGGTGGAGCCTGACGTTAATGTGGTGATGGAGGTGGATGAAGTGGGAGGATCGGCCTCCCTCACGAATCCCTTGATTTGGATGTTGTACTGGGTATGAGGGAGAAGAATGGGGCTCAGAGATCGACTGAGCCTGTCAGTGTGTGACCATCCGACCACAAGTCAGGTCAAGACAAGGCGGATGATCTTTACTTAGAGCTGTAAGGCTGCCGACACCAACGAGAGGCTGTGATTGCATGGCAAGAATGGCTGTTGTCTAACAGCTGGAATGGTGAGAGCATGGAGCTCAGAGCAGAGGACTCCAAACTGAGTGCACAGGAAGTGTGCCCCATGCAGTTGGGACCTGTACAGCTTGAAGACTACACAATGCTGCAGCACAGTGAAGCACCTCAGTCCATGGCATTGAAGGGTGCTTTTTTAACAGGGACGCCGGGAGTATGGTGGATGATGGCAGAATGCGTAGTCTTGATGTCCTGACCCTTTGTTCCTATGGGAAATACGGGCGTGTCCTGAATTGTGATTTCAGGTATCACTGTCTCTTCTCGGGGCCTGTTCAGTGTGAGAAACTAATTTGGCTGAATGGCAGATTGTCTTTGAGGGGCTGAATTACTTGCAGAATGGGGCTGGCCATGGTGTATTTTACCTGTGCATCCATGACCTAGCTCTCTCTTTTGTGATGGTACACTCTTAACCTCCACTCAATTGTTAAATTTAGTATTTTCATGTTTAACTTACTTCTAGTTCTCAGTGTACTTGTATTATACTTTTATTATTGTATTCAATTTTTGTTATATTATCTCCCCTCCCTTATAGGTACTTGCTTCCTCCTGTTGACGGATGTATACTGTACTTTCTTTGTCGGGTATAGTTCTATAGTTCTACTATGCTGCTACGTTGTGTTATTTGTATTACTGAGTTTATTGCCACCTTTTATACTCCTGCTGCAATTGCACTGCTTTGTTTTTTGGTTTTTTTTACATTGTTACCTTGTGTACTTTTGACGTGGAGCCTTTGTAAATGAATCCCTGACTCAAATGTTTTTAATTCCGAGATTTCGATAAATAAATAAAATCTTTTGACAATGAGGGATGTACTGTACTGTGTTTCATGGGAGTGTTCAGGAGTTGCACCCTGTTCCTGACCAGGACCCGGTTGTCTTATCCAGGGAATATTTGGTATTGGGACTGTTGGTTGGTCTGAGATTGATGGGATGATTTTGTCACTGTGTCGGCTGATACTGACACTGTCTTATACACTTCATTTGATGCCAATATTTCTGCCTCTGGGATTACTATTTCTGAAGCTTTGAAACAGGCTGGTTGGGTGAAAGGTGAAGGCCAACAGCCGTGGCAATCTCTGGGACCTGTCTCTGCCATTGACCTGTGGTCTCCTGCTCATGTTGTCTCCTCTGAGGGATGGAGCCCACTCCATATACCCTCTTTTTTAGAGCTTACTTAGAGTCCTATTTTGGGTATTCCAGACTGTAATTCCTCAGAACCCACAGGTGTGGTGCTTTCAGGCAAGGGAAGTTTGATTTCTGATAAGGACCTTGATCCAACCCTGGTACTATTGCTGAACTGCTAGGTGGGGTTCTCCTTCCTCCCCATGATCTGAGAAGGCGTACCACCACGTGGCCCTTGGATTGCCTCTTCTAGTACTAGCCCCACCCCATCCAAGACATATGCAGGGTTGTTTCATTCCCCCACAAGCAGGCTAAGTGCCACATTGCTGTCAGGCTTAAGTATCGTGGTGGTCTTGAATTCTTTCCCATAGGATATATGGGAAATGTCTGATTAAGGAGAGTTTACAGTTTCATGCCAGTGATGTGTATGTTTAATTCACATGTCCTGAGACCTGATCTTTGATGTTAGTTTACAAGGTTTAGAAACATTTTGAATGAGGTAACAGCATGTTCTGTTATACCCCATTGTGGTCTCCCTTTGTGGTTTTCCCGCTGACCAAACCTGCATTTAAAGTTATTACAGTGCTTTTCAAGAATGTGGGTGTGTGTCACTGACATTTTACATTGGCTTATATCTAAGTGTACTGTACTTGGGAATCCTGATTCTGTCATGGATTCCAAGCAGCTTTGTACTGGGAGGTGAAGGATTTGTGTGCGTTTACCTCAACTGAATGGTTCAATTCAACATTTGCTTCATTTGGGCCAGGAGAGAGGGTTCATTTTTTATGTGGGTCAACCGAAGTCCTGTTTTTGGTGTGGCACCTATATGCATCTGAGTCATGCGTACCATAAAATGAAATGCTCCCTATGTGGGGAGATTGGACATGTCAGTGCTGGTTGTTCAATGCCAGTTAGCTGTAATTTATGTAGTGAAACTGGCCATTCCTTCTGGACTTGCCCCTGGGCGATGCATAATCGCTCAGAGGCTGAGACAGGGAACCAGGAAAAGGTGGTGACTAGGGTGCAGGAGAAATTTATGACAGTTACCCCTGTGCTGGCTTCTGTGGGGGAGATGGCTGAGTGTCAGGAGGAGCATCACCTGACTGAGTTGACAGAAGCCAAACAAGGGAGTTCTGCTCTTCAGCAGCTACCTGTCCAATCAGTGAGGGAGGATGTTGGTGTACGGCCTGTTTCAGCTGGATCCATGGAAGAATCTGTGGGTCTTGTACCTGCTTTGAGTCCCTTCAGGAGCCATGCCCTCCACTCAGCTATGCTGTGAGAGACACAACTTCCATGAAGAAGTGCCTGTCATAAGACTTCTGTAGTCCACAAAAGACTAGTCAGAGGGAGGTTATTCCGGTTGAAAACAAATTTGCTGTCTTGGCTAACAGAAAGGTTTGGGCGACTCTGAGGAGGAATCGGACACCTTCTATTACATCTTCAGTGCAGGAAATTACTACTAACACAGACCTGGCCTCAGCCGGAGTCTAACACTGCAAAAGAAAAAAGTAAAACTGAAGAAATCAGTCAAAATGGATACTTGAGGTGGCTTGGGTTAACGTTGCCATGTCATGGAATTTCTCATTCGCTTCTGTCAGTACTAATAGTATTAAGAACAGAAAGCGGAGACGGACTACCTTCTTTTCTCCATGACTTTCCTTTTCATATCATTTTTTTGCAGGAGGCTCGTATACATACGATCCAGAAAATTGCATTGGCATCCTGTGATTGGTTTGGAGGCCCTTCCTTCTGGTCCTCTGGGGTGGCCCCATGTTCTGGGGTGGGGATTTTGTTTAATTCCCAGGGTATAACAGTCAAAAGGTTAATGGATTTGGTCCCTGGAGTGCCCTAATGTTGGATATTTATTTTTCTCATCAGGAATTTTGATTAATCAATCTCTACGCTCCACAAACGAAGGTTTTGTGGATTGACGTGTTAAAATTAATACAGCCATTTCTTTGTACCACAAAAACTGCTGTTTTTGGTGGTGGTTTTAATTGCATCCTGAGTTTGGGAGACAAAACTGGTAAAACAAAAAAAGTTATTTAGTGACACTAATTTTTTGAACACCTTGATATCTACTGCTCGGCGTAAGGATGGGGCCTAGGCAGGGAAGTAGCCTCCAGGCCATACTTTTTATAAAGGCGTTCTATCCTCACAGATTGATTTTTTTTCTTTTGTCTTGTTGGGTTCCACTTTACTGGTATGAGATATATTGGTTGAAACTACTGACCATGGGCTTATTGCTATTAAAATAGGTGCTGCACTTAATAAACCTGAGACCCACCATATGTGGTGCTTAAACATTTCCATGCTGGAAGAGCAGCAGTCTGGCTGGCTTTGAATGAATTGATTGCTGCTCGAGGATCAGTGTTTGAATTGTATGATGACCCTGTCCAGTGGTGGGTGGATACCAAATTTGATTATTTTTTTTTTTTTTTTTATATAAACTTTGTTTATTCTCTCTGGGCCTCAGGCATCCTTCGGGAGTACTGGAGTACTGCGTGCAGTACTGACGTCAATATCTGAAGAGGGACATTAAGTTACTGGAGGGGGTGCAGCGCAGAGCGACAAAGATGATCAAGGGGCTGGGGACTTATCAATGAGAGGAGGTTGAAGGAGTTGAACATGTATTCACTGGAGGAGAGGAGAGACAGGGTGACATGATTGAAACCTTTAAATACATGAAAGGAATAAACAAGATGGGTACAGAGGGCTGTTCAAAGTAAGGGAGGGAGGGCCACCAGTGGCCATGATATGAGACTGGGCGAGGAAGGTTCAGGAGGAGATGAGGACACTTTTACAGAGAGGGTGGTGGCTGGGTGGAATGCATTACCTGCTGAAGTGGTATGCAGTAGAACAGTGGACTGCTTCAAATGAAGATGGGACAGGACAAGGGGGAGGGTTAATGAAGGGGAAGGGTGGAAGGAAGGGGCAGCTGCAGAATAAGGGGTGCTAGCTGCACATTCGAGCAGACTTGATAGACCTCTAGGCCTTTATCTGCTGACAAATTTTGTATGTTCGTACCCACTCAGCTGCTGCCTCTAACTCCCGGCCTGAACCCCCGCTTCCTCCAGGCACTCCCCTGAGTGATTCTGGTAGGTCCAGTCCCCTGGATCACCCCCTAGGGGAGGGCCCACCCCCCCCCATGGCAGCTCTTTCTGAAATTAGAGGAACCCACCTCATCGCCGGGTCGGCCATGGGAGTCCTGCGCTGGTGCGGCATTATGAAGATGTCAGCTTACAACTTGATAATAGACTTCCTATGTGATTTACATCGACTTTAGTAAGGCCTTTTGACCTTCTCCCACATTAGCTTTGCTCATAAACTTTACTTGTTCAATATTAACCCTATTCTTGTAAAATGGATAGCTAATTGGTTAACTGATCGAACACATTAAGTTCTAATCAATGGTCAGCTTTCTAATATGGGGTCTAAAACAAGAGGTGCCCCAGGGTTCTGTTTTAGGCCCCTGCCTGTCTCAGCTTTTTATAGCTGACATAACAATTGCTGCTCTAATATTATTAAATACTCTGATGACATTAAAATCGGTGGACTATGTTCCAATTTGGATCAATTAACATCCATTCAGAATGATCTGGATAAAATGTTTAAATGGATTAGTACCTGGGGACTAAATTGAGTCATACTAAGTGCAAGATTATGCACTTTGGGACTAATAATCCTCTCTTGCTTACATATTAGATAATAAAGTGTTAACCAGTACAGAAATAGAGAAGGATTTGGGGTCCTGGTATCTGAAGATTTCCTCCCAACACTCAGATTAACGAGGTTATTTTAAGGCTTGCCAAATTATCTGGTCCATAAAGAGGAACATTAAGTCAAGGGATAGCAAAGTATTAATGCCTCTTATAGAGCTTATGTTCACTCTACTCTGGATTTCTTCACAATTGTGGTGTGCCTTTAAGAAACAGGACATTACGCACTGGAAAGGGTATAAAGAGGATTCACTAAAACAGTGAGAGGTTTGAGAAATGTCCCATATGAAACCAGACTTAGTTCTTTGAATTTAATGTCCCTTTCTACCAGACGATTAAGAGGGTATCTCCTTTTAATATATGATGTCATCAATGATCCCTATCTATTAACAGGTTTAGGGTTTATGTTTAAGAATGACACTTATAATTTCAGAGGCCATCCGCTTCAGTTACAATACAGGAGTTTCAATCTAATGCCTGGTAAAATTTGTTATACATTATGCATTATTAAGCCCTGGAATGCACTACCTCTAGAGGTGATTGCTAGCAGTTCTAAGTCAATATTTAAGTCCCAGTTGGAAAATTGTATCCTTTCAGGCACCTCCCTTTGTTACTATTAGTTCATAGGCGCAATTATGGGCCTCACGGCTCTCTAGTTCCTATCAAATCTTAGTACGAATCTTAGTATGTGGGCACGCTCCTGGGGTATCTGTCATCTCCCGTGCTCCAGTTGTTTTTTCTGTGTTTTCCCCTGCATAGTGTGGATATGCAATGGCATCCATAGTAAGGGCACTAGATGCCTGCCATCGCTCTGTCCCCTAGCGTCTACTTTCGCTGCAAGTTCCCCGCTGCCCCCGGCCACCACCAGGAGCCACTCTGGAGCGGCACATCCCCAAATCCCTCCCTGGAAAGGGAGCGCAGTCCTCTGGATGCTCAATCCCTTCCCTTCTCTGCCGACCCCCGGTAGCCCGAGTCCATTCCTGAACTCAGGTCACCAGCGTGGAGCGAGGTGTGGCATCCAGCGTCTCAGCCCTCAGCGCCACCGGGCCGCCCACCAAATTTGATATTAATATTCTTTTTTTAGGTCTGGGCTAAATGTCAACATACTTAGACTTACGGAAACAGTTGCAGTTTCTTATTTCTAGGGCTTATGAAACGGGTTATGATTGTTCAGCCCAGACAGCCCAAATTAAACAGGACATGTGTACCGTACAGTATGACAGGGCAACTTCCCTGTTAGCAGAACAAAAATATGGAACTCAAGGAAAGAGCCGCCATGTGAACCTGTATGACTGCTGTAATGAACGTATAGAAGCTGAATATATGGCCCTCCTGAAGAGACTGGATGATTCATTGGCATTACATAATCTGGAAATGGCACAAATTGTACATGATCATACATCACGGATTTTTGGACCTAGCCATGAAGTCTTTGATTCAGCATTCAGTTTTCTCCACAACCTAGTTGTACCAGATTTGCCTCCTGAGGTGGGAGAAGGCCTGGTGGCTCCTATTGCAGTGGGAGAAAGTAGTGCGGTAGTTTCTCATGTGAAAGGAAATATGGCCCCTTGACTGGATGGTCTGTTGGTGGAGAAACATAGAAACAGAGAATTTGACGTCAGATAAGGACCACTTGGCCCACCCAGTCTGCCCATTTCCCTACCTAATGGATAAGCTGCAGATCCTAGTTAACCAGCAGCCTACTTCTTCCTACCCCCACCCCTAGAATTGCCTTATGACTTTCCTATGCATGCTTGAATTCCACCACTGTTTTTGACTCCACAACCTCCTCCGGAAGGCCATTCCATGCATCCACAACCCTCTCTGTGAAAAAATACTTCCTTAAATTACCTCTGAGCCGCCCCCCCATCTTCAATTTGTGCCCCCTTGTTCTTGCACACCTCTTTTTGAAAGATGCTACCCTCTTGGATTTTGTTGATCCTTGAGGTACTTGAAAGTTTCTATCATGTCCCCCTCTCCTCTTTTCCTCGAGGCTATACATATTAAGCTCTAAGTCTCTCTCATTGTCTTCCGGTGCAGACCCTGCACCATTTTAGTTGCCTCCTCTGGACAGCTTCCATCCTGTCTATGTCTTTGCGGAGATTGGGTCTCCAGAACTGCACGCAGTTCTCCAGATGGGTCTTACCAGCTGTCTGTACAGAGGGATAATGACTTCCTGTTTTCTACTGGTGATGCCTCTCCCTATGCATCCCAGTATCCCCCAAGCCCTCCTTGCTGCCCTCTCACATTGCTTGCCCAGGAGTGTAGCCAGAAATTTCCTTTTGTACACACAATCTCTAACAGTTACACCCCCCCATTAAAAAATGTACACATCTTCTCCAAATGGTACCCCCTTCCAAACAAATTAGATTGTTGTCAGATGATTTCTCTAATCTCTAAAGCAATTATGCATGTATCTGTCTCCTAAACAACAGACATTTAAACAGAGACACTCCTCAGTGGACTAAACTAACCCAAATACTACAGATTAGAATGAAAATGTTAACGGAAATGCATATAGTTTGTGACAGGCACTCAACAAAATTGTACACAAATGTGTACAGTGAGTATGCCTGTCTACACCCTTGTGCTTGCCCACCTTTAGGTCATCTGATATGACTACCCCCAGGTCCCTTTCCATTTTTGTTGTTGTTAGTATCTCACCCCCCATTGTGTACTCTTCCCCTGGGTTTTTGTTTCCCAGGTGCATTACCTTGCACTTCTTAGCATTGAATCTAAGCTGCCATACATTTGACCATTCCTCTAACCTTGCCAAGTCCCTTCTCATCCTTTCCACCCCACCTTGTGCATCAACTCTGTTGCAGATCTTTGTGTCATCTGCAAAGAGACAGACTTTTCCTTCCAGTCCCTCTGCAATGTCGCTTATAAAGACATTGAAGAGGACCGGTCCTAATACTGAACCCTGCGTTACCCCACTAGTAACCCCCCTTTCTTCAGAGTGGACTCCATTTACTATTACTCTCTGTGTCCTATTCTCCAGCCAATTCTTTACCCAGGCTGTCATCTTGGGACCCACTCCCAGGCTGGCTAACTTGTATATTAATCTTTTGTGTGTGTCTCTTGTCAAATGCCTTGCTAAAGTCTAGGAAGGCCATGTTCACAGCCCCTCCCTGATCTACTACTTTGGTCACCCAGTCAAAGAAATCTATCAGATTTGTCTGGCATGACTTTCCTGCTGTGAATCCATGCTGCCTTGGATCCTGTGCCCCTCTGGCCTCTAGATACTTGACAATTCTTTCCTTCAGAAGTGATTCCATCATTTTCCCTACCACTGAGGTTAAACTAACAGGTCTGTAGTTTCCTGCTTCTGCCTTGCTCCCACTTTTGTGAAGGGGAATCACATCTGCCCTCCTCCAGTCCTTGGGTACCACCCCATCCTCCCATGATTTGGAGCTCTATAAAAAGAGTGTTGCCGACTTGAGTGACAATCTGGCTCATTTATTTAATGTTATCCTACAAGGCCAAGTTGCTTGTCCTCCAGAAATTTCAGAGAGTTTTTGATCTATTCATTTAAACAGGAGAGAAGAAAAACTTGGATAACTGGAGGCCCATAAGTTTGCTAAACGTGGATTGGAAAATCTTACGTAAAATCTTGGGGGTCAGATTGCCCAGTGCAGCTGAGACTTTGATTGCCCTACACAAACCTGCACAGTGCCGAACCACACTGTGCAGGATAACCTGTTTTTACTGAGAGAAATTTGTGCCATTCCTGACACTCAGGGGTATCTCCTCAGCTTGGACCAAGCTAAAGCTGATGATGCTGTTAATCATGGCTTTTTATTTTCTGTTTTGTCATATTATGGTATACCACTCCTTTTTGTGGCATAGCTTTGGTGTATATACAGTAATATTATGACACGACCAGTTGTTAATGGTCTTCCTGGGGACGCAGTGGCTATTTGTAAAGGGGCCCTCTTAGCCCCTATTGTATGTGTTCAGTCTTGATCCTGTCATTTGGGGGATTGAGCAGCATTCCAGTACTGCTCCAATTGGGAGACATCTGGGGATGGTTTTTCCTTGTATTATGGCCTACGCTGACAATATATGTCTCATGGTTGCTGATGTACAGTCTGGAACTACAGCTCTATCTGTATTGTGTGATTTTTCATCTGTGTCAGGTTCTGCTCTTAATAAGGATAAGAGTGTGGGGATGGCTCTGACTACTCCAGTAGGGAGACCTGTGGCGGATATTGCTGGGATTCAAATTGTTTCCGGCCCTATAAAATTTTAAGGTATTTGGTTTGTGGGTTTGAATCCAGCTATGCAGAATTAACTTTTTACATTTAGCTGAACAAAAGGTTGAGAAGTGGAAGGCATCGCATATGACGAAGCACAAGTGTATTTTTTTTCTTCAAACTTTTATTATGCCCTTATTATTGTTTGGTTTGTTATGTTTTCCCTGCCTACTCAGTTAAGGCTCGGACATATAGTATTTTTAGGCTCCTGTGGGGCAGTAGGTTGAACCCGGTGAAACGCCAATCACATATAGACCTATTAAACTGGGGGCTAAATATGTTGAATCCTATTGTTTTTTTTCTGTCTATACAAATTTTTTGCCTGTGATACAATCTCAGGGTAAAGTGTGGGCTCCCCTATTTCTAAAATGGAGAACAGGGATATGGGGGAGTTTCAGAGTAGGCCATCAGGGGTGGCAGATTATTTAGTGTCCCATTTTAAAAAATTTAAATAATGGAATGTCTATTAATGACATGTTGTACAGAACTAGGAAAGATTTCTATATTTATATTTTACATACTAACTTTTTGTCAGACCCGTGTTTCCAGTGTTCCCCGGTATACCTGAGACTATTCTTCTTAGTCAACTTACAGAACCCTGACTACCACAAAAGATGTGGGATATGGTATGGCTCTGTTGTCATGAAAAATTGAACGTTAGGGGTAACCATAAACATAAAATGTTGGAAGAACGATATTGTTTACAGGAGGGTTGTGAGACTACGGTTGAGACAATGGAACATTTAATTTGCAAGTGCCCCTACATTATCGGCTTCTGGCCTTTACTGGCAGCTTGATGGCAATTACCAGTATTTGTGCAAATTAATTATGTTGTCTTGATTTATGGTCTGTTTGGGGTTGGTTGGAAACAGTTTCATCCAGGTACTTTGTGGGTAGTATTAACGTGTTTAAAATGGGGAATCTGGCAGGTTGGATGTCAGTATATTCTGCAGCAAAAATGTACCTTTTTAGAAGGATTAGTAGCATTAGTATCTAAGGATATTGTTTTTTTTATTTGAGAAGGAACAACCAGGGTTGCTCCGCAAAATGGTGGAGACATTTTCCATGGCTTACCCCATAGAAAGAGTTGACTTTTGGTGGTGTATAGTCCTGTTTGATGAAGGGTCAGTAGTTTCTCAGAATGGTTTATACACACTTGTATGAGTTGGTGCATGCATTGGGTGAGGGGTTTGGTGGTTTTGGTGTGTCTGTGCTAGGGGGTTGATGTGGTGATATGTTATTTAATAGTGGTTTTCATAGTTTGCTTAAAGTTCCAGTGTATCATTTTGTTTTGTTTTGATTTCCTTTCTTGAATAAAAATTCCCCTACTCTGTTTAAGGAGTGCTACTGTTCCTTTTCGAAATGGCAGACTGGGTGACTGCATACAGACTTGGACTGCAGCAGGCTGGGGAGCGGTCCTCCACCCCAGCTGGTGTTTCTAAGGAGGAAAAGCCAATGAACAGCTCAAAAACTTCAGATCAACCAGCTACAATTGAAAGCATGGATACTGAGGTGATTTTTTTTTTTTCTGGACACGATGGATTCCAGCATTCCATTTGGAGAAGGACAATGAGGAACTGGATAAGGAGCTAGCAGAGAAGAAAATGAAATTACTGCAAATGTTGGTGGATGATGAAGCACGGTATAAAAAAAGAAAAGAAGAACTCTGAGTTAAAAGAACAGCTTTAATTTTTTTTTTACAGCTGGATTCAATGATGTCCAGCGATGACTCAGCGAACAAGAATGGCTTAAATGTTATGGAGAGTCAGCCTCAGAAAGCACAGATGACAGCAGCAGCAGCTATATAGGATGTTTTTTTCTGTGCAGGGTAACACATTGAATGAGTCACAATGGACACCAGAGCAAACCCTGCAAAATGCAGGTTGGAAACGCACAACAGAAGGAAAGTTGGTCCCTGATCCTGAATGGGACCCGAGTCAAATTTCACAAGTAAATCTGGAATGGCGCCCAATGGAGCATCAGCAGGTACCTGCTCAAAATTCTGACATACCAGGTAAAACTGAAACATTACCTAATAACAGTGACAGTAAGAATATTTCAATTTCTGAGCCACCAGTTGAGGTCTTCATTGCAACCATTAAAATGGCAGTTGATCCCCCAGATATAAATACAGTGAAGCCCATCAGGATGAAGAACATCGCTGCAGAATTCTGCAGTTGAGTTACTGCAGCAAACAATGACATTTCAATGGGAGTTAATCCCTTTTGTCATGCAGTAAACCTGTGACACGGCGCTTCATCCTGATGGGCTTTACTGTAACAAAAATCTCAGCACTCAGGGGACTTCAGAAAATAAAACCACATCTCTTCCAGTTACAAAAGGTATGATGGCACAAAACCTGGCTGGTGACTCTGGTCAGAAAGGGGTGACAGGTTGGAACCAGCAGCCCAGAATGAGCCTACCTCACTTCCCCAAGATGACCATTGCTCTCTGAATTATTGCACAAAACTGAGGCTGCTCCCAGGAGGAATGCTGTATGTTTAAGGTACAAAGGGGCGTCTTGAGCTCAGACCCGACAGGCAGTATGTAGGGAAAAAAACCTTTAAGGACTCCTTGCACTTCTCACGGCAGATGTGTTTGCATTCATAAATGTGTCTGGTAAAGACAATTTGATGTTAGCTTTTGATCCCCATGCTTTGGAAAGGTTTTGGCTTAGATATAACCAAGTAAAATTTTACCTCTCTGGCTATCCCCTTAACAAAACCCTAGTTAAATTTGTGACTGTCATGTTTAGAAATGAAGGATCATGCCGGGACATCATTTACTGGCTGCAATAGAGGTGTGTGGTGCACAGTGCCCTGAAGCAATCTTAGATGCCTAACTGGTTTGGATGGGAGGTGGAAACTCAAAGTAAAACTGAGACAGAAAGAAGAAGGAATTTATCATATTTCTAACTCTTTTCTATTGGGGCAGGACAGAGTGTATGCTTTTATGTTGGACAACCTCGGGCATGCTATAAGTGTGAGGCTAGAACCCACTTACCTAATGTATGTGATAAGCCCAGGTGTAGCATACAGTATGTGGTGAGGTGGGACACATTAGTATGCAATGTGCCAACCACTCAAAATGTGATCTTTGTGATGAGACTGGTCACCTTTCTCATGAATATCCATTGGCAGCCTGAAACAAACCAGGCACAAACAACCCAGATACATTAATTCAGAAAGCCCAAGCTGAGGCTATTATCCCCGAAGAGGACCTATGCCAGCCAATCTCTCAGGACAAACCCAAAGGCCCTGAGGTACAAACTCAAGAAAACTGAACTAGTACACATTTCCCGACAGGGCACTGTTCCCACTCCTGAGGATAATGCACCAGATCCCAAAACAGCCTTGTTACTGCAACTAGTGTGTTATTCAGATACTCAGGTTGAAGATCACTTTGAGGGGCCATCTGGCATGCCACCACCCCAACCCTGGGTCTTACCACAACCCAGGAGATCTACTAAGAGAAATAAGACTAACCCTGAACCACCTGTGGTTGACACTGAAAATGCTTCTTCTACCCTATTGGGTACCAATTGGGGAGATTCTGAAATGGAAGAATGGGGATCTGATAATGCTTTCCTTACTTCAGAACACTCAAAAACAGGTGATGAGGAATATACAGGAAACAAAAGAAAAGGAAGAAAAAGAATTAAAATGGTTGACTGGACTGTAAAAAAGTCAAAATGCATTGCTTTGCCTAAACAAATATTTGTAGCTTAGTTAATCACAAAAACGACAGGCAGTTTTTCAGTTTATTCATGATCAATCTTTTGATTTTTGTTTTTACAAGAAGCTTGGTGTCCTCTATCTCACAACTCAGGCTGTATAAGGCCAAAAGGTTTTAGGGCCCTTCCTACTGGTCCTTTGATCAAGATAGGGCTGATGGGGTGTGAATATTATTTAAAGGGAACTCCTTTCAACTCTCTAAATTAATAGATTTAATTCCTGGGAGATCACTTATCTTGGATGGGCTTTGGTTCTCTGAGCCATGTAGATTTATTAATGTTTATGGGCCTCAGATAAAGGCTGAAAGAGTCTCCCTACTTGCAGACATCCAACCTTTTTTGGCTACTGCCAGAACCATCTATTTTGGTGGGGATTTTAACTGCAGTATCACTGTTAGGGATATGCAGAACACAGGAAAAAAGTATACTGTGACTCCTCTGCCCTCACAAAGTGTACCCAGGTAGCAGACCTAGTTAATTGTGCAGAACGTCAGGTATCAGGCCCAGACTTTACTTACAGAAGGTGTAATGTTTGTCAAAGGACATTCAGACTTGGACTTTAGAAATAACTCCAACAGAATTCTCAGACCATGTGCTACTTAAAATATCCCTGCAATCTAACCTGGATCAGCCACACAAACAGAACAGATGGAAATTGAACTGGGCCTTTTGAGAGCTAGAGTTTCAGATTTTGACCTTTATGAAGATGCTGGGGTCTGGTGGAAGACATTAAAAAGATCTGAAAGATTGGTTTCAGAACTATGGAAAACCACTGCAAAAGGAAGTATTTTACATACTTAAAATTAACATCACAACTTCAGCATCTTCTTTCCCTAGCACCCACCTCCAGGTCAGATTTGTCCCCTCAAATTAATGCACTTAAACAGAAATGGCCAAATTGCAGTATTATAGAGCAAGTTCCATTAAAGCAGAGTTATTGTATGGTACCCAAAATTCATGCCATGGAGACTCTTTTGAGGCATGTAAATCCCAGAAGGAAGCTTCCTCTTTTTCCTGTCTGAAAGATGGAAATGGAGACTTAGGGCCCGATTCACAAAGCTTCCGGCATGATGCAAGGGTGTGTGCCAAAGGAATGGAGCAAGGTGCACCTTGCGCCATAAGATACACTGGAACTGATTTACAAAGGCAGCCTGCATCAAATGCAGGCTGCCTGCCCCAAATGGGGCTTGCATCATCCCTGTACCCAGAAATGGGCTGTGATAAGGTGCAAGGGGCCCTGTGGCAGACGCAAGCTGCCACATCCCAAAAATGGTATTCACAAACTGCACCCTGAGGACAGTATTCTAAGTACCCTTAGACCAGCCAGGATTGGTCTAAGGGAACTTAGAAATCATCCCCTGTGACAGTTCAGCACAGTGTCAGTGGTCTAGTGCCCCCATCCCCAATGATGCTGCGTTAGGTACTAATACATAGATCCCCTTCCCCGAAACCCAATGCCATCCATAGTAAGTAATAAATACCGGTGCAATACACCATTATACACTTTTCCAGGTAGTCTAGTGTCACGCCCCTCATCGTGGCAGTGCCCATCCTGCTGAGTGAATTGGCATCTGCTCACTGACACCATTTTTCATAGCCAGCCACCAACTGAGCTCTGACCAAGTGCTGTTTTGTATATAGTATAAGCTCAGTGAATGACATCTCAATCACTGAGTGCATACTGTATACAGTACAGCACTCAGCCAGAGCTCAGTTGATGGCTGGCTGTGGAGGTGAGCAGTGGGCAGAGTCAGTCGCTAATTTACTGATGAAATGGGCATTGCCGGTTGGGGGGTGCCACTAGACTACCAGGGAAATGGTATATGGGTTTAATGGAACAGGAGTTGAGGGAGGTCTTGGTATTTATTAATTACTATGGACAGCATTGGGGTTTGGGGAGGGGGGCCGCTAGATGACCTGCAGCATCTTGTGGCTGACACTTCTGGTCCACCGTATGTTCAGCGCACTGCCAGGTTTGATGTGGGCCTAGGGACTTAGCTGCTGAGACCCTGCTTGTAAGAGAATCAGGCACAGGGTCCTTGGTGTATTGGGCTTCAGTGCACGTTGCTATTTGCCACAGCTTATGCCGCTCCAAGCCTGCTTTGAGAATCAGGCCCCTAGTGTTAGTAATGTTTTATTGGCAAAATTCAATGAAACACAAACCCTATCTACAGACTATGAGTGTGGCATAGGTGGCCCAGAGAATTTAGTGCATATACTTTGGTTTTGTAATTATATAGCAAAACAAAGAAAAACTCTATTAAAACTATTTTCCATGTTGATTCCATAGATTGTATAGGTATAGGATAGTGCCCTTAACACAGATTCTGCTGTACTCTGAAGATCCAGTAACTATAAAAGCTTTATCAAATTATTTTGCAAATGTGATAAGAATTAAGAAGAAAACTACAGCTTCAAATGAGACTAATATAAGAATATATTATAGATACACTTATTATATGAGATAGATAGAAAACTTTTTAATTTTTATACAGGGTATCAAAAATCATGCCATTAGGGATAAAATCCCTGTTCTCAAGGCAGTCCTGTTAGATGTTATTACATAAGCAAATGTAGTACATAAGAAATTTATATTGCACAATCGAATACTTTTACAGATTAAACATACAGTAATGAGTTAAAAACACCTCAAGTACATAATAAATCAACAGTTAATACAAAGAAAAGTGACTTGGTCTAGGATGCAGATACAAAAATGTGGCTTATAAATTAACAATTGCACACCACTTGAAACATAGCTTTTAGTCCTAGACTAAATTGTTTTGGGGATGTCATTACTCTCATCGAATGTGGAAGCATATTCAAAAATTTTGCAACTTGGTGTTTTAAAGTTTTTTCACCAAATCTTGTTTTATTATAGATAATCGTTATCTTGTTTTCATATACAGATTTGATTAAAATTCGGGTTGGTTCTACCTTTTTGTCAGGGCAGTAACCAAAATATAATGTGCTAGTTGTTTTTATAAAGAAATGATGCAATAATTTGAGCTACATTTCCCCATTTCTATGTTCTAGGGTTGACCACCATAACTTATTTAACAAAGTGCAATGATGTGTCCTAAAGTGACATCTCAATACAAATCTTATGAGTCTATACTATATTTTATCCAATTTATCAGGCATTTGTTTAGATGCAACCCTATATATACTGTTTCTATAGTCGATAGAGGGCAATATCATCTGCTCAACAATTGCTTTCTTGGCTCTTTGATCTAGACATCTAGATGTTCGTCTAAGTGCTCCTAATTTTTTATTAACTTTATTTAACACCTCCCTTATATGTCCTTGAAAGTTTAGTTCTGAATCAAATATTAATCCCAAATATAGATATTCCTTGACCTGTTCTATCAGTTTATTACTTAAAGATGTTATATCTAACCTAGGTTTTTGCTGCTCCCAAAATAAAGGACCTTTGTCTTCTTTATATTCATCACGGCTTCACCTGGTGAACCACTCCCAATGCTGTCAAAGTCCCTCTGCAGTCTACTTTTCAGATCTAACATATTGACCCCAGTTGCGATCAGTGCCATATGATCAGCATAGAGCCTGATAACAGAGTGATCCCCTATTAGGACTATCTGGCCTATTCTCTCCTGAAATCTGTGTTATCTGTGACTTTTTCTTGATCTCGTAAAGGAGAGATGATATCACATGGCCCTTATATCCTTGACAGTTAAAAAGATCATCCTTAGACATTGGCTAGATCAATCCAGCATTTCATACTCTGAATGGCTACAGGATCTCTTCTTCTTCCTTTGGACTGAATGCCTGATTGCCAGCTTTCATCACTGACTGCCCCAGTTTAACAAGAAATGGGGTAAGCTTTAAGCCCTATATTTACCTTGATCTCTCGAGCAACCTCTGAGTGCCCCACCTGAATTCCTAATATACAGTGTATTCAACTGCATTCATCAAGACTTGATGTTCTTTTATAGTTTACTCAGCACACTCTGGGGGGCTGTAGGGCAAGGGGGGGATGGTGGTTTAGGGGATTTATTTTTTCTAGATTTGTTTATGGTTCTTTGTAACTTCAATCTGTATTTGTTCCTTTTTGTTCTCTGGTCTTATTGTTCAAAAATCAATAAAGTTGATTACATTAAAAAAAAGCTTACAGCCTAATATTAGAGGTTTGCACCACCTGGGGAAGATCGTTACAAAACATCAAGAATAACAAGAGCCCTAATATTGACCCTTGAGGGACCCCTCTGTTAACCTGTTTCACACGACAGAGTATGGGGCACCCATACCCTCTGTGATCTTCCAGGCAGGTATGATTTAAACCAGTCCCAGGGTCCCTCAGTAACATCCATAGACCAGAGTTTCCTCAGCAGTAGGGAGTGGTCCACCAGGTCGAAAGCCTTAGACAGGTCCACAAACAAAATGGCAGTCTCCATTCCAACATCCAAAGAGGTTGCCACTAAATCATTAAATTCTATCAGCACTGAGCTGGTAGAAAGGCCCTTCTAAAACATCCCTGATAAGATGTTAAAATTATTTTTAATTGAAGGCAGGGCTACTGGTTGATAATTACCTGATTCATAATGTTCTCCTTTGTAAATTGGAATAATTTTACTTTGCTTCCATACTGTTGGAAAGATCCCTATACTCAGACTCCAGTTAAACATATATATTATTGTTGGTGCTATGTAGTCAGCAGCCATCTGTAGAAATTTACCTTCTAGCCCATCCAGGCCAGGGGATTTGTCTATTTGTATCTGTTTTAAACATTTTTTTTTATCTCAGCTACATTTAATATTCTAAATTGAAAAGATGGATATGATCTCTTACGATATATGCAGGGTTCGACCTTAACACTGTTTTACTAGCCCTGAACCTAGTGCAAATTGGTCAGGACTAGTGCAGCTAACCATCTACTTGTCCGTCTTGACTAGTGCAGGTTTTCATGGCTGTTAAGGAAGTTGAAAAGTTCCTATTTTGGCAGGCTGTAGTCCTTTGCTAATCTCCCTCAGTGTTCCAGGTGGCCTGGTGTGATTAACAGCTCATTAAGAGCTGCAATTATCTAACAGTTTAAAGAGGGGATCCAACACAGATTCAATGTGAGTCATTATCACTTAATTGTTAGGACATTCAGCTAGTGTGCATGCTGTGATCAAGGGCAGAGTGCTGTTAGGTCACTAGCTTCCAGTTTTCTGAACTTGTCTTTGATTTGTCCCACAATATTAAAACCAGTGTGCCTCATTTCCTAACCTTTTCAGCGTATCCAACGCTGCAGTGACAGAATACTATCATGTATACACAGTTTGCCCAGCCAGGTGGTCTGTCCACTCTATACTTTCTCTGGACACCACTGCAGACTAGGCTCTGAAGTGGCCATCCATAGACCCATAGCTGCCATTACTGACTGGTGTATGGTTCACAGCGCCTCTTAATGGATCACTCCAGTTAATGCTATCAATGCAGTACCACCCAGCATGTCATTTCATCCTAAAAACAATGCTTTGGAGCATGTATGGTACAAAGCAAAACCTTAGTAAAATATATAATTTGAAAGGTTAAAATAGTATTCTTGGTGTGCACAGATCATCCTATATAGAAAAAGAGGTAGTACAGCATCATGCCTGTATACTGCTCTCCTTTGACTGATGAAAGGACACTGTTATGAAAAATCTGTTTTTGTTAGGGCAGAGCATGTTAAATCAATATTGTTGTGCCTGGTATATATAAACAGATATGTCAAATTTTCTTACATCCCAGCCCCTGTGTTTGTTTAACTCTCTCCAAAGAAATCCTAGAACTTCCCTGGCTCACTTGCTGTGTAAGAAAAACTTCCAGAAGTGCAGTTCTGGTTAATCACAGGTGGGAGATGAGAGTGTCTTTCTGCCTGATTCTGTACATTGCCCTGCAGGTCAGGGTGGGACTGTGGTGACATACATGATGATGTTGGCTATTGTGTGTCCAGAGCTAGAACTGCCTGATTGAACATTGCTATTATGATATTCTCTGGTTTGGCGAGGAGAGGGTGAAGAAAGAGGAAGCATGGGTCACATGGTAAAAAAACAATGGGGTACACACTGTGTGTGATTGGACTGCAGTCTTTTGGGGGGGGGCAGGAAGCAATGTGGGAGCAGGCTAAATATGCAATAATCAGAGTATCACTTGGCTTGCATTTTTCCTGTATAACCGATCAAAATTGATCATTATTATTGTGAACTAGTGCAACCATCTGTGGGTCTAGTGCAATTTTAAATCAACTTGTCCAGCTGGCTAGTAAAAAGTTAAGGTTGACCCTGAACATATGTCTTCTTGTGGTGCATTGTCAGGTAAGGTTTTTATATCCAAGCCTGTAGGTTAACAAAAATAAGTCAATAAGTTTTCAGTTTCCTGGTTCCTTTACTATCTTTCCTCATAAATCAATTGATTTATGTGTTGTTTATTTTATTTCATGAACTAATAATATCATTTACTGTCTGCCAAAATCTTTTGGATCATTATTCTATCTATTTTTGCTTTAAAGTAATTTGATTTAGCTTTTTTAATCTGATGTCTACAGTAATTTCTTTTAGCTTTAAATATAGCCCAATCACTGTTTAGTTTTGTTTTTCTAGCCAATTTCCTCAGTCTATTCTTTATCTTTATGTATTTTAGTAATTTATCATTTATCCAGGGTACCCTAGCATTTCTTTAACTCGCTTTTATCTTGGGTACATGTTTATCACATATGTCCAAAAATCTATCAACAAAATATTCAACTGTTTGTTCTAAACCTGGGATTTGTTTATATCTCTCCCAGTTTTCTGTAGACATATGCAGATTAAATCTGTCAACAGAGAAGTGCCTCATGTCCCTGACCCACCCTATATTACATTGTTTTTGAAACTGCACTATACATCTAATGGTTGCCTATATTAGATTATGGTCCTCCAAATATGGTGGCCTATCTCCTTTGTATTGTACATTTAATTGAGGGAGATAGAACAAATCAAGTATAGTTCCTTTGACTAGGTACTGGTATATCTGGTGGGCTCATTTATGTGTTGTATTACATCGAAAGGTGCCAGCATTTCCTTCAACTTTCTTCCCTCTCAACTTGTACCAGTCCAAATTTAAATCACCCATCAAATCCAATAATTTATCTTTTACACTATCCTGGATTATGTTGACTGTCTGTTCTAAGTCAGCCGTCTTTACATTTGGTGGCGAATATATAGTCTCAATAGCCACTTTTAAATTCTGCAAGTATAATACCATATAGTCTACATTGCCTGTATTTCCTTTTGTTAAAGTTGTTAGAGATCCCAGAGTATTTTTTAAATACAAAATACCCCCCCCCCCCATTTTTTCTGTCTGAGCAATACAGTTGGTATCCCACCAGGTCTATTTCACTATCTTCCACCTTATTTGAGAGCCAAGTTTGGAAAAACCTGCTATATCTGTTTTTGTTCTTCAAATAGCATCGCTACCATATCCATTTTCAGGGCCAAACTCCTAGTACTATCATGTATGATTTTTAAATGTATTCCCTTTTCATTTGCAGGTACAGGATTCAGTTCTATATCTCCCCCCATCATTAATAAAAGTGCATACATGGTATTGTCCAAACACATATTCTTATATAACTCATGTGACTCTAAAAGCTGTATTTGTCTAGCTGAACAATATAGCATCCAGTTTCTAGAGAACTCATGTCTTCATAGCTCTAAAGCACCTATGCTTCCAGCTTGTGTTCTAACTATTAAATGGGTGGGCCAATAAAAACCAAGTTTATTCAAAACTTCCGTATTTTAGTTAGGGAACAAATCAAACATAGAAACAGCAAAACCCCATCATCTTGTTTATGTGCATTACTGCTACCTCCAACCTTGTTTTCTTTGTGCTAGAATAATAATACTCCCAATTATCACAACCTTCACACCATATAAAATTCTGTACTTAAGGCAAACTATAATTAAAATTCACATTAAACCCAATACTACAACTAAGGGCTTTAGTACTTGTTTCCCCAATTAATAAAATAGGAGTTGGGTGCATGTATAGTGCAATGCACGTAGTTTACTCTCCCCTATGGGAATATTGATCACCCTAGTATACACTCTGTTTTATTTCAATTAGTCAATAATTTATAAAGTAATAGCAGCAGAAACTCACCTAGATTGAGAAAATATGGAAGGGGATGCAAATTGATACTTCCACTTTTAAAGTCTAGAGCATAATATGTTAATAACAAAACTAATTCTAAGTATTTTTCTTGTAGGAGTGGCACTCACGCCACTCACGACGCTCATGCTTGTGAGTGGCTTGGGAATTTAAATGGTCTAAACCCCGCCTATATTGTGGTCACATCAGCAGTCAACTCTCTAGCCTTCCACTCACTGAGAGTTAGCAGCATGATATGGAAAATATACACTTTAAATGTCTCAAAGAAAATGCATGCACAGTCTCTCACTTTGTCAGGAATCTCTTCAGGTTGCAAGGGAATCCTCTCGGGAAAATAAGCAGGTAGATGAAATACAGGTTGGAGCTCTGAATGACTTGTGAGCAGTGTGGGAATTTAAGTGGTCTAAACCTGCCTCTTGTGGTGACCTCAGCAGTCAGCTTCCCCGAGCCCCTTACTCACTGAGAGTTAGCAGCCATAGATTTTATTTTTATTTATTTATTTTATTTCTTGAATTTTGTTGACCCGATAGGCCCACTGAGACTAGAAGTCCCTTTTTCAGGGGTGATCGGGGGGAGGGGGGGATACAGATGGTAACCAACTGAAATTGAACCAGATTAAGCTGTCGGCGGTATTTTTTAGTGAATGGGGGAAATTTGGCCAGGACACCAGGGAAATTCCCTGACTCACAGGTAGGGGAACCTCTGACATCCTGGCTATTGGCCAAGATGGTGACTGATGCACAGCAGGATATGGTGGATGACATGGAGGTGGGAGAACCAAGCCTGGCTACCACTGTGATTCAGACTGATGCTACTAATTTTGGTTTGGTGCAGGATGTGGCAGTACCTGTGAAGACGCCTGGACAGGATCGTCTGGATCTGAGAACCGAACCAGCTATTGGGGATTTGATGGAGGAGACCTGTATGATGTTATCCAGTGAAGACCGTGATGAGGATCTATTTTCTTCAATACCTGAAGCAGACTCTCCAGAATTGCTGGAACTATGAAAACAACTTGAACTTAAGGAGCATAAGTTTGATCTGTCCAAAATGAGACTGCAGCAGGAGATAGTGCTGCTCCACACTGACAGATCACCTGGCGTTGTCACGCCACACAACGTCTGGCTGCTGCAGGTTTCGGCGACTGCTGCCTGTTGTGGTTGAGAGGCTACCTATGGAAACTGAAACTTGGACCTAAGACATCTCCTATTCTGAGTACTGACTTAGCTTCTTGTTCTGCAGAACCAACAGAGTGGTTGACTATGCCTAAGACTGTCAGGATTTCGGAAACTGATTCCACTCCTGGAGACTGGTCTGTGTAAACTGCTTTTTATGGGAGGAGCAGGTTGGGAACAGCAGACTCCCTGAAAGTGCGATGGGTCAGGAACATCCTATCTGATGCCCACCCCAAAATATCTTGGGTTCCCTGAGACATGCTTTTGACCAACCTAAGGTGCCAAAAGTCTGTGTGTCTGCAGACTTACCATTTCAACATACCCCTGGCTCATTACAGATGGCTCTGAGGTTAAGCACATCTGTACAAGTTTTTTCCTGAGATACACCAGCCCGCTCCGATTTCAGGGCCACAACAAGGAACAATGAATGGACAGAAACATACTTTCTCTTCTTTATTCAAACTGCCTGTGTTAACAGCTAAACACCACAATGCAATTCATTTTTCTTATTTGAGAGTCCTCCCTGACCCCCCGGATCATTTTTTTGTGGCCCGTGCATTACTTAAGGACTCGATTAAATTTTTCTCACACGAGATATATGCATTAATTCAAATTTCCGGAGAGACTTCTTATAATGTCAGTTTTCAGACTGTTCGAGGTCTTGAAAGGTTTTGGGCTAAATACTAGTCCCTGAAAACTTCAACATTATGGACTCCCTTTCTGGCGGTCCCATTGACTAAACCCGCATATAATACTATAAATGTTTTGTTCCAGAATGAAGGGGTGGAGGTTGAGGATGTATTGTACTGGTTTAAACAAAAATGTACAGTACTGGGGCAACCTGAAGCAATTTTGGATTCCGAAAACATTTGGACGGGGGGTGGAAGATGGAGGTCTTATTGACAGCAACTGAAACTGGGGTACAACACTTTCCTAACTCCTTTTGTTAGGTCAAGATAGGGGATTCTGTTTTACCTCGCCAAACCAAGGCATGCTATAGAGTTGGGGATTCATCACACTTGAGTAGTGTTTGTGACAAAATCAAATGTAATATTTGTGGTGAACTGGGGTATGGGACACACTGTGTAAATGAATGTGTTCGCACTTGTGTGATGTACAAGGCTATACCTTCCAGAATTGTAGTTAGGCAGACACAACCAGGAGCATTATCGTGGATGGAGCAGACCAAAGATTTCTGATCACTCAAGCTTAGAAAGCTAGAATTTGTAGGCCAGTGAGACCACACCATCCCGACCAATGCTGGGACCCTCTGACCAGCAAACTGTGAAGGTTGTTGATCCCCCAGTGCACCATATGGGACCCATACAGTTGACACAGGCTCTGGCCCAGCCTCAGGCCTGTGCTATTCCTGAACCGAGTACTCCCCCCCCCCCCGACTGATGTGGTGGTCATGCCATCCCCGAGCAATCCAACTTTTAGTCTACAAAGACGCTCAACAAGGAGCCAGCACTTGTTTCTTTCCCTCCCGCGAAGGCCCCTAAACCCTCCCCAGTGGAGCTCACAAATCAGTTTGAGCTCCTACAGAATCCTTCAGATGATACTGGAGGGGAGACAGATTCTTCCTCAGTTGCCTCTTTCCACCCAGAAGTGACGACCGATACCGAAGTGGTTTGGCAGGCTGGGGTTCCGAAAAAATGGAAGGCTAAGATAAAATTAAAAGGGAAGGTTATTGCAGGTTGGAAGAAATGATTATGTTTCTGTTTGTATTTTTGTTCTTGTTCCAATTCCTTCCTTTTTCATGTAGTTGGTTTACTTGTTACACTATTAATGTTAATAGTGTAAAGCATATACTAGCGCCAAACAGTGTTCACTTCTTTCTAACCTCTCCGGCATTGTGTTTTTGCAAGACACTAGATTTCATACCATTCATGAGAATAGACAAGCTCGGAGAGATTGGCTCTGGGCCCTCCTACTGGTCAATTGGGCAGGAATCAGTTTCTGGTATTGGTATCATATTCTCAGTCCCAAACCTTCATGTGCTTAAACTGTATGATATCTCACCAGGGAGGGCCTTGATCCTTGATGTGGTCATTAATCAACAGCCCTTTAGATTGATCAATTAATATGCTCCACAGACAAAGACAGCTCGAATTGAGTTGTTCTGACTTATAAGACCATTCCTGCACACTTCCAAACATATTATTTTCTCTGGGGATTTTAACTGTGGGCTCAGTCTATTGGATAAAAGTGCTCATGCTCCTATGCAAAAGCTTTACTGTGATTCCAATGAGGTTTTGGCTATTGTCCGTACAGCACATTTAAGGGATGCTTATTTTGAATTTACGAGACTACATTCCCCAACATTTCAGAAAGGCCATTTAGACACAAGAATCGACTTTGTTTTTCTTTCTCAAAATTTGCACATTTCCACTGCCACGGTGCAGGCAGTGGTGTTTTCTGATCATAAGGTGGTGTCGGTATCTATTGGATCCCAGTCCCTAAACCCCAAACACCCAGGGTTATGGAAATGTAATATCTCCCTGTTGCAAAATTCTCTCTTTATGCAATCCCTAGAACATTTTCTACTAGCCAGAAAATCAGTTTTCATCTGCTTTGAGGACCCAGTTTCCTGGTGAGAAGATACTAAGCGGAAGTTGGTGGTGTTTCTGAAGCAATATGGTCATCTTTGCAAGAAAACTCTTTATTTTCAGATGGTACCAGACTGAACAAGAAACATGTTTCCACCTGCGTAGATCATCCATCACATCTGATAGCTATTTGTTAATTAATGTATTACTGTATTTAAAACTGTTGTATCAGGTAGACGTGCAGAGATAAACCGTAATCTTGATGTGACCGGGAGAGGGAAAGGAGCAAGGGAGAGAAGAATCAATAATGAATGACAAAATGAAATGACAGACTAGCACTCTATATACTGTACAGTAGCGAATACATCTGTACAAACATATACAAGAGTTATAGAAAATATTTATTATAATTATTGCTATCTATCAGAGGCTGAGGCAGACTCACTCAGATCCATTCTGACAAGGTCCTGATCCTCAAAAGATGGGGATATGCTCAAACAAGCATATCCCTGCTATGCTGCCACATGCCCTGGGACCGTAGGGGAAGCTTGATCCAGAGCCCCATTCACCTACCTCCAGCTGGCATGGAGCTCCTGCATAAGCCTGTAGGCGTGCACTTGGGGCATTCAGGTGATCTCCGGCATCCAATTGGATGCCCAGGTTGGTCCTGCTGTGGATCCTCAGCTCTGTGTGGCACTGGAGTCCACAGGATATGGCAGCCAGTGTTGGTCTTCCATGGGCTGTCATATCCCCTACCACAGATGTTCCTCATTTGTGCTGCAGCACTGGTTGGTACTAGTGACCATCTGACCCCATAGCAGTGCCCCTTGGGTTCGGGCTGGTGGAGTGAGGGCCATTTGGGCCCCAGGCATTCTGAAATAGCCCAGCAGAAAGGGGTGTATAGGTGCTATGGCAGCCCCTAGGGTTGCATAGCACCTGCCCTCTCCACTAGCTGCACTTGCTGCCATGGCAGCATTGAGAATCAGGCAGATGTCCGCTCTCTCTTGCCTGCTCCTGCCCCGGTCCAGCACTGAGATGGTCGCATGGCTGGTAATCGGGTGTGGAGTGGGCATGCAGCCAAGGCTGTGGATGATGCCGGGTGCACTAAAGGTGCACAACTGGCATGTTGGGGGCACTCTGTGGCTTTCCATGGCCAGCCATAGGCACAGAGAGGCTACACCAGTTGAGGATCAGGCCGTAAGATATTTTCATCATTCATAGTGGAGTGTTCTAAAACCAAAAAATAATTTCTTACAAAGATGATTATGATTCAAGAGAACTTTTTACAAATTCAGAGAGTGAATGTTTGTACGGTACATGGCTTTGATTTTATAGTCCTGTGATACTACTTCTCTGTTACAAGCCACCTTGGTAACACAGACTATGTGGTCTTTATGAAGTGCTGATTGGCAGATCATTGTGTTCATAGGCTACATTGCTCCATATTCTGCACCTCTAAATTACAAATGGCTTCATTTTGTCATGCCGTCAATCACAATTAAGAAACATGGAAAAACCACCCTATCTGTGGCAGGATGATGCCACTCTTCTCGAAGGGCCCACGCCATCAACTGCAGGACCTAGCCTGTCAGTCCTGATATATGAGCCCTGCCATTGAGGGGGGCAGGCAAAATGGGGCATGCTGGCAAAAAAGGGGTCATAAACGGAAGTTAAAAATAAACTCACCTGTCATTATCCACATTCAGTGTACCTTGTCCCTTCAAACAAATTATCCAACACTCAAAATTTCAATACAGAACATTTTCAGGCTTGCTTGATCCTCTCCTGGATCTGGTTGGGGTCTACCTTGGAAAGGCTGGCCTCACCATTTGAAAACCACTGCTTAGAAGGTAAATGTTTCAATATGGATTCAGCTCTTTGGTTGAACCAATGTCTTATTTTCTCTGTTTTAAACAGTTTTCCTATTAGTTGGTAGTTGTGTGCTCTAGATAAGAAACAGCTTTTTAAAATTTCAGCCCTAAACAGTCTCTAGTGTCCTCATTTCTGATTGTTTTGTACATGTTACATGCACTATGTATTATGTTAAGTTATACAGATGCTTTTAGAAAAATGTATTTAAAAAACTCTTACATGCCTACAAGGGTCATGGAGACAGTGTGATCTAGTGGTTAACGCACCAGCTTGGTAACCAAGAGAAACACAGAAACATAGTCTCCGATGGCAGATAAGGACTATGACCCACCTAGTCTGCCCAAACCGTCACCGAAGACCCTACTCAGTCTCTGGCTCCCTCCCCCTCCAGCTAAATTCCCTTGTGCCTATCCCATGCATGCTTGAAGCCTGCCATTTTCACCCCACTACTCGATTGGAAGAGTGTTCCAAGCGTCCACCACTCTTTAGTGAAGTACTCTCAGATATCTCCTAAATGTTCCCCCTTCCAGCTTCACTACATGTTCCCTTGTTCTTGTGCATCTTTTCCTCTGCAAAATACTCCCCTCCTGTGCCTTGTTTAACCCAGTGAGGTATGTTATAGGTCTCTGTCATATCCCCTCCCTCCTTTCTTCCAGGGTGTACATATTAAGATCCCTCAGTCTCTCCTCATAGTACTTCTGAAGCAGCCCCTGCACAATTTTAGCTGCCCTCCTCTGGACAGCCTCCACCCTGTCTATGTCCTACTTGAGATGTGGTCTCCAGAACTGGACACAGCACTCCAGGCTGGGTCCCACCAACAATCTATACAGTGTCAACACCACCTCCCTTCTTCTGCTGACAATACCCCTCCCAATGCATTCCAGCATCCCACTGGCCCTACCAACTGCTTTGTGGCACTGTCTCACCACCTTGAGGTCATCATCTATGATTATGCCACAGTCCCTTTCCTGTTTGGGGACTGTCAGTACTTCTTACACATTTTATTTTTCACCTCTGGGCTTCTGTGCCCTAGGAGCATGATTTTGCACTTTTTTGCATTGTAAACCTAGCTGCCATACCCTTTAGTACTCCTCAAGTTTTTTGAGGTCTCTGCATATTCTCTCTATTCCCTCTGGAGTGTCCGCCCTAGTGCAGATGTTGGTGCCATCTGCAAAGAGGCAGAACTTTCCTTCCAATCCATCTGCTATGTCAGTTATAAAGACATTAAAAGGACTGGTCCCAGTACTGAGCCCTGAGATACCATCACTTGTCACCCACTCTTCACCGAGTGAGTTCCTTTACCACCACCACCACCACCACCTCTACTGCCTATTTATTAACCAGTTTTTACCCAGTTTACTACCTCAGGAACCACCCTTAAGCTGCCCAGTTTCTGTATGAGCCTCCTATGTGGTACAGTGTTGAAGGCCTCACTAAAGTTTTAGAAGACCACAGCTACTGCCTCACCCAAATCTATTTTCCTGGCCACCCACTGAAAGAAATCTATCAGGTTTGTCTGACATGACCTCCCCCTGGGAATCCATGCTGCCTCAGGTCTTGTAACCTGTTGGATTCAAGATACTCCACAATCCTTTCCTTTAGAAAAATAGAAACATAGACAATGATGGTAGAAAAAGACCAGAGATCCATCCAGTCTGCCCAAATTCCTTATAACTCCTGGAACCTACTGTTCCTCCAGGGTACTAACCCCTCCACATCCTCTCCCCATTCTCCTCTCTGGCCCTCTTGCTCTGGGCAACCACTATTCCCTTCATTCTATCCCAGCCTTGCTTGAATCCCCTGACTGTTTATGCACCCACCACCTCGGTCGACAGACTGTTCCAAGGCTCCAATTTCCACTCATTTCCATGTGACAGCAAATTCATATTCAGACTAAATAGTTACCTACAGTTCACTGTTTATTCCTTTAAGGAATTTGAATGTCTTTATGATATCTATCCTCTCCCTTCTGGTCTCCAGTGAGTACATATTTAGTGCCTTGAGGTGCTCCTCCTAGGATCTGCCTTGCTGGATCTGAATCATTTTTGTTTCTCTGCACTGCATGGTCTCCAACCTATCCTTATCCCTTCTGAGGTGAGGATTCCAGAACTGGGTGCAGTACTCTGGGTGAGGCCTCACCAGGGATATGTAGAGAGAAGTATTACCTCTTTTCTTCTGCTATCAATACTCTTCCCAATACATCCCAGCATCCTGTTAGCTGTTCTATAGGCCCTGTTGCACTGACTCAATTGCTTATGAGTTGCCGATGATAACTCCCAGATCCCTGCCTCCTCAGCTGTAGTGCTAAGTCTCTCTCCTCCCATCCAATACTCCATTTTGGGTCTCCTTTTCCCTAGATGCTTTACCTTGCACTTTTTGGCATTGAATTTTAACTGCCAGACCTTTGACTACCCTTCTAACTTTTGTAGGTCTCTCTGCATTTACCTTATTCCCTCATCATTATCCAACCTCCCACATAGTTTTGTGTTATCTGCGAAGAGACACAGACTGCCCTGGATTCCTTCTCCAATGTCTCTAATGAACATGTTGAAGAAGAATGGACCCACAACAGATCCCTGTGGCACCTCACTTGTAACTTCCCTCTCTTCTAATTTAACCCCATTGACCAAAACCCTCTGCTGTCTCCCCTCTAGCAAGTTACCCCCCCCCCGGCAGTTCACTACAGGTTTAGTCACACCCAGGTCTTCCATCGTCTTGGCAATCATTTGTGATATACCGAGTCAAAAGCCTTGCTGAAATCAGTGCAGAAGACCCACAGTGTGGCTCTTGTCTAGTTCCTTTGTCACCCAGTCAAGAAAATTACCAGGTTAGCCTGACAAGACCTTCCTGTCATGAAACCATTCTGTTTACTACCCTGGAGTCCATTGCTCTCCAGGTAGTCTATGAGTTCTCTTTGACCAGTAACTCCATCAGCTTCTACGACAGAAGTTAGACTGACAGGCATGTAGTTCCCTGGTAGCTCCTCATCCCCCCACCCCCACAATGAAGTGGTACAATATCTGCCACTTTCCAATCCCTTGAACGTTCCCAGACCTAAGTGATCTGTTGAACAGATCTACCCATGGTTCAGCTAGCTCCGCTCATGATCCTTTAGTATCCTCGGATGCAACCCATCTGGTCACAGGGCCTTATCTAGCTTAAGGGCAGCCAGCCCTTTCAGGACCCTTTCACTAGTAAGCAATGGCTGTCTCATTTCTAGGACTCACTTAGTGGGTGCTTTGATGCCACTCTGTGGCATGGACCTGCTGTCCTCTTTAGTGAAAACTGAGCAAAAGTAGTCATTCAGGACAGCAGCCTTCTGCCCATCCTCTTCTATCATCCTACCCCCCTCAGCTATCCTTATGATTCCCCTACCTTTTTCCCTTTTTCAATAATATAGCTGCAAAACAGTTTTTCTCCATTCCTGACCCCCTCCACGATATGTAGCGCGGTGTCCACTTTCGCCTCCTTAACTGCTCTCTTTGTCTCCCTATTTTTCTGTAGATAATCCTCCCATTCTACCTCCCCCTGCTTCTCCTTGTATTTATAGAAGGCCTTCTTTTTGGCCTTTACTATTTCCCTGACCCTTGCTGAGAACCATAATGGTCTCTTAAACCTGTTTTTTTGGTACTGTTCTTATGCATACTTTAGATGCCTCGAGGATGGCCCTCTTAATTGCCCCTCATCTCTCCTCTCCTCTACCTTACCTATGTCCCCAACCCCTACTTACTTACCTCTCACCAGTTCCCTCATCCAATCAAAGTCTGCCCTTCTAAAGTAACTGTTCCAGTCTCGAGATGGCCTTGAATCTAACTTCCCACCACTGACATCTGTATAGTTGCCAGCCTCCTCCCAGCAACTACTTTGTGAAGCGGGAGTATATCTGCCCTCCTCCAGTTCTCTGGAACCACTCCTGTTTCTAGTGAGTTGTTGAATGCAGATGGCAGAAGTACAGCCAGTACCTCCCTGAGCTCCTCAGCACCCATGAGTGTACCCCATCCGGCCCCACAGCTTTGTTCACTTTCAGATTTGCAGGTTCTTTCTGGACTCTCTCCTGTAAATTAACTTATGTGTGCCTCCCCCAAGTGTTCCTGCAGCTTTTGTGGTCCTCCTTTCCCTTCCTGTAAGGACTGAACAAAAGTTTCTGTTCAGGATATCTACTTTTTCGTGATCCTCCTCCCTGCAGTCCCCCCACCTCCTGCCTGTCTTAACCTCACAATACCTCCCCTAATCTTCCTCTTTTCACTTGTGTACCTAAAAAATATCTTTTCTCCTCTAGTCTACCCATGGGCTGTCCTTTCCTCAGTTTACACCTCTGTGCTTCTCACCACTTTCCTTGCTTTCCTCTGCTTCTCCTGGTACACCTTCATATCATCTTCTCTCTGTATCTCTTTGTGCCTCCTGAATGCTATGCTTTTAGCCTTTTACCTTTTGTCACTTCCCTTGAAAACCATAGTGGTCTCTTTTTTCTCCTGTTTTCCATCACTTTTGCGTAGAGGTTTGTTGCCTTCATTATGCCATCTCTAAACTTGGCCCACTGTTCCTCCATCCAACCCATGCCATCGCCTCTGCTAGGTCATCTCTGAGGCACTCACCCACTTTTTAAAATCTGCCCTCCTGCAGTCCAGGACCCTGATCCTTGTCAGGTTTGTTTCCACTGCCATTCTTAAGTTGAACCACACTATACGGTCCCCAGGTGGCCTCCTACCTTGACTTCAGCAAAGATCATAGATTCATATCCTACTAGAACTCAATACTCACTGTGTGACCTTGTGCAGGTCACTTAACCGCCAAGTGCTGCACTCCACCCAGTTGTGAAAATGGATAGAAGCAGACCACCACTGAAATCAAGGAGTTGCAGCTCAGCTGTGCTATCCTGAGTAAATTAACTGAGAAGGAGACTATTGTATATTCCTGTTCATAGCCATATAGTATTCTGATGATGAATGGAATGTAGGGTCCATCTTGTCTGTCCCGTCTGCAACATGGCAGTGACTAAACCCTATTTCACTATGTGCACACATCCAAGTTTAACAGATGAAATGTTTCTTTTCTCATACTGTGTAACCTTCACTGCCATTCTGCCACAGGAAATCTGTCTAGTTCTGCTTTGAAAGCCTGACCAGTTCTAGTTTCCACAATCTCAATGGGTATGCTATGTTACATGCTAACTGCCCCATGAAGTAATACTTCTAATGTTCCCCATTCTTTGTCCCAACTTAGTTTGAGAGCCACATGTTAGGAAATGTTAAGGTGACTAAGGGGACCCACATTTGGAGTCCAGGTAAAAAAGACCAGTACCAAAAAGAAAAACATGGCTACCTGAACACTAGAAAAGTCTCAAATCAGAAACTTGGTTGTAGGATATACCAATAGTTAATCAAAGTTAAAAGTGGCCACCAGTGTTTCACACAACCACCAATGAGCTTTCTGAAGGCGTCAAATGTTAACCAACCTTTGTGTGAAGTAATGTTTTCTAATGTTCCCCCTTATTCGTTCTTCCACTCAGTTTGAGGTAATTCCCTCTAGTTCTGCTTGCACTCACCAGCTCAAACATTTGTCTATCCTTCACCCTGTCTATCCCCTTTAGCATTCCTAAAGCTGTTTATCATGTCCCCACTTATTCTAATCTTTTCTAGCCTAATTAAATGAACATGTGACCAATTTCTCCTCATAGATCTTTTCTCCTGGGTCATACATCACTTTAGTGTCCCTGTGATGAACCCTCTCTATCTCTTCAGTGTCCTTTCTGCACTGTAATAAACAGAACTGGACCCAGTAATCCAGGTGTGGTCAAACCAAGGCCCTGTACAAAGAGATCACCTCCCTTGACTGGTTCCTATTTAATACATCCCAGCACTGCATTGTCATTCTTGACTGCAGCATTGCACTGGCTGCCTGGCTCTGCTTATGGTCCACACCTACCCTAGATTCATTTCCTCAGCTGTGCTGTCAATTGTCACACCACAGAGGGTGTATATGTGACTCAGATTTGTTGCCCCCAGCTGTAGTTAGGGTTACCACCTGTCAGGTTTTTTACCTGGTGATCAGGTTTTCAGGGTCCCTATCAGGTAATCCGGTTTCGCTCTGTGCTGGTCAGGTTTTTGAGCCATTTTGAGTGCTCACATACTTTTGAAAGAAATTTTGTCATATCACTCATAGTTTCAGCTACATGTCCAGGTTACAAACAAGTTCTGTCATCAGTAAAGCCTTTTCTTTGTGAAAGCAGTCAAGCTGGGAGGTGTAAAGTATGGCCATTAACACCATTAGCACTTACTTAACCTAATCTTTTCAACTGCATTTTAAGTGGTATAGCAGCAAAGCTGCCCCCACCTTTGTAACAGCAATACAGCCATTTGTCTTCCACTTTAACAGGCACAGTACAGTATCTTAACATTTTTATTTCACTGCTGCTTTAAGTGTTGCCTTTATTGGAGGAACAGTGCATGATGAGTCATGAAAAGGGGTGGAGCTAGAATGGAGCTTAGGATCCGGTTTTTGCCTCATCCAAAGGTGGCAACCCTAGCTGTAGTACCTTGATCTTCTCGCTTAGCGGGTGAATTAAACAAGCAGTTTTTAAAACTGCAACCCAAAAACTGCTTCATAACAAGGTAAAGTAGAGGCTGCTGTTTTATATGATACTAAACTGCATTTATGTAAATAATATAAATGCAGTTTCATAGCTTTGAAAATGTAATCATCAGCCTTTCACTTTCAAAAACAGCCTTGGTTTCTCCCTAAGACGGCTGCCAAGTCTGTTAAGTGATGAGTCATGATGACATCATCTGAGCCAAAGACAGAGACCCACATGTATTTCTATGGTGCTTACTAGTTCTTCTTTCCTCTTTGTTTTGAATTGTTGTACCAGAATGATCAACACCATGTATTAACTCGTGATTATTTTGATCAGTACACATGTTAGGCTATGATTTTGTTCATTTAGTTTACTTTAACTTGTGGGAAATGTTTTGCAGTCCAGCTGACTTTTTCCTTGGCAAACTGCATTACAGTACAACACTTCAATTACCTGATGATCTAGTGGTTATGTGATGCACTGAATTGTGTTTTTTGTTAGCCAGGAGAGACACACTAAGCTGAACGCTTGTTTACAGGTGTGGCCTGGGAGCATAAGGAAGTGTAATGACTTGCTCAGGGTCACAGAGCAAAGTACTGGTCTGGTTCTAGTTCCAAGCCCATGCCTCTTGTTAATCCACAAATAGGCTTTTCTTTTCCATATGAACCCCTGCACCTAGCCTGCCTTCTGTTGAACACCCCACCATCCATACCCTGTCCTTAGAACTGCCTGGTGCCGCATATGTGCTTACGGTCTCATGAAGAGAATTATCATACCTCAGATTGTAATCTTGTACCTCAGAGAGTTGTGCACACCTATACCAATATGCACATCAGCTGGCACTGTTAAAAAATGCCTCCCAAATCACTCTCCAGTCCACATTCTCAGTGTTTGACGTCTGCTCCCACAGTAAACATTGAATGGATCACCACCCTTCTGCACAGTGATGGTAGTATGTACAGTTCCCCTGTTGTGTTTTTTCCCACCTCATTAACCAACAACTAGGTCTTCCTGGAGGGCCAAGCAATAAGCATCATGACCCATCAGAAAAACTGCTGTTCATGCCCTCATAAAGGCTGCACTTAGAATGGGTAACGATATTATTAGCAGGAGAGATATACTAATACCTTGAGCAAATCCACCTGACTTCCATTGTCAGTCTACTCCTTTACCTGTGATCTGCAGAACCCCACAGGACAGTTCCCTGCAATTCTTCTCCAGTACTTTTCTGTGCTGTATGCCACAATTCGAGTTTTCTAGCTACCAACCTTCCAAATCTTGAATGAGCTATACACAACTCCCTCAATACTGTCCTAACAAATATCAACAGCCCCCCCACCTGAGGGTAATCTCCCTACACTGAATTCAAGTAACAGTTTAGGTGTAGCTCTGCCACTCTGAGTATTTGTCATCACTGGCTACTCTCATCCACAGTCAGGTAGCAATCACGATGTTGGCAGCCCCACATTTCAGATCTCACAGTGATCTGCTCACCGTCGTCCTTCATGTCTTCAACTAACCTGAATATAGCTATACCCTGCTGGAATGGCTCTCTTCAGTCCCTCTCTGGCATTCATTCTTCTCACCTGCACTCCACACCAAAAACTGGTGAGTTCACTACCCTTCTGCATCATGAATGTGGTTAGTACAGTCTCTCATGTTATTTTTACATATTAATAATAAACATGATCTTCTGGTAAGCCAGGCTGACAGCTGCATTGCACAAGTGGAAAAATAGACTTTCCTACCCATGTAAGATCTAAGCCACCTATGATTAGGCACTATTAAATGACATGCATAATGATGTGCACACCCATCATTTAGCAGTGCCTAATCAAAGGTAGCCTAGATCTTTTAAGGATAGGAAAGCCCATTATTCCCCTTGTTCCCTATTGCTATCAGCCTGACGAACTGGAAAGATATGTTTATATTTGATACGTCAAAATAAAACGGGGACTCTACTACTTGCATTCATGATGCAGAAGGGTGATGAGCTCACCAGTTTTCAGTGTGAGGAGGAATAGTGACGAATGAATACCAGAGCGGGACTGAGAAGGCTACTCTTGCAAGGTACTGCTATATTCAGGGAAGGGGGAAGACAGAGGAGAGAAATATGAGCAAATTACTGTGAGAAATAAGATGTGGGCTGCCAGCACCTTGATCACTACCTGACCCCGTTGTCCTGGCCAATATTCCCCTTCCCATAAAACCAGTTCATGCAATTGTCCAAAGCTGTGTGTGGATATTAATGCATGAAATGGCTTCCACTACTTGTTCAGTCACTTCACTACCAGTCTAGTATTGCTTGTAAAGCACTTTGGGATACAATGTGTATGAAAATCACTATATAAATGCTGATTCTTCTTCTTATTATTATTTCCCATGGAAAAGAAGACAAGACACATATAGAGCTTTTCTTGAGCTTCAAGAAAGTATGAACTCTAACATTGGACTGGACAAGAACTTTGCTACAAAAAGTGGTGGCTCTAGGGGTGGTGAAAGGTGTGGCTGCACTCCCACACACAGAACAGTAATGTACTTCGTGTTGCCGCATTTCACTTTGTTGAAGAAGTTCGATTTATTGATTGTACAAATGTTTACAATCAAACTATGGATTACATTTATAGGTTCTGTCAAAACGTATTAGAAAAGAATAACAGCAGAAAATATAAAGGTTTAATAAAATGTTAAAAAGTGCATATTAGCATGCACACCACCCCAGCACCCCACTGTAGAATCTTGGATCCACCATAACCATCATAACTACTAGACGACCAGGTTATTCAAGATTTGTACTGCACTGTGGTTTGCCACAGAGAAAGTCGGTTGGATTAAAACACAATTTCAGCATGTTAAAATAAACAAAATGAACAGAACCATAGCCTAACATGTGTATTATACAAAATAATGCACATGGTTTTGACCTTTTGGGTGAAACAATTCTATACAAAAGGAAAAAATAACTAGTTAGCACTATAGAGAGCCATATATCTTTCTGACTTTGGCTCAAATGGAGTCATCACATAACCCATTTGGCGGCCATTTTAGGAAGCAGGTAAGACAGTTTTTTTGAAATTAGAAGGCTGATTTTACAATATTCAAATGCTCTGGAACCACATTTAGGTAAATTATATATATGTAGTTTTAGCCTTAAGGGATACAGCAGCCTATCCTTTAGTCACCTACGGAGTCAGAGTTTTGAATAGTTTGTTGTCAAAATGTTTTTAGGTATCCTTTGAATCTAAGTCCTCATTTTTCTGCCCATGCCTCTAAAGTGTACAGGACTCAGTAGTACATTCCCTTTTTCCGCCGAGCTGCTCTTCTTGCCAATTTAATGTCATCAGCAAACTTAAGCAGCCTGCAGCTGACCCCTTCCCCCATCTTCCAAGTCATTAATAAACAATGGACCTCCTTGGAAATTAGTTTTTAACTCAGTGGAGTTCATCCTATATTCTTGTTCATTTCGTATGAATTTGAATTAAAATTTTACAAACAAGCAAAATATAGAAGAGCGACAGACACAGCACCAACACCTGGGTCTGGATTTTCATGTGGAGAGAAGTGGGCAGGGGCTGGGGAATGTCAGAGGTAGAGCAGGGCTGCACAACAGGTATCAAACTGGATGCCTAGGGCGTGTGGTGTGTGGATCCCCTACCCATGCAGAGCAGGGTATTGTGATTCAGCAGCCCTTCAAGGACCGCCACATCCTGTTCTTAATGAACCCCTTTATTTTTTCTGAGACCCCAAGCCATCCATCTCAGCTTAAACAGTTGGGGCATGTGACGCTTGGGAAGATTGGTCCCCAGGAATGTCTAGAGAGGACCAAGGAAGGTTTGCACTTAGAGTACACAAGTGCTACTGATTCATTATATATCCTGTCATGCTGCCATTCTCCATGACCTCTCTCTGTATAAAACATCTGTGCTTTGCACAGATGCACATCTCTGCCCTATAAAGTGTCACAGATTGGTTGGGTCGGATCTCTGGGAGGCTGCATTGAGGGTTGTGAATGTACAGTTCTCCACATGTGTAGAACAGGACCATTATGTATCTACAACTTCCCTGCATACTGATATATGAGTGTGGAGGGCTCCTCAGGATTTTGTGGCTTGGGTCCTTCATTTGCAGTGCTTCCTTGCACTGACTATCAGGCTTGTCCTTAAACTTTGAAGCAGGTGCTTCCTTTTTAGTTTCAAAGGAAAGCGACAATTTTTACTGTGGTAAGATGGGATACTGACACATAAACAAGTGCTTTTTTAGGAAATTACTTCCTCCCCGAAACACACGCACACACATTATGACAGTTATATTGTCCAACTACAGCTGTAAGAACAAGAAGTGGCATACTTCCCCCAGACCCTTAAAGCAATTTGCAGCTTCCAGAAAGAAAGGAGGAAGCAGTTACAAGGAAATCAATATAGCCTCTGCAGTTCATGGTATATATTAACAATCCAGAGTTACAGGATGTTATTTTTCTGATGTGGTCATTACTCAGTAAGCACCATGTTGAGTCCTCCAGGAATGGGTTGAGCCTTTCTTCTGAGACTGGTTGCCAAGTTTGGGATATGCAATGACAGGAATAACTAAGGAGGAACCAAGTCTGAACAGCACTTGGTTATTTAGCCAAAAGTGGCTGTTGTCATCAAAATGGTCCCAAAATAAAATCACTGCCCTTCTTGATTAGTGTTGAGACTCTGTTCAGAGATGTAGAAATGATGTGCATGGATGGAATTGGAGAGAAATGCAGAACTGAAGAAAACTGTAGTAACTTGGCAGCAAACATAGTAGTAGCATCAAAAGCAGGTCACATGGTTTGGGGCTGCTGCACATGGGCTGCTATGATAACTATCAGTGTAAGAGTGAGAAGAGGCAAAGAAGGAAGTACAATTAAAGGCTCCATTTACACTACCTCATTTGCACCATTGCAAGAGGTGTAGATGAGCTTGCATTGGTGCAGGTCAGGTAGTGTAAACAGCATGGGAAGCATTGCAGGTGGCTCCATTGCTGAGTAAGATGATCCCCGTTTTGGTTGGGAGCTATACCAATGCAAATGTTTTTTTCTAGTATGTAAATATACTACTCTACCTGCACCAGTAAGAGAAAATGAAGCTCTGCACTCACAGACCCAAAACAGTAAAAGTCCAGGCACTAGTAAGTTGTAAAAGGTATTTAATGTGACATCTGTTAGAGGTACAGTCCAACTAGGACCCTCTGCCCTGGCATTTTAACCCTATGTGGGTCTTCATCAGGGGCATAGGGTCCCACATTGGGTTGAAGTACCAGGGCAGAGGGTCCTAGTCAGATTCTGCTTGCACCAGTGTAGTCCCACAATGCCCCATGCCAAAATTGGCCTCACCAGCCTATCTTGTCCATACCACAAGGCATAGCATTCTTTCCATTTGCTTGATACCATCCTGCCGAATATAGTACAGAGGAAATCCAACATGATCAGTGCAGCACATTCTTATTGCCAGGTAGCTTTCTGTTTAATGGATTAGGATTTGCCTCAGCTTAGCACTTCTCAGGGGCTAATAGTAGTTGATGCCACCTGAAATACACAGGCGTCTTTGCTATGAAAAACATTAAACACTATAGTGATCAATCTAATTAGCAAATGATGACATCACTTAACTCACCTACTGCTCCTTATGAAACATTGCCAAAGCTCCATCGGCTGCTGTCTATAAATGTCAGTCAGCAGCATTTCAAGATGAACGACAGGTGAGCATGCAGTTCGGAGCACAGCAAGTGTGGTAATGTAAATGTGCCTAAAGAATAAGGGAGAGAGATACTAATAAAAAAACTGTTACTGCCCCTTGCTAAATGGACTCTGAAAAAAGACAAGTAAAAGTGAAAATTGTGAGTGCGCTGCTTAAAACAAATTTTGCTAATTTATTTATGGATTATTGGGAAAGGAATGTTATTTGTGTTGAACAAAACATGTATTAAAACAATATCATATGGTATGCTGGGAATTCAGTGGGAATGTTCAAAACCTCTTTCTGAATACATATGTAGCTCCTCTATTGGTGCCGTCCAGGAGAGGGTCACAACCCCTGCCTTGTGGGCCTGACCATGGTTGAGGGGCCTGGGTTCCCATAGCTGTAAACTAGGTGCTTTCCCAAAAGCTAAAATAAAATGGCAGTGCCTCCACCCAGAGTACATATTAGTTGGTCTGATTACCTGCAATACAACCTCCTGGGATGTCGTACCAACCCATCTCCCCAACAGTTACCCCAGACAAGGACTTACCAGGATTCGAACCTCCCCACGTGCAGTTAAACTATTTACATTTCCCCATTTCAGCCAATAACATGCTCACTAAAATTAGGCTCTGGAGTCAGTTCTGCTGCAAAACAATAACACCACAATTTATTTACAAGGGAGGGGTTAGGATGGGGTAAGTGGAATAGAGTTTAAGCAGACATTTAGTGATGGCATTTTAAAGATTGCATTTACCAAAATCACATTTCCCTTTTGATTCAAAACCCACATTCCAGTCAATGCTGCCACCAGGTCTATCTAGTTAGCTAACTGCTGCAGATGTACCCAAACCCAGACCCACAGGTCCCAGTCCAGAATGATACCCAGAAATCCTGTCCCTGGGTACCCAGACTTTAGTTGCAGGCCTGAGGTGTAACTGGTAGCTGGCACTGGCACACTTTCTTTAATTAAATAACTTTTTACATTCCTTTCTCTTGTTTACTCTAACCCTTGGCTCTATCTCCTGCCCTGGTGAGCATGTGAGCTATTTACAGTCCCCAGGAGCAGGGCAATTACTGCTGTTTACTCACAGTTCTGTAGGATCAGTCCTTGGATGGCACAGTTCGCTGAAGTCCTGGGGGTTAATAGAAATATATGCAGAACTGGTCAGGTTGCTCAAAATTGGAAGGGGCACAGAGGCTGCAGATTGTTCTTTTTTTCCTCTTGCTTGCAGATCTTGCAGCTTGTCCCCTTCAGCCCATTACAGGCCTGTTGCTGGGCATGTACACAAAGCCTACCAATCCCAAGGGACCCAGATCTGGGAGTGGCCCCATGGCCCGACTCCCTCAGACCAGAGTGCCCTAGCACTCGGGTACAAGACCCATGATCCCCTGCAGTGGCAGACCCCACTTGATGAGGGTTAGCGAGTTCCCCACCTGGTCCCGGTGAGTAGCCAAAACAATCTGTCCTTTCCTTTCTCCTAGACTCCTGGGGGTGGAGAGTCTGAAAACCCAGGGTTACCACAACAGCCTAGTTCTTGCTGTATCTCAGGAGCAGACAACAGGCTTCCTGCCCGAATAGGCACCTATCCATCCTTCTGCTTTCACAGTCTCTCTACTTTAACGCAGCCACATTTTCACTCTGGCTCACACACAATTCCAGAACTCTTTCAGAAAACTTTGAAAGTCTCCTTTCTCACTGTGCAGGTGTGTAGTCATTCCTCAAGATGAAGAAGGCTCACTCTTCCTTTTCTCTCAATACATCTATTCTCTCATTTCTCAACATCCCATCTTTTCCCAGGCTTAGATGCAATGTTTGTCCTTTTACCAGGCTTAGGACACAACCTTTGTCTTTTTCCTGGATCAAGACATAACCTTTGTCCTTCTTCCAAGTTCAGGACACAACCACTTTTCTCCTCTTCCCACTGCTCTGGTGCATTTTCAGTTCAACGCAGATTCTAGTAACCTGCAGCTTTTCCCTTTGTCATCCAAGCTGCCTTTATCTCACCACTGTGGTGCAACTTTATACAACACAGATTACATCATCCTGCAGCTTTCCTCCCTTCTCTTTAATGCTGCTTCTCAATATACCTTTTTATTCCTTTCTTCTTCTTTCACTTTTTCTGATGGGGCAGGCACTACCTGCCCTGGGGGACAAATTGCAGGCAGCCCCCAGGCAGGTCCATCCTGCAGCCCCATTCTTTCCAGGGTCAAGAGCTGTCCTCCTTCAGGAGAGGCTCCCATTGAACTATCTCAAAGTCCAAAAGTTCTTGCCTTTTGGGCGCTTTTTGGCAGCTACCCATTGGCTGTAGCCACTGTCTTCAAGAATTTTTATTTATTTATTTAATTTAAAATTTTGATAACCAAGTGAGCCCGCTGAGACCAGAGGTCCCTTTTTCAGGGGCGACTGGGGATTAGTTACATAAAAACATACTTTCACACATTGGACAACATACAGTGGTTGCAAGTGTTACATACATTGGAATGACAGTAATTACAAATGACAGCATAAGTTACACCTTTGGTACAATACAATGGGGTAGCATTAGACATGGTAGATACTATTGTAACAAACATTTGTCAATGTCGAATGTTTGCTTGCTGGCACTGGCATTGGTAGTGTAGAAGTTACAGAGCTGCATAATAGAAATGGCAGCGAAAGTATTGAACTGAAGCCAACCACATCACCACCCTGCAGAGAGTGGCAGGCATTGGGGTGTGCCTTTTGGTCGTCAGGCATAATGACTACGCCATTTCACCACACCCTACCCTGCAGACACTGACAAGTGTCACGGTGTGCCTTGGGGTCTTTGGCCCTTATGCGCACCCCATTCCATCAGGAAATACGGTGAGATGGGTGCGGTATAGGAGAATGGGGTGAAGTTTGGGCCCGAAGAGTCTGAGGCACACCTTGATGCCTCTCACTGGCTGCAGGGTGTGGGTGGGGGTGTAATGGTATGAGCATGACAGGCAAGAATACCAAGTCACACCCCTGATGCCTGCCATACTCTACAGGGTGGGGCGTTATGGTCGGAAACCCTAACGCCTCAGGCATTGATTAGTATTTTCATTCCAATTTTTCAACATGGCTTTTTTGTGACCCCACTTCATGAACAGTGGCAATATTAGTTTGTTAGCCGAAACTGCTTTTGCACAGCGACTATGGCATTTGGCACCACAGGTGCAAAAACACAATCCGAACAGGATGTGAAAAATGACAGCGGTACTGTTCATGGGGAGGTGTAAAAAATGGCAATGTTGAAAATCTGCTAAAATCTTAAAAAACTGGTAGAAGTCACAATGCATAGAAACTGTGCAGCGCACACCATAATGTAACTAGTTTGGGATTTTTACAGCAGATTGTTAACACAGGCATTTTGGGACCTCCTCATGAACAGTGTCAGTGTGATTTTCTTTATCTGTCCCGAACAATGATTTCCCACAGCGACCACGCATCTCTGCACTGAAAGTGTGAAAACACATTTCGGCCATGTTGTGGAAAACGACAGCTGTACTGTTCATAAGGAGGTGTGGAAAAATGCCACCGTGAAAATCTGGACTGAAAATATTACAAATTCATGAACCTATGAGTGCGTGGAAACTGCAATGCTCACTCATAACACAGTCATTTTATGGAGTTTTGTCACCAAATTTTCAACATAGCCATTTTAAGACCTTTGCTCATGACCAGTGTCACTTTGATTTTCTTAATCTGTCCCAAACATTGTTTTCGCACACCGACTGTACCATTGTGCGCTACATGTGCGGAAACACATTTTGGGCAAGATGTGAAAAATGGTAGCTGCACTGCTCATAAGGAAGTGCGGTAAAATGGCACTGTTGAAAATCTGGTGTGCAAATATTACAAATTCGCAAACTTGCCAGCGTGCGTAGGAACTGCGCAATGCACGCTCGTAAAACAGTCATTTTAGGAATTTTTTCACCAAATTTTCAACATAGCCATTTTAAGACCTCTGCTCATGACCAGTGTCACTGTGATTTTCTTAACATGTCCTATACATTGATTTCGCACACCGACTGTGCCATTGTGCGCTACATGGGCAGAAACACGTTGTGGAAGGCGATGTAAAAATGATAACTGTACTGCTCATAAGGAGGTGTGGTAAAATCGCAATGTTGAAAATCTGGAGTGAAAATATTGAAATTTCATAACTCACGAGCATGCGTGAGGAACTGCTATAACGCATGCCTCAGAAACAGTCATTTTTAGGAATTTTTCACCAAATTTTCAACATAGCCATTTAAGACCTCTGCTCATGAAAAGTGTCACTGTGATTTTCTTAATGTGTCCCGTACATTGATTTCACACACCGACTGCACCATTGTGCGCTACATGGGCGGAAACACATTTTGGGTGAGATGTGAAAAATGACAGCTGTACTGCTCATAAGAAGGTGTGGTAAAATGGCAATGTTGAAAATCTGGAATGAAAATATTGAAAATTCGCAAACTTATGAGCGTGTATTTAGGAACTGCGCAACATACGCTCATAAAACAGTCATTTTAGGAATTTTCCACCAAATTTTCAAAATAAAATTTGAGCCCACCCTATGAACACTGGCAGTGTCATTTCATTAATCATTCGGAAGGTGATTTTGCGCGGCTGCAAAATCATCCTTGGGCCCGAGTAACGCCATGACAGTGCAAGAATTCATGAGAAGGGGTCCCAAAAACCCCATGTTGAAAATTTGGTGGAAAAATTCCACAAAATGCCTGAGATATGCAACAAAGTTGAAAAAACCCTATCTATCCCATTATACAGCTTACTGGCATTTCCTCAGTTCGCGGTCGGCTTTGAAGAGTGCAGATGTGTTCCCGGTCCACCGAAGATCATCGCGCCAGACTCCGGAGGTAAGTATGGGGTGAGAGGGTGTGTGGGGAGGCAGGGTGCGCAGTGGGTGGGAGTGCGGTTGTGGGGGGCAGGGAGACTGTGAGGGACCCGTTTTTCTTTACAGGTTTTTCTTTTTTGGAAAAACTGACGGGGCGTTTGCCACGCTGGGGTGGGCTCCCAGCATGGCAGAAGGATGGCTGGGGGCGTGGAGCTGATGGGGGATTGGGCACTCCTGTCGGCCATAATATTTTGCCACGCTGGGGTGGGTTCCCAGCGTGGCACCTGGATGCTTTGGGGGCGTGCAGCCGGCGGGAGATTGGGCACCCGTCGGCCATAAAACATTTTGCCATGCTGGGGTGGGCTCCCAGCGTGGCATCTGGAATCTTTGGGGGCGTGGAGCTGACGGGGATTGGGCATCCCGTCGGCTGTACAGTGTGGGGGGGAAGGCGCGCGCCACGCCCGAAGCGTGCGTGCGTGTGCACGTGTGTGGGGGAAGAGCTCTGCTCACTCAAGCGGAGCTCTCCCTTTCAATTGTATGCCACTGCATTTTCAGCTGTGATAGACAGCTGGAGTAGTGATTGGTGCTCAGACTGTGCCTGCAAACACACTGACTGAACTGGAAGAGGCTGACACACCTCTGGAAAACTCGTATGATGGCACTACGTTTCTTGCACATGCGTGCAAGCAAACATAAAATGAGCATGGAGACCATGCATGAGGCTCCCTCAATGCCTCATTGGTGCAGAAAAGGCACCTAAACATTCTCTGGTATTTTTCCCAGCAGTCCTTCCACAAGCCCCAGAATCCTCTCTGATAATCCTGGCATGGTGGTTGGTCGGATGGTATCACATGGCTGCATAAACATGGTGGCTGGTATAAACAGTGTCCTAGATCATACAGTGTCCCAGCTTTAATATTCCTGTGCAGTCAAACCATAACCAGCTGGGATCACCGCTATAGGAGGAGTAAGGAGGTGGCCACACTGGTTGGTGCTCATGGAAGAAGGAGTGCAAAGGCTTTGCAGACCGGTGGCCAAACTATTGGAGGAGGAGGCGGCCGCACAGGTGACGCTTCAGGAGAAGGAGCATTCGGGACCCCAGCGAGGGTTCTGTGGATTGGTGGCCAGACTATCATTAGCTGAGCCTGGCCACAAATGAATAAATCGATGGAGGAGCTGTAGTAACTTACAGAGGAGCTGTAATTGTGCAATGGTTGACGATCTTTCCTGGCCGCAAGGAGCAGGCCAGGGCTACGGGCAGCGATCTTTTTCCAGCTGCTAGGAGTGGGCCAGGGCTATGGATGGTGATCTTTTCCCAGCTGCAAGGAGTGGGCCAGAGGTATGGATGGTGATTTTTCCACAGCCGCAAGGAGTGGGCCAGGGATATGGATGGTGATCTTTTCCCAGCCACAAGGAGTGGGCCAGGGCATCAGACAGTGATCTTTTCCAGGCCACAAGGAGTGGGCCTGGGCCAGAATAAGCAGCAGGAGTAGACAAGAGGGCTGTGGCTCCACTGCTGGGGAGGAGGGGGTCTGCAGCATCCAGCGGAGGGCTCAGCTTCAGAGGCATCCAATCTGGGAAGGGCTGCAGGATCTAATCAGCAAGTGGGGCAGGTGCACCAATCAAGGACAAGGGTATGCTAGTTCAAGAGCTGCTCAGGCTTTAAAAATCTGACTCAAGCTATGGTAGAGGACCAGCCAGACTCACCGCTATTGGAGGATGAAGGAGGTGGCCACACCGGCGGCACTCACAGGAGAAGGAGCATGCAGGCTTTACAGACTGGTGGCCGGACTATTGCAGCAGGAGGCAGCTGCACCAGTGGTGCTTTGGGAGAAGGAGCACTCGGGACCCCAGTGAATGCTCTGTGAACTGGTGGCCGGCTATCATTAGCCGAGCCCAGCCGCAAAGGAACAATTCGACGAAGGAGCTGTAGTGACTTACAGAGAAGCTGTAATGGTGTCCCACCCTCCCATCCTAGCCCCGACCTCTATTAAATGGTCTCAGAGGGTGGTGCCAGCTTAGAGGGTGGAGCAGGGGCAGGTCTCGAGAGTGGGGAGGACTAGAGAAAGGCTATGAGCTCTGGTGCAGCCGGTGGTCTTTCTGCTTGAACAGGGTGTTTGGGACTCTTATTTTGGTTGGTTGTTTATGCCTCATCTAGTGTCATATTTTTGACTCTACGGGGGTACCTTCTGGTGAGTAACATGACCAGCAGTGCTTGGGGAGGAGTTTCACAAGGGGCTTCATCATGACTGAGATAAGCATGATGGGGCAACCAATGAGGAGGGACAATCTAAATGGGATGGAGTCAGGTGAGGGGCATGATCCCCAGATTACTAGGGTCGCAGGCATCTTTGGAGGTGTGGTAGGGTGCATAGGGTATGGGTCGGCCATGGTGCTTGCCCTGGCTTGGAGGATGGGGGTGCATGGTGTGCTGGTTGGCACAACTTAAGGAGGAGGTTGGGAGGTTAGGTTGGATGTTAGGAGTGGAGGAAGAGGGAGGTGGGGAAGGCAGCTCTCTGCTGTGGGGAGGTTGAGGGAGGGCAGTGAGGGAATGATGGTGGAGGCACAGGGTTCCACAAGAGCCACCAGTAATGGACAGAGTCATCTGAAGAAGGATGATAAAAGGCATGTGGGACCAAACAACTATTAGGGAAAGAGACAGGAGGCATTATGGGTATGAGGGTACTCCACTGGGCCTGAGTAGGACTGGCATGGAGCAGGTCACAGGCCAGAAGACCTGCAGGTGGTTGGGGTTAAGGGACTAGGTATCCAAGATAGTGGATGGGGCAGTGAGCCGGGGGGCAATCAAGGCAGTAGGCCCAGAGTACAACAACAGATCTGCACCTCTAGTACAATTGAATGAGGGAGAGGAGGATTGTTCTGGGACAGAGGAGGCTCCAGAGGGGACAGGATTAAGGGGTGAGGCAAACAGCCCAGCAGTTAGGATCAGCAGGGATATTCCCTTGCACAAGGGCTCATCGGGGGTTGGGGAAGCGAACTGTAGAGAATGTGAGAGTGTGGCTAGGAGCCAGGGCAATGGGGATAACATAGATGTCGGGATCAGCATCGGTGGGGGAGCTTGGACAAGGGTGTCCCTGGAAAGGAGGGAGGGGCACTGTGAGGGGGAACTGGGGGGGTGCTCAAGGGGACAGTAACAATCATGGATACTGCAAGGGGGAGAGCAGTACAAAGGATGGGGCTTGGACCAGAAAGTCTCTGGATAAGGGATAAGAGGACTGTGAGGGAGAAGTGGGTGGTGCTCAGAAGGACAGTAACAAACATGAAGGTTGTGAGTAACAAACATGAAGGAGGTGAGCGGTATGAAGGATGATGATGAGGGGGACCAAACGCGTTCCCCAGCAAGGCAGGGGGGTCATCCATTCCTGAGGGGGATACAGAGATGGACCATAGGGTCGCAGCAGGAAGGGGGTTTGGGGGAGACATGTAGGTGAGGAGAAGGATCTGGAATAGAAGGGACAGGATAGCAACTGGCACTGCAACTGGGCATGTGGCCAGAAATGCAGTAGAGGTAGTGAGGGGGGTATCAGAGTTAGGAGGAAGGACAAAGGAAAAGGAGGCGGTAAGAGTGCTCCTGCTGGGCGACACCATGATTAGAAGTAGCAAGTGGGAGGGTCGGGGAAGGGGTCATCCTGTGGCGTCAGAGTCAAGAGTGTATCTGCCTTGACTGTACATGAAGCCAAGCACTTGATCTATGCCCTGGCAAAAGATTGCAGATGAACCCATGATATATTGGTGCACCTGATCATGAACAATATTGAGGGTAACAGTGTACTGGAGATCCAGGCTAGGTTCCGGGACCTAGCCAGGGTCTGTCAGGCCGTTGGGTGTTTGGTCTCCTTCTTTGAGATCCTACCAGTACCTCAAGCCAGTGTGGGGAGTAAGCCAGAAATTAGGAAAGTAAATGAATGGCTCAGTGAGTGGTGTAATGTCAGGGGATATGGGGTGGTCGGGGACTGGGGTGTGGCCTGGGAAGACAAGGGACTGTATGCAAGGGACAGGCTCCACCTCAACTTGAGTGGGAAAGAGGTTCTGAAACAAGAATTGGCAGGGTTCATACAATCTAGGTGGGGTTTAAACTTGTGAGGGGGGGAGGATGTGGCTTGGGGTGGGCCCTAGCACATCCACCCTGGGAGACCATGGCCTCCTCCCACAAGTAAGGAGGAGGAAGGGCGGTTCATGAGCACCTGATTTTACAAGCAGGGGCTCTGGCAGACAACTACCTGGGAGCCCACAAAGCAGGGGGGGTAGGGGGATGTGCTGGAGAGTGGTCCTAATTAACGCTAGAAGTATGGTGAACAAGTTGCCCAAGCTCCAGGCACTGCTGTTTGAGAGTGGGGAGTGGATTTGGTGGCTGTCACTGAAACCTGGGCCACTTCTGGGCATGACAGGGACCTGAACCTAATAGGGTATACCACGCTCAGAAAGGACAGGGCTGTGGGCAGGGGAGTGGGAGTAGCTTTCATCATCAGGGATGGCACAGGGATAAGCAGGGTTGAGGAGGCAGAGGGGCACATGGTGGCTTTATCGGCTACCCTGCAGGCTCCTGGGGCAAGAGAGTGAAGCTGGGGGTGGTATACAGGCCACCCGGGTAGGTAGAGGACCTGGAAGAATGCCTGGTGGTAAACCTTCAGGACCATTGTGGGCAAGGGGGTAAAACTGTGGTGCTGGGGGACCTAAACATGGAAGAAACTGACTGGGAAAGTATGGCATCCTTGTTGGCCAGGGAGCAGCATCTGTTGGACGCATTTCAGGATGCATTTCTTGCCCAGCTGGTCACTGACCTGATGACGAGGAACGCATCCTGGATGTTGTCCCGTCAGACGACAACCTCATCAGGGACCTAGTAGTAGGGGACCCTTTGGCAGAAAGTGATCATGCCATGGTCTGGTTCTCTTGATCTGGGGGTGTTGATCACTCATGTATGTTGGTCATAGATTTTAGGGGTGGACTTTGGGTATGGAGAGGATCATTAGGGGCTACCTAAAAGGGATCAGGCTGGGTATAGACACTGAGAGCCGGTGGAAAATCATCAAACAGGAGCTTCTGGAAGCCACCAAGGCCTGCATGAAGGAACGGCGCAAGTTCAGTAGAGCCAGGAAGCTGAGCTGGTGGTCAAGGGAAGTTCAAGTCGCAGTAAGGGAAAAAAAAGGCTGCTTATAGCCATTACAGGCATTCGCAAGGGGTTACAGACAAGGAGGAATATATGTTTGCCAGGAAGGTCACCAGGGTGGTGAGGTCAGCTAAGGTGAGGACAGAGAGGAGACTAGCTCAGGGGATAAAAAGAGGAGAAAGGGTTTTTTTCAGATATATCAGGGAAAGGAGGAAAAGTAAGGGGCAGATCAGTAGGCTGAGGGCAGGGGGTATGTGGGTGGAAGAGACAGGGAGCAGGCAGAGGTATTAAATGAATATTTTTCCTCCGTCTTCACCAGGGAGGAGGGTGGGGAGGCACCGCATGGGGAGGAGCAGGGCAGACCTGCAGAAGGTGGGGGAGCCCATGGATCTTGAAATCCCTGTTGATGGGGTGTGGAAGGCCCTGAAGGCACTAAGAGTGGAGAAGACTCTGGGCCCAGACAGTCTCCACCCATGGTTGCTTATGGAATTGGCTGATGTCCTGGCCGCATCTCTGGCAGCTCTCTAACTCCTCCATTCAGTCAGGACAGGTGCCTCAGGACTGGAGGACAGCCCACATAATGCCCATACACAAGGAGGGCTTGCAGGAGGAGCCAGAAAACTACAGGCCAGTAAGCCCAACATCGGTGGTGTGCAAAGTGATGGTGATTATCCTAAAGGAGAGGCTGGAGGTGTCCCTGGAGTCAGGGCCTCCTGGATAACCGCCAACATGGCTTTGTCCAGGGCAGATCATGCCAGACTAACCTGGTGGAGTTCTACGATTGGGTGATGAGGACACTGAACCATGGCAGACCAGTGGATGTCCTCTTCTGGACTTCAGCAAGACGTTTGACTCAGTGCCACACCCCGGCTGTTGGAGAAGCTGAGGGAAATGGGGGTGGGGGTATGGATGGTCCAATGGATAGGGCACTGGCTAACGGGGCATTTTCAGTGGGTGATAGTTAGGGGGAAGGTTTCATCTCCAGGGGGTTATCAGCGGGGTTCCTCAGGGGTCAGTGCTGGGGCCACTCCTGTTTAACATTAACATAGCAGATATCAGGAACAGTATCAGGAGCAAGATGAGCCTCTTCACTGATGACTCAAATCTGGGGGTGGTAGTGGACAGGGAGGAGGGTAGATTAGCCTTTCAGGGGGACCTGGACAGCCTGGACAGGTGGTCTCACACCTGGAAACTGTGGTTTAATACTGAGAAGTGCAGGGTTCTCCACCTAGGGGCCAGGAATCCACCACATATGTACACTTGAGAGGGAAGACCCTGCAGGCCACAGAGTGGGAGAAGGACCTCTGAGTGGTTGTGGATGGCAAAATGAACAACTCAGAGCAGTGTAGGAGGGCTGCAGCCAAAGCAAATAAAATGCTGGGTTTGCATAGCCAGAGGGATAACCTCGAGGAGCCAGGAGGTGCTCTTTCCATTGTATAACTGCCTGGTTAGACCACACCTCGAATACTGTGTGCAGTTTGGGCATCCATATTTGAAAAGGGATATTGCCCTCCTGGAGAGGGTCCAGAGGAGGGTGACCAAAATGATACATGGACTTGGGGAGAAGTCCTATGGGGCGAGACTCAAGGAGCTCAACCTGTACTCATTGGAGGAGAGGAGGGACAGGGGACATGATTGAGGTCTCAGATACCTCAAGGGTTCCATGGGTGGACCAGGATAGGGTTTTCCAGCTGCGGAAGGAGGCGGCAACCAGAGGGCACCCATTGAGGTTGGTTGTCGGGAGACTCAGGGGGGAGATTACGAGACGCTATTGCACTGAGAGAGTGGTGGAGCCCTGGAATGCTCTGCCTGTGGAACTGGTGGCTGTAACAACTGTGGAGGGGTTCAAGTGAGGCTGGGATAGGTACAGGGAGAGGGTGCATCTCAGAACACCATCAGAGGATGAAGGTGGAGGAGGGTGGGGGAGGCCATAACAGTGCCTGGCACAGGTGCTGATCCCCGAGCAGACTCGAGAGACCATAAGGCCTACTCTGCTGGCTTTTAGTATGTTAGTATAAGCTTTTATTTATATTTTCCCACAACATGGTAGCCACCCGCGCCCAGTTAAGTCACTACACTCTTAAATACATCTATTTGCCAGGGACAAAGCATGGAGACTTAAAGTATCCCTCACCCAAAGCGATCTCCAATCTTGTAAACAGCTAAGAAATAAATGCACCAAGGCCATTCGCCAGTCCAAGGCTTCCTATTTCAAATCTGAGCTTGATCAGTGCCACAACTCCCCACCCTACTTCTTGAAAGTGATCCACTTCCTCCTAGATCCCCCCTCCCAGGAAGCCTGCCCTGTCCTTAAAATCAGTGGCTGCCCAGTCTCAGACCCAGCCTCAGTACCTGATGCTTTCAACAAGTTCTTCGTCTCTTGTGCCATGCCCAACTCCCCCTCCCCACCTAACACATCTCCCTTCCCTCCCAAATCTCCCCCCTCATCCACCAGCTTCCTTTTTCCTCCCTTCTCTCCCCTAGAAGTTTACTCTGCGCTCATCTCTCTCTCAATTGCTGCAAATCTAGCTCTGACGGCCTCCACCCTAAACTGCTCCGCATGTCCACCTCCGCAATACTCACCCCTTGACTTACATACTCAACCTCTCTCTCTCCACAGCCTCTGTTCCCACTGCCTGAAATCAGCCAAAGTCCTTCCATTGCACAAGGGTGGTGACCCATTATCCACTAGAAATCATCGCCCTTCTCTTCTCCTCCCTTGCTAAAGTCCAGGAATACTTATTCTGGCCAAACTCTCTGACTTCCTCTCCTCAAATAACTCCCTATCACCTGTGCAAGCTGGCTTTGGAAACAACATTCAACTATCACATCCTTGCTATCGTCACTGACTCGATCTTCTCAGCTATGGACCATAGCCATATCACTGCTACAATCTTCATTGACCTGGCAAAGCTTTGACTCCATCTCTCACCCTCTCTTCTTCATAAACTTCCTTCATTCGGTCTTGCTAAACCTGCAGTTGACTGGTTTTGTTCTTACCTTCATAATCAGCAACAATCAGTCCAGATAGGCGATGCTCTCCACCCCTCTCCCTATCCTCTCAGGGTTCCTCAGGACTCTATTCTTTATTATTTATTTATTGCATTTTGATGACTGGGTAGGCCCACTGGGCCCAGAGATCCCTTTTCAGGGGTGACCCAGGAGTTACAGGACTAGTAGGAGACACAGTTAGTACAGATGTAGCTTATAGCATGCAATGTCAATATATATATATATATATATATATATATATATATATATATATATATATATATATATATATATATATATATATATATATATATATATATATATATATATATATATATATATATATATATATATATATATATATATATATATATATATATATATATATATATATATATATATATACATACATACATATATATATACACACACACACACAGATAGCAAAGACATATTACATAACAGGTTACATTGATTAGCAAAGTGAAACAATGTAGGAGAGCCAAACCATACCTGGGTCACAATTACCTAGTAGAATATTTTGGGAGGAGAGCCAGTAGAGAGGTTGGGCTCCCAGCTCAGGTAGTAGTGATATACGGTAACTCAGGCAGGAGGGTAGTGTGGAGCGTGTCAGGTAACATAGCATTGGCATTGATTCATGGCAAGCATATATGCCTTGAGTCTTGTCTGGAAGCTCACGGGTGATGGAGCTCGAACCTCTGTAGGAAGGTTGTTCCATAGGAAAGGGGCAATGTGGGAAAAGGACTTGCCCCCTGCCTTGGTCCTCACCCTAGGGACTTCGAGAACAGTTTGGCCTGAGGTCTGTAGGTTGCGAGGATTTCGCTTGGCAGTTATGAGCCCTGTGAGGCTTGGGGGAGGTGCTGAGCTAATTAGCTTATGTGCTAGGCAGAGCACTGGGTACCTGAGACAGACTTCGAATGATGGCCAGCTGAGTAGTGCTAGAGAATCACAATGGTGGCTCCTAGAGTGGGACTGAATGGCGAAATGGACCACCTTGTTGTACAAGACCTGTAACTTGCTGAACTTAAGCTTGGCCATTCCCTGAAGTATCGGGACAACATAGGTGAGTGTTGGGAGTAGGACAAATGAGGCAATGACTGTCCTGGCTTCAGGGATCAGTTGATCCTTGAGACGATAGAGTGTACTAAGTTTACCATGAATGACTTTGGTGACTTGGTCAACATGTTGTTTTAGGATGAAACCTTGGTCCAAAGTAAGGCCAAGGTATTTTGTGGAGCAACCACTTCAAGTTTGTTACCTACCCTGGAAGTGAGTTGTAGGTGTTGTGTTCTGTTTTGGTCAAGGGATTTGGGTCCGAACAACATGGCCTTGGTTTTGGTAGTATTAAGAACCATTTTATTCTTAGTAAGCCAGTCCTCCATAGTGAGAAGGTCCTCTTGGATGGATGGACCAAGGTCACCCAGGTTGTCAGAGGATCTGTAAATCACAGCGTCATTAGCGTACTGGATGACATTACTGCTCCCGCAGTGGTTGTGCAGATCATTTATAAACAAAGAGAACAGGAGGGGACTGAGTATGGACCCTTGTGGTACCCCCTTCTTAAGGGGCAGTGTATCAGAGATCTTGTCCTTCCACTTGACCCTCTGAGAGTGACCAGTAAGGTAGCTTTCAAACCACCTGAGAGCATGAGTGTCCAGGCCTATGTTACACAATTTTTGATGTGGGAATGTCGATCAAGTCAAGGCCTTGGAGAGGTTGATGAAAACCACACCTGTGTTGGACCTCGAGTCAAGTTCCCTAAGCACATCTGCTGAGAACTTAGGTAGAGCACTGTCTGTCCCATGCTTAGCTCTGAACCCATGTTGAGCCGGTGAAAGAAGCCGGTGTGCCTCTAAGTATTAACGGAGTTAAGCATACACCAGTTTTTCCTGGATTTTTGCAAGGGTGCAAAGCAGGGAGATCGGCCTGTAGTTGCCAATGGGTTCTGCAGGCCCACCCTTGTGAATAGGGACCACATGAGTGTGTTTCCACAGCTCTGGGACAGTACCTTCCAGAAGGGACCTGTTTGTGAGCCAGGTAAGAGGCCTTGTGAGTGCAGGAGCACCGTCTTTGAGTAGTCTAGTTTGGATACCATCAGGCCCACCTGATCCTCTTGTTTTCAAGGACTTTAGAAGGGTGAGGACTTCTTTAACCTTAGCTAACCTCAGATGAAAAGATGGGTGGTCTAGGTTAGGAGGTTCCAGAATGTGGGACTCCATTTTTGTCACTGGGAGCCCAGTCTTGTAATCATCAAGGTTCGTGAAATGGTGATTAAGGGCCTCAGCAATGAGGGTCCCATCGTTTAGTAACTGCCCATTTGCCTCTATAGGGCCTGAGGCTGCCTTGCTGTTTCTCTTTATCAGCTCATTGATGTGAGACCAGAATAACCTCAGGTTGCCTAGTTTAGTTTTCTGGAGGTGATTGACGTATGCCCTTTTTGCCAGTTTGACAGCATGCTTACTTTGGTTTCTAAGAGCTCTGTAGGTCTCCAGATCAGCTAGGAGTGAGGAGCTCTTGAACTTTTCCAGGCTTTGTCGTGGCGGATCATCAGGGCCTTTGGGGGAGTGATCCACTTGTAGCAACTGTCTTTAACACAATGGGTCTTTACCAGAGCAAAGAGATTAGGCGCCCTCGTGAGGATTTCTGGAAGAAGGCGACTGCCCCATTCAGGGTAGGGAGGCATCGTAGCGGACTCAATCAATGTTACTGAGAAGGTATTATATTGCTCAGGTGAGAATTTAGAGTAGTCCTCGTTGTGAGGATTCTAGGTTGAATCGTCTGCCCTGTTCTTCCAGACACAGAAGATGGGAGTGGTCACTCAGGGCATCGGCCATAGTGCCTGCAAACTGAATATTCTTTGGGTTTGACACAGAACCCAGTCGATGGTTGAGTGCCTTCCGCCTATGATTCATTCTGGTAGGTTCAGTGATAATCTGGTCAAGATTTACCTCATACAGCAGGCCATTAATAGATGACTTAGCCTCCTGGACCCAGTTCAGGTTAAATTCCCCCAGTATGAGGAGTTCAGATACGACCTCTGTGGCTAGAGCTTTCATGAGTGCCTCCAGGGATTGGAGAGCATTTTTATGGGGGCTGTATACATACCCAATGGTAAGGTGCTTGACACCGCCTAGGGTTAACCGTATAAAGATCGATTCAATCTCAGGGCGTGCTATGCAGCATGCTGATCTGTGAGGAGATTAGGTGTCCTTCGCATAGATGAGCACCGCCCCCTTTAGTTATTCTGTCTTTTCTGTAGTGGACATACCCTGAGGCAGCTACTTGTGCTCAAGGACATGGGGTTTTAGCCTGGTCTCCGAGACTGCTAGCACATCTGGTTTATATAGGTCAAGCCATTCTTGAACTTCGTGTCTTTGGCCAAAGGCTACATATATTCATATGAGCGATCCACAAACCCTTCGATGACAGCCAGGTCTGGTCCTGGGGGGAGGATATTGAGAGGTTTGCAATTCCAGGGCCTTTTTTATAAATGACCTTCCCTCTGTCTGTCTTTCCTGTAATATACACATGTACACGGATGACACTGTCATCTTTGCCTCTGGCATATCCCACGACCATGTCCTCCCGATCTCCAAGATGACTTCAACAGGGTATAGTCCTGGTTCCAATCAAACCAGCTTAAACTCAACACCAAAAAGACAGTTACCATGTTTTTTGACTCCAGACAGAAGGTGACCTCCCTCCCTGCCCCCCAGCGATCACCACTCTGGACAGTTCTCACCCTGAGATAGTTCCCACTTTCAAATACCTGAGTGTCTGGCTGAACAGTCACCTCAATTTCTCTACTCACATTGATATCATCTACACCAAACTCTGGCCCAAACTTACCGTCCTCTACCACTACAAAGCCAGCTTCCCTCTCCCAACTCAGCATGAACTAGTACTCAAAACAATTTTGCCAGTCCTGGACTATGCCAACGTAGTCTATGGCACTGCCCCAGCCTCCTCCCTCTCCAAACTTGTCACCCTATTCAGTTCTTTTTGCCACTTTGCCACTGCCTCTCCTCCTCTTAACCATCACTGTCTCCTTTATGCTTCTCTCTCCCTTGCTCTGCTTTCACACAGAAGGTTGATCCACTGTACCTCTCTCATTGCTAAGTTTTGGTTTGACTCCTTCCCCCCACCTATCTTCCCACCTCACTCCAGCCAAGTCCACTCTCTAAACACCTCTATTGTCTCCCCCTCCTTAATGCTCATCTCATTTCTACCACTTAACCCGTATACCCTCCTCACCACTCTCTACCTGCTCACCTCCCACATGCTTCATTCTTTTTTCACAGTCTCACCCAATCCCTCCACCAGCCTCACTCTCTTATACCCCATATCTTCCACTGATGCACCTATTCATCCCCATCAACCAGTTATCTCCACCCTCCTCCCTTCCCCATCCCCTTCTTTATTTCTTGTAGCAATGTTCTGCCCTTACTACGTCCCCTTACTGCCTCCTCTTCTCCCCTTTTCTCACAGCTAAACTGTTTAATGCCATATTGGTCCTAGTAAGAACAAATCCAGAACAAATGGTTTGATACTTTTATTGGACCAACAAGGATGTTACAAAAAGAACAAATAGCTTTAGCTTTCGGACCAACAAGTACTTCTTCAGAAGCTTAATGACAGTCATTTAGAAAATCCCATATTATTAACACTTAGAACATGCAGGAAAAAACAGAAATAATTCTCATTGGTTTAAAATAGGCATTCAAAACATAATTAAAGTGACATCAGAGAGCTTGAATATCTTAAGTGTGCTTTCAGCCGAACCAAACTTAAAGGTCAAAGGTTGTCCAGAGATAACAGCAGGTAGAAAGTTCTACCCATATATTTATACTATGTATCAGTCTAATGAATAACAAAACACTAGGATTCTCTACTCACTAAATGATATGTCAAGTGAAAAAAACTCCCAAAGACACATGCTTCAACAGTGAGGTAAGAGCAAACCAGTGGAAGCCAGCTTAAACTCTGCTCAGAACTCTGTTAGTTGAGAATACGCCAATGACAAGAAAATGACCCTGGATAAAATAATTGCATGCCAAAATGTAACATATAAACAAGTAAAAATAAAAAATAAGCCCCAAACATTACAACAGAAATTACATTTACATGGCATATAGAAGGGTTAAAGTGATGTTTACTCAAAGTGAATAAGTGTATCACACTGATGAATGTACAACTAGCTGGAGATATATTCCCAACATATCTCAACAAGCTATTATGTTCCAAAACCTTAAGGCCTTCAGTGTTGTCTAACAATTTTATACATGATAATATCAATTGTCAGTGTGAGTGCCAGATACAAAGAAGTACTAGTCAAGGACCCCCAAGAAATTGAGACTATGCAGTCTGATATGTACAGATTTCAATAAATTGTCAGTGTTTAATAGAAATAGTACATTTACAGAAACAGTCTAAAGAATCTAAACAAAAATTCCTAAGAATTAACACCCCCCCCTCCGGTGAAAGTAACTACTTAAAAAAAAATATACAGTATGTACATGAATCTTAATACACCATCAAGTGCACCTGTCACTTCAATAGTCACCCAAAAAGGAATTACAGCTGTCATGAACCCCCAAGTAAATGAGACAATACATCCTAATAAGTACAGAATGTAAAAGCATAACAGTATATACTCAAACTACAGAACTAGCAGAAGGAAGTAAATATCCACAATAATATGAGCCCAGAGTCCTAGCCACTATGACACCATAATGCCACGTGCCTGAACACAAGTTTACCTCAATATCACCACAATGTTCACATCAACAATACCCATAACCACCCATCTCAAAGACCCATATTAAAAATTCAGTGTGCCACACTTCTTCCCCCCATAAAACACACATAAACACATACACACACATACACACCCACACACACATTCACACAATACTAATGTGAGAGGTCAACCTGCAGATAACCAGTTAAGAGGGACTGTATAAGAGTGAAAGACCAAGGCTCACTGAAAACCTAAAATATGTATGTCCATCCTTTGAAGTAAAGTCCATGTAAGTTTACATGTAATGTGTCATATATCCAGCATCAATGTTCAAGCCATCTTCCACCATATTAAGAAGTAACATTCTCACAGCTGTTTCCTTCCCCATCCAAATTATTCTACATTTTTCACTCCCTATATTACTGCCAGCTAGGTTACCTCACACCCCCTCCCCTCACTTGACCCTGCCACTCATCACCTTTCAACGTAGTCCTTGCCACTCAGTGCCCTCATCTCTTCTGTCTCCCTCTACCCACCCCACCCATTCCTTCTACCAGCACTTGCTAGGTCAATATTCACACTCTGACATCGTTACTGCTGTGCCTTGCTACCCACCCCACCCATTTCTTCTACCAGCACTTGCTCTACCCACCCCACCCATTCCTTCTACCAGCACTTGCACTACCCACCCCACCCATCCCTTCTACCAGCACTTGCTCAGTCAATATTCACACTCTGACATCGTTACTGCTGTGGCAGCTCCTGATGGTAACAATAATCTGTCTCCATTCCAACCTAATCTGAAATTTGTACCACTTGTATCTTCTTTTCTCTTTTTCGGCTGAATGTATATCTGCTTTGGTCTTACGCCACTGTATTTTCTGTATACTTTTGCTCAACGTGGAACCTTTGTAAAAGAACCGTTGGTTCAAAGGTATTGTAATTCCTCGATCTTAATAAATATATAAAATAAATAAATAAACCCACAACCTACTCCCTACATCATAGGGACTTGCGCACCTTCTCCATTCCCTGCCGTCACTCCACTGCTGGCCAATCTGCCTTCTCGTACCAGTTCTCCCTTCTCTGGAACAACCTACAGTACCCTTTGACTTTTGCCTTGCCTCCCCTCTCTCATCCCTCAAAAGACTTCTCACACTCCTCCCTTCCCCTCTGTGCCCCCTTTGCTCTGAAACTCACCCCCACTCCCCCCTCTTTTTATTTTCTCAGCGCCTTCTCACAAGCCCCTGCTTGTGTTCACAGGTCTTCTCAGCCTGAGTTGACTTCCCTCCTGATCTCAAGCTCTTTTATTGCTTGCTCCAGGTCCCCTGTTAGGGGCCCAATGTGTCAAATTATACTACTGCTAGACATGTATCTTATCTTTGCCTATTTTTTTTTGTGTCTTACCTTGAATGCATTGTAATACTTAAAGGAGATAGGAAATTATTTTGTCATAGTTAACTTCTATTCCATCTTCCTTTTCATGCCAGTTATGTATTCTGATATGCTTTGATGATTTTTTGATAGAGAAGTAATCTAGCTTTGGGGTGCCCTCAGATCTACACTGAGTTCCACTCTCCTTGCCAGCTACTGCTCTTGATTTTCATATTTCTAAGATATTCTATGACATCAGAAACTCCCATTCCATGCTATTCATCTGAATGGCCTGGAATGGGAGTTTGTGATGTCATAGAATGTTCAGGCTGTATGAAAAGAGACAGCAGCAACTGTTGAGGAGAGAGGGATTCTGGGTAGTTAAAAAGGCAACAAAATCAGATTATTAATTTAACAAAAATGGACAAAAACATATTAGAATACTGGGTATCCAATAAAAGAACAACTGTAGGGCATCTAGAGGTGTAAAAACTGTTTCCTATCACCTTTACGTGTCTTACCTTGTATCCTTTGTACCTTATACATATCAATCTCCTGTAAACAATTTTTGATTGTATTGTAACATTGTTTTACTCCTGTATGTACATTGTACCTGGGTCACACCTGGAAACAAGCCACAGCTTAGTGTGCCTTTCCAAGTCACCAATTTTAAATAAATAAATAAATATTTGAGCCTCTGCCAGTCACAGCTGCCATTCTGCACTGACCCCAGGAAGCACACATGATCCCAATGCAGCTCTACACAGATCCCCATTGATCATCCTGCTGCAGTCTGTGTAATCTTTCTATTTATTCACACCCTCACAGACGGGCAGCCTTTCCTTTTCTCTTTTTCCCCATTCATTTATTTAATTCATTTATTTTCTTTTTCCTTCGGTTGCTAGTGCCATTTTACTTTGCCCCTAGGCCAGAACTCCCATGGCTTTAAAGGGAAACCACCTCATGAATAATAATGAAGTGGCCCTCTGGTCCTCAAGCATGTTTAACGCTCGCAATAACTGATTTCTTTCTTCTCCTGCAGTCTCCCCGGTTCTGCAACTGATCTCCGGTCCCTTTCCCCTTAAACCCTGGGACCGGGACCACTGGGGAGAGAGTGGACCAGTCGCCAAAATGGCCAAATGAATCTGCACTCCTTGCACATGTGCAGAGCCTGCCTGGCACTGAAGTGCCATTTTCAAAACCAGAAGCTCCACGAACCAACTCTTCTGGCTCTGCTCTTTAAAAAACCATGGGGGCAGCAGGAGAGACAGAGGACACAGGGGCAACAGCCAGGAAACCAGGACCTGGATAAAAAAAAAAGAATGGGGGTGGACCAAAACCCCAGAGAAAATGGAGCCTTTTCAGGGTCTCACAGGTAAGCCCCCAATGGGGGGGTTACATGTGAAAGAACTGTACTGAACCTGCAAGACATTTTTAACAAGCAGAAGTTGTTTTTTGTATGGAGATTCAAATTCTATTATAGTTCCATCTATATCAGTTTTTTTTGCTATCCCAGTGGGAGTTTCTGACTTACTGTACATACTGGTGGTAAAGGCCATATTAGAACTTTATAAAATGGGCACTAGGCATCCTACATCCTGACTGGCTGAAACTTGTTCCAATCCATCGGACTGGGACAGCATAACCAATGGGTATGAAAAGTCCCAGTGCCAGTGTTGCTGAATTCCTCAAAATATTAGTGCGGCTCCTAGATGTTGCAATCCCTAATCCCAGTTTCCTTTTACACATGCTACTACCTTGCTGATCCACTCAGTCAGGGCATAATTTCAAAAAACATAGAGACTGCAAAATTATCAATAAAGACTGCTGATTAGTCATCAAATGCATCCATTGTTACATCTCACGTTCTGAATTCAGTCCTCTCCCCTAGACCCCAGGCAGTTCCAATATTTTGGAGCTACAGTACACTGCTGTGTGTTGACCATGCTCCTCCTACCCTCATCTCTCACAGGTGACACAGTGCATTTGGCAAGTGACTCACTACAAAATGGTTGCTTTCCATGTGCTCCTACATGGAGGTAGCTGAGTAAATGCATGTCCACATGCTATGTGAGTGACTGGGAGTGTAACCAGTGCTAGGAAGCATTGGGGGAGGGCCAAGAAGATGTAGTTACAGACTGGTGGGGGGAGACAAAAAAGCCTGAGCTACAGAATGAGCCTGGCAGGCAGCCACACTATGGGACGATCAGACAGCAGCAGGGGGTCGCTAGCACACCACAGGGGTTGCAAAAAAATATCACAGGGGTCACAACTGTGACCCCTCAATGTTGCCCCTGTCACCTTCCAGACTAGAAGCTTGACATTCAGAAATCTGCAGTAGACCCAGCCTTGAACTTTAATGTAACATACAGTGTCATACTGGCACATTGGGTTCTGGTCACATGGCTCTGTGCACCTGTAGCATTCTTTTAATTGTCACAGTTCAGTTTTTATTTTCTTTATTCTGGGTGACTTTCAGTCGTTCTATCCACTGTCTTAAGCCACTCTGCCCACACAGTTCTGTACAGCAAAATATTTTATACATTAAAAGAAAACATTGCCTAATTGTTTTATTTTATTTTACTAACCTTTAGGCTGGACCAGGGTTATGTCTCTCTTGTGGTCACACTGATACAATAATTCCTGCTTAACTGATTAAGCAACCCCCCAACACAGCTCTGTGCACAAAGCACTTTCCCAGGCTCAGATTAGTAACTTAAACAGACACATTTCATTATTTCAACTCTTTTAACTTATTAGTAATATAAGTGAAGCCAGATTTTTAGAAAGCATATTAATGCTCAGCTGTTCTATGTTCTTTGCTTCCAATAGAAGCTAGTGAACACCAAACCTTGGCCAAGTTAGAGAATGTAGCAAAGAATATAGAGCACCTGAGCATTAATAGGCAACTAAAGAAAATTCAGGCAACACAACAGTTACACTCATATTACTAATAAATTAAAAGATCACAAGCAGCACTTTGTTTAGTACCTACCTGACTGGTCCAGCCTAGAGCCTAAGGTTAAATATAAAACAAACAAACCAAACGAATCAGGCGTTTGAAGTTCTATCGCAAGCCACTTAGCGAAGCACCCCCACACACCTACCCCACCACCCCTTGCACATGAGCATATAGAACTGGAAACAGGCTTTGAAAATCTTTAGCATCCAAGTCCTTTCTTAGCAAGTGGTGGTATTAACCGGACCTTCATAACCATTCGAACAAACTGTGGTCAGAGCCGATATGGCTATGAAGAGCTTTTAGGAGTGACAAGAGCGTGGAAAAGAATATGCGGTGCTTTTGCTGCACCAGAGTCAGCCAAATGTAATACTGCAGCAATTACAGTACTGCGTATGCATGATACTCGCACATGTGAAGTTTGCCCTGTAGTCAGTCCTGCACAACATGGTGATGCTGACGTAACTATGTATGCACGATAGTCTTGCATGTGCAGTTTAAGTCAACATCACCTTGTTGCACTTGGTGCTCCTCAGTACTGCAGTTGCAGAACAGAAAAATAGTGCACTGGGAAGAGGGTATGTTTATGGAGGGCTAGGGCTGTATAAACAGAATTAATTGGAAACTATGTCGGAGCATTGTAGCAACACATCAGACAGCGGTCAAGTTAAGTACTTCCACAGTGCTGTTATACAAATCTGATGATGGCATAACATCCGTGGAACTTGGCCCATGCAGCTGTACAAATCAGACTCAGGAGGAGTCTATTAACAAACTAGAGATCTGGTCTGGGACTTGCTCGTCATCACAGTCACTTTCTCATTATTTTCTAAGCAGTCATTTCTAGCAAATGCCTTAACCATATTGATCTCAGTGTTGGTAGATTACTTCTGGTTTTCCCCTGATTGTATTGGGCAGGGATAGTAGCAGTCTTGAAGTGGTAGCTGCCGGTGGTGGCATGCTCTGGAAAAAGTGGTCCCCATACTCATCTGCACATTTTAGAAATCATGCCTTTCCTTGTTTTGCTGTAAAGAAGCAGCCGTTTAACACAAAACAAAGTCAGTCATATGACCTCCACCCCCACCCTTTTGTTTCAAGTAAGGAACATCATTATGGGTTTGCATCAGTTGTACAGTGGCAGCCATAGATGCAAACTATTGTTAAACAGTAATTTTTTTTTCCAATTGTTTAACCAGGTGAGACACACTAAGCTGAAAGCTTGTTTACAGGTGCAACCTGGAAGCACAGAGAAGTTAAGTGACTTGCTCAGGGTCACACAGTATGCAAGTGAGTGCTGTGGCATTCAAACCCAGAACTCCAGATTTGCAGCTCAGAGCCTTTAACTGTAAGTAAAAGCTCTTTTTTTAATGTGTGCTTTATTAATGTTGTCAATACCACTCCACCCATGTACTCTGCCCCTGGATTTCTGTACCCAAGTGCATTATTTTACATTTTTGTGTTCAAGACAAAAATGCCTTTCAAATGAGGGTAGTCACTAATCTAAATTCTTTATAGTTTTTTTATTCCTTGTGCATGTGCAAGAAACATCTTGTGGTAGGATAACATTTCAGCGGTGTGTCAGGGATGAGTCCAATGCACAGCAATCTACAGTGGGCTTGTCCCTGACAGACCAATGAACATGCAACCAGACTGTGACACCAGTCCCAGTTTCACAGCTGGAAGCTGTTCACAATTGAAAGAAATAAAGTGTTCGAATGAGAGCACTTTATTCCTTTCATTCATGCCCTTACTGATCTTACTGCTTGTGTCCTCACCCATCCTGCAGATGTCTGGGTACCCAGCCATACACTACATCCCCCTCTCTCTGTGCCATAAGCAGTAAACAGTCCTAGCAGTAAAGGACAAATAAATATTATTTATCCTTCCTCAGACAGATGTCCGGGTTGAACTTGTTTGTGTCTCTGTGTGAATGACAGTTGTGTTCTTTCCCTAAGCTCTTCTCTGTCCAAGTGCTACATGTGCCACCATGCCCAGCTTGAGCACTGCTCTCTGTGATGGTACCCGCTGACCTGCCATGTGGATCTCCTAGTGTCCATGCTGCCTAAGTGTGCCCCCCACCATGTTGCACAATGCAAGGAGCAAGAGTGCTGAGAAGTGAAGCAGCATTGCCTGCAGAGCCGTAGCTTAACCCTGAATGGTGGGGAGAGAGAGACATAGGCTGCAGGAACAGACACCGAGAAAGAGAGGCAGCAGTACCCCCAAACCCCCGAATGAGAGCACATGATCAAAAGAGGTGGTGAGTGGTACTAGAGTCAAGGACAGAGCAGAGAGAGAGCCCCCAAGCAGTGACAACAACATGCTGAGATGTGGTGAGTAAGCAGAATGAGAGTGATCACCAGGTAACAGGCTGTCACTATTGCAGCACCACCTTGGCAGTGTGAAATTGGGGGCAGTACAATGTAGTGACCATAACCACGATGACAGTAGGCTCCCAGACCTGCACCTGAACAAACATTCATTTAATGGGTGGCCTGTTTCCTAGCAGAGTCTACTCCCCCCCACCCCCTGAGAGAGACACATCAACAGCGAGAGCCACTTCCTGTGTGGCATGTATGTGCAGGTCCAATCAGCTCCAGTCAGAGATTGTGTCAACCCCCTGTCATCCATTTCACTTGATCACTCTTCCGCACCTTGCTGTCGGTCTGACTCTCTATTTGTGTTTCTGAAGTTCAGTGGAAGCAGACAACACATACAGAGAGGCAAAGAAAGTGGCAGCAAGAGTGCTTTGACCAGGACAGAGAAGTGCTGCAGAGTTTTCCTTTCACCATTGGTGAGCAGACATAAAAGAGAGAGAGAAGAGAGAAAGAGACACCGAGAGACACAGTGTAAAACAAACTTGGTGCATCTATTCCACCACTGCACAAAAGGAGCACCCAGACAGAGCCAGAGACACATGTGGGTCACATATCTGCCCCTTCACATTGACTAGCCCAGTGTAGGGTGGGCATTGGATGGGTACCCATGGGTAGCTGCTGCCCTCTACACCTCCAGCTCATGTCAGCACATATGGAACAATTTGCAGTAGCCACAGACTGATGTAAGTTACACCTCTTCCCTTCCACACCCATCCCACTCCACAGGTTGGCACAGTGACAAGGTGACCTCCAGGTAGGCAGCCCAAGGTAAATAGTGGACTGGCCCTGGCAGAAGTAGATGATTGGTGACCCTCCACAATCATCCCACCACTGCACTTTGACTGTCCCAGCCAGAGACAGAAATGTGAGTTGCACATTTGCCATGCCACACCTGTTTCTATCTTGTCTAGTGGGTGCCAGGTGGGTGGAAATGGGTTGTGATCCAGATCCACTGGGTGGCCAGAGGCCATTGGCACCCAATGCATCTTTCTGTATTTCTGCACATGTGAAGCATTTTCTCCTTCCATTCCCCTCCTGCATGTTAGGAGTGCTCTACCGAGCCAATGACAGATGTGGTTCACACATCTGTCCATATCACCATCTGAGTTCCAGAAAGCTGGCACTGGGTGGGCTCCAGGCAGGTGGCTCTGGGAGAATGATGCCCCATCCCCCATCCCACCGCCACACAAGGGTAGCAGCCTACAGCAGCCAGGGATAGAGATGCAAGTTGCACATCTGTCCCTTCATACCCATTCCTACCCACCAGAGCTAGCATGAACGTTGGAATGAGCTTTGGGTGACTGGCACTTCCTTACCCTATGCCACACCTTGACACTTGCAGAACATGCTGCTTCAGCCAGAGGCTCTCCCACCTAATGTGCTCTACCCATGGAGAGCACTCTGAGGTACTGAGATATAAAAATGTGGATCTTGTATCTGCCCCTCCACAACTGTTCCCACTCTGCTGGGTGGGTGGGGAGGTAGGATACAGTGGGTGCTCCTGAGTGACTGGCGCCCCCTTTTGCACACACAGCTATCAACCCAATACTTTACAGCAGCCAGAGAAGAGATGTGGATTGCACATCTGCCCCATCATAAACTGTGCCCATTTCAAAAAGTTTCACACACAGGCTGGAGTGGGGTCTAGGATGGTGACCATTAAGGCCCTGGACACACTACAGAACTGTTTTTGAAAACCATTTTAAAAACCATTTTAGCCACACTACTCAGTAACCATTTTTGATAATGGTTTAGTGTGGCCACACTGTAAGGCCCTCAGTACACTTGTAGTTTTAAAACGTTTTCACATCTTAAACATTTGTAATTGCCTAATATGCTTATGCATATACTTATGCTGTAATTAAAACATTTAAAAAAGTACTTAAACCCAGCTGGAAAGGTAGTCTTGAACCCGTTTTTAAAACACTTTTATTTAAGCCTCGGTTGTGGTTCTGAGTGTGTACGTAAGCATGTTTTAGCCTTGTAGCCCCGATCCTCCAATAGCCCAGAAATCCTGAGTGTCAGCCTGACTGGAAACGGAAGTGTAAGCAAGAAAATTTGTGTAGCTGAGGAGCCATCATGAGTGATCGAGCAGAAAGCTGGTCCGAGGAGGCCACTAAAATATTGCCTGATTATTGGGCAATGGAGTCTGTTCAAGAAGAGCTTAATAGCTACCACAAAACAGCAGAATTTATAAACAGATCTCTGCTCACCTGATGGCCTGGGGTACGATAGGTCTGCCAAGCAGTGCAGAGAGAAATCAAACAGCTCAAAGTGAGATATCATAAAATGAAGGATTCCAATTGAAGTCTGGTGCTGGCAGAGTAATCTGCCCATTTTATGATCAGTTAGACCATATTCTCGGAACTCATCCCACCTCTGTGCCACCTGTTGTAATACAGAGTGGTGAAGTTAATGATGATGAAGTTATTGCCAATGATGAAGATGTGACCTACGAGGTCCTGTATACTGATGGTATGTCCACAATGGTTTAAAAAAAAATTTAAATGTTTGAAGTTCCTCAATACATAGTTTGTGAAATTGACAGTGTTCTACCTGTGGGCATGTTGTTGTGCCATCAAGCCCGTAATTAAGGTCATTTTTCCAAAGCCCTACATCTGTTAGCAGAATAACTAGTATATTATTAATGACAGAGCATGTATTTGAAGTTTTGTTTTTCTTCTATCCTTACCACATTTTCATGTGCTTGAAGTCAGGATAGCACTTGATTCTGGGAATGACCAATGGCTTTCAGTGCTAATGGCAATGAGAATGATTACTGGTTTATTTATTACTGTGATTAGCACCTATGACATGATACAAACTGTTAAGTACTGCAAGGGAATGAACAAAGTCCAATAGGATACTATCTTCAGAAAAGGAGGTGTGCAAGAACAAGGGGCACAGTTCTTAAAAGATAGAGGGGGGACGGATCAGAGGTAATGTGAGGAATTCTTGCTTCACATAGAGGGTGGTTGACACATGGAACAGCATTACTGAGGATGTCATGGTAATTCAAGAATGCATGGGTGAGACATAAGTCAATTCTATGGAGTGGGTGTAGGAAGAAGTAGGCTGCTGGTTAAGTAAGATCTGCAGTTTATCCATTACGAGGTAAATGGGCAGACTGGGTGTGCCAAGTAGTCCATACCTGCCATCAAATTGTACATTTCTATGTCTCGATGGTAGTAGGCTATAACACAAATATGTCTTCCCACTGCATAAGTAGTCCAGGTAAACTGTTGCCTCCTGAATGATGTGCTTTTAAAAGTACATGAAACAATTTCTTACGGCATACAATAAATATGGACTGTATATGAGCTTGACTCTTGAACGTGATATCAAAGGAACATAGAATGCCACATACATTAGTGTCATCATGAATACATCACCCAGCATATAACAGACGTATTGTGATGTGTTTGCTGTTACAGAAAATGAGCTGTCAATTTCAAGTGCAAGCACTGAAAATCAGCATACTGATGTAGCTGAAGGGGTACCGGCGGTGCCACAAAATGTGGATGAAGAGGAGCCAGGCTCTTCCACATCCTTCACTTCAACAGCAGAGGTCAATCGGGCACCCAAAAGAATTGGATCTGAACCCTTGAATAATCTAAGGAAAAAAAAAGTAAAATATCTCGGATCCAGAAAATCATTGAATGTGCATTTGAACCCACTCGGAAACTTATTGGTGAGCAGTATGACAAGCTGTTACAGCTGGAGCGTGAAAGAGTGGCCGCAGACAGAGAAATGGAGGAAAGAATGAGAAGGCATGAGACAGAGCAGAATGCAGCATTCTTCAAAACCTTGCTACAAATGATGTGTCCTCAAAGCAATGTTATGCAGTCAGTTCCAACACCATCTGAGGCAGCAACAGCTACTCCATCAAGCAGCAGTATGTCACATCAGCAGCAAAATGTGCAGCAGCAGCAGCAGCACATGCATCTTGCTGTGCAGCATACACCAAATTATCAGCAGACAGTTTCCAACTGTAGTCAGTACACTGGGTACATGGTGACTGGTCCATCAAGAACCATGACAGAAGAGCTTTTTTTGAAGCAATGACTTTGAGTTTTAAAACATCAGCTCAGGCCGGCCCGGTGGCGCTGAGGGTTGAGGCGCTGGATGCCACACCTCGCGCCACGCCGGTGACCCGGGTTCGGGAATGGACTCAGACTGCCGGGGGTCGGCAGGGGGAAGGAGGATCGAGCGTCCCCACGGATGCTCTCCTCCTTCGGGGAGGGACACCAGGGGTGTTTAATACACCCGACGCTCAGGAGAGCCGGTGGAAGCACCGACTCTCGGGGCAACAGCGGCTTCCATAGGGGAAGCTGGGGAGGGGAGGACGCCACCAGGCACTTGGAAGGCGTGTGTAAGCACGTTCCGCCCGAGCCAGGCATCCTCAGTGGGTTGGAGGGGAGGGACAAGAAAACCGGAAAAACTCCCTCAGAGTTCCGGATGACGGCCGCTCTGGCTGCCTAGCCTGTAATCACAGGCAGACCCCGCTGTGCAAAGGTGGAGCCCCGAGGAGGAAAAAGAGGGAAGGTGAGTTGGGGACACCGGAGGCACTCTAGGGGCAGATCTAGTGAAAAGGTTGGACGGCATTGAGCAGAGGCCTGAAGGAGTGGAATTACGAGGGCGACTAGGAGGGAAAAATGAAATTAAAAAAAAAAACATCAGCTCAGCCATGACGTCTTCATGATGGAGATATTTACTTCAGTACCATTGATAGGTGTAATTTGCTGTTGCTGTTTGTGCAGTTATGCATCTGTTACTTAATGAAACTTAAACATTTGCAATGCTAAGCTACAAATAAAACAGTTGACAGTTTGATAAGAGCATTGACTTTTTTTATTGTTCATGCTGCTTGAAACTTAATACTTTATAACAAGTTTAACTTGATTGACTTGTTAAACACTGTAATGACTGAAATATTTGAAAGTGTAGAGATATGGTATTAAATAGTTATGTAACTTTGAAATAGGTAACTGTAGTAAAAGCTGCAGATAATAAGCACAATTTGGTTTTCATGCTGTTAATTTTAACACATTTTAAAAAGAATGCTGAGCAGTTGGGTAAAATTACTTGCTGCAATAAATGAATGAAATTCTTAACTGAACTATATATATATATGTTTCGTATTCATTACTCAATGCATGAGTGCTGTTACATGTGCACAATATGTGGATGCAGTGCCATAACTGAGTGTCATCTATGACCTTTACGAGTGAGGTCAAGGTGCACTTCTTCAGTGAAAGGGTGGTGGACATTTCTGATGTGACACCAAAACCCTGGCCTTACTTTTACTAAACTTGGCAGCACTAAAGCAGGCTGCGAGTGGCTGAGATAGAGAGTGTAATTATCATGAATACATAGATACATAGATACATAGATACATAGTGTCGGCAGATAAGGGCCTATGGCCCACCTAGTCTGCCCATTTGAGCTTGTAAGTTCAGTTTGTTTTCCTAGAAGTCTATTTCCCCTTACCCCTGACCTCTAGAATTCCTTTATGTCTATCCCATGCATTCTTAAATCTCGTGATTGTTTCAGCCCCCACCACTTCCTCTGGCAGGGTGTTCCACTTGTCCACCACCCGTTCTGTGAAGAAATTCTTTCTCATGTTTCTCTTGAATCGCCCTCCCTCCAACTTCATCCCATGCCCTCTAGTCCTGAAACATCTTTTCGCTTAAAATAGTGTTTTCCTGCACCCTGTTCCTCCCTGTAAGATACTTGTATGTCTCTATCATATCCCTCTCTCCCTCCTCTCCTCCGGGAGTACATGTTCAGTTCCTTCAACCTGTCTTCATAGGACTTGTGATGCAACCCATGCACCATCTTTGTTGCCCTCCTCTGAACTTCTCTCTACCCTGTCTATGTCCTACGTAGGTATGGTCTCCAGAACTGTACACTGTACTCAGGTGGGGCCTCACTAGTGTCTTGTATAGCGGAATTATGACCTCCTTTTCCTGCTGGTGATGCCCTGCCTATACATCCCAGCATCCTATTTGCTTTACCTGATGCCTTGTCACACTGTTTCCTCATCCTTGAGGTCATCAGAGATGACAACCCCAAGATCCCTTTCCTGCTTGGTGCATGCTATATCCTCACCCCCAACTGATATATTGTGCCTGGGTTTTGTGCCCCATATGCATTATCTTGCACTTCTTTGCATTGAATTTCAACTGCCAAACCCTTGACCATTCTTCAAGTTTCTGCAGATCCTTCTCATTCTGTCTACACCCTCTGGTGTGTCTACTCTGTTACAGAGCTTTGTGTCATCAGCGAACAGTGAAATTCTGCCTTCTATATCCTGTGCAATGTCACTGATGAAGATGTTGAATAGGACCGGTCCCAGCACTGATCCCTGTGGTACCCCACTGGTCACTCTTCCTCTGTGGAGTGACAGCCATTTACCACCACCCTCTGTGTCCTGCCACCCAGCCAGTTACCTACCCACCACACTACTGTCCTGCCCACACCCATATTCCCCAGTTTGTGTAATAGTCTTCTATGTGGCACAGTGTCAAAGGCCTTGCTGAAGTCCAGATAGGCCATGTCCACTGCCCTCCCCTGATCCACCTCCCTAGTCACCCAGTCAAAAAATTCAATGAGGTTGGTCTGACATGACCTCCCCCTGGTGAAACCATGCTGCCTTGGATCCTGTAGTCCATTGACAACCAGATGTTCCACCAATCTCTCCTTCAGTAGTGCTTCCATGATCTTTCCCACTACCGAGGTGAGGCTGACTGGTCTGTAGTTCCCTGCTTCCTCTTTGTTCCCACTTTTGTATAAGGGGACTACATCTGCTGTCCTCCAGTCTTTGGGTACCTCCTGTTTCCAGTGATTGGCTGAACAGGATAGCCGAGGTTCAGCCACCAGGAGGAAGGACCCATAAAATCTATTTATCAAATGATGTGACTCCATACAGACAAACACTAAGACATGTGTCTACCACATTAAATACAAGGTCCATTTTCATGGGTAAAGTGCTGAGCAAGAGCATCTCGTATCATCATGGCATGCCTTGTTTGGGCAGCCACAGTCATGTCATTGGTGACATTAATCTCTGGGTCCCACTGATGGGTAGGGTCAGGATCGTCAACTCCATCCATGTAGAACTGAATTGTTCACCCTTTCACTCACATATATTGTGTAAAACACAACATGCAGATATTATTATTGGTATGTTGTCAATGTGAAAATCACTGCATTTCAAGAGACAACGCCATCTACCATTTAATCGATCAAACGACACTCACTCCACCATGACAGCCTTAGTCAGACGGTAGTTAAATAGTCTTTTTACTCTGTCTTCATAATCAGAGTATGGCTTCATAAGCCACGGCAACAATGGATAAGCTGGATCACCAATTATCAGCATAGGCACCTGTACATCTTCAATCACTCATTGCAATGGAGGGAATAGGGTATCCTTCTGCCCCTTGTCAAACAGTGCACCATTTTTAAAGACTCGTGCATCATGCACCTTTCCTGGCCATCCCACATTTATATCCAGGAATTGATATCTGTGATTCACCAGTGCCTGCATGGCAATGGAATAGAAACATTTCCGATTGTAGTACTCGGTAGCATTAAATGGTGGACATAAAATCAGAAAATGAGTTGCATCCACTGCACCTCCACAATTAGGGAACCCCCACTGCTGCTCAAAGCCAGACACAACATCTTCCACATGTTGTATAGATATGATCCGTGGCATGAGAATCTTAACTAATGCTGAGCAGACATCCAGAACAATGTGGCAAACAGTTGATCTTCCAACTCCCAAAAGATGGCTTAAAGTACGGTACTCTATGTTGGTAGCCAATCTCCACAGCTATCGCCATTCTCTTATCCACTTTAATGGCTTGCCTCAGCCTTGTGTTTTTCCTTTCTATACATGGTCCAGTCTCTGTGCAAATCCAATTGAATGTGTCTCTAGACATCCAAAAATTAGACACCCATTGATCAGGGCCCAAGTCATAAGAACAATCTCCTCCCACCAACTGTCATTGCAATCCACAATCCATACTGTGCTTTGCACTGTGCCACCCATGTATGACCCTGACAAGAAATTCTGCATGTAGCACAAATGATGAGCCATGCTGACTGTGAGTAGGTCAAGGCTTCGTTGTCTGATTACCCTAGCCTTCCGAATCATGTTAAGTTTCTATCTCATAATCCTTTGTCGTACAAGAAAGCGGAAAGATGCCAAAATTAAAGCCAATCGAAGTGAGTTAATCATAATTGCTGGTAATCATGCAGAGGTGATCTGTAATATAATGTAATATGTCAGTAATAGTATTCCTGCAGTTGTGCTACAAATCAGCATTTCCTATAAATGAAGTTAAACTCCTCCGTGTGAACCACACAGCAACTTTTGCCAAGCATGTGCAAGACATGTAATGAAGCAATGGCAACAGTTACTGTTGTGCATCACCATGCCCCCCCAAAAAAATGGAAATAAACCAAATTGCACAATTCATCATGTAAATGCATATTTTTGCATTTTATCAACATATGGTTACAAGCAACAGAATCATGTATTTTTAAGAACTCCTGGATTTAATTCACTGTTCAGATCACACTGCTGGCATGCATGCCACAAATGTATGGTTATATATTCCCATTTCTTATTTTTACTGTTTGGTAACTTGGCAAGTAGGCTAAAGCACCTGTTTTTCAGGGGCGACAAGGGAACACTGGGTGGTTCAGTGGCTTGCTCAGCGTCACACAGCATGCAAGTGCAGGTTGTGAGAATCAAACCCAATTGACTAACCCCTATTACACAAACTGGGGAATATGGGTGTGGGCAGGACAGTAGTGTGGTGGGTAGGTAACTGGCTGGGTGGCAGGACACAGAGGGTGGTGGTAAATGGCTGTCACTCCACAGAGGGAAGAGTGACCAGTGGGGTACCACAGGGATCAGTGCTGGGACCGGTCCTATTCAACATCTTCATCAGTGACATTGCACAGGATCTAGAAGGCAGAATTTCACTGTTCGCTGATGACACAAAGCTCTGTAACAGAGTAGACACACCAGAGGGTATAGACAGAATGAGAAGGGACCTGCAGAAACGTGAAGAATGGTCAAGGGTTTGGCAGTTGAAATTCAATGCAAAGAAGTGCAAGATAATGCATATGGGGCACAAAACCCAGGCACAATATATCAGTTGGGGGTGAGGATATAGCATGCACCAAGCAGGAAAGGGATCTTGGGTTGTCATCTCTGATGACCTCAAGGTAGAGAAACAGTGTGACAAGGCATCAGGTAAAGCAAATAGGATGCTGGGATGTATAGGCAGGGCATCACCAGCAGGAAAAGGAGGTCATAATTCCACTATACAAGACACTAGTGAGGCCCCACCTGGAGTACAGTGTACAGTTCTGGAGACCATACCTACGTAAGGACATAGACAGGGTAGAGAACGTTCAGAGGAGGGCAACAAAGATGGTGCATGGATTACATCACAAGTCCTATGAAGACAGGTTGAAGGAACTGAACATGTACTCCCTGGAGGAGAGGAGAGAGGGATATGATAGAGACATACAAGTATCTTACAGGGAGGAACAGGGTGCAGGAAAACACTATTTTTAAGCGGAAAAGATGTTTCAGGACTAGAGGGCATGGGATGAAGTTGGAGGGAGGACGATTCAGAGGAAACATGAGAAAGAATTTCTTCACAGAACGGTGGTGGACAAGTGGAACACCCTGCCAGAGGAAGTGGTGGGGGCTGAAACAATCACGGGATTTAAGAATGCATGGGATAGACATAAAGGAATTCTAGAGGTCAGGGGTAAGGGGAAATAGACTACTAGGAAAACAAACTGAACTTACAAGCTCAAATGGGCAGACTAGGTGGGCCATAGGCCCTTATCTGCCGACACTGTCTATGTATCTATGTATCTGCTCTGCATCACGCTCGCCTCCAACCCAACATTGTCAGAGCAACAGTGTTCATGCAACTGCGATATTGTATGACTACTTTAGTGAAAGGCCACTTGTTGCATTTCCCACGTACTGATTAGATCTGGCCACAGTATCATCGTTCACACAAAAATTAAAAAAAAACTATTCACTACACCTATTCATGTTGTTAGAGCACACCTCCCAATAACTTCAATTCACCTTGTGTAAAAATGAGCCTGTACGCTGTTAGAACAAACTGACAGCTAGGTCTCCACAGCATTTGTCAACACTGCAAAGAACACTGGGATCGCTGAGCAGTATGGGACACCTCGACCGTCGTGCTGTAACACCAGGTTGAAAAATGGACGATTATCTGTAGTCTGTATGTACTACGTGCTACAACATGCTTCTACAAGCAGAAATGCCAGGCAGAAGATTTGAATGTGAACACAGTAGCACGGTAGGTTAAAATGTTTTTAAAATAGTTCAAGAAATGGATTACAAGTGTGTACAGGGCCTTAGTGTTAAACCTGCTCTTCTTGTAACCATTTTGTGTTATGTCCAACACAGAACTGTGCTTCTTGGACACACTACAGTTAAAACTGTTTTAGTTAAACTATTACTGCTTAAAACATTTTTACTTCTGTCCAGACCTGTGGGTAAAACCATGCTAGCTCTAAAACGTTTTAAAATGGTTTTAAGACTAGGTATCCAGCAGGGTTTAAAAACACTTTGTTAAAACGTTTTAAGGGCTTGTAGTCTGGCTGCAAACAGTGCTAGGTGGATTTAAATGTTTTAAGGCACTTAAACCATTTTAAGTTCCCCAGTGTGTCCAGGGCCTAAGTGACTGTTCCCTCCACCCCTCCATCCCACCTCCACACATGGAGAGCACTCCACCCCCTCCATTACACATTTGCACACAGAGATCACTCCTACCCCTCCATGCCTCCTTTGCATATGGGGAGCAATTCTCCTTCTCCAGCCCTCTTCCACATGGTGGACATGGTGTCTTATCTAATCATATTTGGTCTCAATCCTTGTTGCATGCAACATTGTACATATTGTACTAATGTAAAGAAAATTGCTTTATTTTAACTTATGTTATGTGTCCTTACTTTTGTATCTCACACCATGTATTGTCTTATCATTGCTTGTACAAGGGACCTAATTGCAAATGAGTTTGATCAATGGATTTTTCCTTTCTACAATAAACTTGAACTTGAACATGGAAAGCACTTTTCCCTCCATTCCATCTCACACATAGGTATCATTGCTCCACCTCCATACATTGAGAGCACTCATCCCTGACCTCTCAAGTGCTTCTCCCACTACATTTCATCTCCCCCACATAGAGAACACTTCTCACACTGCATCCCACCTCCCACACATAGGGAGCACTCCTCCACCTCCATTCAACCTCCACACATGGGGCACTTTCCTCCCACTTCATATCAGCTCTGTACCTGGGGAACACTCCACCCCTTCATCCCACTGCCCCTACATGGGGAGCATTGCTCCCTATACATCCCACTCCTACACATGGGGACTGCTCCACACATTTTCATCACTCCTCCTCTACCACCATCCCACCTCTGCATATAGAGAGTACTCCTAACCTCATTCCACCTTTGCACATGGAGCACTCTGCAACAGCCAGAGACAAAGATGTCAGTCAGGCATCTGCATTTCCTTGCCTATTCCCAATCCACATGATAAGCTCCAAATTGGGCAGAACATTGATGGGGTTGAGATGTAATGAGGGGGTTGCCCTGGGAGATGGTGCCAATACCTCTCACCACCTCTCTGAATGAGAGAAGTCCCCCCCAATCAATCGTTATTCATTTCTCCACTCACCACTTTTCTGCTGATTATCCTCCTATTTGCTTGCCTTACCAGTCACTCCCCTCCCAAGACAGGACTAGGCAAGGCAAGGCAAAATTTATTTAAAAGACACCCAATCCCGGAGGCTCTAGGCGCTGCACACATTTTAAAACAGCCATATAAAAATAATAAATATACAATTTATACACAATAAAAATAAGAATCAAAAATCAGAAACATTACCATAGATATCAGTTCAAACCTCAAATGCTTTAAAAAAAGGAAAAAAGATCTTCTAGATGGGCCTTAGTAGGCCTACTGGGGGCTTCCTGACCATAATTGGCAGAGAGTTCCACAGAACAGGAGCCACGGTGGTAAATGCTCTATTGCCAGTGGATATCAACCGAGTTCTGGGAATGGCCAGGAAGCCCCCACTAGAGGAACGAAGAGGACGTGCGGAGAGGGCAGGTAGCAGAAGGTCTGACAGGAAACCAGGGCCCTGTCTGTGTAGGGCCTTATAGGTGAGAAGACCAACCTTAAAGAGGGCTCTCCACCTGACTGGCAGCCAGTGCAGTTTGCTCAAAACCAGTGTAATATGACAGGACTTCTGCTGTCCAGTCAACAACTGGGCAGCCGCGTTCTGCACCAGCTCCAATCTATGGAGAAATCCTCCCATGACCCTGAGAGAGAGCGCATTGCAGTAATCAAGCCTTGATGTGACTAAGGCATGCATCAAGGTAGGGAGGTCCAGAGGCGGAACAAGGGGCTTAATCCTGGCAATGTTTCTGAGATGGTAAAAACAGGTACGAGCCATGGAGGATATTTGAGCCTCCATGATTAAGTCCTTGTCCAGAATCACTCCCAAATTTTGCACCCAAGAGGAGGCCTTCAATGACACAGTTCCAAGAACAAGCCCAGTTCCTGTGTCAGAGGCCATCCTATCACGACTCTGTTCGACTCCACTACCAATACCTCCGTCTTATCGGGATTTAGTCACAGCCAACTGGAGGCCATCCAGTCATTAGTCTCGGCCATACAGATATTAAGCACCTCCACAGCATTTGATGTTCCTGGGGCAAAGGAAAAATATAGCTGAGTATCATCAGCATAGCAATGAAAACTCAGACCATACTTCCTAATGATCCCACCCAGAGGCAGCATGTACACTGTGAACAACATTGGGGCCAGTACCGATCCTTGAGGAACTCCATAAAAAAGGAGACTGGGTGTAGATGAGGAATTCCAAATCATAACTCATTGCCTCCTGTTGGTAAGAAAGGACTCAAACCATTTGATGACAGTTCCGGTGAGTCCACATAGGTCCCTAAGGTGGACAAGCAACACACAATGGTCCACAGTGTCAAATATTGAAGAAAGATCAAGGAGAACAAGAATTGTCTTGTCTCCCCGATCTCTAGCCCTGAGGAGATCATTTTGCACCCAAACAAGTGTTATTTCAGTCTTATGTCTGGCATGAAAAGCCGACTGGAAGGGTTCATATAACTTGTGAGATACGAGGTGCTCTTCTAACTGAAGCGCTACCACCTTCTCAATAACCTTCCCCAAAAATAGAAGATTGGAGATAGGATGGTAATTTGCCTTGATTTCCAGGTCCAAAGATGGTTCTTTAGGAGGGGTCTCACCAGAGCCTCCTTCAAGGCATCTGAAAAGACACCTCAGAGAGGGAACACCATACAATTTGAGGCAAACACCGAGCCAACGGAGTCAACACATCTCATTAAGAAACGTATTGACACCGGGTCCAGTTCACAAAAGGTATGCTTCATATTGGTTGCTACCTCGATGACCTCACTAACCTCCACTGGCCTAAACTTGCCCCAACCAGACGGAGTGCACTCAGAACACATCAGGCGATCACTGCCAGCTATAACATTTCTGGCTGAGGAAGCCACCCGCCGGATCGAGGATACCCTGTCTGAGAAAAACTGAGCGAATTCCTCACAGTCTATGTTGGAAAAAACCCTCCTGGGCCGTAGACAGGCAGGATGTAAAAGCCTATCCACAGTCCAGAAGAGTGAGGCTGGCCGGTTCTTCCCAGCGGCAATCTCCTTAGACAAAAAAAATTTGTCTTCTTACGGTTGATTGCCTCCTGATACGCACCATAGTGGGCACGCAGAACCAGTTTATCCACCTCCAGATGGGATATCCTCCAGCAGCGCTCCAATCTCCGACCCATCTTCTTCATCTCCCTGAGCTCACCATCAAACCATGGCAACCTCAGGTATGAAGTTCTTGGTCGTACACGGACAGGTGCGAGGGAGTTAATGGTGTTGGATAACACCCGATTATAGGTGTCAACCCCGATAGCAATACCTCCCATGCATGCATCACCCACACTAGGCAATTTCGCTGCCGCCAAAAAACCCTCAGGGGTCAAACCCCGCAAAGGGCGACAGCTAATCATCTCAACAGGGGAAGGGCTTATGGCAGGAGCCCCAAGCGTGAACTGCACCGTGCAGTGATCGGACCAGAGAACAGGATTTATCCTGAGATCACTAATCTCAAGTCCCAGTGAGAACACCAGGTCCAACATGTGGCCATCTCAGTGAGTCGACGAGAAACAGCCTGTGTCAGACCTAAGGAGGACATAATCTGAGAAAACTCATAGCTGTATCTATGATTTACGTTGTCGATCTAAACATTGAAATCCCCAGAAAAGACATCTGGGGATTCCAACATTCCGCTGGCAATGAAATCTGCGATCTCCTGCAGGGAATCTCCCATTGGCCCAGAAGGGCGATAAATGAGAAAATCCTGCAGCCCACATCAGGTCCTCCATGGATGGCCACACATTCGAAAGATCCTGGAGTTCTCACCGGGTGCACGGTGAAGGTCAGGCTGGATCTAAAACAGATAGATACACCGCCACCCCTGCATTCCACTCTGGGACAGTGCACTATGGTATACCCAGGAGGGACTGCAGCCTCAAAAATCGGGCCTGCATCATCTCCCACCCAGGTTTCCATAATACAAGCCAGATCGACTGATGAAATCAAGGCAGCAATAATTGCTGTCTTATTCCTGATCGAGCTGGCATTGCAGAGCACTGCCGTCAGGGGATTTTGGGGTGATGCAGCCCCATAAGTTACCTGGCCACTCGATCTGGTGGACTCCCTGGGGATGGGCACCAACCACATCTGGCCTCTCCCATGTGCCCAATGCAACCCAGGGTGTCTTCTGGACCTGACAACCTCATTCCTCCCACCACCCATACATGGGTTATTCGAAAATGCACAACTACAGGCCACTAGACCAAGGCAGATTTTTCCTCAACCTGTCCTGTTTTCTCTTTGGACCACACCACAAGTCCACCCAGCGTCCAGCACAGTCATGAAGACATGCTGAGTGTTACTCGGAGCTCAGCACTGGACAGTTCAGTTCTTTCTCTAGTAGATCATACTTCAAGTTCTCCCACAGTTCAAGTAGCTAGAGAAGAGCAGCACAAAGTCCCACTCTACCACCATGACAGTCAAAGGACACTATAACTTGCTCGGTGCTGTACAGATGCAGCACAGCAGCACGCTCACTAGTCTGCCTCACCAGGCTTCTGCTCCCTTTGTTGATGATGTCTCCATCTCCCCTAGCCATCAATGGTCCCATGCATGTACATTGTGTTGCAGCTAGCCAACCACTGTGAAGACTGCTGAGACACTGATTTTTTAGCAGCTGAGCCTGAGCCAATATGAAAATAAAATACAGGAATTTGAAATTTTCCAAGGTCATTTCGGGGGGGGTTGAACACCCTAAACACCTCCCTGCCTACACCCATGCAATCCACAATAGTTCAGACACTTTCAATGCTTACACTTAAAGGCACTCCTCCCAACCCAGCCAGCCCCCCTGCCTACCCCAGCATACAAATTAACACCAACTGCAACCCCCTCACTTTCTCTGCAAGTAGTGAGGATCCCTCACGCTCAAGCGATCAGTCCTGTACAAGTAGCAGAGCTGGGGGTCTGGGGCTCCATTCAGATCTACTGCTGTAATGGTGCTTGAGCATGCCTGAATACAACAGGACAGTTAAATTGAGTCCCCATAATCACTACAGAATGAGTTCTGCTGCACAGATGATTACTACAGCCACTCAGGCACCACCGGGGATTTAAAATAAGAGCGGGACTATAGTAGGCAACCTGCCGTCCACCACCTCCTACTCCTACACTGACTGCTTGCAGCACTTGCCCAGCTCCCCCTCTGCTACCAGTTCCCACCAATGGTCAGTAGTGTCGGTGGGTGGCCCCCGTTGGAGTGATCAAGTGAGCTCATGAACTTGTTACTAGCCCCCGCAACCGATACTCTCTTTTGACTTCCTTCTGTGTCTGGTTGTATTTGCCTCTTCTCAAACACCCAATTAACTTTTTTTCTAGTGTCTACTTAGATATTGAACATTAAATATATCAAAATAAAAATAATTGCTTTGAAGAAGGTGAAGCCTTTATTACGGCTCAATTTTAGTGTATGGTTGGAGAACACTGGAATCTCATCTTAATTGTTTTGCTTCCTTATTACTATTTTGTATTTTCAGGTTAAATCAAATATAATAAAATACAATTTTTTTTTGCGAAGATAGAAGCTTTTATTATGGATCTGTTTGGTTTAATCCACGCACACTGAAGCGTTGAAGCAGTGAGATCACCATGATTTTGGCAGCCTTGCACCATTCCTGTGATAATAAAAATATGTATCACAATGGTTGTATAATTGTAGATCTATATTCAAATGGCTTTAATTCATATTAATTACACACTAAGAAGAGTAGTCTCAATGAGTTCTTCTAAGGTTTCATAATTTGACCTTTTGCAATTTTAATGACCTCCCAGTCCTGAGTTTTCAATTTGTTTTATCTAAGCATTTCTTTGCTCAGTTCACCGATAGTCCAATAAGATTTAGAATTAAATTACTATAGAACAAAACTGTATAAAGTTGGGTTTAATTTTGTGCAAATATTAACACCTCTGAGTTGAAAATGCATAAGACTAGGGGTGGGATATTTAGAAGGTGCGCATGAGCAGAATACAGTTGCGCCTACGCGCAACTCCACTCGATGCACCCCAGCATGATAATCAAAAGGAGAATATGCATGACACAACCCTATGCGCCCAGAGTGCATTGATAATGTATGGCGCAAGTAGTGGGGCGTGCCCATGCATACACCGCACATCCCGATATTCAGCCTGGGATGCGCTGAGCAGATGCATCCCATAACTGCACCGCACACAGTTGAGCGAAAATTAAAAGGAGCAACAGCTGGCTACCCACAGTTGAGCTGCCATATTGCAGGGTGCAACACGGCAGCTGCCAGCTGTGGGTGGCCACCCGAGCTCTATCGGCACCTTCGTGGTAGCGCCCCGCCATGCCCCATCACTGGCATTAGTAATGTATAAATGGCCCAATAACCCTGGTGGTTCAGAGGCCCTCTACCAGCCGATCGCATGCAGAAGTATAATTAAATATGCCTCCTATATCCCTGGTGATCCAGTGGACCACTCGCCAGCCCGATCCACGGACAGAAATATAATTAGTATGCCACCTATATCCCTGGTGGTCCAGTGGACATCGCCCAGCCCGATCATGGGCATCAATTAAAACCAATCCATCCCTGTGGTCAGTGATACCTCCCACACCGCCCACTGAGCCCCACCTTCACTCCTCCTGCTCAAGTCAAGGCAGGCAGCTCCCCACCCATATGCCACCCGCTGGACCGGCTCCATATAGTAGGGCTGTACACCCATTGGTCACAGCATGGGCCAATGGGCAGCAACTCCAGCCATACCACCTACAAGATCTAAATGTGAATGGATCCATTCACAATTCTGGACTATGAAATGATAGGTAGCTGTCGCCCATTGGTCCACGCCAGGGCCATCAAGTACAGCCCTACTGTACAGAGTCAGTCTGCAGGCAGCGGGCAGCATGTGGTTAGAACTGCCACCCCCCTGACCAGGGGAGGCGTGGTGAGGTTCAGTGGCAGGTGGAGGTGGGTACCGCTGGACCACCAGAGATGGATTGGTTGTTAATATTTTATAACCGACACCCACGATCGGGCTGCGTAGCAGTCCACTGGACCACCAGGATATAGGAGGCAATTTAATTATACCTCTGCCTCGATCAGGCTGTGAGCAGTCCACTGGACCACCAGGGATATAGGACATTTTACATCTAGTACCTATGCCCACGATCGGGCAGTGCAATTTTGCCGCTGGTATAGGGGAGTCGGTCCCCGATGGCTGCAGCTCAAGGTGCCAAGTGCAAGTCACCAGGGATAGGTGCACCTGCATGAAAATGAGGCCATAATGACATGGAAATGGCCCCATTTGTACCTTGCATGCATTATGGCCCCATTTGCATGTGCACTTTTGAATATCGCGGGTGATGCACCTAGTGCAACAGCAATTGCACTAGCGCATCCCCTTCCCCCTTCTGGCCACTTGTGCTGGTGCAGTGCCACTGTACCATGCACATTGCGGGTGGCCACAGTGCGATATTCAACGGTGCTGAGCCATGGCGCAGCACCATTGAATATCACCCTGTCAGTGCCCTGGCACATCCAAGTTGCACTGCGCCCAGGCTTGCACCACAGCCTGGCACAGTCTGAATATCCCACCCTAGTTGTACATACTTTTCTATTTCTCCACACTTTTACTGTAGAAATTTATAAAAATTATATGATAAAATAACATTTGATCTTTGGCACAGGTCTTGACTGCCCATAAAGGGAATGGCTTAACAATTATTTAGGAGTCATTCAAGAGTTATCCCAAGGTCAAGATTTAATAAGCTGTATATTTAATGCATTTTAATAATAGAAGTTGCCAAAGAGGACATGATATATGTAAACTGAACTTCACTGTGTTTACTGATATAAAACAATAAAGAAACTGTTTGTTTATAACATATTAGATTGCAGTTTTATTTGGAACATTGTGGCTATGAGGATGGTGTGTACAGTGTGTGTGTATGTGTGTGTGTGTGTGTGTGTGTGCCTTGACACTGCTTCTCATCTTGATAGTGTGTGTGTTTGCTGTTGCTCAGTATATTTTGTTCCCAAAAAGCACAGTAAAAATGCCTGCTGTTTGCTATATATTTGCCTGGATACTTCACAGAAGACCTGGCGAGTTGAAAATACTGTACATATGAGATTAGTTGTACATACTTTTGTCTTTCTCCACACTTTTACTGTGGAAATTTGTAAAAAAAAAAGTATGAAAAAATAATACTTGACCTTTTGCATTGGTCTTGACCTCCCGTAAAGGGAATGGCTTAAAATTTATTTAGGAGTCATTCAAGAGTTATCCCAGGGTCAAGATTTCATAAACTATACATTTAGGGAAAGGGAAAGGGAATATTGTTAAACCAGGAGTAACACACTGAGCTGAAGTTTGTTTCCAGATGCGACCTGGGAGTACAAGGAAGTTAAGTGACTTGCTCAGGATCACACAATATACACCTAGGCAGCTCTGGAATTCAAACCCAGGTCTCCAGATCTGCAGCTCAGAGCCTTAACGCACTGCACTAAACTGCCTCCATTATTTAATGTGTTTTAATAATAGAAGTTGCCAAAGAGGACATAATAAATGTAAACTGAACTTCACTGTGTTCACTGATAAAAACAGTTTCTTTATTGTTTTATAACATATTAGATTGCAGTATTTATTTTGAAAGTTGTGGTCATGAGGATGGTGTGTTCAGTGTGTGTGTGTGTGTGTGTGTGTGTGTGTGTGTGTGTGTGTGTGTGTGTGTGTTTTGCTGTAGCACAATAGATTTTTTTTCCCAAAAAGCATAGTAAAAAATGCCTGCCAATTGCTATATATTTCTCCTGGATACTCCACAGAAGACCTGACATATGTCAGACAGTTCTTATCAGATGGTGTCTTAAGAGGTTAAAGAAACTGTAAATCTTCTTAGATTTGCTGGGAAAGGGCGATGCTTATGAGGTATGAATCTTTCTTGAAAGACAATACCTGCCCAACTGATGCTTATAGCAAGAACATGTTTAAATGCTAAGTATTTTAATGTGCAAGTTGTTGCATTTCAAAGTGGGTAATCAAATCTCCAGTTTAATAGAAACCAATATTTAACAAGCTGTTTCAGTTTCCTAATGGCCATCTGATAAGCAGCTTGGAGTTATATCGCCTACATTCTAAACAGAAAGAAGGGAGTATTTTATTTCAATTGGCATAGTGATTTGTAGATGCGAAAGAATACTTGAAAACTCTAAATTATGTTTTCCACGATATTCCATTTTTCCAGCTACAGACAGCAAGATGACTGTAGGCTCCACCCACAGCCATAAAAAGAAGATAGGCTTTGCTAATATTACATTTCATCAATGAGTGCAATTACAAAATATAGATTTATGAAACCAGTTCCCATCCTGTCAGATTTTTGAAAACCACAATGGAGCATAATCTTACACCAGGCACTCTGTATTATATTTACAGGATAGGAAATTTGAAAAATATCAAAAGCAACCATCTGGTATTGGTGATCAAAGTCAAAGCCCTGAGCTTGAAAGACACACACACACACACACACACACACACACACACGCTGCAGCTGCACCAGTGCAGTAGTACTCTTGTGGATTGTACTGATGTCTTGTCTAAACTAACCATGCCTCTTGCCTCTGGCATGGTGGTACCAGCAATGCTCAGAGATGGGTGACTGACTTGATGGGGTGTTGACGTGTTCTAGGCAGTAGCCTGAGCAGCTGGGACACAGATGGGACCACCACACAGTGACCGTTTGAGGATTTTGGGTCAGGGCTGCCCAGTGCAGCTAAGCTTGGACGTGTGCTGGGTCACTGGTAGGACAGCATAGAAAGTCAACAGAAAGATCTAGCAGCAACTTCATCCACAGACTCTGCTCACATTGTGAATCAATCAGACTTTGCAATTTTCAGTTTTGTCAGGCCAGCAGCTCACTGCACAGGAGGGGGATGATGTTGCATGACATCCAACACATTACGTGAGTGGCTGGGTCAGAAGCAAACCCTGTGCTGGGGGGGGGGGGATGGACCAGGAAGAGAGAGACTGACAGGAATTGATTGTGATTCCTTTAAACATAAAAAAAAAGCCAAAGAAGCTGAATGAGACAGGTAGTCACACTATTATAATTAGACAGCAGTAGCAAGGGATCGCAAACCCACTGTAGGGTCAAAAAAATCATAGGGGTCACAAATGTGGCCCCTGGCAATCCCTAAATGATGACCATGCATCAGTCACCAGCTAAAACACCCAAAGCCAATTATTTCCAATTCAAATCTACCAAGTAAAACAATATCAAGTTGTTTTTAATGTAAAAAGAAAAGGAATAAAAGCGAGGGGTGAGAAGGAATTCTGGAGACAATTAACACAAACAGCACACACATCTTAATGGCTCACACAGTGCAACTCAAGCAAGCACCCTGTAGCAACTGCCTGTCTATGGAGGGATGATTTCACACAAAACTATAGATTTTTAAACATTGTTCAGTTTTTACTCTTAGTTTTCTTACATTCTTAATACAACCCCCATTTTATAAGTGCAATAAGACACTGGGAGGTGTTGGATGTGCTGCCTGTAGCCTTGTGCCTTATTATGCCCCCTAGGTGTGTGGTTGAGACAGCACAACCAACACCCCTGAGTGTCTTATTGTTTATATATGATGTAGTTTATGTCCTTGAACTACATCATACAGTTCTAGACTAGTACTTACCACCAGACTACAACCCAAAACACCCACACGATTTTACAAAAAGGCCAATACAGATAGAACAGTAACAGAGTTGGACCCATTACTTAAAACAGCTTCTACTGGGAAAATGACTTACAGTTTCAGTGCGGCTCTCATTTAACAGGTTATGTTCAGATCTTAAATTTAACGTGTCATACAGTAAAGGAGAGAATTTTGTTGTTTTGTATAATAGAAATAATAAGAATGATGTGTAAAAACTAAATAATATTTTACAAAAAACAATTGATCAAAATACACTTCTTTTTTTTTTTTTTATTGCCCTTGCCTCAAACTTCAGCCCCCAACCAGCCTAGATCACAGCCAGCCCTAGGCCCCCACCCAATACGATGATCAGTCCAGGCTTTTTCCCTCTGGATGGGGCCATCGGACAGAAGCGTCTGTGGAGTTCAAATTCAGGGTCCCGATGGTGGCTAACCATCGGTAGAGCCCACTAACGCCCCCAAAAGCTGAGGGCCATGAGTCGGCCAAAGAATGATCTATGGGCTGCATCACAGTCGGGATGTGCAGCAGGTGGCCCTGGGCTGGTGAGTCAGGGGTGTCATTGATGGCAGTGGCAAAAATTTTGTCCTGTTATAGTTCCAGGGGATGTGACATGCAATGGTGTCAGAGCATGACATCAGCACATCCCCCCCCCAACATAACAGTGCCCAAGAACTGCTCAGTATCTCAGCCTCTGCTAGGGGATGAACATGTGCCAGGCACTCCCTCAACCTTCCCCCAGCGGAGGAGAGCTGTCCCTCAGATACTCCATCCTCCACACCCTGGTCAGCCATCTGACTCCCCGGGTCCATTTCTGAACCCAAGGTGTGGCATCACAGGTAGATGCCTTGCTGCCACGCCATCGAGCCGGGCTTCAAAATACACTTTTGATAGTCCAGCAGCACCACCATGGCATATGATGGCCATTAAAAACACAAACACAGAGAAATTATGTACACAAAGTTTTATTACATGGATGAACAGACTGTACAAGAGTCCTGTACATTGAGCATCATTGGCTCTTCATGAAGGGGCATCGCAGCTGTCATTCACCACCCACCAAAAAATAGGTGTGACTACATACTGTGTTAGAGCAAGGTCAACTGAACATTTCCAGGTTGAGTGTAATCCCAAACTCTGGTATGATCTTTGCATTAAGTGATACAGGGATACATTTTGTCACATATAGGGGATATGCAATAGGCCGACTTAAAATATGCAATATATCTTCACAAGTGAAGGGCAGGACCATAACTCAAAAGTGGCAGAGTACATATGAGTTATGAAAGTCCTGCTCTCCAGTGAATATTCAATTTATACAAAATTGGTTCAATTGCTCTAGCTTTTAAATCTGCTATTTGTAGTTGCTGTTTGATTTCAACTGCTGGCTTCACTGCTCCACATGACTATTGAATTTGTAATGTTAGCAGCATTGTGAAAGCTGCTCACTGATTGGTTTAATATTCCATTGTGCTGTACCCACCTTTGCTAGTTGCTAACTGTGACACAACCCAAAATGCAAGATATCTCTATATCTTCGAAAAGTGGTTCGAATACTGCATGCAAATTTTATTCTGTGCCATTTCTTTCTACACGTTTTATACAAAGTCATCTCACATTTGCAGAGAAAACAATATAACAGGAGCCACAGAACATTCCATACCTTTTGTTATTTGGCTTCATATTACATAACTGAGGTTGTGATTGATTGAGGACTTTCTCCTCTATTCGAAATATAGAAACAGAATATGTTGGCAGAAAAGGACTGCCTAGCCCACCAGTCTGCCCAGTTTTCTCTGCCTATTCCTATTTATTTATTTCAAAAGTTTTACTGGGAAAGTCATACTGAGCTGGTATCAGCTAATTTCCAGATGGGTCTGGGGAGGAGAGAAAAGATGAGAACTGAAGACATCCAAGGTACAATGTACAAAAATAATACAGCAATATGCAAATAAGTAAAACAATATATATATATATATATATATAAAATTACAAGAAAATCCTTCAGAATAAAAATGTCATATAGTAAATTACTGTACAGTAAACTATGAAACAGACAAAATAACATTAAACAGTGAGAAAGAAAGTAATAAAATAAGGAGTAGAGAGTACTAACTGATTAATCTGGACAGCGGGAGAAGCAGTGTCAGTGTCACGATATATTACAGTCTGTCTCGGCAAACCCTAACTGGCCTCCTACCCTCCCCTTTTGTTTCCCTATATTCACTATGCCTGTTCCATGCATATTTGAAACTACCAGCTGTTTTGCCCCTACTACCTCTGGTGGCAGGCTGTTCCAGGCATCTGCCACTTTTTGATAAGGTAATATTTCCTCATGTCCTTCCTAAATCTCCCCCTTACTGGTTTTGTTGCATTCCCTCTTGTTCTGTTGCACCTTTTCATTTGAAACAGGCTCCCTACGGTACCTGTTCCTCCCATGAAAGTACTTTGTACAGTAGGTCTCCATCAGTAGTAGCAGTAGTAAAATATTTTATTCATCGAAAATCATATGAATAAGGGATTAACTCAATTGGTAAAATTTATTTTCAACAAGGTCCCCAACAGTGTAAAAATATCAATTTAAATAAAAAATCATGTCCACCTTTCACTCCTATCATCCAGGGTTGAGATCTTTCAGTCTCTTCACGTATGGTTTCTCGCATAACCCAGTGTACCATTTTAGTTGCTTTGCTCTGGACTGCCTCTACCCTGTCTGTGTGTTTTCTGAGATGCACCTCCAAACTGTACATAATATTCCAGGTGTGATCTCACCAATGATCATGAAGTGATACTGTTACCTCCCTCCTTCTGCTTGTGATGCCTCTCCCCATACACCCCAGCATCCCACTGGCATTGCCCACTGCCTTGTCACAAACCCTGCGATTTTAAGATAATCAGATATTATGACCCCAAAGTCCCTTTCCTGCTTAGTGACCCGCAGTACCTCTCCCCCAATTTTATACTCCACTCCTGAGTTTCAGTGCCCCATGTGCATTATTTTATACCTTTTGGCACTGAACCCCAGATGCCGTACTGTTGACCACTCCTCAAGTTTTCTAATGTCCCTACTCATTCTCTTCACCTGCTCCTGAGTTGTATTATAAAAAGTATAGTACAGATGATGGTTACTAGCTCATCACTGGCATTTCCAGAGATGTAAAATACCTACAGTTGTATTACATATATATTTGATTTTCCCAGCAAACAAATGCAACATTTCTGGAGTTTCGACAGCATATATGCATTTCTGACACTGCAAATGTTCAATTATGTTATTTGTAACCACAAATTACTCTGTTTCTTTTATGTATTGTGTTTTCATGACAATATTAGCAGAGGCATCTCATTTAATGTCCATATATTGACAATATATGTATTTAACATAGAAACATAGAATTTGACGGCAGATAAGGACCGCTTGGCCCACCCAGTCTGCCCATTTCCCTACCTACTGGATAAGCTGCAGATCCTAGTTAACCAGCAGTCTACTTCTTTCTACTCCCACCCCCTAGAATGGCCTTATGACTGTCCCATGCATGCTTGAATTCCACCACTGTTTTTGACTCCACAACCTCCTCCGGAAGGCGTCCATGCATCCACAACCCTCTCTGTGAAAAATACTTCCTTAAATATTACTCTGAGCCGACCCCCATCTTCAAATTGTGCCCTCTTGTTCTTGCACACCTCTTTTTTGAAAGATGCTACCCTCTTGGACTTTGTTGATTCCCTGAGGTACTTGAACATTTCTATCATGTCCCACCTCTCCCTCCTTTCTCGAGGCTCATACATATAAGCTCCTTTGCCTCTCTTCATATGTCTTCCAGTGCAGACCCTGTACCATTTTAGTTGCCCTCTTCTGGACAGCTTCCATCCTGTCTATGTCTTTGCGGAGATCGGGTCTCCAGAACTGCACACAGTACTCCAGATGGGGTCTCACCAGCTGTCTGTACAGAGGATAACTTCCTGTTTTCTACTGGTGATGCCTCTCCCTATGCATCCCAGTATTCCCCCAGCCCTCCTTGCTGCCCTCTCACATTGCTTGCCCACCTTTAGGTCATCTGATATGACTACCCCAGGTCCCTTTCCATTTTTGTTGTTTGTTAGTATCTCACCCCCAATTGTGTACTCTTCCCCTGGGTTTTTGTTTCCCAGGTGCATTACCTTGCACTTCTTAGCATTGAATCTAAGCTGCCATACATTTGACCATTCCTCTAACCTTGCCAAGTCCCTTCTCATCCTTTCCACCCCCTGTGCATCAACTCTGTTGCAGATCTTTGTGTCATCTGTAAAGACATACTTTCCTTCCAGTCCCTCTGCAATGTCGCTTATAAAGACATTGAAGAGGACCGGTCCTAATACTGAACCCTGAGGGTACTTACTAGTAACCCCCTTTCTTCTGAGTGGTCTCCATTTACTATTACTCTCTGTGTCCTATTCTCCAGCCAATTCTTTGCCCAGGCTGTCATCTTGGGACCCACTCCCAGGCTGGCTAACTTGTATATTAATCTTTTGTGTGGGTCTATGTCAAATGCCTTGCTAAAGTCTAAGTAGGCCATGTCCACAGCCCCTCCCTGATCTACTACTTTGGTCACCCAGTCAAAGAAATCTATCAGATTCGTCTGGCATGACCTTCCCACTGTGAATCCTTACTGCCTAGGGTCCTGTGCCCCTCTGGCCTCTAGATACTCAACAGTTCTTTCCTTCAGAAGTGATTCCGTCATTTTCCATATCACTGAGGTTAAACTAACAGGTCTGTAGTTTCCTGCTTCTGCCTTGCTCCCATTTTTGTGAAGGGGAATCACATCTGCCCTCTTCCAGTCCTCAGGTACCACCCCATCCTCCCATGATTTGTTAAAAAGGGTAGTCAGTCGTGTCACTAGTTCTACCCTTAGTTCTTTTAGAATTCTGGGATGAATCCCAGCAGGCCCCATTGCTTTGTCCACTTTCAGTTTTAAGAGTTCTTTCAGAACCCTTTCTTCTATAAATGGGCTGGTATCAACTTCTGTATCCAGAGTGTTTCGACTGTTTGTTTTAGGTACCTCCCCTCTTCCTTTGTAAATACTGAGCAAAATATTTGTTTAGTATCTCTGCCTTTCACAGTCACCCTCTGCCCTCTCCCTCCCCTTTATTAAGCCTCACTATCCTCCTTGGTCTTCCTTCGCTCCCTGATGTACCTATAAAGGTTTTATCCCCTTCTTAACTGAGTTGGCTATCTTTTCCTCGGTTTGGGCCTTTGCTGTTCTGACTGCCTTCTCAGCCTCCTTTTGCTTTAACTGATACAGTTCTCTGTCCTGCTCCTTCTGCGATTCCTTGTACTTCCTGAATGCTTTCTTTTCTTTTGAACCTTCGCTGCCACTTCCTTTGAGAACCATAGTGGTTTTACATCGTTTTGTTTTGTTTATTTGCTTCACACAAGGCTTGTTACCTCTGTGATGGCAGTTTTATTATTCCCCATTGTTCTTCCACCCCTCCTTCCTGCCCATTTGCTAGTGCATTACTTAGGCACTCACCCATTTTGGCAAAGTCAGCCTTCCTAAAGTCCAGTACTTTTGCCTTTGTATGGCTTGACTCTATTGCTGTGTTTATTGTGAACCATACTATTCAATGGTCGCTAGTTCCCAGATGGCTACCCACTTCTACATCTGTGATCCTATCTCCATCTCCATTTGAGAGAACCAGGTCTAAGATTGCTCCCTCTTGAGTGGGCTCCAATACTAGTTGTCTAAGTCATGCCCCCTGTAGGGCATCTAGAATAACCCCACTCTTCGAAGTGGCTGCTGCAACTGCACTCCAGTTAACATCTGGCATATTCAGATCACCCATCAGCAATATCTCCCCTTTTTCTGCCATTCTAAGTATACCTTCTATCATTTTCTTGTCCATTTCCTCCCCCTGAGAAGGGGGTCTGTATACAACCCCTGTGTGGATTGTGGTGCCATTGCCTGTCTCCAAATTTACCCACAGTGCTTCTTCTCCTCCCTGTTTACCCTTTTTGTTCTAGTTGCTTTTATTCCTTCCCTTTTGTAAGAGCTACTCCTCCTCTCTTTACCCTCCCTGTCCCTCCTGTAGATAGTGTATCCTGTTATGTTTACATCCCAGTCATGGTTCTGTGTGTACCATGTTTCTGTGACTGCCACGATATCCAGATATTCCTCCTCCATCGAGGCCACTAATTCAGGAAGCTTTTTACCCAGACTACAGGCATTGGTACTCATTGCTCTCCATTTTTGATGGCTTTACCTTCTGTTGCAGCATCCCCACTGACCTTTCTACCTCGGTCTTTCTCATTTAGTACCCTGTTTTGTATGGAGAGCTGGGATTTTCCTGCTGCTTATCAGTGCCTCCCCTTTGACTAGTTTAAAAGCTTGCCAATGAAGCATTTAAACTGATTGCTCAAAGACTTGTTCTCTTCCTGGACAGATGCAGACCATCCTGCCAGTATAGGCTAGTGTCCTCAGGTGGAACCCCAGTCCCGAATGAAGCCAAACCCTGTGCTCCACCATTTTCTCAACCATTCATTAAACTGCATGGTGCTAATTACCCTCGCCTCCCCCATGCCATTGACAGGCAGCACCTCTTAGAAGGATATTGTGCGTGCTACTTGTCTTAGGCCCCTCCCCAACTCTACAATGTCCTCCTGCACTACTCTAATCTCATGATGAGCCAAGTCATTTGTCCATAGGTGGACAATGATGTCCAGCTCAGACTCCCTTGCAGCTGTTCTCGTGATCCTGAGGATGCGCTTCCTGTCCCTCCAAGCCATAGCACCAGGCAGGCACCTTACTTCAGTTTTCCCTGCTTCCCCAAGTTCTATCCCCCTAATAATTGAGTCCCCCACCAGGAGCTGCTTCCTTTCCCTGTAGTGTCCTCTGCCTTCTTCCTGTGGGCCTCCCTTGTGACAGTTGTCATCAGTCTTCTCTTCGGGTGCATCTGTAGGGGAGCTATGCTCCCCCAGAAAGGTGTATGGATTGTGGAGTGGAACAATTGACTGGGTGTGCCTCTGTTCCACCATCCTCACCCTCCCTGAGCCCACTGTGGTCCAACTGCTGTGCTTTCTTCGCAACCTCTGAGGTAGTGGTGGTGGCTCTGGTGCTCCCTGGATGGGGGAGGTTCCCTTCCTACTGTCCAGTGTGGCCTGGGGAAGGTTCCCTTACTACTGTCCAGTGCGGCCTGAAGACAGGCAACTTCCTCCCTCAGGGTAGAGAGTTGTCTGCAAATAGGGCAGCATCTCAGCCTCCAGAAAGACTCCCAGAAGACTGCTGCCCACAGCCATTACATTTACTACCCACATGTTTATCTACTTTTTTGTGTGTGTGTGTGTGTGTGTGTGTGTGTGTGTGTGTGTGTGTGTGTGTGTGTGGGGGTGGTTTGTTATATAGAAATATATATATTATACAATGTGTATGCTTATATTGTCAGTGCAGTCTGCTAGAGAGGATATGACAGCGATATGCACCTTATGCGCTTGAGGAAATGATGTCAGAACCTCAGGTAGAAAGGAACTATTTCCAGGGGTGGGTGGGGTGAGGGGTGGGAAGGGGTTGGGCCTAAACTGTACCTCACAACAAAATCAGCTAAAAGCTCTCACCCACCACTCATGATGAGTGCCTTCCTGTCAGCAAGATGCCCTACAACAATTTGACAGAGAAAATACCCTGCTAATCAAACAGAAAAATCCAGACATCCAAGTCAGACACAGGTAGACCTCCCCAGCCCCAAAACAGCCTGGTGGTTTGTTAGTCACAAAGGAAAATCAAATATGCAGTTATTTCAGCCCTTCTGAAGATGCTGACAAGATGAGCAGTTTTGAAAAACCCCTTCCTGAAGTAAAAACTAAAACAATTAAACACAAAGCAATACCAATGTAAAAGTAAGGAACACTTCCCTCTGATGTAAGCAAGAGAGAGAGATTTGTTGCAGATATCTAGTCCAATATAGTATATCCCATGCAGCTTCTCAGTTGTTTCAAAGCACACCCAGTTACACAACTTGGAAGAAGATGAACTTATTTTATTTTTGATGACCAGGAAAGGAGGACAAGACATTACTGCCTATTTCAGCCTTGTTTTGGGGGTCAGGGAGGATACAGAAGCAAACCAAATTAAATTAAACCAGGTTAAGTAGTTGGTGGTATTTTTATTGAATGGGGGAAATTTGGCCAGGATACCAGGGAAATGCCCCTACTATTTTGGAGAATTGCCATGGGATCTTTAATGTCCATCAAACAACCACCAGAACAGGCAGATGGGACCTCAGTTTAACACCTCATCTGAAGAACAGCACACCCTGATAATACAGCATCTCCCTAATACTGCACTCAGGTGGCAGCAGTTTTTTTGGTATGGGCTCAATCTTGATGTGGAACTAGAACTCACGACCTTGTGGCTGAGAGGCGGGTCTGCTGCCAGCTGAGTCATGCTCACACATTATCATCAATATTTTCTGTTTATATGGGTTTTACATTCCTCAACACCCATGCACGGGTATGGCTCCGTATATGCAAGATCATTTACCCTGCATGAAGAGCCAGCCCATCTACAGACTGCCATTGCACTATTGCAGGATATTAGTTCCATCAAACCTCCTGCTTCAGGCTCTTTGTTCATTAGATATAGAGGAGGGAAACCAAAATGGTGTAGGGCATGCATCAGGAAACTTATGAGGAAAGGCTTAAGGAACTGAACATGTGCTCCCTGGAGGATAGCAGGAGGAGGGGGCTATGATAGAGACATACAAATACATCACAGGGAAGAATAAAGAACAGGAAAGATGCATTTTCCAGTGGAAAAGATGCTCCAGAATGAGGAGTCATGCTATGAAAATGGAAGGGAGGGGGTTCAGAGGAAATATGAGGAACATTTCTTCACTGAAATAGTGGTGGACAAGTGGAACATCCTGCCTGTGGAGGTGGTGGAGTAGGAAACAATTACAGGACTCAAGAAAGTATGGGATAGACACAGAGGGTTCTTGGATGTAAGAGGTAGAGACAGAATAGGTCACAGGGATAGAGTAGATAGTATATAGGAAATGGACAGGGTAAATATGGCAGACTGGGTGGGCCAAGAGGTCATTATCTGGCAACACCTTTTATGTTTCTATGTTTATGTTTAGTACTTACTGCAGTGTATCCTCTTTGACAGTCCAACCATGTCCAAATGGAGGTGGTAGATCCTGCTTTGGAAAAAGCTCTTCTCCACATCAAAGTCTAGCGATTCACTTGTTTTACATAAGGATGAAAGCTGTTGGATATAGGAGGCAGCCATCATTCTTCTTCCTCTTGTGACTGAACAGCCAAAACCTCAGTCTGTCGCTGTGGTGCCAGCCTTCTTTACAGTTATGTAAAGGCTTCTGATGTACTCTTCATACTCACACCAATAAAAGCTTGTGGCCTGGCTCCATTCATCTCTGATCCATCTGACACCATCTCTTAGACAGGAACACACACAGATTGTCCTTGTTTTTGGATTTGCAATAAACATGTCCCACTGTTTCGGGATTAGGTTGGTACTACTGTTGAGGTAGGCTTTCATTATTGGTGAGTCTCTTCATTTAACTATCACTCAAAGTATGATGGAATGTTTCCTTATACTGGCTGAATACCATATCTACCCTGTTGTGTTTACTCTGATCCAATGAAGTCATTTTCATCTGGTAATGCTTGAATGCCATATTATTGAATGTTACTCCACCACCAACTTTACCATCTGCACCATTGCATTGCCATCAATTTGTGCAGTGGGCCTATACATGTCTGATGCAGGGTGTTTTAGTCTGACCTTGGCTATTTTCTTCAGATTGTTCTTGTTTGTCTCCTCCCCCCATGACCCATCTGAATGAACAAGGGAAAGTGGCACACTGGACAGTTCATAGCTTTGGATTTGTTTCAAGCTCACATTACTTCCATTTGCTATAATAAAAAAGGTGATCAGGCAGGTTCTGGTTGGCATTTACTGTGAAAACTTTATTTTCAGCAGTCTCCATTTTCTTTTTCTTAGTATTTTCTGTTGACCAGGGTCTGCTATTGTCAGCTTAAGTCAAAAGATTTTCATGGGATAAAAATCTGACCAAGATCCAAATGGCAACAGAATGTTAGTCTCAAGTTGCTGAAACCTTATCCATTCACCTTGTCCACAAAACTGCTCATGGTTTGTATTTTGTTGTGTGTGGAACTCACAAATGACGAGCTAAGGTGGGAGTCTCTACAGAAAGTTCACCCACTTTGAGTGGTCAACTAGTGATACATGCTGTGCCATCAGGACAAGCTGTTCTCACTGGTATAAGACTAAAATAGACACATGTTGACCATTTCCCCATCCAGGATCTCTTCATTGATGTCATTACTGTCTTCAACCACCTGGATAAACAGACCTGGAGACACAACAGACAGTGCAACTACTCCACATATTTCTAACTTTGCCAGTATTTTGCATTTTTGGGAGTTGTAACTGTGGAGTGTGAGGCACAGTGTACGAGGTATCTTATGCTAGCCTAATGATTCTCCTCTTAATATCTTGGTCTCTGTACGCTGACAGAACTCTCTTCATTGTCAGTAGCACTGAAAAAAAAAAAAGAAGAAACAAAAACTTTCTGGTACAACAGTCCTTAAAGATGTCACAGTAAGATTAATCACCTCCAATGGCCTGACATAAATAGCCCAACAGTTGGTAATATTGGCTTTGATCAGCACAGCTGTATAATAATACATCAGTTTGTTCCAGTCTTTCTGGTCAACAACTTCAGACTGCCCGTCTGCATGAGACTATATATGCATAGATCTAGATGCTGCTTGATGGACAACTGCATTGATCATATATTGTAAGGAGATGAAGCTAGAACACATGTCTCTGATTTTATTCAGTCAAGACTGATGGAAGACAATGTCTTTTCCAAAGCAACTTGTCAGTCTTAGTTTAACCCACTGCTTGCTGTAGCTCTTTGCTTCTGTCCCCTTACCTTGAAGGAGGCGTTATATTGGTCTAAGAGATATCCCATGTCATATGTCTTGCCAGCATCAAGGTAAGGTTTAATTTTGTGGGCCGATTCTGCAAATGCCACACCGCAGGTGTCTTCTTGATTGCCCTTTTCATAGCAAAATACTGGATTTGCTGATATAGGAAGCATAGCAAGACTTTTGGCGTTTGGCTTCTAACACTTCTGAGGGTTTAATCCTTTGAAGTCCACATGACAGACTTCCATAGCTGTATAGGGGTGCCTATGTAATCTATGAAGGTGCAGTGGTCATGCTGTTCACATGCAGAGACCTACATCCATCAACAGTCCCCAATGCACTCACTGCAGAGGCCTGCCATGACCCACCCAATGCTACAATTCACACAATCAGGGTAGGTTAGACTTGGGGTGGGGAGTTGCATCCATGTGTTCTAGAAAACAATGTAAGCACTGGAGGTGAGGTATGAAGGGTAGTGGTGGTATTACACTATGGAAAGAGAGCAGAAACGCTTGTGTGTCCTCTACGAACATGTTCTTCCATGCCCTCCAGAGCTTTCTAGGGCCTGATTTTGCCCAGTGCTGGTTACTTGACTCAATCTAAGCTGGAGAGTTGGAGGCCATGTGTTGCAAGATTTCATTTATTTTCAGTGTAGCTAAGGTCCCTTTAAGGGGAACAGCAGTCCTGGGGGAGTGCTATAATCCATATTCCCTTGCTCCTCGGGGAACGGGAAATCTAGTCTAGATCAGGCCCAGGCAGCCTACTGGATGCTTGCTGTACAGCCCTGATCCTCCCCAAACTTATCCCCTGCCCCTCTGCACTGCACTCCACCCCATGCATGTAGTGGGAAAGCTGAGACTGTGGATGTCACCACTACAGACCTCCATGGGTTTGGAGATACACAGCCCAGCTATATGCCTTTGACGTGTATCTGGGTCATCTCTATGGATCAGGCTTAAGTCGTTACTGACATAATGGACTGCATGCAGCATTTCCTCATCATCTTTCACATCTGTTAACTATTTAATACTCTTGAAGGCACTAGGAGCTGGATTTACAAAACTTTGCCTGAGCACAAACTGGGTTTTGCCTGGAGCTGGTATTCACAAAGTCCGGTTTGCCCGTGCAAACTGAGTTTGTGCCCAGGCAAAGGTATGAGGAGGCCACAATGCAAATGAAAGGAAGCAGACCTGCATACTGCCACTGTCCAATTCTCAAAGCTTGTGCTCAACACAGGACCATTTGCAAGGCCTTTGCATGGAGAAATTACCGCTGACAAAACCTGATGATAATCCATTGCATCCGTGGTTGTGGAAATGGTACAGCCCCTCCACCCCTCACCATTCTCTGTCGCCCGACCCCAAAGACATAACTATACACCAGAAGTCTAGGGTCCTTCCCCTCCCCGATTGTGACCCATAAGAAAACATCTCTTTCCGTAGTGTAGCAGCTGCTCCCTGGTCACCGATCTCTGTCCTCATATCGCTATATTAATTTTCCATAGTGTGGTGTGCCTTCCCCACCCCAATCACTGACCACATATGCCCAAAACAATTTTCCATAATGTAGTTGTGCCCTCCCCCACCCAAATCGCTGACCCCATATGTGACCCCATATGCTTAAACAATTATTCGTATTGTGGTGGTGCCCTCCCCAGCCCCAATAGCTGACCCCATATACTATATGAATTTTTCATAGTGTAGTAGTGCCTCCCCTGCCCCAGTAGCAGACCCCATATGCTATATGAATTTTCCATAGTGTAGTGGTGCCCTTCTGACCCCGATTGCTGACCCTATATTCCTTAGCATGTTTCCTTAGTGTAGTCATCCCTCCACCCTTCTCGGTCATCGATTACCATCCTTAAATGTGGAAACCCTGTTCCCTGGTAGTCTAGTCCCCTCCCCACCCCATCCAGTATGACCCACCACCCCTTTCCTCTCCATCCCAATCCATGATCGGTGACCAGCATAGTCCTCCTCACACCACCACAGCTGGCTGCTGACTGAGCCCTCATGCAGCTCATATTGTATATATAATGGCTCTTTGACTGTGATGGGTGACAGAGATAATGTCCAAAATTTCCCTGGTCATCTGTCTAGTAGCCTCCACTTGATCCCTGAATGAACAGAAAACAAGCCTAGTAGTTCAGTGGTACCCACCTCCTGCCTGATTCTCCTTATAATAATTATACCCCTACTCCCTCCAAGCCCACCCACTCAGCACCCACCACCACTACCTCAGTCTGCCCCAACTCACGCAACAAAATGCCCTTCCCGATTCAATGGCAGATCTGCAGACAATGAACAGCACAAACCCTGCACACACCACCATGGCTAGCAACCATCAGAATGATGAACAAGTGCACACCTACTGTATAAATAGCTTTTTCTACAGAACTCACACACTCACTCCGTTGTTCAGATAGTGACCAGACAAGGTGGTATTTGAAGAGTTTATACCAGTCGCTGTCTGCAGATTACCCACAGACTGGAAAGGGATCTTGAGGGGTAAGTTGGGGGTCAATGGGGTGGGTAGTGCTGAATGGATAGGTTGGGGAGGAGGGTTGGGGTATTATTATTATAACAGGGTTCAGGTAGGGGTGTAACTGGACCACCAGGATGTTTTCTATGCAACTGGGGATCATGTGTGGTGGCCAGTAGACTATTAGGAGCAATTATGACACTATCTCAGGGATCAGGAGGAGATCACTAGACTACTAGAGGATGGAGCAAATAGACTGCCAGTAATAACTATGTCATTATCTTAGGGATATTGGGGCCACTATACTACCAGGGATGGGTATGTCATTTCCTTAGGGATCGACCAGGAGGGTGGGTCATATCCATATTTGGTACCAGTGCTGTGATGTTTAGTTTAGTTTATTAGTCTAGGAATTAATACCTTTGAGTCAGGGCTCTTTTACAAAGGTTCCACATCACAAGAACATTTAACAAAGCACGATACACATTACAGGTAAAACCAGACAGGAAAGTTACATCATAAATTTGCTATTAACAGTTTAAGGCAGTAACGTTTTTAAGTTTCATAGAAAAACAAGCTATAGCAGGTTCAAGCGAGTAGACAATTTTGAGGTTAAGGAAACTTCCAGGGAGAGGGTGATCATTAGGCGCCAAAAGGAGGCTAGAGAGGAGGGAAAGGTGGTGAGCGGGAGAGTAAGTGAGAGGGACAGGAAAAAGAGGGGAGTGAGTTTGGGTGGGAGACAGGAAGTAGTAGAGGTACCAGAGGGTTCATTAGTCAGGGAGGAAGAGGCCTCAGATGTGAGGATGGACATGAAGAGTAGTAGTCTTTATCTAGCACAATCACAGTTGCTAGTGGTGGTGAGGTGGGCATAGAGCATGGATTTGAAAGCTTCAAGCGAGGCTGAGGATAGAGTAGGTGGACTAAGCGCATTGAACCATGTCGGGGCCCTGTATGCGAAAGATCTTTGTCCCTGTGCAGTCCGGCATCTCGGAACCAGGAAAGGTTGGCGTTCAGATCTGGTGGAGGGTCGTGAGCCAGGATTCAGTCGGAGGAGGTTTGAATACATAATGGAGTCAGTCCCAAGATAGATTTTTTGCCATTGTGCAGGTGAGATAAATAAGATGATTTAATAGGTTCAACCAGCCTGATTCATAGTACAGATCACACGTGTGAGTCAGTCTTTGAGCCCCGTGAGAGCGGCAGGCCTTATTTAGAGTGATTGAGATCGCCTTAGATCAGTGGAGGTAGCTGAGCCATAAATAATAAGGCCATAGTCAATGATTGAGATTATGGAACTCTGTATAGCTATTCTCAATGCCGCTTGATTTAGAAATTGACGGTTACGGAATAGTATTCAAGCATGCTGGTTCACTGTTTTCGCAGTGTTGTCAATGGGTTGCAAAGGTGAGCCCTTGGTCAAAAGTGATGCCAAGGTATTTGAAAGTATTTACTTGGTCCAGTGTAATTCCTGCAGAGGTTTGTATGGTGAGTGGAGTATGCCTATTTTTGTTTTGGTGATTGGAGAAGAGCATGGCTTTTGTTTTATTGTGGTTTAGCACAAGTTTACTATCCAGGAACCACCTTTCAACACTAGAAAGCAAGTTGCAGGCTTTTCATAGGGAGTTTGGATCCTTGTGGGAAGAGAATTACAGCATCATCAGCGTATAAGATTATTTTCTCCTGGCAGATATCTGGGAGGGAGTTAAGGAATAAGCTAAAGAGGAGCGGTCCAAGAATTGATCCTGTGGTACACCGAGAGAACTGGTTTGAAGTCGGAAAGTTCATTAGAGATTTTTACAGCCTGTGACCGATTAGACAGGTAACTTTTTACCCAAGCACAAGGACCTTCTGCCAGGCCTAGGCTAGAAAGTAGGGAGGTAAGTAGGCCATGATGGACTGTGTCGAAAGCTTTTGTAAGATCGATAAAGACTGCACCTGTTTGGCACCCTTTGTCCAGGGCTGAGTGGACTTCTCCAGAGAAATCAAGTAAGGCTGTTGTTGTACTATGTCCTTTCCTAAAGCCGGGCTGTTGATTACATGGTAGATTGTATTTGTCCAGGTAATCAGAGAGTTGGTCTGCCACTATTCGTTCAAGTGCTTTGGAGAGGAGGGAGTATTGATATTGTCGATAGTTTCCTGTTGAGGTTTTGTCCCCCCTTTGTGCACTGGCGTAACTATGGCGAATTTCCATTGTTGGGAAATTGACTTTGGCAAAGTGACAGATTAAGAATTTTTGCAAGGGGGTGAATTACTTCATCCAGGGTGAGAGACAGGATTTTTAGATCTAGCGTGTCACTACTTGTTCTGGATTTGGAGCAGGCCTTTCTTATGTACTTGTGTGCTTCGTGCACTTTGATTTTCTTGAAGTAAAATTGTGGTTTGTCACGAGGGGTGTTTTGTGATACTAGGCTAGGCACAGGTAAGTCCGAGAAGAAATCTGGGGGGAGGACCCCACTAAGGTCTGTGAATGTCTTATTAAGTGCATCTGCAATAGACTTTGGGTCAAGAGTGGTGGATCCATCAACTTTCATAATGGTAGGTGACGATTTTGATTGTTTACCCATTATGTTTCGGATGTTGTCCCAAAAGCTCTTCCATCACCCAGGTGGATTCAAGGCATTTTGAAATAGGCGCTCTTCATTTGCCTAATTTGTGAGGTACATCTATTTCGTGCCTGCTTGTATTTTAGGGTATCATGAGGTGAGCCTGTGTCTCTGGCAACTGCCCAGAGGTGGTCCCGAATCTTGAGCTCGGCAAGTAGTTTGGCAGTAATCCATGGATTTGATAGCGCTTTGATTTTACGTTTTTTTACTGGGGCATATAAGTCGCATGTAGAGTTGAAAGATTTAATGAAGTATTCTAGTGCGGTATTAATATCAGTTGGTTCAAGGATTGGCATCCAGTCCTGTTGTAGGAGATGGGTTTTCAACTTGATAAGATTCCCATAAGGCAATACTCTGCTTGTTATAACTTTGGGGGGTGGCTTGAGAAATTTATTAGACCAGGTACAGGACACTGGGGAGTGGTCACTGAGGGAGTCAGGGAGGACTTTAATGTTTTTTATCCGGTCAGGGTGATTTGTGAGAACCCAGTCAATAAGGGTGCTTGTACCAGTTTTGTAATTTTTCTGGGTGGGGGAGGTTACCATCTGAGTCAGGTTTGCTGCTAGGATGTCATCTTTGTAAGAGCCAGTGTCAGAGGTGAGTCAGTTTATGTTGAAATCCCCGAGGAGGAGGAGGAGCTCATTTTCAGAGGGCTGCAGACTAACAAAATCAAGTACAGACTTAATGCTGGCACGGTGGTCTTTTGGAGGGATATAGACTGTGGCCACTGTGAGAACTTTGTTTTGTGCACAAGAAGCAGTTTGATAGGGAGGAGTTGCATCTGCGATTTGTGGGGTGAAGCTGCCGCATTGACAGGAGAGGTTGTCCTTATGTAGATAGCACAGCCTCCACCTTTCTTGCTTGCCCGGCTCGAGTCTGAAAAGATTGTAGCCTTCAAGCGAGACCGCATGATCCGGTGCTGGGAGATAGCCAGGTTTCCACAATGGCTAGTATATCAGGGTTTTTTTGTCCAGCGAGAGTTTGAAGAGATGCCAATTTGGGATGGAGGCTGCAGATATTTAGAGTGATAATGGAGAGACCACTACCAACTTTCCCTGTTTTTGTCGGCTTCAGTGTAACAGGACCAGGGTTTGGGTGTATCCCACCAGATATTAAAAGTAGGAGGAGCAGGAGTTTCAGCAATGCCATTCGTAGTTCATAATAGGTTGGAGTGAGTTTCTGCTTGTACTTTTTAAGATGCTTGGATTGTCTTCTGGAGTCCCAGTAGAGGGTGATCGTTAGTGAGTTATAATGATGTGGCAGTTTCCAATTAGGAAATATGGCTCTTGCACCCAGGTGTTAATTGGGTGATGTTTGTTTAAGACTTCAGAGTAAAAGCCATGGTACAATGTTTCGGTAGTAGTATAGAAAGGTGAGAGTAGGTGGAGGGGTAGGGTAGGTGGAGGGGAGTTGGCATAAAGGGAAAAGGAGGGTGAGGGTGAGCAGGAACAGGTGGTGGGGACTAAGCCAAAGCATTTTTTAGCGAGGCAGGAGAGCCGAGTAGTGTGGGCTAGGCAGTCGGGGGTGGCGAGCAATAGGAGGTGGTGGGGTACAGATTTAGTGGGCTAAGGTGGATAGCTAAGCACTATGGCGAAGTACAGAGAAAATGAAAAAAAAAAGACTGGGAGGGTTTGGTGCCAGAGGGTTTAAGAAGTACTATAGTACTGTTGAGATCAGGATCACATAATATGATGTGGGGGGATCACACACCACTGTGAGCATTGCTAAGGGTAGAATTTTGGAAGTAGTAAACACACTGCCACAGCAGCCTTATACCACTTTCAAAATATTCTGAATGTATTACTGCAACCTGTATGCAATATGGTTCCTTCATTTACATTGGCACAGTGGTGTAGTCAGTGCAATCATGCAATCCACTGAGTGCCACACACTAGTGCCTTTTAAATATGGTCTCCAACCCAGTTAGGTATGCTATACCTGGCTAGTGAAGCATTATTCATGTTAGTGCCACACTATACTGCTGAATATTGGGGCCATAATATCTTATAAAATGGCAAGAAAAAATCTAGAAATTTCATTGGCCAAGAGATGTCAAAACTGGGCATTAAATCTCTATAAATGTACTGTCAGGGGCCAAATCTCATTTCTCAGCCTACTTAGTCATTTTATAAGTATAATAAACCCCTCCAGGGTGTGCATCATAGGATTTAAATGCACTTCCTAGGGATGTAAGGACACTCTGCCTCAGCCTCATGCCTTACTACACCCCTGAGGCATACACTAAAATCCTATAATGCACACCCTGTCATGACTTATTAGCTACTTATGTGACCCCTACAATCTTATTTCGTAGCAAAACTGAGAAGACCCTGTAATAAGAAATACGTATACATCAAAACTGATACTGTACCACAATTTGACATTACACTTAAACTGAAAATGTTCAGTGGACCAGGCTCTAACACAACATGCAGTCAAGTTTTTTCTGTGATGTAGCTAAAGAAAATGTACTTATTTTACACCGTAGTAGAAATAGCTCCTAGACTATGAGATCAGACAGTCATATGCAGAACATAAAGACTAATACCCCAAGGGATGGTTTTAAAGCAGTTAAGGATGTCTAGCTTGAAAAGTGCATTTGACAAAGAAGCACAGATAAGGAAGTAGAGATTATTTCAAAGGGAATATAAACCTTGAAAAGTGAATAAGGCCTATTGGAATGCCAAAAATCAGGAAAGGAATAGCATTCTGGTAGACAAAGATTGAATGGTGATAATAACAATACTTTTTTATCACTGCATTTTCTACACAAGGAGAGGAAGTGAGAGAGGTTATATTAAGTAACTGGAGGATAACAGAAACAAATTGAACATTTAGAGAGGTATTTGGAAAGAAGTCAAAAGTTTATATTTTAGAAGAGCTAAAAATCTAAGAGTTGCAAGTGTATAATGATCTAGACAAAGAATCTGTGATAAAACTAAACACCTGATTTCCAATCTGTCCAACTGGTTGTCAAAGCTGTTACCCCAATGGGGAATGGTTGGGGTTGTAAGACTGCAACAATTCATTAGTTATTGTTGATGGGATTAGATGTGTGTTCCTATTGGCTGTGATGAGTTTTTAAACCGTAGCCCTAACCAACTATAGTACAATCACTAGGGAGCCACTTTATTATATGGAATTCAGTTGATGTGTGACACCATAACTCCTGGATGTGACATCACACCTAGTTATCACAGCATGCTGTTAGAAGACTTAACTGCTGCTTGTGACCAGCTGACATCAGACAGTGCGAGTTGCAATTGGGCGCTGTCAGATATGAGGCACACAGCGAGAAGCTTTAAACCGTGAGTGTCAGTGGATGCTCCTGTGTCACAAAACACTTTGTGAAGTATTTAAAAAAAATAGATTGTGCCAACAGAGAGAACTAAGTAAAGCATTTACTAACTGTACTTATTATATCAGCCCGTGATTCGCATTCAGTCCATTGGGATCTACTCAGAAAAGAAAAAAAGAAACCATCTTAAAAATGGAGCGCCATTTCACAACAGCAAGCATATAGGACAGAGAGCTTTTTTTAAGAGACCAGGAAAATCAGACTTGTGCCAGAAAGTGAACAAGCATTTGTCAATGCCGAATGTTTGCTTGCTGATACAGTCAAACCTGGTTAATCCAGAGCTGTTTGTATCTGACCCTTTCTTTCCGAATATTAAATCAATGGACTAACAAGTAACAATGGTCTTCTACTGGGAAAACATTTCACAACACAGTTTAAGAGCTATCGCATTTATTATTGCACAGTTTCAACACTCAAATTAATTGAAATCAAAATATGTTTATATTGCCCAACAAATATATAATATTGCATTCTGTGAAGTTTTCCACACACACACGGTCACTGCAGGCAGTCGCACACTCACACACTCACACCAACGCAGGAAATGCTAATTCACTGTGTGTTTGCAGCTGATTGTGCTAAGATGAACTTCTTGCCCAACAAATATCTAATATTGCATTCTGCAAAGCTTTTCACACACACACACACACACACACACACACACACACACACACACACACACACTTGGTCACTTGCAGGCAGTTACACACTCACACCAATGCAGGAAATGCTAATTCACTTTTTAAAATATTCCTGGATATGGGCTTGTCATGTGTTTGCAGCCGATTGTGCTAAGATGAACTTCTTGACATCGAGTAAATTATCCATTTGCTTGCTGGTATCTGAAGTGCTGTGCTGCTCCAGGTACAGTAGAACTTTAGTCAGGCTAGTGCAGGCTTCGAAGCAGAGATTTGTGGGGTGGGGTGGGGTCACACAGTGCATCCTGACTGTCCTCTTCTAGGTCTGTACTGTCTTTGTTGTGCACAATGTCCAAAATGTCATCATCTGTTAATGGTAGACAGGTTTCAAGGGTATCTTCAGCTGCCACAAATTGTTGTGCTGTTAATTTTTGTATCAGATTGTCAGGAAGACACTGTATGAGGACCTGCAATTCCATCAATTCTATTGTGGGCTCTGTGGGGTCAGTGTGTTGATCAGGTGTGTCACCATCAGCTATGCTGCTGCTTGTCTCATAGTCAGGGTGAGATAGTATCTGAATATGCCTCCAGCAATTTTTTATTGTCAAGTCAGTGACCTCCCTCCACGAGCTGTGTATGAAAAGTAACTCTTGACGAATAGAAAGTTTCATTTCTTCTCTGGATTCAGCACATGAAATGAAGTGTCTACACATTTTTTTTTTTTTTTTTTTTATATAGAAACACTTAAAGTTCTTCATTATTCCTGCATCCATTGGCTGAATGTGGGCAATTGTGTTTGGGGAGGAAATTAATTTTACATTGAAAAGGTTTCTTGTGATTGGATGACTGGTAGCATTATTGAGAAGCAAAATAACATGCCTATGCTGCAGCTTCATTTATCTGTTGAAATCGACCAGCCAGTCCTTAAATTCATCACTGGTCATCCATGCCTTACTACTGGCATGATATCGTGCATAAAGCTCTGGGGCAAAGTCACTCCCAAAGCAGTGTGGCTTTTTTTGCCTTCCCAATTATAAACAGTTGACTTTGTTTGAACCATCTGCCTTTGCACACAGGGCTACAGTTAATCTGTCCTTGGATTTCTTAGTGCCAGATACAGGGGCTGATGATAGTGTTGCTGTTGGACCCAGTCTATAAAAAAGATCCATTTTGTCTAAATTATAAAAGTCTCTGGGGGTATACCCATTTAATACTTAATTTAATAGGAGGCAGTATAGTGCAGTGGTCTAAGGCTCTGAGCTGCAAATCTGGTGACATTCAGCAGACCAGACCTGGGTTTGAATCCCACAGCTTCAACTTGCATACTGTGTGACTCTGAGCAAGTTACATAACCTCCTTTGTGCTCCCAGGTCACTCCTGTAAAAAAGCTTTCAGCTTAGTGTGCTATACCTGGTTAAACAACTAAATAAAAAAAAAAATACTTCCTTTAACAGTAAACGCCCAGACACCACAGCATTCATGTCAGCACTGGCAGACTCACCATGTAGTTTTACTGGTCAAGGCATGTCTTTTCTTGAACCACTGTATCCACCCTCATGAGTACGAGACATCCTCCACTCCCATTTGGACACCAAAAAATGTAGCCTTTTATATAACCATGGCATCTGATACAAAGGCTCCCTTTGAATTAACTTCAGACACCCATAATTTCAGTGCCGTTTCAACTTCCTTGTGCTTGCCAAGTCACATCCTTGTCAGTGCTGTGGAGTGGTGGAGAGCAGCAAGCCATTTTCTTTCGATCTCCAGATGTCTGAGCATGTCAACAAGCCAAGCTTTACACCAAAACAGCTTAATCCATAAGATGCCATGTCCCAATATGTGGATTCTGGATGGGCTTCCTTCTACATACAGAGTTCTCTTTTGAGAAATAGAGATCTTGGAACAGCCCTACTTGCTCACCATTATGTCTACCCAGGAGGCTTGGATCACTTAGCAGCACTACAAAACTAGTAACACCTGAGCTTTTATCATGCATGGCCACAAAATTGACTTCTGACAGCTTGTTTACTGACCTTGTTTACTTCCCTTTGTGCAAGCTGACGACTCCGCCGTGGAATGTGTTTAAGTAATTGACACTTACTAAATGAAGTGTCACCTCATCACACATCGCAAGGGAGACTCATTAACACCAATTTGTTGAAACAGATTAAAGAGGCTTAATACCATTGAAATTAACTGTTTTTAATAGGCAATAGAAAATGGAATTGGATGCAGAGACATTTGGATTATAAAGGCATTTAAAGTGGCAGTAAATCATTTTTGATAAAAGCAATTCAGATAGTCAGGTTTCCAGACTAATAAGTCACAAATTAACCATGTTTGACATGCAGGACATAAACAGATGCAGAATAGGAATGGCAGTGAAGTTCTGAACTCATGCCAGCCCCACCTCCACCCTGCAGAGATGGACAGGCATTGGGTGTGCCTTTGGGTCATCGCTCATAATGCTCATGGCATTTCACCTCACCCTATCCTGTAGACACTGACAAGTGTTGAGGTGTGCCTGGGTCTTCGGCTTCACAGTCACCCCATTTCATAAGGACATATGTTGAAATGGGTGTAGTATAGGAGAATGGGGTGAAGTCTGGGGCTGAAGAGTCCAAGGGACACCTTAATGCCTGTCACTGGCTTCAGGGTGGGGGTGTGGGGGTGGAATGGCATGATCATTACAGCCAGCAATCCAAAGGCGCACCCCTGATACCTGTCAGTCTGTACAGGGTGGGAAGTTATGGTTAGAATCCTTAACACCTCGGGCGTTTGATGGTATTTGCACTACAAATTTTCAACATGGCCTTTTTGTGACCCCCACCTCATGAAAGCATTTTAGACCTCTGCTCATGAACAGTGGCACTGTGATTTTGTTAATGTGTTCCAAACTTTGATTTCCCACAGCGACTGCGCCATTCTGCGCCAGATGTGCGAAAACACAGATCAGGCAGGATGTGAAGAATGACAGCTGTACCATTCATAGGGAGGTGTGAAGAGATGGCAATGTTGAAAATCTGGAGTGAAAATATAAAAAATGCTCGAACTTCCGAGCATACGTGGAAACTGTGCAACGCACGCTCATGACATAGTCATTCAGTGGAATTATTTCACCAAATTTTCAACATAGGCATTTTGTGACCTCTGCTCATGAACACTGTCACTATGATTTTCTTAATCTGCCCCAAACATTGATTTCCCACAGTGACCATGCCATTTGCGCCAGATGTGCAAAAACACATTTCGGTAGGATGTGAAAAATGACAGGCCAGCCACGCGCGGCACAGCGGTTGGATTTCTGCTTACAACGTTAGTGACCTGGGTTTGGGGAATAGACCGGGTCACTGGAGGGTCGGTCAGGGAGTAGGATCGAGCATCCCACAAACTGCTGTCCTTCTCCGTGGGAAGGGTGCGGGTCACGTGGCACTCGGCGGACCCCAGGCAAAGCTGGGGATTCACACAGCTACTGGCGCTAACAGTCTGGGGGCAGGGTGGATGCTGGACATCATTGCGTCCTGCCCTGACAGCAGCAAGGAAAAATCACTTGCAGCTGACCGCGCTTGTGAGCTTTCCCCGGCCGACTAGCCTCCGGACCTGCTCTCCTCAGGCAGTTACTAGTCATGAGGCACTTGGGTGCACATCCCTGTCCTCTGGGGGTAAGCAGGGGTCATGGGGAAAGAGCATATGGAGGCCCAGAGGTAAAGCTCGGGTGCACCTTGACCAGGCTGATGTACAGCAACAGGCTGCAGGGGCAAGAGGGAAAGATGACAGCTATACTGTTCATAAGGAGGTGTGCAAAATGGACAATGTTGAAAATTCTGAGTGGAAATATTACAAATTTTTAAAGGTATGAGTGTGCATGGAAACTGCAATGCACGTTCATAACATAGTCATTTATGGACTTTTGTCACCAAATTTTCAACGTGAGGCATTTTGGACCTCTGCTCATGAACAGTGTCACGGTGATTTTCTTAATCTGTCCCAAACACTGATTTCCCACAGCTACACTACTGCTGTCATAGACAGCTTGATCCTCTATTGGTGCCCCAAAATGGGCTGCTGGCATTGGCAACAACACTGCGCGCCGCCACAACTCACTACTGCAGCAAGCTGCCCCAATACGTTCATGCACATGCATGCAAGCAAACATAAAAATGATTCAGTGACATGTATGTGAATACAGTTACATTTTTTTCTAATTGCAATAAAAAAATTATTTTAACTGAAAATGATGCAACAGATTGTACCTAAACTGGGACCCATCATCATAAAAATAACACTCAGGGCATGTGTTGTATTTATGAAGTTTTTACACCCTTAGTGTGAAATTAGCTTCCTAAACCTCTCGCGCGTCACTCTTGAAGGATCGTCACACACCTTAGGTGAGTAAAAAAAAAAAAAACTAATAACACACACATGCCTGAACATTATTCTCTATATACTGTAGCTATTTCAGCCATATACACATCACCTTACTTGCGGCGAGTGAAGCAGGGATGTGCTGGTTCATGGCCTATATACTGCTTTGTACAGTGTTTGTGTGCTTTAGGCTATCACAGAAATGCAATAAAGGCTTTCCATTCACATATTAGTCTGTTTGAGAAATCATTTAAAAAGGGCATGTCTCTGATTTAATTAGGATGTTTCTACCTGGCAAGAAAGTAAGAGAGTGTCCCTTTTCCGACCATGGAGAAGGAAATGCAAATAACCCTTGTTTTGTAAAAAATATTTTAGTCCTTTTAGAAAGTACCTCAGCCAACATTTGTATTTAGTTTTCTATCCATAGTACACCTACATTCTTTAGTGAAACAACTAACAATGTCATGGGTGTTACAAAGACCTGGAAAAATTAAGAGAGGAAGAAAAAAAGAACCACAATCTCATCATTGCTCAATGACCTTCCCAATGATTGTGGGGTGGAGTCTAGATAACTGTCGGTGGGAACTAAATAATTGGAGCTCCTTAATGGGCCCAACCAGGTTTTGGCTATTAGTGGTAAGTAAAAAGAGTTCAAGACAGGAGAAAGGATGAAGTGGCCAACCTCCTACTACCCGAATTCAGATAGAGTTACTACTGCAAGGGTCCAGGTCAATGACCCAGTGGCAGGTAATCAGTGCGCTGCTGCTGAGGGCTAGGATGAGATAGTGATAGAGGAAGCTCAGCACTAGGAGCAGCTGCGCTGCAGCTCAGGTTTCATAACAGCTTCACGCATGCCAGCCATGGCGACAAGAGTCCCTTCTGAAGATGTGGTGGCTCATATGGTGCTGGAAGTGTTGCAGGTACTCATATTAGACTGTGACACACCTGTGATGTACACAAGTCATCGCAGTGTTGCTAGGAGACAAACCAGAGCCCAGAGATGGAGATGGGTGCAGCCTGGTAGCTGCTCATACATATCCACCCCAGGTATGAGAGATGGATTAAAAGGAATGGCAAACCAGCCAAGCCAGGTGGATAAATTATATGCTGTCTAGGAACGCACTGTTTGGCCACTGCACCATGAAGATGCTTTCTACTTCAGGGCAAGTGACACACTACAAAAAAAAATAAACTAACATGAAAAATAAAATTTATTTATTTATTTGAAAATTGGCAACCAGGAGAGGCACTTTGAGCCAAGGCTCGTTTCAGGTGTGACCCTGGGTAGGAGAGCAATGGAAGAACAACACTATTTTACATAATAACAAATCAGTCAAAACATTCTATAGCAGTGGTTACAAATTAGAATAAATACAAAAATGGTAGGTACAGAGAATAAAATGTGGTCACAGCTCAAAAAAAAACACCTATACAAGTGTAAGTGTAGAAGTGGCAGCAATACACGGTGAACAAGATAATAATTATAATAAACATGTGACCTGTAGGGCAAGTTATTGCCTGGCCTCATAATGGAAGGAGAAACAAGGGTTGTGAAGAAGCGAAACCAGAAGGCAGGTAGCAGAGACCCAGCCGACTGCCTTACCAATGACGGTTATGGCTCAGGCCCGAAGTTACTGGAGGAAGGTAACAGGAGCAGCTGGGTGGAGTTGGAGTTTCAGCTGGTGCCTGAGGGAGCCTGGTGATGGGGAAAAGCAGAGTGAAAGTGAGAGTTGGTTCCAGAGTGAGGGAAGCCAATAGAAGAAGGCAGACTACACAGCAGAGGAGCGGGGGTGAGGAATGGCAAAAGTACAATGATCACAGGAACAGAGAGACAGGAAGCATGGAGGAGTTGGAAGAGGAGACAAAAGTGGTAAGAGGAAGGGAACCAAACCAATATTTGGATATGAAGAGGTACAGTGAGCCTGGCAATGTGAAGGTAGAAGGAGGAAGGATAGGGAGGTACAGGACATGGGGGGGTTTGTAGCAAAACAGTAGAAGTTCCAGAGGGTGTCCCTGTCTGGTGAGGGCAGTGCCATAGACCATATTCATGTGGTGAACACAGGAGTACTAATTTAGTGACAAGCTCCTGTGGACATACAGAGATAAGCAGTCTTTGCTATGGTACAGGGCACCAAGCTTGGGACAGAGTTTCCCATGGATGGCATCAATGTTGGCTCAGAGTCGAGCTTACTGTCTAGCCACACTCCAAGGTACTTGAAGGACTGAACTGCCTCAAGAGGTGTGCCATCCTGGTGGTGAAAACTGGAGGAAGGGCAGTGAGTCTGGTCAGTTTCTGACTGGTACCAAGGTCATGGACATAGTGTGTTTAGTGTTGATTCGAGTTGCTTGGATTGGAGTCAGTGCAGAAGGTTGTTGAATTCCTGCTGGAGCAGGTTATCCATAGATGCAATGGAGGGACCAGAGGTAAAGATGACAGTGTCATCTCCATACATGCAGATATGTGAGTTGGCACAGGCAGAGGTAAGGTCATTCAGAAAAATAAAGAACAGGATGAGACCCCGGATGGAGCCCTGTGGGACCCCAGACTGGATAAGAAATGGAGGTGACAGAATGCCTCCTAGCTTAACTGACTGTTGATGGCTCATGAGTTAGGAAGAGAACCAATCAACAGTGGGAGCTAAGAGGCCAGCAGAACTCAACTTGTCCAGGAGGATGGATGGGACACCAAATCAAAGCTGGCCAAACTGATGAAAATTGCAGCTGTTATGTGCCCTGATACATTCCAGAAGACTGAATCAGTGACATGCAGCAGGGAGGAGACAGTGGAATAGTTGTTGCAAAAACAGAGGAGAAGGATAGAGAGAAAGGTGGAGGATGAAAGGAAGTTGAGGAGTCTATAATGGATAAGTTTCTCTTGCAGCTTTGGGGTGAAGATAGTAACATTGAAACATAGAATTTGATGGCAGATAAGGACTACTTGGACCACCCGATCTGCATTTCTAACTATAGTGTCAATGCAGACCCTGTGTGATCTCTAGCTCTTTGCCCTATTTTCCTCTAAGATTCCATTATGCCCATGGATTCTTGAACCCTCCCACCATTTTTGCCCCCACCACTTCCACTGGAAGACTGTTCCAGGCATCCAACAAATACTCTGTCACATCTCACCTGAAGCTACCCCCTTGCAGCTTCTTTGCATGGCCCCTTGTTCTTGAGCATCTTTTTTCTGAAAAATGCTCCCCTCCTATATCTTATTTACCCAATGAGGTATTTAAGTGTTTATCATATCCCCCCTCTTATAAGTCTCTATCATATCCCCCCCCTTTCCTTTTTTTCAAGGAGACATGGGTTGCAAGTTGCCTGGGGAGGAGGGTTCATCCCTTTATGAAGTGGAATAACTTTGGCCAATATTCAAGATTGTGGAACAGTACTGAGAGAAGGAAAGGTTGAGTTGGTCAGTAATGGGAGCTGCAATGGCAGGAGCTGAAAGGTGGAGAAAAATTGGATCCAGACCATCAGGGCTTTGACAGGTTGAGGAAAAGAAGGCAAGCAGGGTTTACTGGATGGTGACAGGGAGAAGTGGAAAGTCAGTAAGGGTTGGGGAGTAGAGTGGGGGCAGGAGAGGAAGGAGAAGCCGGGTGGGGAGAAGAAGGGAGGGTGCAGGTTGTGAAATAAATCCACTAGGTTGCACCATTGACACAGTTCGAGGTACTTAATTGGCTTCAGCCAGAAATCAGAGCTCAATGGACTCTAGCAAAGTTTGTATTTAAAATTGCACATAAAAAAACATCACTTTGTCTATTATAGCAAAGTAAACTTTGTTCATCAGATCTGTTCTCCTTCTGCATCTAATAACCTTTTGTCAGTCCTTTTGTTGCAGAATAACATAGGGCAAAGCTGTTTTGGAAATTGTGCTGCATCATTATGGAACATTATACCGCCTTCAATCAGCTCCTCTCCTACCTGAAATAGCTTTTCTTCTGAACTTAAAGATCATTTCCAGAATCTTAATCTCGGGTCCTCCTTTGAGTAACTTATATTTTGTGGTGACTAACAATGCTTTTTTAATTAAAGTGTTTTTTTTTGCAAAAGGTTGTATGCAAACATAGCAACATATGAATTAGCCGCAGAAGAAGGATAAACAGTTTATCGAGTCAGCTCACTGCAGAGCACCTGATCCAAAGATTACAGTGGGCTCCACCCTCACTCTCCCAATTCTGACCTTCCCCTTTCACCCTATCCCACCCTCTCTTGAACCCCCTCCACCGTCTTTTGGGTGATGACCTATGATGGGAGTTCATTTCATCCTGATGCTACCCCCTCTGTAAAAGAGTGTATTCTGATCTCTTTCTTAAGTCTACCCCTCAACAGCTTAAGACAGTGTCCCCTAGTGCTCCTGTTATGACTGAGAACAGAAAAGATCCTGATATCACCCTTTTACACCTTTCAGGTACTTGAAGGTTTCAATCATTTCCCCATCCCTCCTTTCACCTAGTGAGTACATGTTGAGCTCTATCAGTCTGCTCTCATATGCCCTGCTCTGCAGTCATTCAGCCAGCTCTGTTGCTCTCATCTGGACTGCCTCTTGCCAGCCAATATCTTTTTTCAGGTAAGGGCTCAGTACTGCATGCTGTACTCCAGGTGTGATTGTACTAGGCATTTGCAGCTGGATCATTACATCCTCCTTTCTGTTCATGAATCTTCTAATAGTGCAGCTATCCTACACTGTTTGCCTTTTGTTTAAGGTTGCTGGTGATGGCTATCCCAAAGTCCTTTTCCTCCTCTGTTTCAGTGACTATGAACCCTTCTAGACTGGTACTTCACCCTCAGATTCTTCCTTCCTATGTGCATTACCTTGCACTTCTTCACATTGAACCTCATCTGCCAGATACCTGACCACCTCTCCAGCCTCGCCAGGTTCTCATTTAGGCCATGCACCCCTTCATTCAAGTCTACCCTCCCACAGAGCTTGGTGTCCTCCACAACGAGACAGATCTTAACTTTAACTCGGTCCCCAGTGTCATTTATGAACACATTAAATGGCTATGATCCAAGCACTGAACCTTGCGGGACACCATTTGTAACCTACTTTGTATCAGAGTTCGTCACCAACACTATCCTCTGGGTCCTGCCACTAAGCCAATTTGCAACCCACCTGGTTAATTTGCTCCCTGCCCTTAGGTCCTCCAACTTCTTGATGAACCTCATGCATGGCACCAAGTTGAAGGCCTTGATGAAATCCAAATTTAGAATGTCAACCACATGACCCTTGTCTGTTGCACTCATTAACCAGTCGAAACAATCAGCAAAACTAACTGCAGCATGCTCAGGCAGATAAAGGTGCTGCCAGCAAATGACACAAACTCCAAGTCATCAAAAAATACCAGCGCACCAAGTAGCTCAATGCTGAAAGAAGATTTTTTATGTATATTTTTATTTTTAGTTTGAATTTACTAAACGTTTATATTTATGGTGGATGTTTCTTTGGGAACTATTGTTCTTTTATTGCATTTGACTGTATGAATAAATTAAATATTCATTATAAAAAACTTCCTTAATGCACCAATTAGAGTTAAAGTGTCAAAAGTAGGGAAATGTGGTGTTAGAGTTCCTAACCCTAACACCCCACCCCCTGCAGGCAGCAACAGGAAAAACAATTATGGATTCACCTCTCCTGAGTTTTCACAAATCAGGATTGGGGTGTACCATGGGGTTGTCAGTCCTAATGCTAACACTATTTCATCAGTAAACAACTTGAGATGTGTAGAGTATATGAGAATAGGGTGAGCGTTAGGGCTGACAACATCAAGGTACACCCCATGCCTGATTTGCAAAGATATAGGAGAGGTAAAACCAAAATGTTTTTTCCTGTTACTGCCTGCAGGGTGCGGTGGGTTGTTAGGGTTGGGAACCCTAACACCACATTTCCCTACTGCTGTCACTGTACCCTAACTGGTACATTAACAAAGTTTTTTCAATTAATTCTTTAATTTTTGAGATAGTATAATCGTATCTTCATTCACACAGGTCCCTTTGGGACCTGTGTGAATGTATCTATTTGCCTGGGGAAGCACAGAGCACTCTGGGCCCTTCGCTTCCATGTCTCCATAGATGCATACATCCATGTTGGTGTGGAAGTGCAGGACCCCCTGGGCCATGCACCTCCATTTCTCCCAAAAAGCTATTTATTTGCTTGGTTGTATGCTTGTTAAAGTTCCAGTGTTATCCTATGGGAATTTTGATGTTTTAATTTGTGTGTTTTTTATATGCTCCCTAAATTCTTGGGAGGACATTATGTGTTTTTTTTTGCAGTACTAATTAAAACCTTTGTTTTGATACATAGATTGTCCTTTAACTGGAAATACTGAGGGACTTATGGCTTATTGAAGTTGAAATGTGGGAAAAAAACTAAGTCCAATTTCTTTTCTTTTGTATGAAGGGATCCTTTTTTGCATGAACGAAAACGGATTCCTTCATATGAAAAAAGAATCAGGAAAAAAATAACAACATCTTTTTTTCATATGGAGGCATCCTTTTTTATAGGAACAAAAAAAACATATGAAAAAGGATCCCTTAATGCAAAAAAAGAACTGGAAAAAAAAGTATGTCCAAAATCTTTTATTGTATTAAGGCATCTTTTTTCATATGAACAAAAAAAATACCGATCCAAATTGAAAAAATCCTGCACTCACTATCCAAAAATAACAGAGCTGCTCACAATGTTGCCCAGATAAGTGTAAAGTTTATTATGCCAGTGCCAGTAACAGTAGTTTTACTGTTACTGGCACTGGCATAATAAACTTTACACTTATTAGGGCAACATTGTGAGCAACTCTGTTATTTTTGGATGGTGAGTGCACAATTTTTTCAATTTGGTTGCTGTATCTTTAATCCTTGCACCCCACCCCAGTGCGGCTTCTTTCCGGGGGGTTTTGTATACAAAAAAGGATCCTTTCATACAAAAAAATAATTTGCACTTAGTTTTTTTCTGATTCATTTTTCGTCTGTAGGAATCCTTTTTAGTATTTTTTTTTTATTCGTACAAAAAAAGATGCCTTCATATGAAAAAAGAATCAGAAAGAAAAGGCCCAAATTCTTTTTTTTTTTGTATGAAAAAAGATGCCTTCATATGAAAAAAGAATCAGAAAAAAAAACAAGTCCAAATTATTTTTTCGTATGAAGGGATCCTTTTCCATATGGCTGAATTCCTTTTTCGTATGGCCATATGTAAAAAAGAAATTGAGTCATGAAAAAGGATTTTAAAATGTATAAAAAACAAATTTTTTGGTAATTTTTTACAAAAAGTAACTCCAGAATCCACCTAATGGGGCCCCAGTTAGCAAGATACATATGTTGGTGTGTGTCAGGATATTATTTTGTGTCATTTAAAAACATTTTGAAAAAAAAAAAAAACAAGGTGGTGGCCATACAAAAAAGATTTTTCCTCATGAAAATGATTACCCCATATGAAAAGGATCCTTTTCATATGGACAAATTATTTCTTCGCTCCTAGCAGCTATCCAAAAGACCGTACTGTGCATGCTCAGAAGTGAAGTTTCAAAATTGAATAACTTTGGAATGGATTAATATTTTTTCACCAAACCTAAGTGATGGCAAAAAAAAAAATCCAGCAAAAACCACAGATTTTTTTTACCTTTTTTCACTATCCAGATCTCGGAACTCACGCATACGACCAGAACAAACTTGGCAAGTGAAGAGACCTGCCCCCCCCCCAGCTGCATATGAAAAATTTAGTGCAAATTTATTGAATGGTTGTGAAGGTATTAGAGTGCAAAGTTTGAGTTTTAACATAAAACCTCTGCTCAGCCCTAACTATAGTGGCACTACCACAGCACTTGCCTATAATTCTAGTAATGATTATTAAAATGGCTAGTTAACATGTGCAATCACTGTTTTGTTGGCTGGTATTCACATTACCAAGCAATTATAATCATGTCTTGTATATATGCATGGTATGTCTTTGTCTGACTAAACCACCCCTCTGATGAGAGCAATATGCCTCAAAGTGCCAAGCAATGGTGGTTTCATGTCACATTTGGAAATAAAATCTTTTCAGCATTCACCTACTGGGTGCACTGGTATTTTTGATGACTTGGAGAGGTTAATCAGGTTGGTTTGACAGGACCTCCGTTCCATGAACCTATGCGAGTGTCTCATAATGTAGCCCACTGGCTTCAAGGTAACTCCACAATTCTTTCCTTCAGAATGATTTTCATGAGCTTACACACAATGGAGATCAGACTGAATGGCCTGTAGTTCCCTTGTCCCTAGGGTCACTCTTGTGAAGCTGTGTCACATGTGCGGTTTTCCATTCCAGCAGTACCACCCTCATATCCAAAGGGCTGTTGAACAGGTCTCCCATGGACCTGCTAGCTCCACTGCCAGTTCCCTCAACACCACTGGGTGCATGCCATATGGGCCCAGGGACTTGTTTACCCTTATGGACATGAGTCCTTTCCTAACCCTGTCCTCCATTATCCTGTCCTCAGCCATGACCCCCCCCACCATACTTCCTCATGGTGCTGGTCCATTCTTTTTTTGCCAGAATGATTTTTTGTCGTCCTGTGGCAGGCCTGGGTGTCTATCTGCCCTGTCCATGGACATGGCGGGATTTGCTTACCTCCTCCAGTCTGAGAGCTCAATCCCCCACAGATTTTCCTCCCACTGCAGGGTGCGAGAGGGGGGCTGTCCTCCCCTCCCGCCCCCAGAGACACATCCAGATACACTAGGGGACCAGAGCAGCCAGACAGATTGTTGATACACAGGCAGAGCTTCACAAAGCCCAGGCCCCTATTTTTTTCCCCCCGTTACCTGTACTGGGGTGCACACACAGATGTGCACACATGTGGAGGCATGCACAGTCTCCACTGAAGTCCCGCAGCTCCCTCACTTTCTGTGCTACCCTGCAGGCCCACACTGCCACCAGACCTTCCTCTCATGGCAGTCATTCAGGAGAGCAGTCTGTTAAATGCTAATCCTCTCCGGCGCTGTGGGCAGCAGTGCTAAGGGCTGACTGGTCCATTCTTTTCCTTAGTTAAACAGAGCAGAAGTACTTGTTCAACACTTCTTCTTCTCCTACTGCCTTTCACCCACCAATCCACCCCGCCCTTTAAGCTTAACTATACCTGCCTTTGTGTCTAGCTTCTGATATACCTAAAGATGGCTTTCTCCCCCCTCCTTAAACCTCTCTACAGTTTGGAGCTCCTTTCTAGCCTTGGCCTGCCTGACTATCCTACCAGTCTCCATAGCGTTCTCCAAGTACACCCTCTGATCCTTGTCATTTTGGTACTTCATGTACTTTCTATATGCAGCCTTCTTATCCCTGACTGCCTGACTCACCTCCCTACTGGGCCACCTAGCTTTTCTTGCCTTGGAATTTTTTTCTTTCTGTTTTATGCATGTGCTAGTAGCTGCAATGATCCCTTCTCTGATCACTGCCCACCTTTGTTCCACATTCATATCTTCCATTAGGATAGCTAGGTGTCCCTTCAAAGTCTCTTCCATCGTACCATAGTCAGCCTTCATGATTTAGCACTTTTATCTTCATGCTTGGTATGTCATTCCTTATGTCAACACAGAATCAAACCATCCAGTGGCTGTTATTCCCCAAAGGTCCCTCCACTGTGATGTTCCAGACATTATCTCAATTTGTAAGTACCAGGTCCAGAGGCTTCCTTCATTGTAAGTCCAGTCACTCCCTGAACCAGGAAGCCACCCTGGAGTGCATCTAGTAACAGTTAACTCCTAGCACAGGTGGTGGATGGGACACTCCAATCCACCCTGGAAAACTGAAGTCTCCTGTCACCACCACTTTGCCCCTTCCAGCTGTCATCCTGATCATGGTACCCAACTCCCTCTCCCTTCCGCATTCTGATTTGGTGGCCTATAAACCACCCAGCCTTCATTTACTTTCTGCTGCGGTTTGGATTTGAGCCCACAGTACCTCTAATGTTCCATCCCCAATGTCCTATCTAGTGGCAATAATGCCATCCCTGATGTATAGTGCCACCCCCTTCCCTGTCTCCCTGTAGCATCCTGAAGAGATTATACCCAGGAATGGAGAGAGCCCAATCATGATTTGGGTTAGCCTCAGTCTCAGTCTCAGTGACCGCTGCCTTATCCACCTTTCTCCAACATAGTGGCCTGCAGCCGTTCCTATAGTAACACTCACTCACGCTTGCACCTTCCATTCTGAAACCACAACGCTTGCTGTCTTCTCTATACATAACCCGATTCCTTTACTAAAATCTAAATAAGTTGTAGATAAAACACGATTTTACATACTTTTTTTTTAGATAAGATGACTTGTTTTAAACTTCTGATAGCATGCTGTTTACCAGTGTTTACACCACACAGTCACACTAAACTGCACCTATGAAAGTGAAATTGTGTTGAAGGAGAAAACATGGTGAACATCGCAGGATCATCCAGATACAGCTTCTCATTACTTTTTTGTAAAACCAAGGCAGGATCAATCAGATAAATATTAGCTATAACTTAAAACCCATCAAAATTATTGCAGGAGCAACCAGATCAGCTACTGCAAATTAAATATTTATTTCTGCAGACAGGGACTACTTTTCACCCCTCCCCTGATAAATAGCACCTATAACTTAAAACTTGCCACACTAATTGCAGGATCAACCATATCAGCTACTATAAATTAAACATTTATCTGTATAGACAGGGAGTACTCCCCCCCACACACAAATATTTGTGGCCATTTTATAAGATAGATAACCCACTCTAAGGTGTGTGGTCATGCTCTAATATAAGCACTCCTTAGGTGGTTGAATGGACTCAGCCTGCAGTCTCACATGTCACAACACACACCAAGGCATGCATATATCACAACATGAACATGCACCCTAGAATAGGTTGTCTATTATATTCATTGCAAAAACTTTGTTAATGCATCAGTTAGGGCTGAAGCAAGAAAAGTAGGAAATGAGGCATCAGGGTTTCTAACCCTAACATGCCCCACCCTACCACCCACCCCACCCTCCACACACCAACAGGAGTCAGGGTGTGTGTTGAGGTCATCGGCCCTTACTCTCACCCATTCCATGTCTAAGTAAGATGAGACAGCACTCTGGGCCTTCTGTGCCCTGTGCTCCCCACAATGCATAATGGTGGGACCTGCAGTCCCAGTACTGTATAATGGTATCCATATGTGGGGTGCAGGACTCAGGGCCCACCGCTCCCATCTACCTAATTGTGAAGATGCAGCACAGGCCTAGAAACATTCCAAGTAACCTTTGCTGCAAATGGTGCAATATCTCAGTAACCATAAGAACATTTGAAGAAATTCCACGCATTTGTAATCCAGACTGGCAATCTGCATTGTTGCTTAGTACACAACAGTGTGTACCGAAGAATCTGTATCTCAAACTGTTTTCGAGATATAGGCACTGAAAGGTACTGCATCTGCTGCAATGTTATCCTATGGTAAATTTCCAAACTTCAAAATGTTATAAATAAGGAAGCAATACAAATTTTATCACCAAACCTGCAAAAGTCACATCTCTGGGGCAAGCCCTTTGTACCCTGAAAGTTTCAGCCCAAAAGTCCTAATCGTTTCTTTGCAGTGAAGTGACAAAGAAACAGTAAACTTTAAAAATCCTTTTTCGTGAGGTATCAAAATCCCTTTTTGCAAGCTGATTCCCTTTTCGCGAGGCCTAAATCCCTTTTCATACAATGCAGCTATCCAAAAGACTGAACTGAGCATGCTCAGAACCCAAAATTTCAAAATTGAAAAACTTTGGATTGGATTAATATTTTTCATCAAACTAAGGCTGTCTTGTTCTTTGGAGCCAGCTCTTTCTACTCTCAAAAGTTGAAACAAAATTCCAAACAATGTGGGCGCTGCATGATGAGGAAACAACAGCCAAAAAAAAGGCAAGAAAGTGATTTTTACAATTTTTCCCTATAAGTAGCACGAAATCATCAAATCTAATTGAAACGAAACTTGTCATGTCTGGAAAATTAGCCCATGGGATAGAGCATACCAAATTTCATGCAACCGTTGAATGGTTACAACGGTATTAAAGTGCAAAATTTGAAGTTTAATGTTAAACTGCCTACTCAACCTTAACTGATATTACATATAGATACATATATATATATATATATATATATATATATATATATGTAATAGATAACCACTCTGAGGTGTGCAGTCACGCTCTGATATCATGCGCCTTGGTGTCGTCAACCACCAAGGCATGCGTATATCAGAGCAGGACCACACACCTCAGAGTGGGTTATCTATCTTATAAAATGGCAAAATTGTTTTCGGGGAGTAAAAGTGCAGGTGTGTGGTCGCACTCTGATATACACATGGTCATGAGATGCTCATCATCCAATAAAAGAGCAGCAATTTCCCTAGCCATTTTATAAATATATATATATATATATACATACACACATATATATATATATATATATATACATACACACACACACACAATAGGAGTTTGCAGGTATCTCATTCTATAAACAGTGATATTTTTACCCCATGGAATAAATCAGTGATGACGTAGGCACTGTGACTTTTTGGCACATTTATACATACAGTGCCTACATCATCACATGTTATTGTCATCCTAGTTATATGAGCAGAACAGGTACCCCATAAGCTTTCTTGCTGGAACTACTTCTGCAGCCCTAAACATCATAATTTCAGCCACCTGTACTTTCACCTACTGTATCCACGTTTATCATGCAAAGCCCATCCTGCCCCAAATTCTGCAGAGACAGCTCACAAGAATGCCATGATCAAGCAGCCTACAAATAAAACGAGAAGAAGAAAATTGAAATTATTTTTTATCCCAAAATGGACAAAGCCGCTGAAAAATTAGTCTTTGTGTGCCAGCAACCCCGTGTTAGAAAGACATGACTCCTCACTGGGGACATACCTGACAGAAAAAGTGTGCTGAACACAAGAAAACTTTAACTAATTGTCTGTTCTTTCTTTTTGTTTTCTGTCTTGATGTTATCTTGCAATGTAGAAAGTGAAAATAAATATCACTCACACCCGGTGACGATAACCGGGAAAAGTACATAAACATGCACAAACAATGAAATGACATATAAAATACAGCAAATATAAAATAAAAACAAGTTATTTCAGCACAAACATCCTGAAAACTTGAAATAAAAGTATTTTATGAACACAGAAACTGACTCCGTGCCATAGGGAAAGCCCAGCCCACAAACAGCCACACACACATACACACACAGCCACACACACACACACACACACACACACACACACACACACACACACATCCCACACCACACACACACACACACACACCACACCTCTCTCACACACACACCCTCACACACACACCCACACACACCCATACACACACACTCCCTCTCACACACACAATACCTCACTCTCACACCCACCACGCTCACCACCCACCGCTCACTTCATTGTTCTTTTGTTACTGTGAGTGGATGTGTGCATGTGTGTAACTTTTATGTTGCTTGCTAGGAATCATTGGCAGATTTAATATGTTGTGGTCACAGGTGCAAACATTTTATTGTCACGATGATCAAATGATTGCCTACATACTCTGGAAAATAATGAACAATAATAGCAAAACATTTAAATTGCTGTATACCCTTGTGGCACAGAGGCCTGAAGAAATTCGCACCACAGCTTGTGAAACACCTGCAAACTGTGGCAAGGAAATGACAATGTTTGACAGTGGACTGTGTTGTGGATTGTGGTGGAGACAAAGAGAGGAGCATCACAGCACCCCTCTCCTTCATTTGGGGGTTGGCAGCTTGATGACATTCAGTGTGCCTGAAAAACAGCAATGAATGAGTGGCTCCAACCACACAACACGCTATCAAGGGAAGGGAATACCACAGCTTAGGGTGCAGAAACAGTTATAAATGCAAGTAGTGTGAGTGTGTGCAGAGGGCAGTGATTATAGCAAAGCCACATGGTGAATTGATGGATTTGTGGCAGTGAATAACTTTGGCTGCTTAGAAGGTAGATATATAACCACTAAAGCACTACTCTGTGTGGAGGCTGACTGTGGTGATGGCACATGACTTTATGAATCTTAACCAAAATAAATCAACATGGCTAGTGCGAAGACAGTAAATGGAAGTATACATTGGGATACTACTCTAGGGTACAGCACATCAACATGCCAAATTAAACAAGGTAAAGGGAAGTTACAAATTATGAAAAGTGGCTATTTGAAACTTTTAATAAAATCCAACAAACTTGAAAGCATTATTTGATGACTACAATTGGTTGCAATTCCAGTTCACAACTGCCTGAACAGTTGCGGTAAGCACTAGTTGATGGTGCAGTACTGGGTTGTGTGGAAGGTACCATCTCTTGGTTGAAACATGTGATAAACATGATGGATGTGCTCTAGAGTGACTGGCATAATTACTCGACCTCCTCTTGCTTTCGATGTGCTTCGTGGCCTTTTGCATCTGCCACCGCCATCATCACTGTCAGGCGATAATGGTGAGATTCTCTACATCAGACATGTTCTGCGAGAATGATGACTGTAGGAAACAAAATGGTTTGTGAATTGGTTCTTTATTGTTTGCAAAGTAAAAAATTGCTGGAGCTGTTTTACAAGTTAGAGGTTCATTGGTGGATACAGGAGGTTAAGGAGGTGTTGAGGGAAAAAGCGAAGTATATAGGCATTCGAGTGCTCAAGGAACTAAAGGGATTGAGGGAGTATGAGCCAATGGCCAGAAGGGCAACTGGGATGGACAGGTCAGATAAGGCAAGGAAGGAACAGAAGCAGGCCAGGAAATGAGGAGATATAACAAGGGGGGCTCCGGATAGACATAGGCACGTGCCCCCCGATTACTGCAATGCCCAATACCTGGTGGTCTACTAGAACCCACCCCTTGGTGCTTGTCCAGTGGGCAAATGTGTTCTGCATCAGCACGGTACTGTACATATGCACTCTGTATCTGAGACTGGTGGCAGTCACTGTGCACATATGCACAGTACGCACCATTATCCTGTGCTGCACCGGGATTGTGACAGACACCTCCCATGTGCCACTTGTGTGCACCGCATGGGAAGGAATGCCACGTGTGTGGGGACTTAGGCTCCAGAACCACTCCCATACCGGAACTGGGTGCAGAGTACATGGAGCACGGGACTTCAATGCAAGCTGCTGTCCTGCACAACTTGCATATTTCTAAGCAGCCATGGAGAATCATGCACATAATGTTTACTACTTTGTAGCAGGCCCCTCCTTGTAAGTAAGCGTGCTCAATAGATGATATCCCTAACACAGTAAACTGAAATGAATGACATAAACAAAGCCATAGGCGGAGGACTGTTCAGCTTAAAAAGGGTGGCAGGGTCTTGCGGGGGCACCATCTTAAGTGTGGGGGTAAGGCACAGAAGGGAAATGAGGCAGTAAAACTTCACGGAGAGAGAGGTAGTGGGATGTAACACTGGCAGAGAGAAAATGCACAAAGTGGATGGAGTCAGAGACAGGGTTAGTACACACAAGAACACAAGGCGGGAATGGGCCATCAGCAGCAGTGGTATTGAACCGAGTACTGCACAAAGAGGCAGGCATGATAGATGCGGTAAGAATAAAGAAGCTATGTTTATCAAAAATCGAGTAATCATAACTGCACTGAAAAGTTTGAATCTTTCAGTGAACGGAAAATGCTAACAGAGATGTAGAGTAAAGATGGGAAGAAATATATAAATAACAGTCCACAGTCACTGTTTAGAACAGCAAAACCATTTGCTGCAGATATTTGACGCGGTTAGCAGACAAGGTCATGATTTGACCGTTTTCAAAAAAGAACCATCATCACATGGCTCACCAGCACAATTACACATGAACGCTGATCGTAGCATTGCATTCAAGAATTAGAATCTGATATTGCATTCACAATCATCCACAGGAACCTTTAGCATCAAGCTAAACTAATAGCCAAGTAAAGAGGGGATTACTCTGCGTAATAACAGTGTTCAATGACTGCTGCACTGTGGCTAAAGCACAATTCATGGACAACACACATAGCCTGCAAGCCAGGATGCAACGTGATGTATGTATTTAATACTGAGGTGGTTGGTGGTGGAGTGTGGTGGTTTTGTGCGTGGGGATCACTGTACTGCATATGCAATGTGCTGATCATATGAACATGCGAAGAAGCCAGCAAAAAAAGAACATTTGGTCTTTCAAGTCTACTCATGTTGCAGGGTACACAGCTTGAGCTACTGCCCCTTAACCCTCTCAACACTACTCCCATCTCTCCCTACCCATGACCCTCACCCTACCCTATACCTGCTCCTGCCCCCCTTAAAGCTGCCCACAGTATTCAATGAGATTACCTCTTCTGGCAGTGCATTCAAAGTTTCCACCACTCTCTATCGAAGAACTGCTTCCTGAACTCCCTCCTAAACCTTGCAACCTCCAGTTCAAGACTGTACCCCTGTCTGTTTTGGTTGCCACTCTCATATCAACCTTGTTTCCACTTTCAAGTACTTGAAGGTCCCTATCATGGCAACTCACTCTTCTAGAGAGTACATGTTCAGTGCCATCAACTTATCCGCATATGCCTTAACCTGCTGACAGGCTATCACCTTTGTAGCCCTCCTCTGGATCTTCTCCAGCAGGTTAATGTCCTTTTTGAGGTGTGGGCATCTGCATTGAACTTCATACTCTAGATGCAGCCTTAACAGTGACCTGTACAAGGGCAGTATAACCTCCTGTCTCAGAATACTGATCCACCTAGATATGTATCCCAGCATCTTGTTTGCCATTGCTGCCACTTTCTTGCATTGTGTGGAGAGATTCAGGTCACTAGTGATCACCACACCCAGGTCCTTCTCCTCCTCTGATGCAGATACTCTGACTCCACCCAAGGTAGTACTCTGTCCTACGATTATTTGCTCCAATATGCATTACTTTGCATTTCTTGGCATTGAAGGCTAGATGACAGATCATGGACCACCTCCCAAGCTTTTACAGATCTCCCTGTAGGTCATGTATCCCTTTAACTGTATCTTCCCTCTCACAGTGCTTTGTGTCATTTGCAAATAGGCACATTTTGCCCATAATGCTATCTTCAATGTCATTGATGAAGACACTAAACACCGCCCCAGCACCGAGACCTGGGGGGCTGCACTGGTTACCTGTCTTGTGCCAGATAACTCTCCAACAGTACCACAACCACTCTCTGGATTCTGTCCTTCAGCCAGTTTTCAACCCATCTGGCCATCTTTTCCTCAACCCCAAGATATATTAACTTCCAGATAAACCTTTTGTGGTGCACAGAGTAAAAAGCCATGCTGAATTCATGATAGAGGATATCTACGCTTGGCCCACAGTCTACTGTCTGAGTGACTAAGTCAAAGAAGTTAATCCAGTTTGTTGGACACGATTGCACTACCCATGAACCCATGCTGCCTCGCATCCAGGAGACCACGATCCTGTAGATATTCCATCAACCTTTCCATTAGTACAGTCTCCATGAGCTTGTCCACAATGGAGGTCAGACAGACTGGTGTGTAATACCCTGGGTCATCCTTGGGACCATTTTTGTGGAGAGGCAGCATGTGCTGTTCTCCAGTTCTGCCATCTCCCACTAACTATCCACACTGCTTCTTAACAGAAACAGTTATCACATGAGACAGACACACAGAGAGACAGAAAGGGGACACTGTAGGAGTTTGCATTCATTCTGTAGGTCCCGCAGTAGCACTTTCCATGTGACTGTCTCCTTGTATTGGCACAGGGCATAATAGTATAAATTCACACAAATTCAAACTACGGTACATAGGTATCTTACTTCCCATGTCCTTTTTAGCATCACTGAATAAGCAGAATAATCACATGCCATGTCCTGATCTAAGGCACAGCCACAGTGTTGAAGACACCAGCATGAGGGGAACAATATGAAATTAGGGTGGTGGTGGTGAGAGAGATTAAGAGGTAACGTGAGGTTGTTCCTCTACACAGACAGAGTGGTGAAGGCTTGGAACAGCCTGCCACAAGAGGTGGCAAGGGCCAGCAAAGTGGAGGGTTTAAACATGCCTGGAACAAGCAAGAGGAACCTTTGGCAGGAAGGGGTGATGAAAAGCCATTGACCAATTATGTTGAGTGGATGCACCCTTGTATAGGGTCCACAGGAAGAATGGATGAGCCCAGCGGTACTGATCTGACAACACTATTTAAGTTTCAACAAGGAATTTTGCACCAGAGGCTATCAACTGTCCACCTATTTTACTGGGGCCAGGGTGAGTCACTGGTAGCTGTCCATCTCCCCTGGAACTACCATACCAAATGGCAGCGGATTGCTGAAATAATGGTGGTCATTCTCCCATGGCAGGCCAGTATCATCAGCATGACATACCATCAGCACATACAATCATCATTATCGACTCTGACTTCATCACTTCTTTCTCTTCATTTTCCCCCACATCTGCCTCACCTTGTCCTCATTTTCGTTAGCCCTTCCCTGATTTCAGATTCTATATCTTGGTGCCTAACCTGAAATAAATGAGTTTACCAGCATGAAATTTCGACTTCATGACTTTGTAATTCTAATATTATGGATGGGTCAGAACACATAACCTTTTCAGTCTGTTTCACACTGGCCAGTAAAAACTTGACTGGTCACAATGTCGAGGCTTCAATACTCTGCACCACAACTTCAGGGCTTCAATCGCTGCACCACTTAGGGAACCTGCCCTCTGTTATCTGTTTTGATCTTTTATGTAAACTCTAACACTGCAGTTACTGTACTTCATGGTCATGAATAGCCTGCAACATTCTTCTTGCATTCATCTCTATTCCGGAAGAATTTTGGTGCACCGAAGGATAGTTCATAAAATTGGAGCCCAGATACGACCAAAGTGAAATTTTGCTCTTACTTTTGGGCAGGATAAACTGCATGTTGGATGGGACTGCTGACAAGAGAGTGGGAGAGTAGAAACCAGTCACACAACCCACACACACAGCACTCGAGAACACACAGAGACTAAGTAGGAGCAGCTGATCAGCAGAGTCACCGTCACTTGTTTAGGACTGAACAGTTGTGGATTAGATGCGTAATGGTGGGTGTCCGTTCCATGAAATACTGACAGGCGTGCACCGCCCCCTCGCCTCCCTGCTCCCTTGCACTTACTGGTTTGTCCATGAGTTCACAGCAGACAAAGTTCGACTCGAGAACACCGTCCTGCCTCAGCCATTTTCAGGTCTTGTTGTGCATTTGGCACTCTACCTGCCTGGTGAGGCCTGAACACACTAACAATTCACAATTTTAGTGCCACCAAAGCTTCTACTGTGATGTGCAGGTGCAAATTATCAAAAGGAATTACATGCCAGCATAAAACTGCAGGAGTCCATATCAGGTTAGCTGGAAGCACCACAGAGTGAGGTGTTAGGTCTCCTCTACCATAATATTCCATTAACAAAGGGCAGGCTACCAGAGAACAGCAAGGAGAACAGTCACAATCGCGCCCCCCATGTATGAGTGTACAATTCAGGTGTGTGTGTGTATAGACTGACTCGATGGGTGCCTACATTCAGACTTGCACTGCAGCATAGCAGAGAGAGAGGGTACATTCCCTAAGGCAGCCACGGAACAGCCAGGGTCTAGCATCGATTGATCCATCACAGGTGGCAGAAGCGCAAACGACAGTACCGACGTGCTCAAAGTATGCAAACTGCTTACATATGATAGTCGGCATGTAGGAACCGGGGAGGCTCAGGATAACCAGCGACACAATCCAGGACAGTTCCCATTGCTATCAATACACATCGCCAACACAGAACACCAGCAGAGAGGTGACTATATCCCACATACCAAAGCACATCCTTTTTAGAAATTGGCCCCATTAAAAGCAAGAGTCTGTTGAAAATGCGGCACATGCCAGCATATTTCACTCCCGTGAGATAGGGGAAGGTCATAGTGAGCATTACAAGCAGTTCACTTGCACACTGAGGTATAAACTGAACACAGACACACACTGCAACAAACAGAAACACGACACAAATATAGATTTGCAGCCGTAACTATAGACTCACCTTTCCAGTTTCCATTGTCGGTGCAGCGAAATGGACAAAGAGAATCGCTTTGAAGTAGTGCAGCTTGGAATTTCAACTGAACCTGGCGAATCATGGGGACCAAAATACATGGACAGAGACAGGAAGAAGAACACATTTCTTGTTTGTGACTGCACGACCTTCCCTCGCCACCATGCAGGGCCATGAACGAACACGCCTCGCAAACAAAGAGACACAGAACACTCATGCAGGTAAAATAAATCCTTTTATTAATTATATCACACAACACAGCATGCCGGAAATGATACTGAAACACACACAGAACTCTGGAGCAAAATCAGGACTATAATATTTTCAAGTAAGTGAACCAAAAAACCTGCAACTCTACTGACAGTGCCACTTTAACCAATTACACTGCATAACGCTGATGTGCTGCAGCAGAGCAACCAGTCGGAACACTGTTACACATACGCATTCACAGAAACAACCAGTAGAGGACAAGATACATCACCCATTCAGAAAAACAGACAGCTGCATTCGTTGAAACGACTGTACAACAACCGTGGAAAAGTAACCAAGTATAAAATAACACCACAAAAAGAAACAATCACTACAATGAGAGTATAATAACGACCCTAACAAAAAGACACACCCTATTGTATAAATTGTGCGCATGATGTACAATTGTGGAATATGGCAAATATTTTTATTTGTGAACTATGAGCTCTGGATAACATCACTCATGGCTCCGCTACCCTCTGCCACTTGTGGTATCCAGAGGTCACTGTTCACTCATGAAAATATTTATCATATTCCTCCTACCATCATGTATCATATATATATATATATGTGCAAAAAACTACATTAATGCTCTAGTTAGGATTGTTATCATGTCTTTCAAAGTATGGAAATGTGGTGTTAGGGTTTCTGACCGTAACACCCCACCCAACCATACCACCCCATCCCACCCCTTCACCCTCCACACACACACGCCAACAGTCATCAGGGTGTGCCTTGGGGTTGTTGGCCCTAACACTCATCCCATTCCATAACTATATAACCTGAGATGGACTCTAACACTTACCCCATTTCTCTACATTGTGTCCATCTCAGCTTATTTAGTTATGGAATTGGGTGGATTAGATCTATATCAGGTTATGTAGTTATGGAATGGGGTGAGCATTAGGGATGATGACCCCAAGGCACACCCCATGCCTGATGGTGTGTGGAGGGTGGAGGTGGGATGGAGTGGCACAGTTTGGTGGGGAGGGTGGGGTGTTACAGTTGGGAACCCTAACACCACATTTCCGTACTTGAAAGGCATAATATCAACCTAACTAGTGCAGTAACATAGTTTTTGCATTTAATTTCTTCACTTTTGTGAAGTAAACAGAAACCAGCCAGGTCCCTGCTCAATACCACTGTGCTCCATACCCTATCACTGAGCTGTTCTGCTCCTCCACATGCTCCTCGATCATCTCTGAGTGGTGTCCCACTTTGAAAAATAAATAGATTTTTTTCATCAGGATCGTGTGGACTGCCTACACACACAGAATGTCACAGGGTGCCTCTGCCACATGCGCATATGACAGGTTTGGAAAAAACCACCAGGCCTGCCAGAACCTGTAAAGCACTGGACACTCTTCCCTCCTCCCCCTGAAGATGGACAGCAGTCCTCAGAATGCTTGATCCTTCTCCCTCTGGCTGGCCCTATGACTCCTGGGTCCATTCCCGAGGCCAGGTTGTCGGCATTGCAAGCAGAAATCCAACCTCTGCACCAGTAGTCTGGCCCCAAAGATTGATTTTGCCAGCCTGCCCTGGCCCTGTGCACACAGCCACACAGAAACCAGGAAAAAAAAGATAGTTTTATTTGATCTTTCTGAGAGTCTTTCATGTCTCGTGGGTCCTCTCACCCCAGTGTCTTTCTCGCTCCCCTCTGGATGGCAGAAGTCAAAGTTTTATCTTGCCAGCCTGCCCTTGGCCTGTAGACACAAACACACTGATGCCAGGAAGAACAAAAAACTTTTATTTGGGGTTTCTGGGACTGTGAAATTTCTTGTGACCCCCACACACACACACACACAAAATCTATTTTCGATGATCATTCACAACTTGGCAATTGCTATGAGTTTTTCACCAATTTTTCAATAGCCTTTTGGGACCACACCTCAGGAAAACTGGTCCTGTCATTTTGTTCATTGGTCCCAAAAGGTGATTTCGCACATCAAACAAGCCATCGTGCACCATAGGTGGGAAAAGACATTTTGGACCACATTCGAAAAATGACAGCTGTTGTGTTCATCAGGTGGTGTGAAAAATGGCAATGTTGAAAATGTGGAGTGAAAATATTGTAAATTACTAAAGTTATACGCCTGCATAGAAAGTGCAAAAAACACCCTCATAACACAGCTGTTTTTAGAAATTTTTTCACAGAATTTTAACAGGCCCTTTTCGGGACCCACTTCATTAATGCTGCTACTGTCATTTTGTTAATTGGTCCTGAAAACTGATTTCACACAGTGATCGTGCCATTCTGCACCACAGGTGTGAAAACATGTTTCAGACAGGATGTGAAAAATGACAGCTGTACTGTTCATGGGGAGCTGTGAAAAAATGGCAATGTGGAAAATTTGGAGTGAAAATATTAAACATTTGTAAACTTACGAGTGTGCAGAGAAACTGCGCAACGTGTGCTTGAAACAGTCCTTTTTTGGAATGTTTTCACCAAATTTTCAACATGGGCTTTTTGGGACCCCACCTCATGAACACTGGCACTGTTGTTTTGTTAATCGGTCCTGAAAGGTGATTCCACACAGCAACTGAGAAATCACGTTATGGGTCCAATTAATGAGATGACAGTCACACTGTTTATGAGTGGGATCCCAAAAAGCTCATGTTGAAAATTTGGTGTCAAAATTCCATAAAATGCCCAAGATATCAACATGTGTTGAAATCCCCATTGACAGCCATTATACAGGGCTTACATGGATTCCTCAGTTTGCGGTTTGACTTTGAAGAGTGCAGATGTGTCCCGGTCCAGAGAAGATCGCAGCCGCTGACCTCCAGAGATGACTATGGGGTAAGGGGAGGTGGGTGCACAGAGGGAGAGTTGAGATGAGTAAGGAGACCATGGAGATGATGAGGGACCATTTTCCTCTTTACAGGTTACAAAAAAGAAAAAAAACTTGGGGTGGTTTTCTTTTTTACAGGGATTATCATATTACACTGTTTGGGGACAGTGGGGATGGGCTGACCACCGTCCCACACTGCCAAGGGAGCAATAATTTTTAATCAACGACACTGGGAGTGGGCTCCCCAGTGTCAGAATCTGGTGAAGTGGGTGGGTGTGTGGAGGGGTGCTTACATTGCCAACATGGGGATTGGGTACCTTGATGTCGGTAGCTACGTCTCAGGATGGTTTTCTTTTTGTAGGTGTTTACAATATGTGTTTATACACACACACATATATATATATATATATATATATACTGTATATATACACATATATGTAATTGGACACTGGGAGTGGGCTCCCCAGTGTCCAGAAGTAGTTGGGGGTGCTTTATTTTAAAGGGTACAGGATTGTGACAGCGAGACTGGGAAATGAGGGTGGAGGGTAGGACTGCACAGAAGATGGGAGCAGGAGTTTTTTTCAGAAATGACAACTGCGCTGTTGGGGGGATCTCTCTATGGTGGGGCCCAGGTGCATTTGCCCCATTTGTCCCCCTTTAATGTGGCCTTAATTATGACACTTGATGCAGGATTCTGCATGTAACATGACAGTTAGATGTAAGTTCTGCATGGAAAATGTAACTTCAATGCAGGATTCTGCATCTAACCTGGCAGTTCGATACAGGATTGTGCATCAAAAAGCCTTGTGCGTCACATAAGGACACCTCGAAACACTCTCCCTTCATCTTTGCAACATATAAACCCACATTGAAATGGGATGAGACATACAGTACAATGATATGTTGTGTGGGACATCCATTTTTCCCATAGGAAATAAAATATTTCACAACTTTACAACATAGTAATATTTTTTCACCAAACCTTCAAAAGGCACTTCTTTAAGGCAACAGCTTTCCACCCTAAAGTTTTCAAAGCACAACTTAAAATTGTTTCTGAGATATAGGTGGGCAAAAAAAGTAGAACCCTCCCAAACCTTCTGTGAGTTTTCAACACTCTATCTCAGAAACTAAAGAATATATTAACACAAATGTTGCCACATACAGAGATCTACCAATGGTCATTATGCATGCCACGTTTCATGCAAATCAGTTGAATCATTGCAAAGTTATTCAGCTCAAAATTGCCCTTTAATGTTAAGCGCCCTCATCAACCCTAACTATACCGGCATGTAATATATATTATACTGGCATAGTAGCACCAGTATAGTTAGGGTTGCATGCAAACTTCTATGTTAAAGACAAATTTATGAATCTTAATTACTTTGAATCCGTTCGTGGATTTGCACAAAATTAGGCATACATAATTTCAAGGGTAGGTCCTTGACATGCCAAATTTTGTGTAATCCATTGTGTGGTTTTTGACACACAGAGTGTCAAAAATCAGAAATGTACTTTTTTTTGCCTGTTTTTTCTGCATCTGTTTTCAAAAACAGCTTTAGGTTGTGGTCTGAAATTTTCAGGGTAGAAAATCTTTGCCTCACAGATGTGCCTTTTGAAGGTTTGGTGAAAAATGTTGTTACATTCAAATGTTGTTAAATTTTATAATTTTCCCATTATTTCCTATGGGAAAAGTTAGATGTCCTGCATGAAAATACTTTTGTTTTCAAATGAGGTACTGCATTTTTTGCATGTAGGGTGACATACATCCTAGTTTGTTTTCTCAGAGTTCCCTTGTTTCACAGGAGCTACTGTCATTTTGCACATAGGGTCACATAGAGCCTGTTGTAGTTTTGCAGCGCTCTGTTGTGTCCACCATCTTGTCCTCTCATTAGTGAGAGAGAGAGAGAAAAATTTAGCAAACTTGTAGAAGTAAATGTATAAAAAAGAAACATCAGAACTTAACTAAATGGAACCCATTTAGCTAGATTCTGATTTTTTTTAAATACTAGCCAGAAACACTTTTTGTGGGCACATGAATTCCCAAGTACTGAGGTCAGCGAGAGGACCACTTCTGCCACATTCTTTATATGAGAACAACGGAATTTTCTTGACTTGTGCAGCTGCAGCTTGAACTCATGCTGCCAGCTTCACTTTTAGCTACAAGTCCCCATTTTCCTGGTGTCTAGTGGCAGCCCCCAGCTGCCAATCACTGTCATGTATCCCTGGCGTCTAGTAGCACCCCCCACTCTCCCATATCATCCCCCATCCTCCATAGTTTTATTTATTAAATATACAGTATATTCTGACACCAGGATGCCTACCCTCAGTGTCAGATGCCCCCATTGTAGCCTGTTCTAGTTAATATGTGCTGACATTGGGGGGGTCCAATCCCCATGTCAGCATTACATGCCTCCACCCCCCATCAGTGTGAAACACTGGGGATCCCACTCCAAGTGTCCCCAAATATACTTTCATTTGTACCTGTAAAAGAAAACAGTCTCTATATGTCTTTTTCCCTGAAAAAGAAAATGGTCCTAAGTCATCCCCTGTCCCCTCCCCATCCAGACCCTCCCACTGAGCACCCACCCCACCTCCCCTTCCCTTATCCTATACTTACCTCCAGAGGTCATGTACTGTCATCTTCTGTGGACTGGGACAGGATTGCTGTCTTCTATGAACCAGATATTTGATGTTCGAGAATGTGGTATGTGCAAAAATAGGTATAGCTTATTTTCGCACATGCTACATTTACAAAAATCAAATATCCAGTTCCAGTGAAGGATGAGTGAGACATTTGATAAGTAAAGAAAAAAACTGTGTGTTAACTATAGTTCCTCTGTGGCACAAAGGACAAGGCACAGGGATGTGATTCCCAAGGGTCCTGGGTTTAAAACCAGTCTATCTATATTTTTTTTCACCTACAATGAAAGCAAAAAAAATTAGGGAACAGTGGCCTTGAACCCATGACCGCTGGGTTTACAGTCATGTGCTCTGTCCTCTGCTCCACAGGACACACACACAACAGTAAAGGTGCTTTTTCTTTACTTATCAATACTGTCAATGATGTGCTTGGCCTGATCGCAAGTGGATGTCTATTTGTGTAACTGTGGTATGCGCAAAAATAGGCATAGCCTATTTTCACACATAACACACTTTCAAACATTAATCATCCACTTTTGGCCAAACATGCACATAATTGACAGCCCCAAAGACCCTTCTGTAAGTTGCCAACATCAGGGGCCCAATCCATGTCAGCATTAAAAGCTACCCTTTCCCAGCAGTGTGGGACACTGGGAGACCACTCCCAGTGTTCTGAAATATGTTTTTTTTAAAAACTTGTGAGAAAAGAAACAGACCTTGATGTCTTTTTTATTTTAAACCTGAAAAAAAGAAAATTGTTCCTCGTCATCCTGCTGTTCCCTCCCTCATCCCAGCCCTCCCACTGAGCACGACACCCACCACCCCACCCACCCTTGCATTCACTTACCCCAAGAGTTCATTCACTGTCATCTTCTGTGGACGGACACATCTGCACTCTTCAAAGCCGAACTGCAAACTGAGGGAATCATGGTAAGAGCCATATAATATATTTCAAAGGCATTTTGAACTCATGTTCATAGCTTTGCCATTTTACATACACGCGCGCATGCACAAGGAGCGTTTTGGGAGAGTAGCACACTTACAGGTGTGCCTCTCCCACCCAATACTGCTCCCTTGAGCAGGCGGTGGGTCCTGCACCAATGGGTGCAGCAGCTCAATATGACAGTGGTGTTCCTCTGCTTCAAGAAAACACTGCTGCTGCCACTTAGCGCCACCCTCGTGTCCACGCTACCTCCCCTGCGCCCCGTCCGTCCGCCGCCCCCAAAGCTTTCATGCCATGCTGGGAGCCCACCCCAGCGTGTAAACGTCGTTACCCGACGGGGTGCCCAATCCCCGTCGGCTCCATGGCCCCCTCCAAAGCCATCCTGCTGCACACACTAGGGCCCACCCCAGTGTGGCAAATGTTGCTTTATTTTGCCGATAGAGGTGCCCAATCCCCATCAGCTCCTCGGCGCCCCTAACGTAGTTTGCCGATGGGGTGCCCAAACCCCACTCAGCTCCTCAGCCCCCCAGCTATCTTCTGCCATGCTGGGAGCCCACCCCAGCTTGGCAAACATCCCACGTCGCCTTTTTTTTTTTCAAACCTGTGAAACTAAAACTGTCCCGCAGCACGTCTCCCAATCCCTCCCACAACCCGCACCCACCCACTGCGCACTCAGCCTCCCCACACACCCCTCACCCCATACTTACCTCCGGACTCCGGCGCGATGATCTTCGGTGGACCGGGAACACGTCTGCACTCTTCAAAGGCGACCACGAACTGAGAAAATGCCGGTAAGCTGTATAATGGGCTAGATAGGGAGGTTTCAACTTTATTGCATATCTCAGTCATTTTTTGGAATTCTTGCACCAAATTTTCAACATGGGGTTTTTGGGACCCCTTCTCATGAATGATGTCACTGTCATGGTGTTATTCGGGCCCGAAGGGTGATTTCGTAGGCACTGTGCAGTCACTGCGTGAAATCACCCTTCAGCCTCAAATAACGCCATGACAGTGACATCATTCATGAAAAGGGGTCCCAAAAACCCCATGTTGATAATCAGCAAAATTCCAAAAAATGACTGTTTTACAAGCGTGCGCTGTGCAGTTCCTACGCAGGCTCGTAAGTTCACGAATTTTCAATATTTGCACTCCAGATTTTCAACATTGCCATTTTATCACACCTTCTTATGAGCTGTATAGCTGTCATTTTTCACATCTCACCCAAAACATGTTTCCGCCCATGTAGCGCACAATGCACAGTCGGTGTGCGAAATCAATGTATGGAACACATTAAAAAAATCACAGTGACACTGTTTATGAGCAGGGGTCTTAAAATGGCTATGTTGAAAATTTGGTGAAAAAATTCCTAAAAATGACTGTTTTATTTAGCCGCATGCTGGGCGCAGTTCCCACGCTTACGCGCCGTATGTTTCCGCGAATTTTCAATATTTGCACTCCAGATTTCAACATTGTCATTTTACCACACCTCCTCATGAGCAGTATAGCTGTCATTTGTCACATCCTGCCCAAAATGTGTTTCCGCCCATGTAGCGCACAATGGCACAGTCGGTGTGCGAACTCAGTGTATGGGACACATTAAGAAAATCACAGTGTCACTGTTCATTAGCAGAGGTTTTAAACTGCCAATGTTGACTATTTGGTGAAAAAATTCCTAACAATCACTGTTTTACCAGCATGCATTGCACAGTTCCCAAGCACGCTCCTAGGTTTGCGAATTTTCATTATTTCCACTCCAGATTTTCAACATTGCCATTTTACCACACTTCCTTATGAGCAGTACAGCTGTCATTTTTCACATCCTGCCCAAAACGTGTTTCCGCCTATGTAGCACACAATGGGGGTAACAAAAAGGTCATGCTGACAATTTATTGTGCAAATACCAGCAATCGCACAGGGCATTAGGGTAAAGCACCATACATGCCAAACACCACTGCAAACACCTGCAAGTGAACATTCGGCATTGACAAATGCTTGTTAGATATTTTTACCAAATTTTCAATGTGGACTTTTTGGCACCCCATCTCATGAACACTGTGACTGTCATTTGTTAATCAGGCCCAGAAGGTGATTCATGGTCACTGCACAAAATCAACTTTCAGGACTGAGTAATGAAATGACAATGCCAGTGTTTATGAGGTGGGGTCCCAAAAGCCCAAGTTGAAACTTTGGTGAAAAAATTCTTAAATGGGCAAGTTATGAGTGTTTATTTAAATGTTTCTATGCACATATATGACTTTGGTAATTTTAATATTTAGACTCGAATTTTCAACATAGCCATTTTTTCACACCACCTCATGATCAGTATAGTTGTAATTTCTCACACCCTACCCAAAATGTGTTTTCGCACCTGTGGCACAGAATGGCATTTAGCAATGAATTTGAACATTTTCACCTACAGGGTTTTAGAGGAGGGAACATAAAAAGACTATGTCCAAATCTTGGGGTAAAAATATGGAAAAATGCTAGAGTTCTTACTATTTGTTGCAATTTTGTTATACCCCCTTGTAACTTTGGAAATTTTAAATATTTGACACCAGATTTTCAACATAGCCTTCTGATTACCTGACCTCACGTATGTCGCAGCTGTCATTTTTCAAATCCTGTCCAAAATGTGTTTTCGCAGCTGTGGCATGGAATGGCATTGCAGTCGTGCAGAATTATGTTTTGGCAAGCATTTGAACATTTTCGCTACCGGGTACATGTGCTGGGGTAATATGATGTCTACACTGATAATTTTGTCATGCATCTACAGAGGGATGGATGTGCAGGCTCCAAAGGACCCTGAACTCCCATAGTAAAATAAGGAAAACCACTGAGCATAGGAGCACAGGGCCCAAAGGGCCATGTGTTCCCACTATGACATAAGGACAGGCAAATAAGGATACAAGTAAACTATCTGAAAAAGTAAGGAAATTCATTGCAAAGAACTTTGTGTATGCATCAGTTAGGTTGTTAGTAAAGTGACAAAAGGGAAATATGGTGTTAGGGTTTCCAACCTAACACCTCACCCCACCCTGCAGACATTGACAGGCATCGGGGACGTGCCTTAGGGTCATCAGCCCTAACGATCACCCCATTCTCCTATACTGTACCCATCTCAGCTTATTTATATATGTAATGGAGTGAGCATTAGGGCCGATGACCCCAAGGCACACCTGACACCCCTTGGTGGTGTTACTAACAATCCTAACCCATGCGTTAACATGATTTTTGCAATGAATATATATATATAGCCTTAGCACGAGTCATACAAGTCCCCAGTGGCTACTTGTTTCCATGTGGATCGATTACCACTTGTTATAGTGCTTTGTTCCCTTTCCTGCAACTGTTTTTTTAGTCCATTTTTTTTCATGATTAGCTGGGGCTAGGTTATCTCATTCATGAATTAATTAAATGTGGAGTAAGGTGCCAAAGGTTTAACTGAAGTACTGGTACTGTACACAAAATCTGCTGATTTCCTTTATCAAGCTCTTAGGTGACATTATTAAACAAGCATTGGCCAGTGCTTACCATGTTTGCTTGCTTGTATTTTTTTTTTTGTGTGTGTGTACCTGGGCTCAAATAGCTTAGCAGTTAAAATTAAACAAGTTTTAATAGTGAAAGTGTCCTGATTGGGAAAGTTAAGCGGTTTACACATAACATTGTTGTTTTTTAAGACTGTGTCCCTCTATGTTAAACATAGTATTTTTATTACCCCACAGTATAAACACATCATGTGTCACATATCAAATCCCACCTGAAACATGATTTTTTGGAATGACCATGAAAGCACTTTTCTAGGGAAGGGATTGAAAAATGACACCTGCCATGTTCATGTGGTAGAATAAAAAGGCTATGTTGAAAATGTGTGTTCAGATTGTAAAGAAATAGCAACTTTGGGGTCTATGCACTAAGCCTATGTGCCACATACTGTACAGTATATGCAGCACACAGGCTTCCCTGAGATGAACTGCCATGCATGAGGGGGGTCCAGTCAGGCCCTGCAGCATTTACAAAATGGACACAGGCCCCTTCTGCACTCCTGATCCCCTGTCTGTCCACAGCTCAGTATGTACAGACAGACCAAGGAAGTGGCCAGGGCAGTTATTAATTTCTGCACCATGCACTACCCATGAGTGCCGGACAAGGGGTGCAGGCTATGCAGGCAGGGACCTTACCTTTAGCTGCTTCATGACCCCTTCATCTAGTCATGGTGGGGTGGAGATTTCCTCTGCCAACTGCCCCAGTCCTCCAGACCTGCAGTGAGCGCTTAGGGTCAACCACTGGGGCACTTGCCCAGGATTGTGTCTCTTTAAGGGTCTAAGAGACCCACCATGTCCCACAATTCCCTTCTCTGAGCAGAGCAGGGTTATATTCTGGAAGTGGGGAGATAATCTGATTGGAAGGCTGCTAGTGTACACCACCCCACTGGTGCCCCGTCCTCTGTTCCCAAGCTCTCCTCTGTGCAGGTGAGGCTGTGGCAAATGGCACACCTTAAATGCCTTTCTACAGTAGGTTGCAGGTGGGTGTGGGATGGGTACATACCTGTCAATCATACCCAGCCCACAATACTGCATGACCTCGATTATGTAAATGTTGAAATATTTCAATGTGACTTTCTAACTTCATTGTTTTTTTTGAGATTTTGACCCTAAATTTTCAACACAGTATTTTTATTACTCTGCCTTTGGACAGTGTGCCAGGTGTCATTTATAAAAGCCTGCAAAAAATGTCATTTTGCAGAATGACTGTGAAACACATTTTGGGTGGGATTTGAAAAATGACACCTGTCATGTTCATGAGCTGGAGTAAAAAAGGCAATGTTGAACATGTGGGGTCAAAATTTCAAACAATACCAAGGTTATTTAATTAATTAAGAAGAAAAATAAACTGTATAAGAAGTATTGCTCATTCAAAAGTGTTAGAACATTAACAGCATTTAAAAAATACAAAGAATTTGCAAAAGGAAATTAAAAAAGCAAAAGTTAGGATGGAAAGCACGTTGGCACTGCATGAACAAAAAGGAAATTGTAAAATGTTATATATCTATATTAACTCTTTAAAAAAGCAGGAATGCAGAGTGGGCCCAATTGCCACTACTGACACCATTCTTCAACATCTAAAAGAAATGGCTGAATTTCTTGATTTACATTTCTGTAAGGCATTCTCTCCTGATACCAATACTGGTAATCCTTCATTCTCAGCTTGCCACTCATTCTATAACGTGGATATTCCTTTAGATACTATTAAATCTAAACTGAATGAAATTGAAAAAGGATCCTCGCCAGGCCCTGGCGGCATTTTAGGGGACTTAATATTGGCAATGAAAGAACACCTCTCTGTTCCATTCAAAATTCTATTTGACAAAAGTCTAAATACTGGAGCTGTACTCTCTGGTTGGAGAATCTATTCAAAAAGGGTGTTAAGAGTTCACCAGATAACTATCGCCCTATTAGTCTGACAAGTATTTTCTGCAAAATGTTGGAACGTATAATCAAAGACAAATTATCCTTGGCTATTACAGGTTTAGATCAAACCCAGCATGGGTTTATAAAGGGTCGATCATGGGCCATGAATTTGGTGGGCTTTTATAATCTCGTAAGTGATAATTTGGATAAAGGCAAACCCTGTGACATCATTTTATTGAATTTTAAAAAAGCCTTCGATTCTTCTCCTCGTAGGGCTCTAGTTCAGAAGCTGCAGTTGTGTAATATCAATCCTATATTCACTCAATGGATTTCAAACTGGTTGTCGGATAGGAGACAATGAGTTACTATTGATGGTCACACTTCTGGCTGGATAAAGGTAGAAAGTGGGGTCCCTCAGGGATCCGTTCTGGTCCCATTAATTTTGCAGATATTTATATCTGATCTCTCTACCAATATCAAAAGCAATATCATCAAATATGCAGATGACTGTAAAATTACCAACATATATGCATCCACAGAAGATCATTCAGTCATCCAGGAAGATCTAAACAAATTAGAGGAGTGGTCCATCCAATGGAATCTTCGCTTTAATCCCTCAAAGTGCAGTGTTCTGCATTTTGGGAAAAACAACATTAAAAAACAATATCTTCTATGACAAAATATTGACTTCAAAATCTAGTGAGAGATTTGGGGATTACTGTTGATTCATCTATGAACTTTGACACCATATTACTAACGCTGTTAGTAAGGTTAATAAGATTTGGTGGGCAATACATCATAACAGCACATCCGAGGACTCTGACATTTTGCTACCACTGTATAGAGCCTATGTAAGACCCCACTTCAACTACATTTCACAATTATGGAGTCCCTTTAAATGAAAGGACATAGCTAGAATTGAAAGGGCACAGAGAAGAATAACCAAATCTGTTATTTCTGATAAGACCCTGTCGTATAAGGATAAAGTATTCAAATTCAATCTAATGTCACTGGAGAATCGGAGAATCAGAGGCGATCTATTATTCACATGGGATATTACACACAATTCCTATTTAACTGAACTATGTGGTTTGGAATTCAAGCAGGTTCATGTCAATATCAGAGGTCACCCTCTTCAGCTTGCCAGAGGCAAATGCAAGACAAAGAAAAGAGCCCAATACTTCTCTCAAAGAGTGGTTGGGCCTTGGAACACACTGCCCCTAAATATCATTCTAGTAAAAATAAGATAACATTTAAAAATAGGCTAGATAGTTAAATAAAATCTGGATCTACCTTAAAATACTATATGTAGATGAAGCATTATGGACCTTGTTTCCTTTCAGCTTCTTTCTTTTCTTAGTATGATTCTTAGTTATGAGTTGATTTTGAAAAGTTTTCTGCATAAATTTGTTGCTTTTGAGAGATTGTAACCTGAAATGTTCAACATACTCTTTTATAACCCTGCACTATGGTCAAGACAGACAGGTGTCATTTTCAAATCCTGTTCAAAAGGTGATTTTGTGGAACAACTATGGAAACATGTTTTGGGGCGATTTCAAAACTTACACCTGTCTTGTTCATGAGGTAGAGTAGGAAAGAAAAAACATTGGAAAAATGTGAGGCCCAATTTTTGAAAAACAATAAAGGAAGTTTTGAGTAAAAGTTAAAAATGCATTGAAAAAAACATTAACTGGACTTACCTTGTTATCAGTTCACAGTCCAACACTGTAGGGAAAGCATCAGTGGTCAGTTAGAGGAGTACATAATGGGGCCCTATTGAGGTGAATGAGGTATGGTTGGGGGGTTGCTGAGAGGGATGATGTGGGGCTGGGCTGGGTGCAGGGGGTCTGGGAGGCATCACTGTACAATTTCCTTTAGTTTTTTTAAGTTAAGAAAAAACAGAAAAGAAACTACCATGGATGGCTTTCTTTGTTTCAGAAAAGATATGCATCAAGGAGACTAACACTGGGGATCAGGCACCACAGTGTCAAACAATGGTGGAGGTGTTGTATAGTGGCACCATGGAGTGGACACCCCATTTTCAGACTCTGGCAGGGGTGTCATGTAGCAGTACTGGGATTTGGCCCACCTGTGTCAGACTGTGGTGGTGGATGTTGTTAAGCAACACTGAGGATTGGCATCCCTGTGTCAGACTGGGGAGGGGTTATGTAACAGCACCAGGGATTTGGCACCCTAGTGTCTGGCTTGGGTGTGGTGGGGTCTAAGTTGTGTCACCGAGAATTGGGCACCCCAGTGTCCCACAATCAACAATGTCAGAGAGGAGGTTGTTTCCAAGGTGGGTGCTAAATCAGCAGTTTTGGGGCATCACTCCTCAAAAACCTCCACGAAAAGCTGTGCTGTGTGGAAGATCAGCTATTTGTGGCTCCAACTCCTCAGGATCCCAGAAAAAAAAGTTTTGCCAGCAGGTGGAGGTTCACTGCTGATGTCAGTAGACATCATTGCTAGGGTGGGCAGGCAGCTCGGCAGCACTAACAAAGCAAACAAGTAAAACTGTGCAACATCAATGCTGTTCCCATGAGACAAAGAAACAAACCCCTTAGTACCACGCAAGCAATACCTAAAGCACAGAAATAGGTTAGCTGCCATATTGGTCCTTGTAAGAACAGATCCAGAAGCAAATGGTTTGATATATTTTATTGGACCAACATAGATGCTACATTTGTAACATCTATGTTGGTCCAATAAAAGGTATCAAACCATTTGCTCCTGGGTCTAAAGCATAGAAAAATTTCCCAGTAGGAACTAACAGATGCACATGTGAAACTCCATTTTGGTGCATTTTCCAACATTCTGATCGAATGTGTACTTTAAAGGAAAACAGAGAAAATGCAGAGAACAGAGGGAAGTAGGCAGAACTGGATGGAGATCATTGATTTGAAACTGTGATAGGTGGAGGAGAGCCAAGCCCTTAAAATCCCTCTCCCAGAGTAATAGCAATATATTTGCTTTGCCTTTGGCAAGTAAACATAAATATGCAATACAAGCTATCTGGCATGATTTCCCATGGCTTAATCCACATTTAGTAAGTCAGTCAAAGTATTTTTTCTGTAAGTGTCCAACATTTCTGTTTCTTATTTTTTTTTGTATAATTTGTTTATTGATTTTATAGAAGAATCAACGACATTACACAATAACATAGACATACAAACAAACAAATGCATCTCATAATTCATTGTTATTACATTCTGAGGTTTCTCATCATTATTTTTCCTTTTCTCATTTAATTCCATGTGTTCACAGTTGTCTTTACTGAACCCTTTAACTATCGTATCCTCTCATTAAGACAGTAATATAACAATGAGGCAACCAGGCGATGAGGCAATGAGGCATGGGAGGCCCAAAAAACTCCCTCTATATCCAATCCTACTCCTACTCCAGGCCACAATGCAAGATAATCATCTCTTCATTATTTAATGTTGCCAGGAAAGGGACCAATTCCCTATAAAATGTATCCTGCCTATCACTCAGTGTCAATGACAGCCTTTCCAAAGCCAGATTCTGTAACACTAGTTGGCGCCATTGAAGGTTGGTAGGGACTACATGGCTAACCCAGGTTTTTTGGATACAATGTCTGGCCATCATCAACATTATTCTGACCCACCGTGGCAGTTGCTCCCACTCTCCTGCCTCTCCTGGAGACATACCAAACAATTCCATTATAGGATCCATTTGAATGGAGAACCCCACCATTTGTGTTATTTCTTTACATATTTTATTCAAAAAGACCCTTAAAACCCTATAGTTCCAAAAGGAATGAATGTATGTCTCTCTCTCTTCTCCACACATGCCACAGAGAGGAGAGATGGATGGGTGTGCCTTGCGCACCACCATCGGTGGATAATACGCTCTGTGCAGGAACTTATAAAAGGCCTCCTTAAACTTATTACAAATTGAGAGACCCATGTGACCCACCAACATTTGTCTCCAACTATTCTCTGAAATTTGGGTGCCCAAGTCTTTTTCCCACAATTGTTTAACTTTCTGTGTATAGTCTGGGAATATTTCTCTCCCCTCTTTACCACCTCACCAATAAACCCTTTTGGGTCTATTTGTGTTCTATGTATCATCGTCTCCACTGGCCCCCATCCATGTGATTCACCCACGCCCCTCTCTATCTTTGATAAGAATACCCACAATTGCAAATATCATAAGGTTTGCTGTCCTTGTAGGCCCCTCTCTCTTACAATATCTTCCAATGCTCACAGTATATCCTTACTAACCAGGTTACCCACACATTTAACTCCCTTTCTTTCCCAGTCCCTGAACCCTCTATCCTCTAGTCCCGGTAAAAAAAAAAGGATTTCCCTCTATTGGTAATAATAATGTTTCCCCTTTATTAATCCCTCTAGATTTCCTAAGAAGGTTCCACGCCTCCAGTACTGATTTTACTAAGGGGTTATGACCCCCTTGGGCAGCATAAGCCTGTATACCTTTAGAACATAGGTATGCAGATAGATGTCCCTGACACCCCCATTGTTCCATCGTGACCCAACTTGCCACTGCCAGGCGGTATACCCAGTCAGCAATGTAACGCTGTTGGATGGCTAAATAATAGGTTGTTATGTTGGGGAAATTTAGACCTCCCCTAGTCGTCTCGGCCTTAAGTCTCTGCAGCCGAATTCTTGGTTTGTGCCCCCTCCAAAAGAACTGAGTAGCCAATTTCTCTATCTTCACAATGTCCCCTTTAACAAGATGCATAGGAATCATTTGCATCGGGTACAACATCCTTGGCAAGATATTCATTTTCAATAAGTTGATTCGCCCCAACCAAGCTATAGGTAACTGCATCCATCTCCTCAAATCCATTTCTATCACCTTAAGAAGTGGTGTGTTATTTAATCCATACAAGGACCCAATTGTCCTGCCCACTTTAATGTCCAAATAGGTGATGCATGATTCCTGACCCTGTATCCCCATTGCATATCAATAGCCTCTGCCTTAGGGAAGCAAAACATTTCAGATTTATTTAAATTAATTTTATACCCAGAAAATGTGACAAATTTCTCTATCAATTCCAATAGTAATGGTATAGACTTCTGAGAGTCTCTAACAAATAACAACATATCATCTGCATATAGGGTGACCTTATGCATAACCTCCTCCTCCCCTTTAATACCCTGGATCCCCTGACACTGCCTTATTGCTGCCGCTAAGGGCTCCAATGCCAGAGCGAACAGCAGTGGTGACAGCGGGCACCACTGCTGCGTACCCCTCTCCAAATCAGATGGTGCGGAGAGCATCCCATTAACCAAGACTCGTGCTCTGGGGGCTTGATACATAGCTTTAATCCACCCAACGTATGACCCACCCAGACCAAACCAGGTCAGCACCTCAAAAAGAAAAGGTACTCCCACTCTACTCTGTCAAAAGCTTTTTCCGCATCCATAGATATGATATATATTTTCTCTGTCTCTTGCCCTGCCCTCCAAACCACATTAAGCAATCTACGCATGTTTTGATAGGATAACCTCCCTTTATGAACCCGGTCTGGTCTGGGTGTATCAACGTAGGCAGATAATCCTCCAGCCTCATCGCCAAAATCTTGGCTAAGATCTTGAGGTCACAATTTAGTAGCGAAATCAGTCTATATGAGGCACATTCTAGTAGCTCCTTGCCTGGCTTAGGTATCAGGCATATCGTGGCATCATAACAAGTATCTAGTATCCGCAGCTGTTCTTCCCCCTTATCCCCTTGGAATATCTCACATAGTGTGCCCGCTAACTGACCCCCTAGTGCTCTATGAAATTCCAGTGGAAATCCATCTGGAACACCCGCCTTACCTTTTTGCATTTTGCCAATAGCTTTTATAACCTCTTCCTTTCTTACCGGCTGGTTTAAATGGTCTCTCTGACTCACTGTTAGCCTGGGTAGTTCTATTTTGTCTAAAAATTCTTGCATCCACCGCCCCCCACCCTTACATTCTGTTTGTACAATTGGGCATAAAATATCTGAAAGCAGTCCCTCACTTCCCCTGCCTCCCTATGCACCCTACCCTCCCTGTCCTTTATCCCTACTATCCTAGTGGGGCATTTGCCCCCCCCCCATGAGTCTAACCATAAATGGGCCCAGCTTGTTAGACCACTCAAACATCTGGCGTTTAGTATAAAACCATGATTTCCTAGCTTCTCCATGTACCAGGGAATTCAATGCCTCCCTTGTAGACATTAGCAACTGACCTATTGCGTCTCCCTCTCCCTGAGCCACCCATCTTTCCAAATCTTTGAGCTGCTTCTCTAATTTCTGCCTCTTTTCTTGTTTCTCTTTTTTAAACTTGGCCATATAAGCAATTATTTAGCCTCGCAGGAAGGCCTTCCTAGCATCCCAAAAAACAGAACTGGGCACCTCTGATCCTTGATTAGTTTCTTTGCAAAAACACCACTGTTTCGATAAGTATTCCATAAATTCCTTATTAGGAAGCATATATGTAGGGAATTTCCATTGCGGGGGCGTGTCTTTTATCCCTTGCATCCTGACCCTCCCTATCACCATAGCATGGTCTGAGATGTGGATCAGGCTATGTGAAACATCAATTAACCTGTCATTCCATTCTTGTGGGACCAGAATATAATTGATTCTTGTCCAGGTCCTGTGTGGGTTCGAGAAAAACGTGTATTCCCTGGCCCCTGGATTTACTGTTCTCCAACTATCTATTACTTCCAGGTCTAGCATGCCCAACCACCATTGATTTAATGCCTCTGACCTTCTCCTTTTCCCTCCTGAGTGATCCATAATTGGGTCTGATACACTGTTTAGGTCTCCCCCTAGCACAAGGCCAGGGAACTGTTCCCTAACTAACAAGTCCAGAAGCTCAGGGAAGAATTTCGGTTCATATGTAGCAGGTGCACATACGTTACCAAATGTGATTTGTTCCCCATACAGTTGCCCCACCACAAAAACATATCTACCTTCTCTATGGTCTTTCACAACTTTTTGAACTTCAAATGGTAGACTCTTATGCAATAGGATAGCCACCCCCCATTTCTGCGAAGAATAGGAAGCGGCAAAGCACTTACCCACCCACCCCCTAACAAGTTTTACACGCTCAACATCCGATAGGTGGGTCTCCTGTAATAGTGCTACTTGCGTACCCTGCTTTCTAAGTGCTGTTAAGAGCATTGTGCTCTTGATCGGACTTGTGACCCCCAGCACATTCCAGGAGACAACTGTTAAATCTTGTTTACTACCCAAATTCTTTTTCTTGTTTTTCTCCTGCACAAGAGCCTACCATTGGACCCCCCCCCATGCCCTCCAATATACCGCCTCAGCACTCCCCTCGAGTTCAGCATGAGATGCATGCAACAACATACAACAGAAATATCAACAAGATAACAGAATAACATAAACATTGACCCCCCACTAATTGAATATGAAGATCTCCTCCTAGATTCCTTCTGGCCCCCATCTGATCACTCCAGTGGAGTACCTCCCCATTACATCTTTTACCACTTTGTATTTTCCCAAACCGTACCCCACCCCCCGATGACACCAAATGCATTCCCAGCATGAGTGTCAAATTACCCCATCCAGTGACATCAATGCTCCACTGCTCCCACCTCAACCGCTACCTTTTACTAGTCTACTTATTAAAGAAAACAGATTGAGATTTATTACACTGTATGAGCAGGAAATAATTTAACCCCCCACTACCAGCTTTAATATTTCCCTGTGCAGCCTTGCCCTCCACTTACACCCTAATAGTACCCGATGGTGCCCAATAGGAGCACGCCCCTGAAAAGCTTTACATCACCCCGGGTCCCTCGAGGAGGCATGCCAGATTATCTCCTAATTTAATTCCCCTCTCCTATCCCATCCTCCAGCCCCAGTAGGCCCTTCCTCTCCTCGTTCATCGGTGGTATTTCTCTCTCCCCAGAGGCTTCCGCTCAGAAAGTCCTAAGGCCATGAGAAAAGGGGTAGGCCACGCCTCAAACATACGCACTAAGCCCTCCCTGACCCACAAGCTCACAAGCGAGCCATCCGATTCCTTTCTGCGACCCCTCAGTCTTCTTGTACATCTTGAATCATAGCATTCGCCTCCACAGAGAACTAATCTGTCCCAAATATTCACCATCTACATGTCCGTTACGTCCCAAGAAGGACAGCAGCCAGAATAATAGACCCTTTGCATTTCAGGCCAACTACCTGTCCCAGTCTCTCATCAGGGAAAAGGCCGCAGGACAAATCTTCCGCGCTCCGGGTGTACAGAATATTCCCCATGTTCCCATCTCAGCTGCTCAGGTCATACAAACAGAAAAACATTTCTAACATGGGTGTTGCAACGGCAACGAACTCACAGTTCGATATCTGGTTAACCTTCTCCGTGCCATCATTTGCTCAGCTTCTTCTGCAGGTCATGCCACGAATATTTCTGCCTTGTTAAGCTCCCAGAAGGAATACGTCACTCCCTCATGTTTTATCTTTAGCACTGCAGGGTAGATCATAAAGTTTTCGACCATAAGATTTCTCAGTTGAGCCATGAGTGGTTTAAACACCTTTCTTTTCTGGAGAAGTCGTAGGGAGTAATCTTGTGAAATGAACATGCGCGCCCCTTCATATTCCAGTGCCCCCTTCCCTCTATATGCTGTCAGGATCACTTCTCTATCCTGAAAAGCATGAAAACGGGATGATTATCTGCTGCAGGGGCCTGGTCTCCTGAAGGTCGTAGCATTACAGATCAATGGGCCCGTTCCAGCTTGAGACTGCCATTCTTAGGCTGAACTCCTAGCAGCTCCGGGACAGTCCGGGCACAAAAGCTCATCACATCTCCCTTCTCTGCACCTTCTGGTAAGCCTCTCAGGTGGGGATTAAGTCAATCAATCAATCAATTTTTTATTTATAAAAGGCGCTTTTCTTCAATCCAAAGCACCTGTACAATAACATAAAACAATAAATAAACAGAGTTTAAAACTATTATGAATCATTAAAAGCTAGACTAAAAAGGTGGGTTTTCAAGGCTCCTTTAAAGATCAGGACAGTCGGACTATTTCGCACCTGACGAGGTAGAGAATTCCACAGGGTCAGGGCCATAAAACTAAATGACCTAGCCCGAAGATTTCAAACAGACCCTGGGAATCTCCAGCAATCCCTCATCAGTGGATCAGAGAGGCAGGAGGGACAGTAGGGGCGAAGGAGCTCTTTCAGGTAAGTTGGTCCCTGGTCATGTGAGCTTTATAGGTCAGAAGACTGACCTTGAAGGTGATTCGCCAGTACTGGCAGCCAGTGCAGTCCACGGACTATTGCATATAGGCGACTGGATCTAGAAGAACCAGTCAACAACCTGGCTGCTGCATTCTGCACTAGCTGCAGGCAGTAAGTTCAACCCCGATAGCCCTAGGTACAGGGAGTTGCAATAGTCAAAGCGGAGGTAACAAAGGCGTGGATCAATGTTGGAAGATCTTCTGGAGGAACCAGATGCTTCACCCTGGTGATATTCCTCAGATGGAAAAAGGAAGGTTTGACCACTGCTGACACCTGAGCTTTAAGCGTCAAGTGGTCATCAATTATTACGCCAAGATACTTCACCTGATCTGAGGTTGTCAGTGGAGCGCCTGCAAGCCATAAGCCAGAATGCAATCCAGCTGGCAAACCCGCCTCACAGCAACCTTTATCCACAACCAACACCTCAGTTTTCTCGGGGTTTAACCTCAACCAACTCCCATTCATCCAATCTTGGACTTCTGCAAGGCAGTTATTAAATACCGACAAGGCAGCATCCTGGCCAGGCACAAAGACATATACGGCTGGGTATCATCAGCATGCAGAAACCCAGTCCCTATCATCTTATAATCACTCACAAAGGCAGCATATACACTGCGAATAACATAGGTGCTAGAATAGAGCCCTGTGGTACCCCGCAAGGCAGGGAGACTGATGCCAAGGAAAAAATTCCCGACACCACCCTCTGAGTCCTACCCTCGACGGTAGTAGTTTTCCTGATAGTCCATGGCATCTTTTAACTCCTCCAATTCTTTATGTAACTGCATGATTTGTCTTGGTGTCTCTGCACTTTCATCCTCCAGCTGTGATATCCTTTCCTCAGCCTCCTCTATTCTATTGGAATGCACGGCCTGTTGCTCAAGCACTTCTTGGAGTTTTGAATCAATCTTCTCCTCTAATTTCAGTAATCTGGGCTCCAATGCAGCATTCACTTGGCCTGTAACCTCTCGGCCTAACGCACCAATTTCGGCTGCTGACAAGAACATTTTGCCCATGCTTTCACTTGACGTGGAGGCCATAGGGGCTACTGCCTTCTTCCCTTCTTTTCCGGCATTCCGCTGACTTTTTCCCATATTAGACACAAGATATTCCTCCATAACACTTTCCCGAATGATTTTGCACCACTGCAATATTATGGGGTTAACTTTTTCTGCTCTAATTTTAATTTTAACCGGCTGTTAGCACGGAGCAGTGTTGTGGCATGTCTATCTCATTAGCTGCTCATCAGCGCCCCCTTCTGCTTCTTATTATTGTCTCAAGCAGCTTCCCTGGTATTGATGTTGACACTTAACAGTCATACAGTCTCAAAGACAAAGAACCTCTGTGCGTAAACACTGAGGCAAGAGTTACCCCAAAGGGCATTTGGCTGGGAAGCCAAGTTTCAAGAAAATACAAAATCACACATGCCCCCACAATGCAAAGCATCATGGGCTGCATATGCAAATCACCACAGAATGTTATGCTGGTCCAACTTTAAGCAGAATTGCATGGTGCCAAAAGGCCTCTCACACAGTTTGCAAAGGGTGCTAACAGAAGACATAGACACGTGTTTCGTCCTACCAGAACTCATCAGTATGCCTCATCTGTTTGACACCCCAGTGGAATGGACCAGCTACCCATAAGGCAGTGTGCCTGGGATATATTGTGGTGAACCCATTAAAATAAAAAACTATTTAAAAGACAAAGAACCTCTGTGCGTAAACACTGAGGCAAGGGTTACCCCAAAGGGCATTTGGCTGGGAAGCCAAGTTTCAAGAAAATACAAAATCACACATGCCCCCACAATGCAAAGCATCATGGGCTGCATATGCAAATCACCACAGAATGTTATGCTGGTCCAACTTTAAGCAGAATTGCATGGTGCCAAAAGGCCTCTCACACAGTTTGCAAAGGGTGCTAACAGAAGACATAGACACGTGTTTCATCCTACCAGGACTCATCAGTATGCCTCGTCTGTTTGACACCCCAGTGGAATGGACCAGCTACCCCTAAGGCAGTGTGCCTGGGATATATTGTGGTGAACCCATTAAAATAAAAAACTATTTAAAAGACAAAGAACCTCTGTGTGTAAACACTGAGGCAAGGGTTACCCCAAAGGGCATTTGGCTGGGAAGCCAAGTTTCAAGAAAATACAAAATCACACATGCCCCCACAATGCAAAGCATCATGGGCTGCATATGCAAATCACCACAGAATGTTATGCTGGTCCAACTTTAAGCAGAATTGCATGGTGCCAAAAGGCCTCTCACACAGTTTGCAAAGGGTGCTAACAGAAGACATAGACACATGTTTCATCCTACCAGGACTCATCAGTATGCCTCGTCTGTTTGACACCCCAGTGGAATGGACCAGCTACCCCTAAGGCAGTGTGCCTGGGATATTTTGTGGTGAACCCATTAAAATAAAAAACTATTTAAAAGACAAAGAACCTCTGTACGTAAACACTGAGGCAAGGGTACCCCATGGGCATTTGGCTGGGAAGCCAAGTTTCAAGAAAATACAAAATCACACATGCCCCCACAATGCAAAGCATCATGGGCTGCATATGCAAATCACCACAGAATGTTGTGCTGGTCCAACTTTAAGCTGAATTGCATGGTGCCAAAAGGCCTCTCACACAGTTTGCAAAGGGTCCTACCAGGACTCATCAGTATGCCTCGTCTGTTTGACACCCCAGTGGAATGGACCAGCTACCCCTAAGGCAGTGTGCCTGGGATATATTGTGGTGAACCCATTAAAATAAAAAACTATTTAAAAGACAAAGAACCTCTGTGTGTAAACACTGAGGCAAGGGTTACCCCAAAGGGCATTTGGCTGGGAAGCCAAGTTTCAAGAAAATACAAAATCACACATGCCCCCACAATGCAAAGCATCATGGGCTGCATATGCAAATCACCACAGAATGTTATGCTGGTCCAACTTTAAGCAGAATTGCATGGTGCCAAAAGGCCTCTCACACAGTTTGCAAAGGGTGCTAACAGAAGACATAGACACATGTTTCATCCTACCAGGACTCATCAGTATGCCTCATCTGTTTGACACCCCAGTGGAATGGACCAGCTACCCCTAAGGCAGTGTGCCTGGGATATATTGTGGTGAACCCATTAAAATAAAAAACTATTTAAAAGACAAAGAACCTCTGTGCGTCTCAGCCTTGAAGCATTTTATGAATATTGGTGCTACAAGGGACAGCCTCCATTTATCAGGTATGTACTGTATACAGTTCTCCATGACTTACTGAAAATTATTTCCAGAAGCAATAGTTACCTGTAAAAATGATATTACACATTCCCCAAATTCATTGCAACATGGGTAGTTTATACAAATCAAACAGAATCTAGTGCTCCCATTGAGGTTTTCTCCTATTTTTTTACTTGCACTCTTGTGTTACAATAATTCAGAATGGAGCTCTTAGCTTTTATTGCTCAGTGGACGCATAAATTAAGCCTGCCCACCTGTGTGCATGGTGACCCTTTATAGACCAGTACCAATAGTACATTACTTTATTTTTATATGCTTATATGAGCTGCTGCCTGCTACTTTACTTTTTCCTGTGTGGGGCCCCATTCAAGCCTCCTTGTTTCTAAATTTCAATGTGCAGTCCAAAAAAAGATCCTAGGTGATGAGTGGGGAATAACTGAAAAACAGAGGAGGACATCTCTCCAAAATCAAGTACAGTTAAAATTTAACCTATTCAGCCCCCTTAATTCACTGTTTCAATTACATTTCATATAAATCACTATGGTTTGCATAGGTACTACTGGTGAGGGACAAGGCAAATATTAAGAAATATAATCCAGCGACCCCCTACTTAATCCACAGGAGCCCATAAATCTTCTAAAGTTTTTTCACCATGTTCTTACCTGTATTCACTTTTCTTGCTGTAATTTAGAAAGGACAGAGAACTGTACCAGTTAAAGAGCAGAAGGAAGCAGGGAAGGCAGTCAGAATAGCAAAGGCCCAAACTGAGGAACAGATAGCCAACTCGGTTATGAAGGGATAAAACCTTTATAGGTACATTAGGGAGTGAAGAAAGACAAAGGGAGGAATACTGAGGCTGAATAAAGAGGAGGGTGGGCAGGCAGAGAGGGACAGTGAAAAAGCGGGGATACTGAATGAATACTTCTGCTCAGTATTCACAAAGGAAGAGGAGAGAGAGGTACCTGATCCAGTCAATAGAAGCACTCTGGATAGGGGATCAGTATCAGTCCTTTCACAGAAGAAAGGGTTCTGAAAGAACTCCTAAAACTGAAGGTGGACAAAGCAATGGGGCCTGATGGGATTCACCCCAGAATTCTAAAAGAACTAAAAGGAGAACTAGTAACACCATTGACTACCCTTTTTAACAAATCATGGGAGGATGATGTGGTACCCGAGGACTGGAGGAGGGCAGATGTGATTCCCCTTCACAAAAGTGGGAGCAAGACAGAAGCAGGAAACTACAGACCTGTCAGTTTGACCTCAGTGGTAGGGAAAATGATGGAATCACTTCTAAAGGAAAGAATTGTTGAGTACCTAGAGGCCAGTGGGGCACAGGACCCAAGGCAGCATGGATTCACAGTGGGAAGATCATGTCAGATGAATCTAATTGATTTCTTTGACTGGAAGACCAAAGTAGTAGACCAGGGAGGGGCTGTGGACATGGCCTACCTAGGCTTTAGCAAGGCATTTGACACACTCCCACACAAAAGATTAATAAACAAATTAGCCAGCCTGGGAGTGGGTCCCAGGGTGGTAGCCTGGGTAAAACACTGGCTGGACAACAGGACGAGGAGGGTAATAATAAACGGAGTCCACACTGAAGAAAGGGGGTTACTAGTGGGGTACCGCAGGGTTCAGTATTGGGACCTGTCCTTTTTAATGTCTTTATAAGTGACATTGCAGAGGAACTGGAAGGAAAAGTATGTGTCTTTGCAGATGACACAAAGATCTGCAACAGGGTTGATACACAAGGTGGGGTAGAAAGGATGAGAAGGGACTTGGCAACGTTGGAGGAATGGTCAAATGTGTGGCAGCTTAGATTCAACACAAAGAAGTGCAAAGTAATGCACCTGGGAAACAAAAACCCAGGGGAAGAGTACATAGTGGGGGGTGATATACTGACAACAACAAAAATTGAAAGAGACCTGGGGGTAGTTATATCAGATGATCTAAAGGTGGGCAAGCATAGTGAGAAGGCAGTAAGGAGGGCTGGGGGGATACTGGGATGCATAGGGAGATGCATCACCAGTAGAAAACAGGAAGTTGTTATCCCTCTGTACAGACAGTTGGTGAGACCCCGTCAGGAGTACTGCATACAGTTCTAGAGACCCCATATCCACAAAGACATAGACAGGGTGGAGGCTGTCCAGAGAAGGGCAACCAAAATAGTGCAGGGTCTGCACCAGAAGACATACAAAGAGAAACTAAAGGAGCTTAATATGTATACCTCATGGAAAGGAGGGAGGGGACATGACAGAAACTTTGAAGTACCTCAAGGGAATCAACAAAGTCCAAGAGGGTAGCATCTTTCAGAAAAAGGATGAGCAAGAACAAGGGGGCACAATTTGAAGATAGAGGGGAACGGCTCAGAGGTAATGTGAGGAAGTATTTTTTTCATGAAGAGGGTTGTGGATGCATGGAACAGCCTTCCTGAGAAGGTCATGGAGTCAAAAACAGTGGGGAAATTCAAGAATGCAAGGGACAGACATAAGGCAATTCTAGTGGAGGGTAGGAGGAAGTAGGCTGTTGGTTAACTAGGATCTGCAGCTTATCTATTAGTTAGGGAAATGGGCAGACTAGGTGGGCCAAGCGGTCCTTATCTGCCATCAAATTCTATGTTTCTATGTTTTCATATGTTCAGCTGAAGTGTGAATAAACCTGGACCGCCTTCAGCATGTTGACTCCTTATATTGTAGGCCAGGTACCTATACTACTTTGTTCTTTACATGCGTATGTGAATTGCAGCCTGCTGCTCAGAAGAGAAAGAGGTAGAATTAGCCACACACTGTACATGTTGTTTATGAGGCCATAAGGTACCACACAGTCCTTCTTAATGTGAGCTGAAATTAATTCCTACATTGTGATTTGCATATACTAACCAGGATTATTTCTATGACGGTTATGTGTATGTTTGTATTTCTTTGTAACTTGACTTTATTACCAGTTCCCTACTGGAGTAGCCCATGCTTTGGTGCTTTTGTGCAGAGCTTCTTGTCTGATAAAGTATTTCTCTATGTTGTGCTCACCATTACTCAAACCTTTGAAACCATGTGGCTGGTTCTTCTCCTTCTAGGCTAAGGCCACAGCTATGGCACACTGAATGGATGAAATATGTCTGTGATGTGCTGTATTCAGCCTTTGCAGAACATTTGTGAGCGATTTGTGCTCCATACAGTCTTGCTTAAAGCTGAGCTTACATTTGGGGTATATGTAGTTTCATATATCTTTGAAACTTGGCTTCGTTGACATTGCCCTGGCTTTAGTGCTTTTACACTGAAGTTCTGGGATAGTTGCTTGGCTAGTTTTGACAGAATTTTTGACTTATTGTAGGTTTACTCATTCGCTTAAGCCAATGCAAAATAATAAAGTCTAGAGGAAGTGTAGCTTAGATGTTAGGGCACAAAGCTGTGAACATGGAGACAGGTTCAAAGCCATGCACATGTTCTCTGTGTGACCCTGAGCGAGTAATTTATCTTCCCAGTGCTTCAGTCCATCCAGCTATGAAATGGATAGAGGCAGGCCCCTACTAAAAACAAGATATTTAAAATCAGTAAATACATTGTAAATTAATACAAGGCATGTTTTAGTTAGAGCTGGGGGGAATTTTCAAATTCCACTTTGGGGGTTTTGTCAAAATTTGGGAATTTTGCTTAATTCTGCAGAATTCTGGCAGAAAGTGTTTTTTTGAACTGTGGGCTAGTAATCCAGGTTTTACATAAACTCTGGAATAATATTCAGTGGCTTAAGTAAACCACGGATTCATCTTCAGCAAACCACTCATAAATTCCTCAGCCTTGGTACACTAATCCATGCAAATGAAAATCAAACTGCCAGCCTCTGAATTTACAGCTGAATGTGATATCCAGTGTATGCACTAATGATGAGCATTAGGAAAGTAAAAAAAATGAAAACAACTACCATGAGTGCAATATTTGAGCTCTACCATAAAATAAAACAGAAGCACCACCATAGTTTACTTTTTGACTATTTTTGTGTCTGTTTATCCTCTTCATTCAAGTTAGGCCCTCTTTATAGCACAACCCCACTCCATGTTCTACTACCCATCACTGGGGCCTCTTGCTTGCTGCTTGACTACCCAGTTTCTGTGGTTCCCCCTAACTTGCCCCCTGAGGTGGAGCCTGGTCCTTCCTTTCCATAGCCAGTAACACCCTGAATCTGAGCAGCCCTTCTCCCCAGCAGGAGGTGGCATATCAGGACAATGGGAATGCTAATTGATATGGAGGGGGCAGTAGGACTCAGTGCTTAGTGGGGTATTCCACTATTCCATAAACTGATACCTGAGTGAGTCTATGGTGTCATGTCCTTGCAAGCAATTCCTAGAACCACAACAACTGCACACAAGTAGTGTGAGGACATTCTTCCCCATCTCAGAGGAGGTGAGTATCTACAGGGACATTGCTCCCTCAGTCGAATGACAGGGTGAACCAGGGCAGGGATGCAAACCAAGGTCACTAGTATAGTAAGCCGCATCCCTGCTGCTGTGCTTTAGGCAGAACCCTCCTCCCAAATGGGGGTTATTGGTCTGTGCTGCTGTCACCCCCTTCCCCAGTCAAGACAGGAAATGGGTTGGTATGACCCATGCAAGGTATAACTAGGAGCCCAGAAAAACAGGGCAGTTCTAGACAGCAGCCACAGTGCACAGGAAGGGGAGTGTTTGGGGTACAGGCATGACCAGGAGGAACCACCAGACCTGGTGTGGGAGGAGTTCCAGGACTGACACTCCTGGAGGATTCTCTACTGATGCTGGGCTCCAATTGCAAAAGGGTGCCTGTGGTCATGGCTATGACTGCATGGCTGATGGGGTGGGTGAACACTGAAGTAGGGTTAGGCTTCAGGGCTGACATATCTGGACACCCCCTGCTGCTGTTCATCCCCACAGGGTTGCTAATACACTGGATTGTAGGAGCAAGTCCTCCTTCACCAAGGAGGATCCAGTTTAGGATCCCCTGTCAGAAGGAAAGTTGTGGTCACAGTCCTGAGTGAGTTGCTAAAGTTCATTTGGAGGACATTAAAAGGGGGTTTCCCTCAAAGGGGATGTCCATTGGCTCTTGGATCCAGCTTGGTCCATGAAGAAGTGCAAGAGGTTGGACACTTACTCCATGGCATCAAGGAGTGGCAGCACTCTCTAAGGGTGATGCTGTGGAACAGTGTGAGTTCACAGTACCTCAGTTCTCTTGGAGTTCCTTCAGTCAACCTGATTTTGTGGTTATGAGGAGGATCATCCATAGTGTGCATCCCACAAGTTGAAGTTTGGATCTTGGACCAACTCCCTAATCTTGGGCTGTAGTGATATCATTGGTCCAGTCCTGGTGCAAATAGTCTGGTGCTCCTTGGAGTCAGGTGAGTTCCCTAGCTCCTGAAAGAGGCAGTGGTGACACCTCTCTTGAAGAAAGCTACCTTGAACCCAGTCTGTTTCACAAACTACAGAACTATCTCTAACCTTCCCTTTATTGGGAAGGTTATTGAGAAGGTAGTGGCAGCCCAATTGGAAGACCATTTAACCATCCATAACATCTACGAATCCTTTCAATCTGTTTTTTGTAAAAGACATAGCACCGAGACTGCGCTTGTTCGGGTGCTTAATGGTCTTCTGAGGGTAATAGATCAGAAGAGACGTTCCATTCTGGTTCTCCTTGATCTCTCATCAGCTTTTGACACTGTGAATCACTTGATGTTGATAGCACGCCTGAGGCAGATTTGTGGAATTTCGGGAATCGTTCTACAGTGGTTCACCTCATTCCTCACTGGGAGATCACAAAGAGTTGTGTCGGGAGTTTTTTCCTCTGGCCCAACTCCTTTGTTGTGTGGTGTGCCTCAGGGTTCTGTGCTATCACTCATGTTATTCACAGTGTACATGCTGTCCCTCAGAGACGTTATAAGATGGTATGGGCTGAGGTTTCATGCTATGCAGATGATACCCAGCTATACCTATCTTTTGCACCTGACCAGGATGGAGCTCTTGCAGTGTTTAACAACTGTCTGGAAGAAATCCAGGATAGGATGGATTCTAGTTGGTTAAAGTTGAACTCAGAGAAGACAGAGGTTTTGGTTGTGGACCTGGGCTTTCAGATAGAGAGGTCGCGTGTTGGCACGCCCTCTGGAATTTTTCTTGGTGGTGTGTCACTCCCGACCTCTGGGGCGTAGCTTTGGGGTTGTCTTAGATGACAGGCTGACACTACAGTCTCAAGTGTCGGCTGTTGTCAAGCCTTCTTTTACCATCTGAGGAACATTGCCAGGGGTAGGCACCTTGTTCCGTCTGACACATTAACAGCGTTGGTCCACGCTTTGTGTCCTCACGTCTGGACTACTGCAATGCCCTGTACTTTGGGCTTTCTGGGGTTGAAATCCATCACCTACAGCTGATGCAGAATGCAGCAGCCAGGGTTTTGACTGGGACAAGTAGGTCCTGTCATATCACCCCGGTGCTGCGCGAACTGCACTGGCTTCCTATATGGTGGTGGATCACCTTTAAAGTCATTGTATTGACTTTCAAAGCCCTTCACGATCAGGGTCCGACCTATCTGAAAGAACTCCTGGTGCCTTACTACCCCGGCCGATCGCTTCCGCTCAGCCAATGAGGGGTTGCTAGAGATTCCAAGAGTGAGTCTAAAATCTTCTGGCTGCAGAGCATTCTCTTATGCGGCACCCACTCTTTGGAATTCTCTACCATGCCGGTTACGGGAGTGCATCTCCATGGAGGAGTGCAAGTGTAACATGAAAACTCATCTTTTGCGATTGGCCTTTTGGATGGTTAATTATATTGCAATCTGTTGATTGTGTTGAGGTTTTATTTATATTTTTATTTATTTGATTTTAATGCCTGATGTTATTATGGTATGATTTTACTTATATGTACAGTATTATTGAACTTGTATTTGATGTTATTGTTTTAATGTGTTCAGCGACTTGAAAAATGAAAGGCACTTTATAAAACATATTTATTATTATTATTATTATTATTATTCTGTTGCATCACCCTGTCCCCTAGATCAGTTGTTCATTTTCAGATATAAATGAGGGGAAGTGAAATGGTGAATGTTGGGACTGATTGCCTGTGCTGTAGGCCCTGAAGACGCTCAAAAGGATTGACAGCAACATGACAGAGATATGCTGAGATTTCAAAAAGCTTGAGCACAGAATCGCCACTGTCGAAGAGGCTATAATGGACCTCTTGGAGGAAACTAGTTGCCTGGGCTACATTGTGCTTTATTTATGCCGGTGGGAAAGAGAGCTGATGCAGAGGTGAATGGTAGGAGGAAGAAACTCACTTATTTGGCTTTCCAGAGGACTGTGAGCACCCTGACATTAATGACTTTCTAAAAACATGGTTCCAACAAGAGCTGCAATTGCTCCAGGATTGTAACATTGAAACTTAACAGGTGCATCCTGCCCTGGGACAAAAACCAAAGCCCGGAGCTCCACCACGATCCATAGTGGTAACGTTTATGAAAAAGACCATGAAAGAGAAGCTTATGAGAAAGGTATGATTTAAAAGGATCTTAATTTGAATAGCTAGAGGGTGAAAATTGATCAGGACAAGTATCTCTCTAATGTGGGGATCACGCTGCCCGATATGCCACTAAAAACCTACGATTGTGATCTGCAGCAAATGAACTGGGCAGTGGTTGGGAAAGGGTAAGGATCCACAGGGACAAGTCAACTAGCCTCTGCTGAAGCGCTCCAAGAAGACATTCCAAAGTGGTATAAAGGGGCTAATCAAGTCAAAGGGAGCCACTTAATAAAGTAGCACCACGTTTTAAGCATTGACAGCTGAGCTGAAGTTGGGGTAAATGAATGGTGCAAAGGCTGTTATTTTTTGTTGTTGTTAAAAGAAAGAATACTAGAGAGGAATATTCACTGTCTTTTATTTTTTTGGTTCCATATTAGTACCAAAATTAAAAGACAGTGAATATTAAGTGGATCACTATACAATAGCAGCACTAGCGTTCAGCCAGGGAAAATAAAATTACATGAACATGCTGGGGTGTGCTCAAAGCGCTGAATATAACAGGTGTGAATTTAAACTGTTATACAGTAAATAATTGGTTCAATCTCTCTTGTATCTTTAATTGTTTCCCTCCTGAAGTTGACCCCTCACCCAGTCAGACACATGGGTGACATGTTTAGCTTATTGAACTTTTCCCTCGGCTGACACCTCGTATCACTGGAGTCCCAGCCCACTAACCTGTCCAGTGGCCATAACTATATGATCAGAGCATGAGTCAGTCAGACCCAAAATATGGTACCTTGTGAGGGTGAGGCTCAGACTAAGTGACTTGATAGCTAGGGATCTGCCAGCCACTGGAAGAATTACAGCTATAACTGTTAGTGTCTGGGTCTCTCCTCCACCATCCTCCACTCAGATGTTGCCTTTTCTCTCTTCCTTTTCCCAATGAACATGATTCTGAATGTGGAGACCCTGAGCACAAGAAGGTTCCAATGGTGCCATAATTACAGCACAATTGGTAACACACTAAGAAGAATTTTGCACTTACAAGGGTCGAGCCTGGAATTGACTAAATTACCAGTGGTGACAGACTGAGTGGTAGCCAGGAGTAGACTAACTAATCTAGTACAAACACTCCCAGCCCGGTACCTGAATAAATGAAGCTCAACCAGACTGAACTATTTATTGTCTACAGGAACTTTGAGCTGGGAGCAAGGATATGTCATTAAGAGTACTGCTCTGAGGGATTTCAGCCGGGGTTAGAATTGAGGAGGGGCAAATTTCTTGCCTTATGTGGAGTTCACAATGTTTGATGGTTTTGATAGCTTAAAACTTTTTCAGCAAAGTATTAATGGTTTAGACACAGTTGTGATATGGTGATCCTCTTGACGCAACTATGCTTCTTGGCAGAGAGGATGCCGGATGCACTCAAGTGTGAGGTGATAGTGGGAGACCAGCAGGTATGGCTGTGCTTGCAAACTAACACATGGCTCAAGTCTGGATATAGCTGAGCCATTCACCCCTGGATAACAACAATTGGAAGTGCAGGTAATGTGGAACACTGGTAGCCACACTCAACTTGTCCTGAGGACATATCCACCAAGGATACTGAAGCATCCAGAGCCAAATATGAAACCCACAGGGTAACCACATGATGATTAGGAATTTCCCTCCAGGGCTCTTTGGAGCCTTATTTGTTGGCACACAAGAGGCCCACAGGCTGTCATGGCAGTCGCTGGTTTACTAAATGTAAATAAGTTCCTTTGTCTGTATGACTTTGTGTACTCTCCCCTGGTACTTGCAGGAGGATTTTGATGTTTAGATTCTGTTGTTTTTATCCTGAAACACTGTGACCCAAACAGATGTTAGCATTTCTGACAAATCACAAAGTTGCATGCATACTAGAGCAATCAAGAACCCCTCGCTGAGATGGGTCAATGCAGAAAACTCTGAGACAGAAGTGTCCTCATTAAAGCCATAGGCCAGACTATTTGAAAGTGAAGGATAAACTTGCAAAGGCTTTTTGTAATGACATTTTACATGATGAGTGTCCTTACCTTGATCTCCTATAATGTAAAAGGTAGTAGTTCTGCTTAAAAGTGCCAGGATACTCAAGGAATTGAAGGAGGGATGGTGTGATGTTGGCCTCCTTCAGGAGGCGAGATTATCCAGTGAAGAACACCTAAAGCTCAGACGTGGCCGAGTTGGGCAAAAAGTAAATTATTGGGAGTGGTGATTTTGCTCTGCAAGGGCATCCCCTGACAAGTGACTTACTCTTATACTGACAATGAAAGGAGTGTGGTCATAGTGTCACTGGTCCAAGGTCAGACAGTCCTGCATATTATACAGTATATAGGATAAAGTATGGGGTGCAATGTGTTACGAGAATTTAACACACACCCGAGTTGTTGGATTTCACATAAACCCCAAGGGTGAAGCCCGAGGGGTTTATGATAGCCATCCAACAATGAGAGAGTGTGTTACATTCAGTAAAACACACTGCACCACATATTTCATTTTACATAATTCAAGAGGTTGCATTTTTCCATTGAGAGTATGAAAATGAATGAAATACACAGTCTTACCTTGTCTTGTGGATTTTCTTCATTTGGTAAAATGTGAGGTTATAGCAGTGAAAAACAATAAAGTAATTATAAGAAGTTTTTAAAACTGTTAGAAGCAGGAATTTAATTAACTTTAACAGCAAAAGAAAAAAAAAAAATGTCTGTTTCAATCTTCCGGTTGCTTTTTTTAGCTTGCTACAGGCATTACTAGGTGTTGCTTAGCAGTGGAGTCCTGTAACGTGCAGAGGGAGGAGAAAAGGTGAAAGAAAAGTTGGGAGAAAGCTTTTTTTTTTTTTTGAGGTAGTATGGGAAAAGAGAAAATATCTTGTCGTTTCACAGCGGCTCAGGAGGTGAGTATTTATGGCTGACTGAATTCAAGAGGGACACTGCTTGTGACAGTCTTGAGCTGTATTGCGTCTCAAGCATTTTCCCATTGAAAATAGGTGCGTGAATGCCGTAATACCTACTCAGGTGTTACAGTATTTAATACACACTTTTTTCAACAGGAAAAAATGAAACCCATTAATTATTAACATTTATAGTCCAACACCAGCCACATCCATATTTTTCTGGCAGTTATTTGATAGGATTTCCACAGGCTCGGAGTGCCAGAAGTACTAAAGTACTACTTGCTAGTTACAGCATTTATATTCCCTTTTGAAGGAGGAGGTGGTTCCAGGGTTGGTAGCTTTAGAGAGGGAATGTAAGGTTAGAGAGACAGAGACTTTATCCTGATTGATTGACAGGCGGTGAAACAAAATAGCCAAATCATGGTCCCAAACTTTGTTGAGAACTTGGTTTACAATTCTTAAGGGATTTGGGTACCTCATAGACATTTGCAAACATACCCTGATCAGAGCAGCTAATGGGTTCCACCCCAATAAGATAGACCCCACTTTCAGTAGGTGGGGAAAAAGAGAGTTGAGGTTACTAGGGCAGGCCACAGAAGCAGGGTGGGTTAAAACCTTTGAACAATTACAGGGCGAATTCCATCTGTCGCCAAGAGATTTCTATTGCTACCTACAATTAAGACACTATCTTACGGAAGAGCCTCAAAAGATTTTTAGGAAGTGGGTGACCACTCTCATTTAATCTCAAGACTCCATATTCTGTGTTCTGAACCAAATTTAGAAGCCTGAATCAAAATACAAACAATGTGGAAAGTGCAGGCCAGCGTAAGCCTCACTGAAAGAGACTTGTGTAGATGCTGGGAATTAACATCCAGGACCACAGCTTCTAATAGCCCGAGGTAGCATAGGTGAAAGGTATTGAGTCACGATTTCAGAATCCCAGTAATGACAGCACATGCTGGGGCCTCTTTTCAGACAAGTGTTGTAGGGACAGCCACCAGCGGGCTCACCATATCCATGTGCTATAGAGCTGCCCTACATTAGGTCAATTTCGGATTGAAGTGGGAGAGGGGATACATAGCATCTTGGAAATCCCTTCCCTTCCCTTCACCTGCAACGCCTGGTTTGGGGCCTACCCCTGAAGAGGCTTCAGCAAAGGAAAGTGTTAACTTTTGCCATCTTAATAGCTGGGGCTTCAAAGGCTGACATACAGAACTGGCTTAATGTGGCCCCCGAGCCAATGGCTGGCAAATTGTAAAACAGTTTTGCAAATTTAGTGGATGACTGACAGATCTGAAATATGGTGGAGAAAATCAAAATGAGATGAATGCCTTTCTTCTCATACATGGAGAGAACAGAAGGAACAGGGATATTAAAATAGCTGGCATAGTTAGATTTCTAATAAGAAACAGTACTCGGGGGACCAGCATAGTAAGATGCAGGCAAAATGTTTGAATAGCTTCGTAGAGTGTATACAACTGCCAGTGTGTAGTAATAATGTACACGTATGAGATGGATTGTGATTATAAATTGTATTATTAAGTGCTTGAAGGGACCATTTTGTTGTCTTTGTTTTTTCTTTTCTTAGCTCTCCTCGTTGTTATTTTTACATATGATTTCCTCCTTCCCCTCTTCTCCACTTTCCTACACTCCCTATCAGGTGTTTTCCTAGTTATTTACCAGTTCATTTTGCATGATTTGTACTGTAGACTGTAAGTTGTGTTTTTGTTGTTGGAAAATGAAATAAACTTTAATTGCAAAAATAAATAAAATTAATTATTGCCCATGGTTAGTATGGGGGTGATTATGGAGTAGAGAAGAGCATGAGGTGTCAGGCTGGAGTTGTCACTCAGACCTATCCTGAACCAGTTATGAGTCAGACACCCACGGATACATCTCCCATTGACCTGGTAGCCTTAAACTAATTTGGATGTTGTGGAGAGCATTGCACTTTGGGGGTAAATCCCATGTTGCTATCTACTCCAGATTAGAAGGGGACTAAAATAAAGCCTTAATGAAATGGATGAAAATGTGCAAAGGGATCAGAGCTTGGTCCAAAATGAAATGACTTGTTATTCATTGTCACAGGACTGATGCCCAGTACTAAACCACCCAGAAGCAATTGCTATTAAGTTCAAAGTTTCCATTCCCAGTTATTTCCAAGCTCCTGTGCAGGAGAGAAGAATAAATGTGTTACAGCTGGTGGAGCCTAAAGCTAATGGTAATGGTGTTTGTGAGTCTCTTCATATTTCTTCAACGAAGTGAGCTAAAAAGTAACTATAGTAATTCCAACTTGTGTTTCTCAAACGGCACCACCCCTAAGTCACTACCTATGAAAAAAAACCTAGAGTGACGGTCCTGTGCTATGATCAAACCATAGACTGTTAAAGAAATCCAGGTGCCATCTGCCCTAAGAGCAAAAACCTCCTAAGCCTGTCTAAGGGGTGGTTCACTCCCGGGCTTAAGTTTCTTCCTCTAGGGAAGGGGTGATTACACAGGCAAGCCATAAGCAATACGTATGTTTACATATCAGATGCTATGCATTATCCAGTTTCAGCTATGTAACAGCTATGTGGTTTGTTCACATTCAGGATGTGTATTGCATTTGGATAGAAAGAAGTCAATATCCTGCCAGTCTCACAAAAGAATCATTTCTTACAGTACTTGTGGAAAGTTATCCCTCACGTAACCTGATAACACTGCCATACCCTAAACAATACAGAGATCACTGATTAGTAACATCCAGAGCAAAGATATTTTGGAAAACTTGTGTTGTTGTTTGTTTATAAAACATGTCTCTTAAAGCAGAGCCATACCAACTGGCAGATGCAACACTCTGGGTCACATCACATGATGTACTTGAACAGCTGAGGAATCTGAACTTGAGTCACAAGCAATAGTGTGTGGGGGTGGGGAAGGGATTCATTTGACAAACTGTTTCTTTGCTCATCCTTGCTTGCCCTTCAGCACAGATATTTTGCAACCAGTATCTGACTGTGGCTGGTCTCACACACCAACGCTCTCATATTATATAACAGAATACAGGCACACAGCCACCCATATTTACAGTTAATAGTGCCACCAGCTAGGGTCACCCATGGGAAGAGAGTTCAGTCAATACTCCCCTGAGCTGAGATATTAGACGCAATATTAAATGGGCAATGAAATCCCTGTGTCCTGATTGGCTGAGACTTGCTTCTAGCCATGGCAGTAAGAGAGTACCACCAATGTCTAACAAGCATTTTTCAATGCCGAATGTTGTCTTGCTGGCATTGGCATTGGTAGTGCAGGGGTTAGGGAGATGCTCAATAGGAATGGCAGTGAAGTATGGAACTGACGCCAACCCCACCCCACCCTGCAGAGACTGACAGGCATTGAGGTGTGCCTTTGGGTCGTCATTCATAATGCTCATGCCATTTCACCTCACCCTACCCTTCAGACTCTGACAAGTGTTGCGTTGTGCCTTGGGGTCATCGGGCTTTATGCTCACCCCATTCCATTAGGAAATACGTTGAGATGGGTGCAGTATAGGAGAATGGGGTAAACTTTGGGGCCAAAGAGTCCAAAGCACACCTTGATGCCTGTCATTGGCTGCAGGGTGGGAGTGGGGGTGGAATGGCATGAACATTACTGCCGACAATCCAAAGTCACGCCCCTGATGCCTATCAGTCTGTACAGGGTGGGACATTATGGTGAGAAACCCTAACGCCCCAGGCGTCTGTTGGCACTTGCACTCCAAATTTTCAACACGGGCTTTTTGTGACCCCACTTCATGAAAGCATTTCGGACCTCTGCTCTTGAACAGTGTCACTGTGATTTTGTTAATCTGTCCCGAATGTTGATTTCCTGCACGACTGCACAATTCTGTTGCATGATGTGCAAACACATTTCAGGCAGGATGATAAAATGACAGCTGTACTATTGATAAGGAGGTGTAAAAATTGCAATGTTTAAAATCCGGAGAAAATATTAAAATTCTTAAAAGTTACAACGCAGTATGGAAACTGCACAATGCATGCTCATAACACAGTCATTTTGTGGAATTGTTTCACCAAATGTTCAACATAGAGCATTTGGGACCTCTGCTCATGAACAGTGTCACTGTGATTTTCTTAATCTGTCCCCAACGTTGATTTCCCACAGCGAATGCGCCATTGTACACCAGATGCATGAATACAAATTTAGGGCAGGATGTGAAAAATGACAGCTGTACTGTTCTTAAGGATGTGTGAAGAAATGGCAATGTCGAAAATCTGGAGTGAAAATATTAAAAATTCTCGAAGTTACGAGCATGCGGCAACTGCGCACACACGCTGATAACATGTCATTTTTTTTGAATTTTTTTCACCAAATTTGCAACATAGGTTTTGGGAGCCCTGCTCATGAACAGTGACACTGTCATTTCATTACTCAGTCCCAAAAGGTGATTATGTGCAGTGACAGTAAAATCACCTTTCAGGACTGAATAATGAAATGACAGTGACTGAATTCATGAGGTGGGGTCCCAAGAACCCCATGTGGAAAATTTGGAGCCAAAAGTCGCAAAAATGGTCAAGATATCCACCTAAGTTGACACCCCCCCCAATTGAGGCCATTACACAGCAGCTCAAGAGGTCCATTACCACGGAAACCTCGAGATCTTACAACTGCCTTGTTTGTGTATGCTTGCTCATACACAATATTTTATAGTGTATGGGCAAGCATAATCAGCTCCGTGATCCCCCAAACAAGTCTACCTCTTAAAATAAGGCTACTTGGGATCTGGCCGGTGCCGGACTTTACCATCGTCATGGGTCGCTTAACTGCGCATGACGGTGTTCGATCTTGTTGTGTTCATCACTGGATGTACTTGGTGCAGTACAACAAGATAGTGACGCACTGAGGCAAGCACAACACTGTTGGGAGCATGGATTTCCATGCTCAACAGCAGTCTACCATATACTATATGGCTGTAGTCTTTACTCATATATATTGTATGAGTGGAATGCAGTTATGCATGGTATTCTATGCCTGGAATATGCTTGTTCTGTTGCAGTAGTGATATCATTATATTGTCCTGCTGCAGTAGTGATGTCACTACTTCAGCAGAACAACTTGGAATGCTGCCACATACTTGATTTCCTCTGTACAGTTAAGTTGGAAGTTGTTTTTTTTTTAACTTGAACTTGCAGAAACACCTGTAGCACACTGTGTCAGTAATTTGAGCCTACCACAAACCCTCAAATGCCTCCCCCAACCACAGGTTCACTGAAACAAAGTGCAATGTCCGAAATAGACATGGATGCCCATACACTATATAGAATAGCGAATGGACAGTTCTATGGACAACCAGTGTGTTGTGCCACCTTGGGGATCTGATTCCATTGACCTCTCGAGCTCGCTTTCGGTCACAGTGAATCAGAACCCCTCAATGGCACAACACACTGGTGTCATTAGTTCCCATCCACTGTCCTATATATAAGAAACCTCAACTAGGCCCTAAAAAAAAAAATCCATTAAATTAAATTAAGAAAATAATTTAATGTTATTTACACTCATGAGCCCCCCCTTTACACACACACACACACGCACACTTTTTAAAAATCAAGTACTATTCAAAGGTTCCATTGCTTGTTTCTTTGATGATCATGAAAAATATCCCTCCTGTCCCTACCACTTTGCCAGAGAACTCCTGCTCCTTACCTGACAACAGATAAAATTCAGGTTCTGGCTCCACTTGAGGCTGTGTGTGTGTCTTTGTGTGCATGCCAGTGGAACCAGAAGAATTTTTAAATTGAGTATTACATGTTACTATTCATGTGTGTCGTGGGGGGGGCATTCTAATATTGCAGTAATACTGAGTTTTGAATTCTTCTGTTGCATGGCAAACAATCACACAATGTATTGAGTGTGAAGAAAGGAAGATGACTGACAGGTGAAAACATCTGTGGAGGGACTATTTTACATTATTTAGCAACATTTTAGTATATTTTTGTGACTTTGAATACTTAGAATGTTCTTTTTCAAAGTTGCCTATGGGCCCATTTTATATAAGCAATGAGACATGTCTGGTGTTGGCAGTATAGATACCTGCACACCCAGAGGCTGAAAGGCACTTGGCCTGCAGCCTTGTGCCTCACTATGCCTCTGGGTGTGTGGGTATCTCATACTACTAACACCCAGCTATGTCTTACTGCTTACATACAGAATGTAGCCTGTGTACAAGACTGTTGAAGTTGGCTGTCAGAACTAGGAAAACAAATCTATAGTTTTCCTTAGCAGAAAATTACCTGCATTTCTGAAGCACCACAGCCCCTCACTATGACTCCTATGCACGAATGGGGCAGAGTGGCTATGCACACGTATCTGCAGTACATAGCCACTCCACACCCATTGCACCCCCCCTCCCGCATGGCCGGCCACAGTAGTCATCAATGGGGCATGCAGCCTCCTTCGCCAGAGGGCGCAGAGGGCAAAACAGTTGGGGCAGGCAGGGGGCATGCCAGGGGGTGTGCCCACACTCTGCAACATTCACAGAGTCACAGAGCACTGGGAGCAGAGAGTGCACAGTATGCAGGGGAAACCCTGCCGTAAGGTTTGCACACCTCCTAGTATGCCGCCCCCCCCCATGGTCACCAAATGTCACACGAGGCATGCCTTCCCCCACACCATGCCGCAACAGACCACGGACAATGATTGGTGGTCTGGTGATGGCTGACCAGGCACCAGCCCACTTTTTGTCAGTAGCCATTTCTCAGCACCCGAGGGCGCATGGGATCCACTGGCGGACTGGGTAGGGCATCCCATTGGATGACCGCCCAGTCTGCATATCTGTCCTCTGTGCTCCCGCATACCAGGGGGAGGGGCCGCAGACAGGTGCATACAAGTGGTGCATACCCCCAGGTGCACACCTGTCCACAGGTGTGGCCTTTTGTGGGTGGGACATGGGCTCCAGCACATACTTCCCGCCCCATGTACATATGTATATAGGGCCTTTGTCCTTAAGGGCAACATAAACAGTGCTGTTTACATTTTTAGTATAATTTAAATCTGAGCATGTGAAGTATGTTTAATCCGCCAGTGTATTGTTCTGTGTTTTGTTTTGAAATAGTCCTGTTTTTCCTTATTTAAGGCACCCATTAATGCAGCCTTTTCCCTCAGTGGGACCTATGCACTAAGGAACCAACATTTTTTGCGGCTTGAACACTGTGCACATAAAGGTATAATATTCTAACACATAAGCACCACAGCCATGTGTCATGCACCTATGACATGCTGAGGGTGTGCATAGGTGTCCTACGGGAGCTGCACTGTGGCAGCACTATGCACAGGCAGATGGAGCATGGCTGCCTAACAGCATGCCCCCACACGCAAGGGCAGCACTAAGTGCAATATGACTGTCCATGGGTGGTGCCATGCACAGCTCTACCCCATGCAGAAGGTTGCTGTAAACCACAGGCATGCAGGATCTGCAGGATGGACCAGCGAGAGGCTATGGGCACTGGCTGTCCAGGACCACCACTCCAAAAGTTCTCCCATACAAAGAGGTCCAGAACCACCCATGCAGCAGTCATGCAGCCACCTACTAATAGCTGGCAAAGTAGCACTCTGCTAGACTACTGAATGACACCAGTTGATAGTGGCAATACCCACCACTACACATATGACACTGCCAACCCCAACATTGTACAAAGCCCTCCTTGCACACACATAGCCCACTGTGCCCCCTCCCACACAGTCAGCAGTCCTACTGGATTCCCACTCCTCCCGCAACCCCCCCTTCCCCAGAGAGTAGCATGCTAGTGTCATCCAGAATAAAGACACAGACACCAGACATATGTGCTGGTTCAGTTTATTACTGTATCAACTTGTACATGTCTACATGATAAATAATACTGTCAAGGAACAGGTCAAATATGAAACACATGCTGTCAATGTCATGGGTCAGCTGCTGAGGTGCTCCTAGTCTTCTCCCCTCCATGGAGATCTCACTAAACCCCCTGGTGTGGATGGGGTGTACCTGTGCCACCAGTACAAGTCTTCGCAGCAGACCACAATACCCTGCAATGAGTGGAACACAGAGAGGACAGATATGAGTGGGATGCACATGCAGAGTGACTGACGTGCAATGACTGCACACAGTTACCTACCCACCCACAACACGTGCCTTTGAGAACTCAACTGCCCTCCACAGCTCCTTGTCGTCATCTTTGTAATAGATGTCTCCACTACCCGCTCTGCATGAGAGGAAATGTGGCACCTGTGAGGCCAGCATGCCAGCAGGTCACCAACACAGCCCCCTGCCCTATCAGGCTGCTTTTGGTGGCTGAGGACCAATCTGTCCAGATGGCTTCTGAAGTCCTGTGGAAACATAAACAAAGAACAGAAATCAACATCACAGCTCCCACAATACATGTCATGCAATGCCCCCAACACCCTGACTGTTGCATGCATACCTCGCCGCTCTACCAGCTCTTAGATACTGCCCTCCAAGTTGTCAATGTATGTCCTTTTGGACATATGCCAATTTACATGAGTATGCCCCCACCATTCCAACCTGTGGTGCCGAAACATAGGTAGCCTGTGCTGCTGGCATTTTTCTAGCTGTACTTGACAGTTAGGGCCTGCTGATGCCCGCACATGCTGCATCACTCCACCAGCATGCCAGCAACATGCCCAGTTAAAGGGGCTCATGGCAGAAGTGAAGGTCTGTCAGTGTCTCTGTCATTGAGTACACCACAGGTACACAGGATGTGTCTGGAACCATTACTGAATGTCCTCCTTCTGGATGTCAAGGTGGAATGCAAACAGGCATTGCGAGTGAGACTGTGGCCACATATATTCAGGCCTCTATGCACACTCTTGCCCTGCAGGACACACACTGCTTGAAGCGATTCTGTTTGGACCATGCCACCATTGCATAGCTAGCCATGCACCTGTCCAGGCCAGTGTGGCCCCATGTGCCTGGCAGTCATGGTTGATATCCGGAGACAAAGGTGCTGTGTTCACTGGCCTACAATGTAACTGGAGCTTCCAGAATGTGGTGGGGATGTCACAGGTGTCAGCCCCTCATCTGTGTCCAGGACACTGCACCAGGAAAAAGACACCATGCTCCTGCATGTGCATGAACACATAGTATTTCCCACTGTAGAGGCTGAAATACAGTCCACAAAGGAGGTATTCTATGCCATGCATGACATGCCCAATATACTGGGGTAATTGACTGCATACATGTTGCAATCCTGGCACTGTTGATGGATGAGAAGGCAAACAGGAACCATAAAGGGTACCACAACATAAATTGCCAGATAGTATGTGATGCTGCAGGTATCATCACTAACATGTGTGCCATGTACCCTGGGTCATGTCTTAACTCCTGTATCTTCAATGGGACCAAGCTGTGTGGTCTTCTTGCTGCACACAGGGTGGGGATGGATGGCTGATAGATGAGTATACGTATGCAGCACAGATGCAACACTGGTGGATGCACTACTGGAGCTTGTTACAATGGCTGTTGTTTAACCACTGCATAGGTGACAGCAGATACACACTACAGGCATATTTGATGACCCCATATCTGGAAGAAAATGGTGCACAGTAGGAGGCATACAATGAGGCCCACAGGAAGACATATTCTGTGACCAAGAGGACAATGAGAATACTGAAGATGAGGTTCTGGTTCCTGGATCTGACAGGTATCACAATGATGCTTGCTCCAGGGAGGGCATGCAGAGTGTTTACAGCATGCACCATGTTGCACAACATGGCTGTGCACTGATGGCTATCCTTGCTGCAGGACAGACAGGAGAATGTGCCCCCTGCAAGGGGGTGGGCTGCCAGGGACATGGTGATGAAACACTGTCCAGATGGATGACATGTTATGCACTCATGTGGGAAGCATTCTGCTTTTGGAGGGCCACCAGTGTGACACTGTGATGATGTCCTAACCTGAGTGCCTTTCTGCTACAGGGGTTATATGTGAACATGCCCACAGTTGAATGAGGTGTTCATATGTATCTATGTATGGGGGTGGGATGATGTGGCTGTGTACATGGTGTTCATATGTGGCTATCTACTGGGTGTGATGTGGCTGTGCATCAGTTGGTGAAATGTGGTGGCATAAAGTGTTCTGGCATGTATATGGTATTTGCTTTCATGTCACTGTGTTAATGGCAGGAGCTGATGGCAGGAATCACTGCTTCCTGGACAGCTGCCGTCCTAGCCATGTTGATGATGGTGTGCCCAGATGCTGGATCTTTGCCATTTCTTTGCTTCCTTCATGTGGCCATCTGTCTGGCTGTTTATCTGGCACCTTCCATGGTTGACTGCCCCCATGGACCTCTGGTATGCTGGGGCTAGCATGAGTCTGACACATCAGGGCAGAAGGTTGTGCCTCAGGGCCATGAGGACTGACTTGTGTGGGGTGCACTGGGATATTAAGCTGTGCCTCAGGGCCACAGGAGCTAGTCTGTGCAAGGTGCAATGGGGCACCAGACTGTGCCTCAGGGCAAAGAGTGCCGGCATGTGCAAGCTGGACTGGGACATCCGGGTATAGCATGAGAATGGACTGGGTGAACGTGATGGCCCCAGATAGTAGGTGGTCCATCTGCCTCTCAAGGATGTGGCTTAAGCTGTTGGGCATTTTTCTCACCTCAACGGTCAGGTCCTTCAGGGCTCTGGGTTCTGGCACTGTGCCTGGAGCTGCTCTCATTCCAGCTGCTACACCTCCAGCTGGTAAGTGTGAAGTATACCACATGTGGATGGTTCCATATCCACTGGATGGGCAGCTTGAGAAGCCCTCATTCCCACTGTCACATGGCTGTTCTGTGGTGGCAGGCCATGCATGCAGCCAATCACATGTGGCTGTAGTGCTGTGTACTCTGTGCCCTGCTGTCCACCACAGGGCAGCTGTCCACAGTGTGATTGCTGCAGGGATTCAGTACAGGGATGGGCATCAGTAGACTGCCTGTGGGGACAGTATCTGCTCATCAATGGCCACCTGAGTTTCCTCCACTGTCTCTGTGACTGTGTCCTCTGGTACTGTCTCATCACGTGCTATGCCAACTGACTCCTGTGTTGTACCTGAATTGAGAGAAAGGATGGCCGACACATGCGGTGGTACAGCCATTGGTGTTTCTTGATGTGCTACGGGCCATTCAGGGTGTCATCTACTTCTGCCATCCCCCTGTCCCCAGCTGCCTGTGTAGGATTGGGATTTGTAGGAGGGTCACTGTAAGGTGCAACACAGGAAGGTTAGCATTCATATGACATCAAGGACATCTTGGCCCTTGTTCCTGCATTGTACTACATACCTGGCACACTGTCCATGCCCTCCTCCTCCCTGAGCAGGGTCACCTCAATGAGGGTGTCTACCACCATCTTCTCAATGGGTGTTAGGCTCTGCCCTGGTCTGGTGGGCCTCTGCCCATACCTAATCTGGACTGTTTGATGGCTGCCACATTATGCTAGACAGCCAAATGGAGTTCATGCCATTTATGTCACTTATCTTTAATGGCCACGAGTATCTGTGCCTCTAGACTGACTGCATTCACAGAGGCCTGTGTAGCAAGACACAGGTGGTCTTTGGTCTCAGCTGGTGCCTTGAGGGACTGTGCCCCATACAGGATGCGCACAGTGTTCATGGTTATCTGAGACCAAGGATGCCACCTGCCCACTTGTGAAATTTGTGGGCCATGACCAGCTGCCATGCATGACTGGCTATGTCCACTACACTGTGCAGTCCCACCGGTGCCTTCAGTCCCTGGTAGTGAAATGAGTACCTCGGGCACAGCCCTGCTTCCTTCCACCATTGACTGCTCTCCTTCATCCATCGCAGTAGACACTTCTACATTTTTGCACGGGGCAGCACCAGTGCCCATATATGGTTGGGTCAAAGGACAGGCCGTAGTAGTTTGAGACCACCCAGGGTTCACTCTGCATGGCACTGTGCATGTCCACAGACCACGCCCATACTCCATTTTCAAATGAAAACTTTTGGCTCAAGGTGCCTGCGACAAAGGTGTATGATGCAAGTGGCACCTTGTGTCAAAGTCTGTGGCTATCCCAATTTTCAAACACTAGCTGTGTTAAAATCATGATGCTTGAGGCAAAGCCCCCCATGCCACTTATGTGGCAAAACTGCCAATGCGCCAGGTTTCAAGGGGCTTTGCACTAAATTGGGCTGCACCATCTCTTTTTGCTATTCTACAAGCCCCACCATGGTCGCAACAGGAGCTGCCATTAGATTAGCCAGAGGTGGTCTAAGGATCCATGCCACTGCCGGTAGGGCAGCAATGGGGAGCTTTAAAGAGGGCACTGGGAAGAAGAAGCACAGGGGTACCCTTGAGGTGAGGGGGGGCAAAGTGGCACTGTGTGGAAGTGGTGGCACCCTGTGAGTGCCCTGCATTAACACATACAGCAAAATGGACCTGGTATAGGGGCTGGCAGTAAGGACTCGGCCTCATAAAGATACAGCCCTGGCACCTGCCCCATAGATGCCACTGACCCCAACACCATCGGCAGGTAGCAGTGGCTGCAGGCTGCAGGGTGCAAGTGGTGTCTGGGAACAGTCTCTGGGCACAGCAGCTATCCTCTGATCCCAGACCCCCCGCATGGAGGTAGGCTGCTGCCCATTGACAGTTTTGGAGTCAGTGGTACCTATGGGGCAGGCGCCAGGACTGTATCTTCCTGAGGCTAGGTCCAGGTCCTTTATTCCTAGCTCCCTGTACCTGATCTAATCAGCTATATGTAGTAGCACTGGGCACCCCCACAGGGTGCCACTTCATCCCCTGCACATTGCTGCCATGCCCTCATCACTCCCTAGGCCAACCCCTGTGCTCCTTTTGCCCTCAGTCCCCTGTTAGCAGCCGTATTTACCCCCCCCACACACACACACCTTCACGGCCCCTCGAGTGTTGCACTAGGTGGCGGGTTGATGGATCCTTCCATCAAACCCCACAGGTGTGCCACCTCTTTGGCGCAACCCTGCAAATGTTACAAATCTCGGGTCCTGGGCACAGGGTCCCTGATGCACCCCAAGATTGCTGGAGCCCTAGATCACCACAACTTGCATTGATCTAAGGGCTCTTTGAAAATCAAGTACATAGAAACATAGAATTTGATGGCAGATAAGGACTGCTTTGCCCACCCTGTCTGCCCATTTTTCCCTACCTACAGCATCAATGCAGACCCTAAATGATATCTTGCTCTTCCTCCTTCCCCCCTCCTTGTCCACTAAGATTCCCTTATGCCTATCCCATACATTCCTGAACCCCATCACTGTTCTAACCCCCACCACCTCTGCTGGAAGGCTGTTCCAGGAATCCACCACTCTTTCTGTGAAGAAGTACTTACTCACATCTCTCCTGATTCTACCCCCTCCAGATTCATAGCATGTCCCCTTATTCTTGAGCCCCTTTTTTCCAAAAAGAATTCCCTCCTGTACCTTATTTACCCCTGTGAAGTATTTAAAGATCTTTATCATATTCCCCTGTCCCGCCTCTCTTCCACAGCATACATATTGAGGTCCTTTAGTTTCTTTTTGTAGGACTTTTGGTGCAGGCCCTGCAGCATTTTAGTTGCCCTCTTCTGGACTACCTCCACTCTCTCTATGTCCTTCAAGAGGTGTGGTCTGCAGAACAGGACACAGCACTCTAGGTGGAGTCTTACCAGTTACCTATACAGGGGGTAACACCACCTCTTCTTTCTGCTTTTGATACCCTTCCTATGCACCCCAGCATCCCACTAGCCCCCCAACTGCCTTGTCTCACTGCCTAGCCACCTTTAGGTCATCTGGTAGTCTCCTATATAGAATGGTGCTGAAAGTCTTATTGAAATCTAGATAGGTCACTACAACCGCTCCACCCTGATCTAATTCCTTGGTCACCCAGTGAAAGAAATCTATCAGATTCATTTGACATGACCACCTCCCCATCCCAAGTGAATCCATGCTACCTTGGGTCTAGTAACCCAATGGATTCAAGATATAGCACAATCCTTTCCTTCAGCAGTGATTCCATTAAATTTGCCAGCACCAGTGTCAGGCTGACATTCCTATAATTACCAGCTTCCTCCCTGCTACCACTTTTGTGAAGTGGGATTACATCTGCCCTCCTCCAGTCCTCCAGAACCACTCCTGTTTTCAGTAAGCTGTGAAATAGGACTGTCAGAGGTGTGGCCAGTACCTCCCTGAGATTCCTCAATATTATGGGATGCATCTGGTCTGGTCCCATTGCTTTGTCCACTTTCAGATTAGCAAGTCCCTTCAGGACTCTCCTCTAAAAAAGGAATAGTGTCCACCTCCCCACCTCCAAAGTTCCTGTTACATTTTTGTGGCCCCTCCCCTTCTCCTTCCTCTGTAAACACTGAGCAGACATATTTGTTCAGGATATCTGCCTTATTCTGGTCCCCCTCTGCACAGCTTCACCCTTCCCTTTTTAACATTACAGTCCTTCCCCTGATTTTCCTCTTTTTGCTTACATGCCTAAAAAATGTATTTTCCTCTGTTGTTACCTCCTGGGCTATCCTCTCTTCGGTTTGTGTCTTCGTGCTCCTTACTGCTTTTCTTGCTTCCTTCTGTTTCCTCGATACACCTCTCTATCCTCCTCTCTCTGCATCTCTTTATACCTTCTGAATGCTATCATTTTAGTCTTTATCTTTTCCACCACTTCTTTCAAGAACCACAGTGGTCTCTTGTTCATCTTTTTGCATTTTGATGCAGAGGTTTGTCACTTTAAATATGCCCCCTTTAAGCCTCACCCACTGTTTCTCCATGCCCGTTCCAAAAACATTCAGCAGTGAAGGAGTTAAACCTAACAAAGTCTGAAGGGGGAATTAAAGAACAGGTTCTTAGTAAGTTTACTCCCCCTTCCCAAACATATAGGGTAGCTTACCTATTCCTATAGTAACTAGTACATAAAGTTTCATTTTCTGCTGACTATATTAAAAGAAAAAACACTCATAAAAAGTTAGTTGAGTAGTGGCCTTCCTTTGTCAAAATCAGCATGCAAAAGAATTAAAACAGCCTGTAAATTGCCCCCAATATTGTCTATGGAGCACGCCCCCATACTCTTCCTTTATTGACATCAGGAAACTGCTAATGTGGGGCATATCTCTGAGTAAGGAAGTATGAGCGCTTTGGCTGCTGGCTCCACTGAGCACTTTTTGAGTGTTTTTTCTTTTAATATAGTCATCAGAAAATTAAACCTGATTTACCAGTCACTTAAGGAACTGGTAAGCTACCATGTATGTGGGGGACTATTAATTAAGAACCTGGGGCAGGATTCACATAACAGTTTGAAGGGGAAAATGATAAATTTGCACAGTTGCAGAAAAAGGGGATAATTGTGCTGCATCATATACGAAAAAGCCCATAGCTGTGGAAAAATACACTGCGGACTGCAGAAAATATGCAGCTGTGGAAAATTCCCTGCTCAAAAATGGCATTGAAAAATATGGCATGTTCCCTTAAAGGCTATTCTCAGACACATTTTTCTGCAGTTGCAGAAAAATTGTTATGCACATGCTACACCAAGGAAAGTGAGGCGTAACTCACCCTGAGCAAAAGGCAGTGTAATAACACTTGGGAAACAATCATAGTGGAGTTTCAGGTATCAAACAACAGCAAATCTGAGAGCTGTATAGTGGTGTCAGTTGCTACACCAAAAATAGCAAACATTTGCATTGAAAGGCAACAAAACACAACCACATGACCATGTGCAGCCCATAAAGGAGCCTCATGGGCAGTAGAGGCAGAGGTGGTAACAGCCAGAAGTGTGTGCTACACACGTAGGAGAAAGAAACACATCAGAGACACAGCCAGCAGGTACTTATTGCCACTGGGTGCAAGGTCCTACTGGTACAGTTGGTGCTACCATGGTCCCAGTTGTGAGACTGGCTGCATGCCTCGCTGAGCATTCTAGTTCTACTGCAACTTTTCATGACTGTCAAAGTCTCCTGCTCCACTTAATATGGATCACCTGTTGTTGTTCTCTCTGTGGCCTTTATATTATTTCCGCAGCTGCAGGAAATATGTTGTAGATTTTCAGCACTTGCAGAACTTCACAACTCTCCCATTTTGCATTTACTGCACCTGCAGAAATTTTGATCAGAATATGCCGCACTTATGCATTTGCACAGTCTTTGCAAGCTTTTTTTCTGCACATGCAGATTTTTTGCTCTGGAGTCTATTCCTGATCACACACTTAACTGTCATGTTCAGATAGTCATCTGGCTTGCAGATCCTGTGATTGTAAAGCAGTGCAACATAGCTGCTATCAGTGGCTGTACTCTGAGAATGAATCTGTTTATTTATGTGTTTAGAAACAATCTGAAACCCCATCCAATTGTAAGGATATTTTGAAAGCTGCATTTAAATGTTTTGTCCTATTTTATTTTCTAATATTGCTTTGTAGAATATGTCTGTTGTTAAGGGAACCCATGCAGAAAATACATGTTAATGCACTTCTGTTGTTAATAAAGTGTATACGTGAGGAAGAGATAAAACTCTGAAAAGCAATGTTTAAAAAGGCAGCTGTTTGTAAATGTGCTTCTGGGTAGTGAACCCAAACTGTCAAAGAAACATTCTTAGGAAAGTCTGATTTTGTAATATGTGCTTTGGAAAGTGGACCCAAACTGATTGAAAAGAAAAAAGCAATTTTAAGTAAAATATGATGTTTGTAAAGTGTGTAAAGTATACCTTTGGGGAAGACACCAACATGTTTAAAATACAGTTTTTAGAAAAGTTTGATGTTTGTAAAGTTGTTTTGTTTGTTTGTTTTGAAAAAGGGACCCACTTGTCTGGAAAGCTATTTTAGTAATGGCTGTTGTTTGTAAGGTGTGTATCTTTAGAAGTGAACCAAAGTGTTTGAAAAAACATTCATAGGACATCCTTTTGTTTCTAGAGTGTACTTTTAAAAGTAACCCACACTGCTTGAAAAACTGTTTTAGGAAGTATGTTGCTTCAAAAAATGTACTTCATTTACAAGGGAACTCACACTGTTTGTAAAGACACTTTCCAAATTGTTTTAAAATCTGCTTGTTGAGAGGTATGGAAATATGTTGCTTTGGGAATGAAACCTCAAATTGTTGTGAACCTGTTTTATGAAAGTCTGGTTTGAAGAATGAGGTAAGAAATTTAAAAACACATTCAATTGGTGATATCATACTTGATTAATGTATCATTTTACATGAAGTGCCCTAAATGATAATCAATAAACATCTAGTAAACAAACTAGTGCCACTTAACTTATTTAAGGGTTTAAAGCATTTTAAGGAAAGTCTGTTTGGAAAGTGTGAGTTTTAGGATGTGAACCCAAACTATTTAAAACAACATTTTATGAAAGTCTGTTTTATTTTGTAAAATGTGCTTTATGGAAAGTGAATCCAAATGTCTTGAAAAGCCATTTTTAGAAAAGTCTGGGCAGGATTCACAAAACATTTTGAAGGCGGAAAAATGCACAAGTCCCCACAAGTTGCACAGTTGTGGAAAAAATGGGGCAATTGCACTGTGCCATATACACAAAAAGCCTGCAGTTGCAGAGAAAATGCACTGCGGACTGTGGAACATATGCAGTTATGGAAAATTCCTGTACAAAAAATGACATTAAAAAGTATGGCATATCCTCTTGAAGGCTATTCTCAGCCATTGTTTTTCCACAGTTCCAGAAAAATGTTACACACATGCTGCACCAAGGAGAGTGAGACTTAACTCACTCTGAGCAAAAGGCAGTGTATTAACACTTGGGAAACAATCATAGTGGGTTTTTTCACTGACCGCACTTCAAAAGTAATGCAAGCTATCACTGCACTTGAAGTAACTACAGGTCATGTATGGTCTAATGTGCTGGTAATCTGTATAACAAAGGTTAATAACAGGTACTTAAGTTAAGCTGTAAGTAACCACAGATACATATCATAACAGCAAACCTGTCGACTGTATATTAATGTCAGTTGCTACACCAAAACTGGCACACATTTCTATTGAAAGGCAAACAAAGCACAACCATGACCATGTGTAGCCCATAAAGGAACCCTACAGGCAGTAGAGGCAGTGGTGGTAACAGCCAGAAGTGCGTGCTACATACACAGAAGAAAGAAACTCCTCAGAGACACAACCAACAGATACATATTGCCACTGGGTGCAAGGTCCTACTGGGTAGAGGTGGTGCTACCTTGGTCCCAGTTGTGAGACTGGCTGCATGCCTCACTGGGCATGCTGATTCTATTGCAACTTTTGCAAGACTGTCAAAGTCTCCTGCTCCACTTAATATGGATCACCTGCTGTTGTTCTCTGCTGGGCCTTTAATATTATTTCCCAGCTACAGAGAAAATATGTTGCAGATTTTCAGCACTTGCAGAATTTCACAACTCACTCATTTTACGATTTACCACACCTGCAGATATTTTGACTGTGAATATGCCAGACTTATGCTTCCACAGTTTTGCAATCCTTTTTTCTGCACATGTAGATATTTTTGCTCTTGGGAATCTGTCTCCTGATCACACACTTAACTGTCATGTTCAGATAGTCGTCTGGCTTGCAGATCCTGTGATTGTAAAGCAGTGCTACATAGCTGCTATCAGTGGCTGTACTCTGAGAATGAACCTGTTTATTTATGTGTTTAGAAACAATCTGAAACCTCAACCAATTGTAAGGAAAATTCTGAAAGCTGCATTTAAATGTTTTGTCCTATTTTATTTTCAAATTTTGTGTGTAGAATGTGTTTGTTATCATGGGAACCCATGCTGAAAATACATGTTAATGCACTTCTGTTGTTAATAAAGTGTGTACGTGAGGAAGAGAAACAAAACTCTGAAAAGCAATGTTTACAAAAGGCAGCTGTTTGTAAAATGTGCTTCTTGGGTAGTGAACCCAAACTGTTGAAGAAAACATCTATAGAAAAGTCTGATTTTCTAATATGTGCTTTTTAGAAAGTGGACCCAAACTGTTTGAAAAGAAAAAAGCCATTTTGAGTAAAATATAATGTTTGTAAAGTGTGTAAAGTATACCTTTGGGGAAGACACCAACATGTTTAAAATACAATTTTAGAAAAGTTTGATGCTTGTAAAGTTGTTTTGTTTGTTTGTTGGTTTGTTTGTTTTGAAAAGTGGACCCAGTGTCTGGAAAGCTATTTTAGAATGTCTGTTGTTTGTAAGGTGTGTATTTTAGAAGTGAACCAAAGTGTTTGAAAAACATTCATAGGACATCCTTTTGTTTCTAGAGTGTACTTTTAAAGTAACCCACACTGCTTGAAAACTGTTTTAGGAAGTATGTTGCTTCAAAAATGTACTTCATTTACAAGGAACTCACACTGTTTGTAAAGACACTTTTCAAATTGTTTTAAAATCTGCTTGTTGAGGGGTATGGAAATATGTTAGTTTGGGAATGAAACCTCAAATTGTTGAGAACCTGTTTTATGAAAGTCTGGTTTTAAGAATGAGGTAAGAAATTTAAAAACACATTCAATTGGTGATATCATACTTGATTAATGTATCATTTTACATGAAGTGCCCTAAATGGTAATCAATAAACATCTAGTAAACAAACTAGTGCCACTTAAGTTGTTTAAGGGTTTAAAGCATTTTAAGGAAAGTCTGTTTGGAAAGTGTGAGTTTTAGGATGTGAACCCAAACTATTTAAAACAACATTTTATGACAGTCTGTTTTATTTTGTAAAATGTGCTTTATGGAAAGTGAACGCAAATGTCTTGAAAAGCCATTTTTAGAAAAGTCTGGGCAGGATTCACAAAACACTTTGAAGGGGGAAAAATGCACAAGTCCCCACAAGTTGCACAGTTGTGGAAAAAATGGGGCAATTGCACTGTGCCATATACACAAAAAGCCTGCAGTTGCAGAAAAAATACACTGCAGACTGTGGAAAATACGCAGTTATGGAAAATTCCTGTACAAAAAACTGACATTAAAAAGTATGGCATGTCCTCTTAAAGGCTATTCTCAGCCATTGTTTTTCCACAGTTCCAGAAAAATGCTGCACACATGCTGCACCAAGGAGAGTGAGACTTAACTCACCCTGAGCAAAAGGCAGTGTATTAACACTTGGGAAACAATCATAGTGTTTTTTTTTTTCACTGACTGCACTTCTAAAGTAATGCAAGCTATCACTGCACTTGAGATAACTGCAGGTCATGTATGGTCTAATGTGCTGGTAATCTGTATAACAAAAGGTTAATTACAGGTACTTAAGTTAAACTGTATGTAACCACAAATACATATCACAACAGCAAACCTGTTGACTGTATATTAGCTCAGTTACTACACCAACACTGGCACACATTTCCATTGGAAGGCAACAAAGCACAACCACATGACCATGTGTAGCCCATAAAGGAGTCCTACAGGCAGTAGAGTTGTGGGACTGGCTGCTTGCCTCGCTGGGCGTGCTGATTCTATTGCAACTTTTGCAAGACTGTCAAAGTCTCCTGCTCCACTTAATATGGATCACCTGCTGTTGTTCTTTCTGCTGGGCCTTCTATATTATTTCTGCAGCTGCAGAAAAATGTTGTAGATTTTCAGCACTTGCAGAGTTTCACAACTCGTCTGTTTTGCGATTTTCCACACCCATGGAAATTTTGATCAGAATATGCTGCACTTATGCTTTTGCAGTTTTGTAGCTTTTAAGAATGTGTAGATTAATCAACAGTACTTGTTAGTTGACAAACAATTTCATAATACAGTTTTTAACATTAATATATTTCTGACAATTAGAGTTACCATCAGTATATGTCTATTTTTTCAGATGGCTTTTAAACAGCTGTCATTACTAATTTATCATTAATGACTCAGGCCTTTTAAGATGACCACCACTAACTTTTTTTTTAAATCTTTTTCCTCAAAGTTATGTTTTGACTTTACATGCTGGATTCATACTATAGAGGTATTAAGATGTGAACAGCACAACATCAAAATCTTTAATTTATTCATAGTGGGTGAGGCCAGAGAGCAGGGATTCTTGAAACATTTTGAAACATATCTCAGTTCAGGAGAGGAATAAAATGAAAACTAGATATATGGATTTTATTTACCAGAAATACATTATTGTAAAAATATTTTATGGTGACAGTGTTTTCAATTAACAAATACTGCTGCTTTAAAAGGGATTAAAAGCATTTACGGAAAGTCTGTTGTTTGTAAAGTGTTTTTTTTTTCCCCGAAGTAAAACCAAACCATTTAAGAAAACCTTTTTAGGAAAGTTTGCTTTTTCTAAAGGGTTCTTTATAGAACATTAACCAGCTCATTTGAAATGCCATGCTTAGGATAGTTTGTTGTTTATAGTGTGTAGTTGGGAAATAAATCCAAACTGAAAATGAATTTTTAGAGAAATGTTTTTTTGGGGGATTAAACCCAAACTGTTTAAAAAACTATTTTAAGGAAATTCTATTTTTTTAAGTGTACTTTTTTGGGAAGTGAACCTAAACTGTCTGCAAAGCTGTTTTTTATGAATTTTTTTAAAATGTGCTTTTTGTGGGAAGGGAATTTAAACTATTGAGAACCATTTTCTTTATCATAGGCTGTTGATTTGTCTAGGGGAACTCAAATGACATACATAGAAACACTGATGTTTTGGGACAGAAAAAGACTCATAGTCCTTCCAGTCTACCCTGCTGTTACCTTGGTCCTCATTAGTCTAGTACTGGCTAAGCCTCTAGCAGATCAAGAATCCCATAGTTCTGAATGCACTAACCCTTTCCCCATTTGCTACAGCCTCCTCCTGTTGGCTTAACCAGACCCTTATGTATATTCTCCCTCTTAAAGTTTGCCACAGTGTTAACACTGACCAGTTTCACTTGCAGATGTTTCCACTTTCCCACTACCCTCTCCTTAAAGAAATGTTTCTCATGTCCCTCCTAAATCCACCACCAAGTTACTGTTGTAGCACCTTATCATGAACCTCTTACTGAGCTGGAAACAGTTGATAGCCATGCATCCTGTTTATACATTTACGGTTCTGGGGTTCCATCATGCCCCACTTCTTGGCCTCCAGTGAGTATAGTGTCATATCGAGGTCAGCCAGTCTTTCCTCATAAATCCCCTTGCTGACCATCAAACATTTTAGTCACCTCGTTTACATTAACATCAGTCAGTCTGTGTCCATTTTTAGTAAAGGGTTTCAGAACTGGACACAGTATTACAGCTATGGCCTCACCAAGGACCTGAACACAGGTAGGATCACCTCCTTCCATTTGATTGAGGAGTTCTTACCTCTGCTCCCCAGCATCCTGTTAGCTTTCCTTTATGCCTTGTAACACTGGGCTAAGGTCTTGAGTCTGTCATTAATTATAACTCCCAGATCCTTCTCTTCTGAAGTCTGTTCCAGTCATATCACTCCTCCAACATTCTTTTCTGAGATACCCTCAGCCCAAGTACATAAACGTGTACATTTTGACATTGGAGTTCAGTTGCCAAACCTTGGACCACCTTTCCAGTTTGTCAGTTTCTCTATACCATTCTCTTCTATTCTGTTCACTATCCACCATACCAGTTACCTTTGTCTCATCCACAAATAGATGCCTCTTGCCTGGTTCCCTTCTCCAGTGTCACAGATGAATACATTGAAGAACACCAGGCCCAGAAGCAACCCCTGTGGTATTCATATCATAACCCCAGACATTGAAGTATGTGCCATTTAATAACACCCTTTGGGTTCTCCCCACTAGCCAATTCTGCACCCATCTAGTAACCTACTTCCAACTCCGATGTCCCCAGATTTCATTACCAGCCTCTTGTGGGGCACAGAGTCAAAGACTGTGCTAAAGTCCAGGTAAATGATGTCCAGCACTTGGTCCTCATCCAATGCTTGTGACAAGAAATCCATCGGGTTAGTCTGACATGACCTCCTCTTCACACAGCATAATGCTTGCTGTCCTGGAGTCCATGGGACTCTAGGAAGAGGGGCAATCAAATGCAAACCTCCATGCACTCAGACCCTGATAGATGAGGGTGCCAGCCACTAAATGCCGATATAGCTCAAGGCAACACCAAAAGAGCCACACACCACAGGAAACAAACTCTGGTCAGAGCCAATATGGCTGCACAGAGATTTTACCTGTGGTGTCGATGGGGCATGGGTATCAGAGCAGTGGCTAATGGCTATCAGAGTGGCAGCAGTGGTTTCAGAGTGGATGGCACAGCTGTCAAGCGGCAGTGGTTTGCCATTTGCAAGATGTCAGTGGCAATGGAACTGTGCATGAGTGATACTTGCACATGCACAATTCTGACTGAAGTGCAGAACTAAAGAAGTGTGCCTGTGGGGGTGGGGGTGACCGTTCCAAGGAGGGGAGCTCCATCGGCAGAGGACAGCGCCAATGGAGTCAGCACTGTTCAGACATGCATCACTGTAGGAGACCACGTGGTCGTGTTCGATTCACAGACCCTTTTTCTCCTACACTGATCACAAAACCTCTGAGGAGCTCTGCCCAAGCAGGGTCATACTTTATAATGAAATGCCTGTTAAGTTTTACTTATGGTAAGACTCCCCATTGTGAAATGAATTACTTCCTGTAGCATTAGATGTGATGGTCTTAGGTTAACTTTGAACAGCCTGCCATTTCAGTTCGTAAAGGTTCATACCTGGGTTTATGCTGAGAAACACAGAAACATAGACTTTGACAGCAGATAAGGACCACTTGGCCCATCTGGTCTGCCCATTTTCCTACCTATTGAATAAGCTGCAGTTCCTAGTTAACCAACAGCCTACTTCCTCTCTTACTCCCTCTAGAATTGCCTTATATATGTCCCATGCATTCTTGGATTCCCCCACTGTTTTTGAGCCCACAACCCCATCAGGAAGGCCATTCTATGTGTCCACCATGCTCTGCATGAAAACATGCTTCCTCACATTGCCCTTTAGCCATCCCTCCTCTATCTTCAAATTGTGCCCCCTTGTTCTTGCACATCTCTTTATCTGAAAGATGCTACCTTCTTAGACTTTGTTGATTCCCTTGAGATACTTGAAAGTTTCTATCATATCCTCCCTCTCCCTCCTTTCCTCAATGGTATACATATTAGGCTTCTTTAATCTCTCTTTGTATGACTTCTGATGCAGACCCTGCACCAATTTAGTTGCCCTCCTCTGGACTGCCTTCATCCTATGGAGATGGGGTCTCCAGAACTGCAAGCAGTACTCCAGATAGGGTCTCACCAACTGTCTGTACAGAAGGATAACAGCTTCCTGTTTTCTACTGGTGATGCCTCCCATGCATCCCAGTATCCCCACAGCCCTCCTTACTGCCTTCTCACAATTTTGCCTACCTTTAGGTCATCTGATTTGACTACCCCAAGGTCTCTTCCATTTTTGCTGTTGTTAGTACCTCCCCATTGTGTACTCTTCCCTGGGTTTTTGTTTCCAGGTGCATTGCTTTGCATTTCTTTGCATTGAATCTAAGCTGCCATACCTTTGACCATTCCTCCAACCTTGCCAAGTCCCTTCTCATCCTTTCCACCCTTGTGTATCAACCCTGTTGCAGATCTTTGTGTTGTCTGCAAAGAAGCATACTCTTCCTTCCAGTCCCTCCACAATGTCACCTATAAAGACATTAAGAGGACCAGTCCCAGAACTGAACCCTGTGGTACCCCACTAGTAGCCCCCCTTTCTTCAGAGTGGACTCCATTTACTATTACCCTCTGTGTCCTGTTGTCCAGCCAATTTTTTACCCAGGCTACCACCCTGGAACCCACTCCCAGGCTGGCTAACTTGTTTATTAATCTTTTGTGTGGGACTGTGTTAAATGCCTTACTAAAGTCTAGGTAGGCCATATCCACAGCCCCTCCCTGGTCTATTATATTTATTATTTTACTAGTTTTATTGTTTTTTATGACACTTCTGGTAACAAAATCTGACATGGAGACATCTAGTCTGATAAGCAGTATGTGTTCTTGGACTTATTGCCACTGTTATAAAGTGACTATTGTACCTATGCTGGTTTTGTGGTGCAAACAGAATAACATTTTGTGTTGTGTATTTTACTCTCTTAAGTTCAAGGACCAAGAATCTCACTAGTGAGAAATGTTGAATGTTTCTGAATTGTAGACATGAACTGAATAGAAATACCAGTTTCACTTAATTCATCCCACAGGGTGCTATTCATATAGCATGCATAACTACCTGGTACTTTGCATAACAGTGGTAGTTTTCTTTCTCTTTTGTGCTGTGCTTCCTTTTTATTTGTTTGCATTTCCTACGTCTGTCTGAGTACAAATATTGTTTGCCTTGTCAAAAAAAACCTGTAAAGCTTGTTGACACAGGGTGCAGTAATAATGTGGTGGGATCCTATGCCACTTTCTGCATGTTCGTGGCACTGCCACATTCAAAGCTTGTTGACACATTGCGCAGCAATCATGTGGTGAGATTAGAACCCATGCCACTTTCTTCATGTTTGCAGTACTGCCACATTAAAAAAAAAATTAGTAAATAGTAATAAACTGGATGAGTTATGTATGACTCCCTCCTTTTCTGTTGCCTGACCCCTAGGTACCACATTTCCTCTGTTTTGTGGTTGCAGTGCTCCATCATAAATTGAGGAAGTGCAGTTTCAGCTCAGAGTGTTACTGGGGATTTTACTAAAAACAGAGTATTGCCTGTGAAATCTTCCAGTATCTGGAGTATTTTTCCTGCTTGTGCCCTATCCCTGTTTTTGAGGTATGTTGCAAAATAAACAGGGTTTGCTTTTGAGCACATACTGGTAGCAAATAGCAGTAAAAAGTTCTGTACAGGAACTCATTTAACCAGTGGTTCTTGAATTAGTGTGATAAACAAGTGTTGGCAAAAGGTAAGAGCCACAGACCTCATTAAAATGTCACTGGAGCATAATGACATTTATTTAGTTTTTATTGACCAGGTAGGAACACTAGGTAGAGACTGCCTGTTTTCAGGTATGATGGGGAGAATTTAGCTTGTCTCACAGCTTTGTATCTGCGGGAGAATTTAGCTTCTCCCTCAGCCTTTCATCTGCTCCTGTCTCAGGTTACCTCCCACTGTCAGCTACATTCATTTTAAATTACCTATTCACCACTGAATTTAATATACTTCCTTGTGGGAACTGATAGAAAATGTTCCAGGAGCACGCACCACACAGGAAGCCTTACCAGTTGTAAACAAAGCAGAAAGTCATTATGTGTGCGTGCAGTAGGCAGCACAGGTCGGGGTCGGGGGACAACATGGCAGGCATACAAATGTGAACAAAACAAAGAGGAAACTGGGCTCTTTTAGTCAAATCCTGCATTGCACAACATAATTTTAAACAGCTACATGCTCAGCAGATCAGAAGGAAGACATCTATGTGCTACTGATGTTTCTTTTATGTAGTACTGCTGCTTTTATGCAGGAGGCAGATATATGCCGCAGCAGCAGTCGAAACACTTAAGCGGAGGACAACTGCCTCACATTCCTGTCACATGCTACCACAGTAATTTTTCTGTCCTACATCATGGCAATACAGCAGCATGGTTCCCCATGCATCTGTAAAAATGAAAACAGACCTCATTAGTACTGCAGAAAGACTCACAGTTAATTCAGCATGCAGTTAGAGAACCATGAAACAAAACCCCTGCACTTTGGGTCTCCCACATGACCCTTCATCGGGGTGTGGAGCATAGGAACACACATTACTTTTTAAGAGCTTCTTTAAAGGGACAGTATACATTTCATGATGCCTATGTCCCACTTAAAGGGACACTCTTAACCTGTTTTTCATCATATTATTTCTAGTTACAAAACTACATTTTATGATTGCTTACCTTCTCTAAAATACATCGATGTTGCAGTTTGTTTTGTCCGTCTCTTTGTTTACTAGAACCGAAATGCATGCTAATGTATATTTATAAACAACCTTGTTTTGTTTACAATCCTGAATCTGTTCTTACTGCATACTTCCAGAGCATTAGAAACATGCCCAGACCGTGCAGTCACTCATGAGGCAGTAGCCTCCTAAACTCCCACTGCCTCATGAGGGGCCAGACTGTGTTATGGGTATTCCCAAGTCCAGCAAAGATGCAGTTGGAGCTGATCAAGGAATGTAAACAAACCTGTGTTTGTGTGGTAACACCAGTATGGTGGGCAGTCTGTTTTTCACTTTTTTAAAGAAAAAAAAGAGTCAGAATCAAACTACCAGCTACATCATCAGTGCTTGCAGAATATTGGCAACCATGATATTTGTTTTTTAAACTAGGGACACTTCGAGATCTAAGGGGGTTGACAGTGTCCCTTTAAGATAGACACTTTAAATAAAAGTTTGTATTAGTACAACAGTGATAATGCAGAAGTTACTATTAGAATCGTAATGCTGTGGACAAGTTATTTATTTTGTTATTTATTTATTTATTTGAATTTTGGTAACCAGGTAAGCCCACTTAGACAAAAAGTCCCTTTTTCAGGGGCAGCCCGAGGGAGGGTACAAGGGGAGGTACAGAGATACAAAGTAACATAGAACATCGAAATTGTCAGTAGATAAGGACTGCCAGGCTCATCCATTCTGCTCGTAGGCCCTATACATTCTATGTGGCCACTGACCCTATGTGATCAATGGCTTTTCATCACTCCCTCCCCTCTCAAGGTTCCCTTGTGCCTGTCCCAGACATACTTAAACCCCTCCACTGTGCTTTCCCCCACTATCTCCTGTGGCAGACTATTCCAAGCATCAAATACCCTTTCTGTGTAGAATAACTTCCTCACTTTACCTCTTAATCTAGCCCCCTCCAGTTTCATATCGTGCCACCTTGTTCTAGTACTTTTTCTATGTTGGAAAAGATCCCCCACCTGCACCTTGTTTATGCGCTTGAGGTACTTAAAAGTTTCAATCATGTCCCCCCACTCTCTCCTCCAGTGAGTACATATTGAGGTTCCTTAATCTCTCCTCATGTGTTTTGTGGTGCAAGCCCTGCACCATCTTTGTTGCTCTTCTCGGGATAGTCTCTACCTTGTTTAAGTCCTTGCATATGTGTGGCCTCTAGAACTGCATGCAGTACTCCAGGTGAGGCCTTACCAATGTTTTATACAATGGCATCACCACCTCCCGCCTCCTGCTAGTGATACCCTTGCCTATGCACCTCAGCATATCACTGGCCCTCTTCACCACCTTTGTGCACTGCTTTGATACCTTAAGGTCATCAGAGATGATAGCATTCAGGTCCCTTCCCTCCTTAGTGATAGTCAGCTCCTCCCCACCCCAACCTGTAGCTCTCCTCAGCTCTGAACAGGACTGATCCCAGTACTGATCCCTGCGATACCCCGCTGGTCACCACCCCCTTCCCAGATTGTACCCCATTTACCACAACCCTCTGTCTCCTGTCTGTTAATCACCTGAAATGCAGTATTGGAGGCAGTATAGCACAGTGGTCTAAGGCTCTGAGCTGCAAATCTGGTGACATCCAGCAGACCAGACCTGTGTTTGAATCCCACAGCTTCCACTTGCATACTGTGTGACCCTGAGCAAGTCACTTAACCTCCTTGTGCTCCCAGGTCGCTCCTGTAAAAAAGCTTTCAGCTTAGTGTGCTATACCTGGTTAAACAACTAAATAAAAAAAAAAAAAAAATCAGTTCCTAACCCAGTTCACCACCTTGTCTCCCATGCCCAGACTACCCATCTTGTTAACCAGCCTTCTGTGTGGGATGGTGTCAAAGGCTTTGCTGAAATCTAGGTAGGTGACATCTACTGCCCCTCCCTGATTTACTTCCGTAGTCATCCAATCAAAAAAATCTATCAGATTTGTTTGACATGACCTTCCTGCTGTGAATCCATGTTGCCTCAGATCCTGGGTACCCCTGCATTTCAGGTGTGCCACTATCCTTTCTTTCAGCAATGTCTCCATGATCTTTCCCACCACTGAGGTGAGGCTGACTGGCCTGTAGTTCTCTGCCTCCTCCCTACTGTTGCTTTTGTGCAGTGGGACCACATGTGCCCTCCTCCAGTCCTCTGGAACAACACCGTGTTGAGTGACTCCGTGAACAGGGCTGCCAGAGAGCTGCCAATTAAACCGCAGCTCATAATATCCTCGGTGGATGCGTCTGGCCCCATGCCCTTATCCACTTTCAGCTTTGTGAGTACTTTCAGAACTCTCTCACTGTGAATGAATTGGTGTCCACTTCTCCCTCTCCCCCATTGCCTCTGCTACCCATCTGTGGTCCTTGACCTCTCCTCCCTAGTGAATACTGAGCAGAAGTATTTGTCCAGTATTTCTGCCTTGTCCAGATCCCCTCCTTACACCCTCCTCCTCCATTTTGAGCCTCACAACCCTCAGTTTTTCTTCTTTCACTGATGTGCCTAGAAAATGTCGTCTCCTTTTTTCAAAGACTGTGCTAAACCCTCCTCTGCCTGTGCCTTAGCTCTCCTAACATCCTTCCCTGCTTCCCTTAGACATTCAAGGTACACCTTCATGTCCTCCTCCATTTGGGTCCCCTTATTTCCTGAAACTCAGTCTTTAGCCCTGACATTGTCCACCACTTCCTCAGAGTACCATAGTGGTTTCCTTCTTCTTTCCCTTTGGCCACTATCCTAATGCATTCGTTTGTTATCCCACTATGGCTCCTTTCAGTTTCTCCCATTGTTCCTCCACCCCTCTTCCTTCCCAGGACAGCTTCTGTACATCTACCCATTTCAGTGAAATCCACCCTCCTAAAATCTAATACTTTTGCCCTTGTGTCATACTTGAGTCTGTGGTGGGGAGCAAGTAGCTGCTACTTTTATATTTTGTATTTAAAAAACATTTTTAAAAGGAACTTAACGTGGAAATTCATTTTTTGACAGCAGTTTTGGGAAGCCGTTTTTTTTTTGTTGTACTTTGGAATTTTCTGAGCTCCAGTATGTTCCAGAGTAGCCACCTCAGTGTTTGGAATACTTGAATCCATGTTGTCATGCTGAACCACACCATGCGGTGGTCACTGGACCCCAGCTGCCCTTCAACCTGTATTTTTTTGACTCTGTTCTCATTGGTCCATACCAGGTTCAGAATCAACTTGTCCCTGGTTAGTTGATGCACCAGCTGCCTGAGTCCAACCCCCTGCAGGGATTCTAGGATGTCTGTGCTTCTGGCTAAAGCAGCCACCTGGGTTGTCCAATCCACGTTCGGCATATTGATATCCCCCAGTAGCAGGATTTTGCATTTAGCTGCCATGTTGTGTATGTCCTCCATTAGTTCCTTGTCAAATTCCTCCCTCTGTGTCGGAGGTCTGTAGATCACCCCTGTGCATATTATTGTTCCATTCCTTGGCTCCAGGGTGACCCACATTGCCTCGGCTTCCCCGTCTTCCTGAACTTCTAAGCCTTCATACCATCTCTGATGTACAGGGCCACCCCACCCTTTTGCCCTCCCTGCCCCTCCTAAAGTGTATAGCCTGGAACATTGACTTCCCAGCCATGATTAGCAGAGTACTATGTCTCTGTTATTGCTACTATGTCAAGGTCTGCATCCGCCAACAAGGCTTCCAGGTCTGGAACCTTATTTCCTAGGCTATGGGCTTTTGTTAACATGACAAAGATAAGTGTGCAAAGACACATATACAATAGAACGTGAAGCACAGTAAATGTACAAAAAGCATATACCACATTATATACAAATAATACAGTGAATACAGATGCTGCAGTAACAAGTATTGCAGATACAGTACAATCCCTTTTATCTGAACCACTCCGGCAACATGTTTGTAGTTCGGATAAATGGGAATTCGTAAAAACAGGATTGCCTGTTATGTGGACTTGGACATGGGAGCAAATGTACAGTATTTGTGAACACAGTGGCGTACTTGATTAGTAGGTGCTGCACAGCACTGTAATGTGTCATGTCAAGTTTTTAAATACTGTACAGTACTCAGTTTAGTAGTTTACTGTACTCTGCTGTATCATTTTGTTTTTGTTTTTGTTTTGATTTTCTGTTGGAGCATGGTGCAGGGTGGGTGGGTGGTGAATCAGTGCTGTTTTTTTTTGTTTGTTTGTTTTTTATGCTTGTGCTCACATGTGGTTTAAGTGCTTTTGTACTGTAGATGTGGTCACGCTTTATTTGTGAACCTTGGTAAAGAACTGCTTCATTGTGGTTTGTTGTAGGCTCTGAACTCGTTTATTTGCAGCTTTGGATCTCAGCCCTCTCAACAGCATCAGATGTACTGGATCACAGTTGGGTTGATTTTCGAGCCACAGCAAGCATGTATCAAAACTAGCCACTGCTTCTGAATTCATTGGAATTGGTGTAACTTCAGAGTCATCATCTGATTCAGCTACATCTTCATTGCTCCTGTCCACCTTTGCTTCTGGTAGCTGCCGCACCGCCTCAGTGATGGCATCATCTGTCAGATGTTCATGACCTTCCTCGGCACTATCACGGTATACCCATTTTTCAATGTCTTCTTTGGACAAGCAAATGTTCAGCTTGTCAATCATGTCTTCAGCCATGGCTGTGATCTCTGGATCCTCATCTGGGTCCAATGCTGCAGTTTCACTGCTCACCTCGTTTTCAGCCACAATTTCATCGGTGGCCAGTATACCAGATTTCCTCCATGATTTGGCAATGGTTTCTGGTTTCAGTTTGTCCCATGCCTCTCCCCCATGTAAATCATAACCTTGAGGATTATTGATTTCACAATTTCCTGGAGACTCATTTCCTGATTTGCATCAGATAGTACAGCCTGCATTAAACATTTTCTATACAGATGTTTAAAAGTTTCAGGAATACCCTGATCACAAGGCTGGATCTTAGATGTGTGTTGGGAGGTTAATAAAGACATCTAATGCTGCCAGCCCTAGTTTCAATAATGGGCAACTCAGGGTGGGCTGGCAATTTGTTGACTAGAAAATAGCATTCAGTGGCAGATTGAGGTGACATAAGGTGGCGTTTACTGATTGGACAAAATGATCCTTGTACCAATTCAGAAACAGTGTGGAATTGATCCATGCATTCTTCTGATTGATATAAGTCATAGGCAATGCAGACATGTCAACATGACTGAAACACCTTGGTTCACGAGATTTCCCGATCATAAAAGGGGCAGTTTATGTGAACCACAGTGTTCACACAAGCTAGAACAGTAACCTGGTCCTTCTGTTTCTTGAACCTCGGGGCATCTTTTTCTGCACTGTGTGCTAAAGTTTTGTCTGGAGGGCACCTCCAGTACAACCCAGTCTTGTCTGCATTATAAATTTGGCGTGCAGACAGGCACTCAGCTTTAATGAGATCAGTGAAATGTTGCATGAAGTGACTTACTCCTTCATCCACAGCACTTAATCGTTATCCACACAACCTCAGTTGTCTAATGCCGTGGCATTTTTTGAAATGATCAAGCTACCCATCACTGGCTACAAAACTGCCTCTGTCCCCACCAAGCCTGTCATGAAGCTGGACTGCCTTTTCTTTTAAGAGGGGACCAGAGATAGGCATTCCTTTTTCCCTCTCCTGAGAGAACCATAGGTATACAGTCTCATCTCACTTGTCATCCTTACAGGCTTTCATGGTCTTTCTCTTCTCCAGACCAAATTACCCCTCCATGGACATGGCAAACTGTCGTAACTTTTCCTTCCCATCTTTAATGTCACTTATTGTTGACTTGCCTACCTCATACTCAGCTGCAAGCACTACTGCTGTCTCCCCATTCTCAGTCCAATCAAGAATCCTCAGTTTTTGCTGCAACACATTGCGCTTATGCTTTGTGCCACTTGTTCCGCTCATTTCACTCCTTCGCTAAGAACACAGAGAACACACACACAGAGAAACAGTAAATCTTCACTGCAAACAAATGTATCACTTAAGTGAAAACATGTGATGTAAGACTACCAATAAGAGCACAGAACCTAACTGCAGAGAAGAGCTGTGAGTACTGTACTGTACCTAATTAGCAAGAGGTAAAGGGACAGAAGCTGAATTGACAATGCTGGGATGCATGATATGCAAATGCAATACAATGTGCAGGTCGCAATACCTTGCACAGTCTGCATCATTCGCTTGCTACCCGTGATAAAAGGTAAAACAAAGGGCAACATGATGTTGGTTCGGTTAATAGGAGTTCCTACTAACCGGAGTTTGCTAAACAGGACTGTACTGTAAATACACATTGCATAGGCAAAATTATACATATCTACATAAATGCAGCAAATAAATCAAGCAGTGCAAAATTGTCAGCAAGAGATACAAGCAGAAAGGGGGACTATGGTGAGGAAGAAGACAGTTAACAGAATGGGAACACTATGCAACCATAGTAACCCTTGAAACAACTCACGGGAAGGTTGCTAGGCAGAATAAGGACAGGAGCAAGGAAGAAAAACTTGATAAACAAATAAACCATATTGTTAACAAGGTAGGAGTAAACAAGCCGAATGTTGTCTTGCGGGCACTGGCACTGGTAGGAAGCAAGGGGCACCTTCCTGCAAAAGTTGTAGCAATCCTGATTCTTAAATACAGGCTGCATCAGAAATGGGAGCTCTAGCACCATGCCAGTCCACCCGTGTGTCCAAAATGGTGGTGCCTCATGGCGAAAGGGCTAATGTCACAACAGGGTTGCTACATCCCTAATCTAGGATTCTGATTAGACCCCCGTGGCCACATGTCCCACTCCCAGTCATGCATAGTTAGACCAGCAATTAGCTGGTCCACTGGCCCATGTGCTGCCACTGACCTTGGGATGGATGTCCAGCAATACCATATTAGATTGGCTGAAGTATCCTTCCTCTGCAACAACATGGCCAAAGTCTAGTACTGTAGTGAAGCAATTTAAGTTATGAAAAAAGTATGCATTTGTAGGCTGTCTCAAAGTCTGTACAACTAAGCTTTTGTTTATTAAAAGATTTTAAAAATGTGGATGGTTCATATTTAAAATATATTTCATACTAATATTTTGTTATACATTAGTAAGTAAATAGTTTGAACTTGTACAATACTGTAAATTGCATTTCTATAGAACATTACCAATTAATATCACTGTCCTCAGTCAACTTAGACATGTTAAACACAACATATTAACCATGCCATCAGGGGAAGAGGGAAAAATGTGCTTGACTTATAAATTAAACTGTATTCCTCAATTAACTTGGCTACATGCAACATACTAGTGATACTTAAATATACACAGCAACTCTGCTCTGCAGCGTACTGTATGTCCAACTCATGATTAAAGACACATTCATATGTAGCTGTTCTGCCCTGCTATCACCTATGATGTCCTGGCAGGTGGCCATGAGTATGACATGCAATCCGTACCTCAACTGCCAGGCATCAGTCAGTGTGGTATGCAGTTGGGGGGGTGATGTAGCACGGCACAGGAGCTGGCGGCAGCTCCATCAAACCCCTCCCATGCACCATCCCTGGATGCAGCAGTCCACTTGCTGCAGCTCTGGGACCTTTGGTGCCTGGACTACGGATCTATCGAATCTGGCACAGGGTCTCTGGTGCACCCAAGGTTGCTGCAAGCAGGGGTTCAGCTCACCGTGCCTCAATCTAAGGGCAATTGAGAATCAGACCCTGTCCTCAAGTCTCATCATCTTGGTGATTGACCATAGTCCTAGCCTTTTCAAGTCTATCCTTTAAAGAATGTATGTTGTCATCAACTGCCTGCAGATTTGCAGTCAGCATGACACCAGACTGTCACCAATGTGACCTGATGGTATATCCTCAAACTGGGTATTCTTCCATCTCCTACTCACCCTCATCAAATCCCTTCTGAGCAAAACTGCCCTTCTCAGCTGATTGCCTTCATGTGCTTGCAGCCATTTCTGCTGAATCTACAGCTACATAACTCAATCCGTGGACAAAAAAGTAAGATTCCCCACATTACGAGTCAGCCAGACTCCTTTCTTATTAAAAACATTTCTTATGACAGAAAAAAGCAAAGATGAAAGATATACAGCTTAATCTGGTTCAAGGTCAGTTGGCATTCATCTGTATCCCCTTCTCCCGGGTCGTGCCTGAAAATAGGCAGGATGTGTCTAGTGCACTTACCCGGTCAACAAAAGCTAAATAAATAAATAAAATACACGAATCTTTCATCTCATAACATTGCTCTAGCATTACAGTGCTGTATTCCTAAAGAAAGAGACTGGGGCAAGCCTATTGTCTGATATAGTTCCTATCCCTTTATTGTTCCTGAGAAGAGGCCAGGCAAATTATTGGCATTATACCTTTCATGTAAAAAAGAGAGTCTGACAGGTATTAAAAAATGTGGCATTATCCACTGTATGAAAAACTGCGAAGGACGGAACACCCTTGAGAACAAATCAGAACAACTTCAGACAGAATTACTTAGACCTCCCACTGCAGTTGTAGATAAATTATACTATCAGAAATGTTTAGTGCTCTCCTAAATTATAAGTAAAGAACAGTAAAAAGTGATTGCTTTGTGGTGCTATCATCCTAAAAAATGTGTTTGCAAATATGTCATTGCCAAGCCATCATCAGAAAAAGCAAAAACAGAGGATGGACGAGGCTTTGGAAATGTGTTATATAAAGTTTGAATGTCTGACCTCACTAAACCCTGATTTCTTTTAAATTAAGCATGTTTGGGAGCCTGCAATGCTACTCTTTTCAATTACAAATAGTCTGGATTTGCCTCAGTTAGACCCACTACTACATTCAAATTCCCTGACTAAAGCTGGTACCAGGACCTCAATGCTGCCCTGTGTTTATGTCATTGAGACTGGAACAATATTTTAGTGTGGAGCCAAGCCACAGGGATCCACTCTTTAAACCAGAAATCATTAAACTCACATACAGTTTTGTGTGATTCTGAGATTAAAAATGAGTGGGATCCACGTTTAGCGATCCTTTCAATATCTGAATCTGGTAAGTGTGTAGGATAGGCATACCCATCCCATTTAGGTCATCCATCAGATGATGCTACCGTATATAATCGCCACAGCAAACACTGAACGCTTTGCATGCCAGACTTGCAAACAAATTATTTGCATGTTCTTCCAGCACTAAGGCCTTTTTGCATGGCCAATTCAGGTTGCTGCATACAAAATCTGATAAACTGCCATGTTTTGTAGGTGGGCGATAAGCATTCATACGACCCTATTGAATGTTTATTTAGCACCCAGCCACTTTTGATACAGAACTACCTTTACCAGGGGTGTAGCCAGGATTTTTAAAGTTGTACTCAAAACTGAAGGCACTGGTACCCACCCCACCGGACGACATTGTGCCCCCATTATATAAACCAAAATATGTGGCACCACTACAAAAAAAAAATAGTCCTGCCCCACTTCAGTCAATGATGCATCAAGCCAATAATCCTAATAGTTTAATATTTTATAGATTTACAACATTTATATTATTCAAACACACACAGAGGTTGGCTGGCTTTTAGTTACAATATTTAGGAAACATTGCAATAAGCCTCTGTACCACAACAAGGTAGCCAGCCTGACAGAGGTCCATTCACACCAGAACTCATGCATGCAAACTGATCGGGTCACACTGGCCTCTAATGGCTGCTAGACCCCCCAACAAACACACACACACACACACACACACTTGCAAAGGATAGAAAAACACCATCCATACAGTTCACTCAGGAGGACCCTACTGGAGATAAACATCCTCACCATACACCACCAAGCAGCCATTTACAGTAAACACCTCCCCATGCTACCCACACATGCTTTAAGTCCTCCAGTTTTCACTTCTACCATCTCAGTAGGCAGTCTGTTCCAGGTATCTACCACCTTTCAGTGAAGTAGTGCTTCCTCGCACCCCTCCCCCTTTCATTGCATGCCTCCTGGGCCTGGTGCTCTTTCTCATTTGAAGAGGACTCCCCTCCTACATTGTTCCCACCTATGAAGTACTTGTAGGTCACGATGTCACCTCCCACTCTCCTCTTTTCCAGGGTGTACATGATCCCTCAGTCTCTCCTTGTTGAACTTTTGGTACAACCACTGCACCATTTTAGTTGTCCTCCTCTGAACTGCCTCCAGCCTGTTCATGTCCTTTCTGAGGTAGAGCCTCCAAAACTGAGCACAGTACTCCAGATGGGGTCACACCAGCAAGCAATCCTGTGGCAGCACAACATCCCTTCTCCTGCTGGAGATACCCATCTCTTTGCACCCCAGCACTCCACTAGCCCTAGGTTAATTGTGTGACTTCCTCAAAGATCACATAGAGTGTAAGTGGCTCTGTTGAGATTAGAGCTGGAGACTCCCAGTTTTGCAGTTCTGAAATCTATACCCCACTAAAGTACACACTTGTCTCCAATGCCCTCCCCCCACACTCATAACATAGAAACGTAGAAACATAGACTTTGAAGGCAGATAAGGACCGCTTGGCCCACCTAGTCTGCCCATTTCCCTACCTAGAGGATAAGCTGCAGATCCTATTTAACCAACAGCCTATTTCTTCCTACCCCCACAAAAATTGCCTTATGTCTGTCCTATGCATTCTTGAATTCTCCCACAGTTTTAGACCCCACAACCTCCTCAGGAAGGCTGTTCCATGCATCCACCACCCTCTCTGTGAAAAAATACTTCCTCACATTGCCCCTGAGCCATCCCCCTCTATCTTCAAATTGTGTCCCCTTGTTCTTGCACATCTCTTTTTCTGAAAGATGCTACCCTCTTGGACTTTGTTGATTCCACTGAGGTGCTTAAACATTTCTATCATGTCCCCTCTCTCTCCTTTCCTCAAGGGTATACATATTAAGCTTCTTTAGTCTCTCCTTGTATGGCTTCTCTTGCAGACCCTGCACCATTTTAGTTGCCCTCTTCTGAACTGCCTCCATCCTGTCTATGTCTTTGCGGAGATGGGGTCTCCAGAACTGGATGCAGTACTCCAGATGGGATCTCACCAACTGTCTGTACAGGGGGATAACAACTTCCTGTTTTCTGCTGGCGATGCCTCTCCCTATATATCCCAGTATCCCCCCAGCCCTCCCTACCACCTTCTCACATTGCTTGCCAACCTTAAGGTCATCTGATATGAGTACCCCAGGTCCCTTTCCATTTTGTTGTTATTTACTACCCCCTCCTCCATTGTGTAATCTTCCCTGGGTTTTGTTTCCAGGTGCATTATTCTTATTCATATCTTGCTTACCTCCCCAACAGCAGCATGTTAGAGTAGGACATTATGTTGGAGCATTGGTTTCACAAACTGTCCCACTAGTTGTCTGCTGCAGCAATAAGTGAGGGGTGTAGGATATTAGTGAGTCAGTTCAGAGAAAACTTTGAAAACCATATTAAACAGAATTCTGGCAGCATAATATTCCTGCTCCCTTCCCCCCACAGTAATAAGCAATTACAGCAGCCACAACTAGTAACTGAATCAGTTCAGGAGAAACTTTTGGGGGAACAAAGCATATTTAAACATAATTCCAGCATTCCAGGTGCACAATTTCTGCCCCATAACCCCCAGGTAATAAGTAATTGTAGCAGTCAACCAATGTCTCAGTTTGACTGGACAAGTTTTGCACTAGTGCTTTTAAGGGTGTGACCAAACAAGGGCCCATCATGCTCATGCTTTTATATAAAATTCTTACAGGCAATGTGAACAATAAGCACCCATCAGTATATTATTACAGATCCCTGTAATTCAAAACATGTTAAAGAAGAATTTAAGAAGGATAAAGCTCATGGTGCCACTCAGAAGGATGGCAGAATGACACATAATCTCCTAAGTGCACTAGTGCCAAAGGTTAAGTAAAAATAGCCATGTATTTACATACTCCCCATCCCATTTCTCATCACCCACTTGACAATTATCAATCTTCTATAAAGATGCATCTGGAAATGAGCTGTTGCCAGCTCAGTATGTCTTTCCTGATAAAAATAAAAAGAACAGAAACCCAGCAAACAGCAAGTACCTCTCCTTAGTTAGTCTGCCATCTGCTGCTCCCATAGATAGGTACTATCATTACATTATCTCCATAAACATTTAGACCCCATTCCACCCCCACAAAAAAAAGAAACCGCAGAAATTACCAGGAAATCAACACAACAAGCAGGAAAGTGCTGGTGAGGTTTCACGGACCTATCCTAGTGTAACTGGACAGGTGTAGTGAGGCAGAGCAAAGCAAGCAACCCCTGTTAACAAATAACCATCAGCAGGGCTGAGCACCCCGTCAGGAGGTGCCGTCATTATAAGCATTTGCCTATCGTCCCCCTCCCAAGCAGGCAACAAGTTACTGTACCAAGTAAATTGGAAGGGGACAAACCTGGAAAGTGTTGAGGGGGAATCACAACGTCCCATTCTTTTCAAGTCCTGACACTAACGTACATGATCACCATAACCACGCTGTGCATACCCATTCCAGGCTTTCTTCCTGGTGCTCAGAGACTGCCTCCGATTCTGTTCACAATTGTCTCTGTGACCTGTCTGTCCTCCTCCACTGTCTCTCCTCCTTAAAGTGCTTCCTGATTCCTGTTGAGTCCGATGCTGGGTCCAGTCCCAAATATCATTGCCAGTGCTGCTGCCGGTACTGCATGAGTCATAATCCCTGCTCCATCCTCCAGTTTCCAAACACTGGAAGGATCAACAAAACAAACCAGCCTCCATTTGTATTGCCAATGCCATGCACTGCAGATGTCTGGTTTAAAAATCACTTGCAGATCCACTGACCTGAGACTTGTGTAGTAGCCAATCAGCTTGTTAGGGATTGTTTTTCTCAGCCACTGATCACCCCCCCCCCGGCATGCCAGCAGCTACTACCCCTCACCCCCACTGTGCTAAAGTAGGCAGCACCAGAAATAACAGTCTAGTGTGCAGTAAGTAGTCAGTAAACAGAGAAGTAAGCTAGGTGGCTGCTTGGGGAAAATGTTCAAAATGATAGCCCAGGTTTTATATTTTTGTGGACACTAGCATACACTGTGTATGCCTGCCGACATCACAAGTGGTAAAGCAAGCATCCACCACTCACCGGGGGAGATGTAACATCCCAAGCAGCAACTTGAGCTTCACTGGGAAAAGAGGTTGTGGAAACATCTGGATATTGTCAATGACAGTGGCTGTGAGTAGCGAGGCGATGCTGGAGGGAGCCCACAGCTCGTCCATGGAGCCCAGTTTGTTATGGAGCCACAGATCAGTGTCACTATCCCTCATTGATACCATCTTGAGAAACCAGGCAAGACAAGCTGCTATTTGCTGCTGCAATCAGGAACCGCCCCAGCAGAAAATCAGCTGATTCTCCAATTAAAGGGTACTCCCTGATTGCAGCAGCAAATTTCTTTCAAGTTGGTGGCAGGCTTCTCAGCTGCTGTCATAGACAGTGTGCTATGCCATTGGTGCCACAGAGCCCAGCTGGAAAAAGCAGTAGCGCCATTGGCCAGCAGGACCACACCTCCAAAACCTGCTTCTCCATCCAGCTACACAATATGTTGTCTGCACTGTGCGCAAGACAACATAAAATGACTTACAGGTTCAGCACAGTTCTCCTTTAAAAAAAAGCGATTTCATTAAAAGCATGCAGTTAAAAAAAAAAGAATGGAACAGACCCCACCTCTCCCGCCACCTCTATAGTTCATTATCCCTGCTAGAGTGCAGTTATTCGAAGCTATTCAGTTTGGAGATTTGGGGCATTCCAGTTCTGAAACCATTCCATGTTTGCATGTGCTTTTATGAAGTCCTAAACTTGCAATGCTGGGAAAAGGGCAAGCAACGCCTGGTACTCCCATTCCATCACCATTGGTAATGGTATCCTTTACTGATTTTTCCTCAATTCTTCCTCCTTGGTATTCAAATCTGACATCCCACAAATACAACACATTTCGGGAAAAAAAGAAGTACAACTACGATCACAGCTGGGCCTGCTGTACAGTCTCATCCTAGGGAAAGTACAGTACTTGTACAGTACTATGCAGAGAAATGGACATGTGACATACTCCTTTGTTTATACTTCAGACTGAGGTGCTGCACAGTAACAGAGCACGAATAAATAATACAAGAGTAGCCAGAGACAACAAGATGAGCATTCTGATACTTGAGAGAGAGACGTCACACTACTGCCAGACGCTCTGACACCAATGGTTTTCTTACCTTCATCGTCATCATCACCACCAAATATGTCTTTCTGACTCCAGACTGCAACACCATAAAGTAGCGACAGCAGGAGGACCAGAGTTAATCCTTCATATCCATTTCACAATCTTGGTAAACCACTGCCGATTTTGTCCCTCGTCCCTGCAGCTGCCACAAGCCTGATGGTCCACTCTGTTCAGACCACGGAATTTAAGAGTGGAGCATGCACTCACCCGCAGTTCTGGAGGTCAGGAGGCGGGCTGCATTGATGGAGCTGGCAGACCACAGAAAGTTCACTAGGCATGGGAGTTTCCAGCAGGCTTACGGACCCACTCTCTGGACTTTATTCAGACTGATTCACAATTGCTGGAACTACACTCATGGCTGTGGGCTGGAAAAATATCTTTAGTGCTATAAGACGACTGTACTACAGCATACATGTTCAATATAGTATGCTAGACTGGAAGAATATAATAATAATAATAATAATGAACTTTATTTGTAAAGCGCAATTCTAAAAACCAAAGTACTGTACATAATTAAAATACATAAAATAACAGACAGTCCATAAAATATTGATAATACAAAGTGCAAATAAGTTAAATAAAATAATCACTGAATGCTTGCTGAAATAAATGGTTTTTAAGGCAGCCTTGAAGCTCTCCACGGTTCTGTACTCTTGAATTTGATGAGGTAGAGAGTTCCACAGGGTGGGGGCACCATGCATAAAAACCCGGGCTCCAGACGTTTTCAGACGGACCCTGGGAACCTCTAACAACCCCTTGTCAGTTGACTGGAGAGGACAACCAGGGCTGTAGGGAGTCAGGAGTTCTTGCAGATAGCTCATATCCAGGCCATGCAGGGCCTTATAGATCAGATGTCCGACCTTGAAGGTGATCCACCACTGTACAGGCAGTCAGTGCGGTTCACGCAGCACGGGAGTGATGTGGCTCGAACAAGGAGCCCCCGTCAACAACCATGCTGCAGTGTTCTGCACCTGCTGCAAGTGACAGATATCAACCCCCAGTAGCCCCAGGTAAAGGGAGTTGCAATAGTCTAAGCACAAAGTCACAAAGGTGTGGATCAGTGTAGACAGGTCACCAGATGGAACAAGGTGCTTAATCCTGGCGATGTTCTTAAGATGGTAGAAGGAAGACTTGACGACTGTCGACACCTGTGAATGCAGTGTCAGCCCATCATCAAGAACCACCTGCAGATCATGCACCTGTTCGGGGGAAGACAGCTGGGCACCCCGAGCCAAAGGCCAGAAGGTAGCCCTGCTGCGACCTCTGTATCCAGTGACCGGATCCACAACCAACACCTCAGTCTTCTCAGAATTCAATTTCAGCCAACTGAATTTCACCCAGTCATGGTTCCGCTAGACAGCTGTTAAAGACCGAGACCGCTTTATCCTGGTCAGGCATAAAGACAGATAGAGCTGGGTGTCATCTGCATAGCAGTGAAACCTCAGCCCATATCATGTTATAATGTCTCCGAGGGGCAGCATATACACTGCGAACAACATAGGGGACAGCACCAAGCCCTGAGTGACCCCGCACAGCAGAGAGAATGGGCTAGAGTAAAATAAAAATGATACCACCCTCTGAGATCTGCCAGAGAGGAAAGATTGAAACCTTCTGAGGACTGTACCAGCCAGGCTGCAGATGACCCTCAGGCACTAGAGCAGCACCCCATGGTCCATTGTGTCAAATGTTGAAGAGAGAATGCTGAAGAGAGATCAAGAAGCACCAAGATGGAGTGGGCGCTTCTGGTCTCTTGCCATTAGAAGATCATTGAGCACTCAAACCAGAGTGGTCTCGGTACTATGTCTGTTCCAGAAACCAGACTGGAGGGGATTGTAGATATCGTGGATGGTAAGATGGTTCTCCAGTTGCAGCAACTACTTTCGATCACCTTCCCAACAAAGGAAGTTTAGAAATAGGCCTGTAGTTAGCAAAGCAGTTCAGGTCCAGAGCAGCTTTTAAGGGCGGTGTCATCACTGCTTCCTTCAGGGACTAGAAACTCACCCAACTCTAAGGAGCACCAAATAATCTTTGCAAGGTCTGGGCTGATGAATCAATACACCCCAATAACAGGTGTTTAGGCCCAGATCCAAACTACACAGCATGTTGTCCGCAAATGCTGGACAATCCACACAATATCCATAATCTCCGGTTGGTGAAAGATATCCCAAGAGAACAGGGAGAGGCAACCAAGCACTGACCACCATCAACCCCCATAGAAAGGCTAGACTGATCTTGGCCTGATGTTGGCCACCTTTTCCGCAAAGAATCGAGCAAACTCCTTACACTTAACTTGTGAAAATGTACTTCAGACCTCCAGACAAGATGGGTTGCACAGCCCGTCCACAGTTCGGAAGAGCTGAGCCAGTCGATTCTGGGCTGCAGCAATCCTCCGGACAGGAAATCTGCCTTCTTCTTCTTACGAGTGATTGCTGAGTGATATATTTGTTAATGATCCATCAATCTAAGGTGGTCAACCTCCAGGGCTGATTTCCACCAGCATCTTTCTAACCTTCATCCACCTTGTCTCAGCTCACTTAAGGTCCCATCAAACCAAGGGGACCGAGGGCGGAGAGAGAGAGAGAGAGAAGGCACACATGGACTGGGGCATAGGAATCCAGAGCTTCAGTAACAGCCTTATTGTAGGCTTGAACTAGACTTTCTGGATCCTCACCTACCCCTAAGAATCCCAATAGGTCCAATACCACCAGTAGGCCATCCGGGGTCACATCCCTCAATGAGCGGTATCTGACCATCTCCACAGGGGCAGGCCTATAAGGAGGAGCCTGGAGATTGAACTGTATGGTGAGGTGATCAGACCATATGACTGGTTCCACCACCAAGTCAGAGGTCTCCATCCCCAGGAGGAAAACCAGATTAAGTGAGTGACTGTGATTATGGGTAGCAGAGGCAGCAACCTGTGTGAACCCCAAAGAATTCATAAGTTGGAGGAAGTCTTGCCCAAACAGCAAGAGTTTGTCATCGATCCAGATACTGAAGTCACCCAGGACCATCAACCTGGGCAACTCAAACACCAAGTGATTTGAGAGTTCATACTTTCTGCAGGAATAATTTCTCACCCCGGTGGACGGTAGATGAGAACAATCCTGCAACCCATACCTGCTTCCACGGTAAACTCAAATGATCTAGTCTCCTCAACTGGCACACAATAAGGCCCAATTTGTACCTAAAACAAATGGCTACACCCCATTCCTGCAGTCTGATCTTCAGCGGTGTATTACGAGAACCCAGCCAGAACAGCAGCCTGTAAATGGGGCCTACATTAACATCCAGCCTGGTCTCAGTGATGCAAGCTAGGTCTGCTGTCCCAACAAGGTCAGCGATAACCACCGTCTTGTTCCTAATAGACCTGGCATTGCATAGCACCACTTAAGTCAGACGAGATTCCGGGGTCAGCCAAGCTGTCTGCCCAGGAATATTGGAGCCCTTGGGTATGGAAACTAGATATGGAGAACCATGTTCTAGAGACCATTTTGCTCCAGGGCGTCTCCTGATCCATACAACCCTGATCAAGCACCCAGCTCCCCCTCCTCAGAGATTCCAGGACCCCAACCCACCTCCGCCTCCTGCTAACTATACCCAAAGCCCTGCAGTGGCTATAAACCACTATGGGTAGGAGAGGACAATAGAAGGGGCAGAGGTCCCAAAGTTCCGAGGGGAGTAGTGCCTGACTGGGAGAGCCACAGGCCAACACATCTTAACCCCAAACTGACTTAAAACTAAAACAACACACCCACACTCTCCCCGGCCCCTGGAAGCCTATACTAACCCACAGTAAAACCCAGGCTGTAATACAACTCTCTTCAATACACCTGAAAATACCCCCACTCCAAACAACAGCCAGCACAACGAACAATGAACAGTACAATTCAAATAAAACCTGACCAGTAAAATATAAATATGAGTTCTAGATAACCAGAGTGCTCTCACCACTCCGGAAAAATGTCCAAAAAGATCAACCCCCGCTACCTCTCACATAGTGGGGGAAGATCAAGTAGAAAAGAAATAACAAGCTAAAATTTATAAACAAATAAGCAAAAAATGGATATGGAAAGGTCCACAGCAGTGCTAAAACATAAAGGTTCCAACCAAGCTGAATCACATCTCTTGGTGTTAAAAAGATTTAACAGGATTAGAACCAAATGGGCCTCAGTGCTTTGATAAGGTCACTATACCCTTACATATTGTAAAATCAAATGAAATGTTCACCATCCACTGAGGAAGGGACAAAGAGTCAAATAACCACTAGATTCAAGCTTTCTTAGAAGCAACAATCTATCCAGGGACACCACTATCAGCGGTGCTACATTCGTTCCACTTTACTTGATGAGCTTAATTCCAGAGTCAGGTGTGCAGAGCTACTTTGGTCGAGTGTCTGGACCCAAAGGGGGGACGCTAGCAGAGGGCCAGGTCATGCAGAAACTGAAAAGAGAGGGATCCCCCCAACTGCACTGCCCTACACAAGCCTTCCCCCACTGCCCAAGACCCACAGCTACAGGCTCCTCCAGGTTAGGCCACAGGTTCACCCTCGAGCATCTTAGAAGAGCCCCAAAAATCCCCTCCGGTTCCCCCAGAGGCCAGGTGAGGCAACTCCCTCAGTCTTGGGTTGCAGAACGGGTAATGGGCAATCACTTAAAGTGCAGGGGGGGAAGAATTCCCTCACCCAGCACAGCTCTCCGACCCTCACTAGTCCCAAAGTTCGAGAAGCAGCACCACTCCAGGTTCTCACAGAAACAGTCACCAGCTAGTTCATACAACAGTTATAGGCAACTAACAAACTTCTCCCACTTCTCCGGCTAGTGTCCCAGTATCAGGATATCCATGCAGCTACTGTAGTTCATAAGGCAATTACTGGTGACTCACGAACTTCTCCCTTCTCAGCTGATACCCAGATGTATGGACATCCAAACCTTGAGCTACCTTAATCCTTGAGTGTTCTACAATCAGGCTCAAAGCTCCACCCCATAGGAGCAATTGCTTCCCCCAAGGCTGGTTCATCGATCTATAGTTTGACTACACTGACTGAGCTAAACTTGACTCCACCGACCTATAGGTAGGACAGCAGGCAACAAACAGTTGACGGGGTCAAAAGCCAGGTAACAGAAAAGCTCATGGCATTCGCAACGCTCGCAGCAGCGTGGCAGTTGAGAATTAGGCAAAATCATACACAAGCTAAACTAGCACATGGAAAAATAGTGCCCATAAATGGAATAAAGAAAATAAGACGATAGAGTGAGAAAGGGGAAAAACAAATAAAAATGAGTAAAAACAGCACTCATTAACAGCAGCACTCATCGACTGAATGAAAATGGGAACTAATGGAAAACAAAAGGCTAGTGAATAGTAATACAGTATGCTGTAACTATGGTTTAGACAAGCGCCCACCTCATCCACTGCTCGCCAGGGGAGATGTAACATCCCAAGCAGCAACTTGAACTTCACCGGGGACAAGAGGTTGTGGAAACAGTCGGATATTGTCAATGACAGTGGCTGTGAGTAGTGAGGCGATGCTGGAGGGAGCCCACAGCTCGTTCATGGAGCCCAGTTTGTTATGGAGCCACAGACCAGTGTTGCTCACCCTCATTGACACCATCTTGGGAAACCAGGCAAGGCAAGCTCCTATTTGCTGCTGCAGTCAGGAACTGCCCCAGCAGCAAAGCAGCTGATTCTCCAATGCAGGGGTGCTCCTGATTGCAGCAGCAAATTTCTTTCAGGTTGGTGGCAGGCTTCTCAACTGCTGTCATAGACAGCATGCTATGCCATTGGTGCCACAAAGCCCAGCTGGAAAAAGCAGTGGTGCCATTGGCCACAGCAGGACTGCACCTCCAAAACCTGCTTCTCCATTCCAAGCTACCACAATATGTTGTCTGCGCTGCATGCGCAAGACAATATAAAAAGTGGGGTGGAACAAGGGAAGATAAGAAAAGGCAAAGAATTTAAAGTAAAACCTTTAGCTATACTTGTGGATGCTCAAGAAAAAGTTAATTTTTTTGTTATGCAGATAAATAAACATTGTATAGGGCAGACAAAAGAGACTGAATGCCAGATAAATATTTAGAAGCCAAAGGCAATGCCAAATCTGCAGAAGCAATATTGCTGCAGAAAATTCAATTAATTAAACCCTATGGGAGTAATAGGTTTTCCTTTTAGAAAAGCATTCAACATAGCCCTCAGCAGATGGGTTTGCCCAGGCCATCATTTAATTAGTACCACGTTTAGCACTCACCGGCTTTTCCTTCTAATCATTCAACATATGCTCCAGGGCAACATATGCTCCAGGGTGGGAGGTTGGGGGAACTGGGTGGGTTGGAAGGATTAGTCGTATTTCTTAGATGGGTTTGCTTTGTTACCACTGGGCCCTACACTCTTATAAATGTGTTTTTAGATTTCTAAAGGCCCTTCATTTTATTACAAATAACTCCCTAGCCTACTGTTACCATTGTTGCATGTTTTTTCTACCTTCCAACACTCCAGGGAGTATCTATACATGTATGCTACAGTATTTGCTTTCATTTTATTTTTCAGGTACATGCTGTAAAATTGGAAAATTAATAAAGTATATTAAACTGAAAAAAGAAAAGCATCCAACAAAATATAGTAAAAATGGGGGGATGGTGTAGGAGTGAGTTCCTACATAAACAGATGAGAGAGCAATGCTCAACTATACATGACAATACAAACACTGTACTAAATATAGAAACATAGACTTTGACAGAAGATAAGGACCGCTTGGCCCACCTGGTCTGCCCATTTACCTATCTATTGGATAAGCCGCAGATCCTAGTTAACCAACAGCCTACTTCCTCCTAACCCCACTACAATTGCCTTACATCTGTCCTATGCATTCTTGAGTTCCCCCACTGTTTGTGACCCCACGATCTCCTCAGGAAGGCCATTTCATGCACCCACCACCCTCTCTGTGAAAAAATACTTCCTCACGTTGCCCCTAAGCCGCCCTCCCTCTATCTTCAAACTGTGCCCCCTTGTTCTTGCACATCTCTTTTTCTGAAAGATGCTACCCTCTTGGACTTTGTTGATTCCCTTGAGGTACTTGAAAGTTTCTATCATGTCTCCCTCTCCCTCCCTTCCTCAAGGGTATACATATTAAGTTTCTTTAGTCTCTCTTCATATAGTTTTTGGTGCAGACCCTGCACTATTTTAGTTGCCCTCCTCTGGACCGCCTCCATCCTGTCTGTGCAGGCTCACTCAGAGCAGCTGCACCTCTCATACCTGCCTTATCAATTCCCGCCTTGGGTATGATTTTTGGAAACAGCATCAGGCTGATTCAGAGCAGTTGCGCCTTTCGTACCCGCCTCAGCAACGCCCACCATGGGTATAATTTTTTCAAACACCAACAGGCTCACTCATAGCAACTGTGCCTCTCACACCTGCCTCAGCAATGCCTGCCATGGGTATAATTTTTGGAAACAGCAGCAGGCTCACTCACAGCAGCTGCACCTCTCGCACATGCCTCAGCAATGCCCACTATGGGTATAATTTTTGGAAACAGCAGCAGGCTCACTCACAGTAGCTGCACCTCTTGTATCTGCCTCACCAATGCCCATCATAGGTATAATTTTTGGAAACAGCAGCAGGCTCACTCATAGCAGCTGCACCTCTCGTACCTGTCTCAGCAATGCCCACCATGGGTAGAATTTTTGAAACAGCTGCAGACTCCTAAGAGCAGCTGTGCCTCTTGTACCTCACCTCAGCAATGCCCATGTGATATAACAGATCAGGGCACCTAACAGACAGTGTAGCTATGGACCAGGGACAAGCAAGAATATGACTCACAGTCTTGGAAGCTCAACTCCACAGTCTCCACTATCAAAAGATGAACACACCAGTGCTGTGTCTGGGATAATTTTATTGCAATAAAAAACAACAAACCTCAACAGTGAGCTTGCTGGTGCCCCTCTCCAGTGCAGCCAAATGTTTTCTCGCCTGACAAGTGCTTTCTTAAGAGCCTTGAGAAAGCGCTTGTCTGGTATGAAATGTTCAGCTGCACTGAGGGAAGGTCGCTCAGCAAACTCACTGCAGGGGTTTGTTGTTTTTTTATTGCAATAAAAGTTATCCAAGACACAGCACTGGTGTGTTCATCTTTTGATAGTGGAGACTGTGGATCTGAGCTTCTTTGAGACTGTGGAAACTGAAGAGAAGGTAGCCCAGACAGTAACAAAAGGGGACAAGACACTTTTTAGGTATGTAAGTGAAAAGAGGAAGACTAGGTGTGGGACTGTAAGGTTAAAAAGTGAAGGGGGGTATGCACAAAGGGAAACCAGGAAAAGGCAGACATCCTTAACAAATTTTTTGTTCAATGTTCACAGGGGAAGGAGATGGGAGGGGCCACAAATAAGTACCAGGAGCATGTGTGGGAGGGAGGGAAGGAGGTAGACACAAGTCCATTTCCAGATCAGAGAGTCCTAAGAGGACTCACAAATCTGAAATTGGACAAAGCAATGGGGCCAAATGGGGTGCATCCAAAGGTATTGAGGCAGATCAGGGAGGTACTGGCTGTACCTTGACAGTCCTATTTAACAGCTCATTGGAAACAGGAGAGGTTCTGGAGGTCTTTAGGAGTGCAGATGTAGCCCTGTCTCAGGGCACCTTACTACCTATATGAAAGACAGCACATGTCATAACACTGTTCAAATCAGGTGACCCTGGTGATCTCAATAACTACAGGCCAATTTCTCTCCTTCCAGTCCTGTCCAAGCTCCTAGAGAAAATTGTAAATGTACAGCTGAGGACTCACCTTGAGTCTGGGGAACTGCTAAACCCTATGCAGTCGGATTCAGAGCTAAACATAGCACTATCTCAGCTCTAGCCAAATTTAATAACTGACTGGCAGGGTAATCTTGAGAGCAAAACTTTATTTGTGCTGTTTTCCCTGATCTAAGCAAGGCTTTCAACACTGTCAACCATAGTCTGCTCCTCTCCTCCCTTCAAACCATAGGTGTGGACCCCTCCTCTCTGCGCTGGTTTACTGACAATCTTACAGGGCACCTTCAACAAGTTAAAGCCAAAGTAGGCCTGTCCCCCTTAAAAACTCTGCAAAGAGGGGTACCTCAAGGTTCTATATTAGGGCCCTTTTTGCAATCTACATTAATAACATCAACTACTGTATAAAAGAAGCCAATGTCCATCTGTTTGCAGGTGATACAATTCTCTACGTGAGCCACCCAACACCTGAAGCTGCCTGCAATGACCTACAGTCAGAATTTAACCTTTTGCAAAGCCAACTCCTCCAAAAAAAGCTACTCCTTAATGCCAAAAAAACTAAAGCGACGGTCCTCTCCCATTTCATCCTTACAGCTAACCCTGTGTCCAGTGGGACAGTTCCCCAAATTACCACAGTTCTAAGTGAAAAACTAGAATTTGTTACAAAATTGAGTATCTGGGAGTTTGGATAGACCAAACTCTCCTTCATTGAACATATCGAGGACTTGCTAAAGCGACTTGGCAAAGGCTTGGCCTGTTTTTAGAATCAACCAATTTCTCACCAGAGGTGCCAGAAACAAGTGGTCCAATTAATTTTCCTATCATTGATTGATTACACTGATTTCCTCTACAGCCAATGCCCAAGCTCTTACCTATGCTAAACTGGACACACCCTACCATCGAGCTCTGAGGTTTATAACGGGACTTCCCTTCAGCATGCATCACTGCACCCTATATGCGGCAGTGGGGTGGACATCACTAAAGTTCAGGTGCCACAGAAACGCCTCTCTCTGAACCTATAGAGCCATCTCTAATAAGCTGCCTTACTATATCTCCTGCTGTCTTCCCCTGAGTATAATTGGAAAATACGCATTAAGAAGTTACTCAGCTATTACTCTTAAAGTACCAAAAGCAAAATACCGCTACGGCAGGGCAGCCATAAGCTTTGTGCTACCTACCTTATGGAACGATCTACAAAAAAACCTCAAATTAAGCACTCTAATCAGTATAAATGCCTTCAAGATGCTTTATTTCTGTACAATCAGAGAAGTATTTAACTGCTTCACCCACTCAGACCCAGTACCGGTGTCTGCACTGGTATATAGCCACGCCTAGACCCAATTTTAAGTACTGACCCCCCAGCTTGCTCCTCACAAGCCTAATTGTTCTCTCTCTTATCCCCTGTCTCATCAACACTAGGCCCGTCCATCCTCTTATCCTTCCTTTCATAACCTCGGATAGGAGCTCACTACCCCATGGTTGTGACATCCTACCATGCCCCGTACTTTATAGCATTCAATCCTGGGGCTCACACATACTCCTTTTCTCCATCTACCTTCTCTACATCCTGTTTTACCAACTACTCTCTGTGCACCATGCCCTCCTAGCCTTTCTTCCCCTACCTCCTGCCCTTCCCCCCTTCCTTCACCTCTACCTGATGTATATTTTTTTTTCCGTTACTTCCTCCTGCAACCTTAGATAGCCTGCTTTATCTTCCTATAGACACTTCTATGTATGTAAATACCCTGTAATCTGTACAATATCTGTATAATTCTATGTACATATGAACTTCTTTTTCTTCCTCTCTGTAAACAGTGTTATCTGTATTGCCTTGTAAATAGCTGTGTTGACCTGTATATACAATTGTTCATGCTCCACCCAGGTCCATCTTACAAATGAGCTTCTGCTCTACGATGAACGGCTGGTTAAATAAAGACTTGATTGATTGATTTATTGACAATAGTGGTAGCAGGGAAGAGGCTGGTAATTATAGGCAATTAAGGGGGGGGTGGAAGGATTGGGCCAGAGATCAAGTAGGATGTGTAGTGATACTATAGGTAGGGAAAAGTGGATAGACCTAGGTGGGACAAGTGGTCCTTATCTGCCCGCAAATTATACATTTCTATGTATGTTTTCTCTGCCTGTGTTCTATGTAGTAGATGATCATCCAGTACAGGTTCACTTTCTGTTATTGTTGCATGTTTACGTGCCTTTGCATAAATTCAATGGGTATTCAGTGGGTATTTCTGAAGAACACACTGGTGAGAAAGACCTTTTTAGAACTGTATGATATTTATGTCCTTGCTAATCTCTCCTGTTGTTTCCACATCTGATCCTTGTTCTATAGTAGAACTTAGTGGTTGAAAGTGGCATAAACTGCATCATACATTTCTAAAATGGTACTGTACTTACCACCAGTGTGTATATCATAAAAACCCATTGTATTAATTGAAAGGACAGTAAAGATGGGGCAATAATAGAAAGAGAATCAGTATTTAAGAAACAGCTTCTATAGGAAACAAGAGTTGGCTACAGCCAACAATGGCTGTTGTGGCTTGACATTAGCTTATTGTTTAAGGTTGCACTGTATTTGTGGTTTGCTGTAATACAATACAATCTTACACATTAAGGTAGTCATCTTTATGCAATAGGCATGGACATAAATCCTATGTTATAAATCTGAGCTACTATGTGATAAATGTGAAATTTTACAGTTATACACATAGTAGACACATCATCACAGATTTATACACATAGCAGATATGTCATAATCACTCCGTAACTCATTTAGAATGTTCAGCCTCAGTACCAGTACTAACTATATTCAAAATAAAACAAAAAAGATACCATAGTGCTGTGAGCATGAAAGTTGTTCAGCACAAAATCATCTACAAAACAAGCATTTGTCAATGCCAAATGTTGATTGTGCTGGTGTGTTGAGCTCGCTCACTGCCCCTCTGTCACTCGCTCAGTCTGTTTCTCCTGGTGCTGCAGGCTGCTATTTTGTACTGGGCTCCTGCCTGCACTGGCACTTTGTTCTGCCCACTAAGAATCCGCATCTGTCCCAACACAGCTGCGTTGAGGTGTCTCCTCCCCCTCTCACGCCTCATTCTGTTTCTCCTGGCGCTGTAGGCTGCCCTTTTGTCCTGGGCTCCTTCCTCTGTTGGTGGCTTTTCTGCCCAGAAAGAAATCTGCAGCAGTCCCAACACAGGTCTGTTAAGCCTGCTGAGTTCCCCTCTCTCACTCACTCATTCTGTTTCTGCCGGGCGCTGCAGGCTGCCCTTTTATACTGGGCTCCTACCTGTGTTGGCACCTTTTGTGCCCACAAAGAAATCCACATCTATCCGGACAGAGCTCCATTGAGGCATTCACTCCCCTGTGTCACTGACTCATTCTGTTTCTCCTAAGCGCTGCAGCCTGCCCTTTTGTACTGGGTTCCTGGCTCTGTTGGGCCTTTTCTGCCCACAAAGAAATCTGAAACCGTCCGACAATGCTCCATTGAGCTTGCTCAGTCCCTTCTCTCACTCGCTCAGTCCATTTTTGGTGGCGTTGCAGGCTGCCCTTTTCTATTGGGCTCCTGCCTGCATTGCCACCATTTACAGCAGTTACAATCAGCTCCATTGAGCTCGCTCACTCCCCTGTCTCACTCCTCATTCCATTTCTGCCTGCACTGCAAGCTGGCCTTTTGTACTGGGCTCCTGCCTGCATTGCCACATTTTCTGCCCACAAAGAAATCCACAGCAGTCACAATAGAGCTCCGTTGAGCTCGCCACTACTGCTCTGTCACTCACTTTTCTGTTTCTCTTCGCTGCAGGATGCGGTTGTGTACTGGGCTGCTGGCTGCATTGGCACCTTTGTCTGTCCACAAATAAATCTGCAGCTGTACAGACAAAGCTCCATTGAGGTTGCTCGGTCTCCCTCTGTCACGTGCTCATTCTGTTTGTCCCGGTGCTGCAAGCCGCCCTTTGTACGGGGCTCCTGCCTGCATTGGCATCTTTTTCTGCCCACAAAGCAATCTGCAGCAGTCCTGATAGAGCTCCATTGAGCTCATTCAGTCCCTCTATCTCACTCACTCACTCATACTGTTTCTCCCACCATTGCAGGCTGGCCTTTTCTACTGAGCCCCTGCCTGCATTAACACATTTTTCTGCCCACAAAGAAATCCGCAGCAGTCCTGACAGCACTCTGGTGAGTTTTCTCACTCCCCCTCCCTCACTCACTCTCTCGTTCTGTTTCTCCCAGTGCTGCAGGTTGCCCTTTTGTACTGGCCTCTTGCGTTGGGGCCTTTTTCTGCCCTCAAACAAATCCAGAGCAGTCCCGACAGAGCTCAGTTGAGCTCGGTCATTCCCACCTCTCACTCATTCCATCTTAATCTATCCCAAACACTGATGCCCCACAGCAACCGTGCTATTCTTTGACAGGAGTGCAACAACATATTTTAGCCAGGTTGTGAAAAATGACAGCTGTACTGTTCATAAGGAGGTGTGAAAGAACACCACTGTTGAAAATGTGGCGTGAAAATATTACAAATTTGAGAAGTTACAAGGGTGCATGGAAACAGTTGAATGCAGCGTAACACAGTCATGTTATGGAGTTTTGACACCAAATTTCCAACATAGGGATTTTAGGACCTCTGCTGATTTCCCACAGCGACCACGTTATTCTGTGCTGCAATTGTGAAACCACATTTCACTCAGGATGTGAAAAATAGCAGCTGTACTGCTCATAAGGAGGTGTGAAAAATTGCCATTGTTGAAAATGTGGCATGACAATATTACGTATCTGCAAAGTTACAAGGGTGTGTGGAAAGTGTGCAATGCACCTTTGTAACACAGTCATATGATGGGCTATCATCAACAAATTTTCAACATAGGCATTTTAGGACCTCTGCTCATGAACAGTGCCACTGTCAGTTTCTTAATCTGTGCGGAACACTGATTTCCCACACCGACTCGCTATTCTGCGCCAGAAGTGCAAAAATACATTTCGTCCAGGGTGTGAAAAATGACAACTGTACTGTTCACAAGGAGGTCTGAAAAAATGCCAATGTTGAAAATCTGGGGTGAAAATATTGCAAATTCACAAAGTTACAAGCGTGCTTAGCAACTGCACAACGCATGCTCATAAAACAGTCATTTTTTTGATTTTTCCCACCAAATTTGCAACATAGGCTTTTTGAGAGCCCACCTCATGAACACTGGCACTGTCATTTGATTAATTGGTCCTGAAATGTGATCTGCAGTGACCACAAAATCACCTTCGGGCCGATTAGTGCCATGGCAGTGACAGAATTCATGAGGAGGGGTCCCAAACACCCATGTTGAAAATTTGGTGGCAAAATTCAAAAATGCCTGAGATATGCATCAAAGTTGAAAAACCTGTTTATTCCATTATACAGCTTACCTACATTTCCTCAGTTCGCGGTCAGCTTTGAAGAGTGAAGACGTGTTCCTGGTCCACCAAAGATCATTGCGCTGGACTCCAGAGGTAAGTATGGGGTGAGGGAGTATGTGGGAGGCAGGGTGCACAGTGGGTGGAGTGCGTTGTGGGAGGCGGGCCAGAGAGACCACCGGGTACTTTCCTTTGTTACAGGTAAAAAAAGACTTGTGGGATGGTTTTTATTTACAGGACAATGTGGCAAGCTGGGTGGGCTCTCAGCATGCCAACTGAGTCTTTTGGGGCGGCTGCTGTAGCCAGCGGGGATTGAGCACCCCTGTCAGCACACAACAAAGGAGAGGTATATTATCGTGAGGATTGGGCACCCTGGTAGCACACAACAACAGGGGTTGATTATGCTGATGGGGATTGGGCACCCGTCGGCACACAACAAAAGGGGGACATTATGCTGATGGGGATTGGGCACCCCATTGGCAGACAAGAAAAGTGGGAAGGACTGTTACATACTGCCGACAGGAGTGGGCTCCCCATCGCAACATACATCTAAATTGCAGCCGATGGGGATTGGTGCCCCCATCAGCAAACAATTGTGTTGGGGTGCTGATGCTGCCGAGGATTGGGCACCCCTTGGCAGAGGAGGGGGTTAATATTGTTTGTGAACAGATGGCAAGCCACTGCCATGTTCACAAATAATATCAGGGCTGCTAGGTCCCACCCTGCAATGATGGGTTGCTCCCTCATTGCAGTGAATGGCTGATGCTGCAATGACGAGGCAGCCCCTGATTGCAGCGGCTTTTTTTTCACAAATTGGTGGCAAGGTTCCAAATTAGTGTCACCAGCTGTGTCCCCCATTATTGGTGAACATCACACATGTCCCAAAATGCCATGCCGGTATTGGCCTCAACAGTGCCGCACCTCCAGAACCTGCTTTGGCACCAAGCTGCCGCAATATGTTTCTTGCGCTGCACACAAGCAAACATAAAAAAGACAAAAATTGTTTAGGTACTATGACGCGGTAGAACACACGCACACACACACACACACACACACACACACACACAAAACACTCATTAACATTTCACATCTTACCATACCAAAAGACAAAGTAAACAGGCCATGCTGCACCACAAATACTGGTCCAAACTAAAAACAGAAAGAAACAAGCTTGAAGCAAGTGAGAAATAAAAGTGGAATAGAACTTAAAGTGGAACACGCAGACTATTCAAAACAAATGGAAAGAAAGGCAAATTGGTATCAACTTAAAGGGAGCATTTCTTTGATTACCAATACCCAAACCAGTGTAGCCATGATGAAGGATTATTCCAGAACGTTGGTAAAGGTCATGTCATGGAAGTGGCCACTGCACTGGTCATATATTGTCTTGTTAAACAATGAAGAAAAGCGAATGCATATTTTGGGTGAATGGGTCCATTATTTCCAGTCTGCTTTTCCTTGCATTGTTGCCTTGATTGGGGCTGAGTTACTCCCCTAACAGATGTGTTTCATTTCTCTGAGGCTGACTGAACTGGATGTTTGCAAATAAAATAACAGTAAACCCACAGGGAATATGTGCAACAAAAAGAGGGGAAGGATGGAAGAAAAACCAAAGGACAGCAACTGACAGAGAAATTTCACATAGAAACAAATGCACATAAGACATCAATGAACCAAACCCTGTACTTGATGTAGCCTCTGTAAGCTCAAATAGCTTCTCTTTAGCCTTAAGCTCTCCCAACAAACAATATGATAGCAAGGAACAGGAAGGGAAAGAAGGGTTGAAACTAGAACTCTTTAGTCCCCTGACTTTAAAGGATGCCAGTTTTATAATATCTGACAATGACTCAGAAGAAGTTAAGATACTTGAACCAACAGTAAAGGAGCAACCAAAAGAATAGGTGAGTACAGCAAATGATATGTCAATGTACAATAAATATCCCATCATTCCATCAAGGGAAATGGCAGATGCATTTGCGTTCACCCACATGGTTAATGTACTCATCATGGAGTATTTACAGATATTTAAAACTTCGCTGGAAGGAATACGAAGAGAAGTGAACTTCATGAAATATACAAATAGTTGCAGGATCAGATATCAAAAGGTTATATACAGTATGTATATGCCACCTCCCAAAAGGAAAAGAAAGACATGCATGTTGAACTGCAAAAGAAGGAGAGAAGAAAAGGGGAGGGAAGAAAAAGAAAAGTAATAGCACATTGACAGTTAAAAACAAATGAAATATAAGTACAGAAAAAAAGGAAAAAATGAAATGATTAGGAATGAAAAGAAGGTGAACAAAGTTACAAAAACAAACAAGAAAACAGAGAAAGTAACTGAAGCTTGTATATCAGACAAACTTCAAAGGAGCAGGAAAATAGACTCTAGAACAAGAATGCACTAGAAAAGAAAAAAGGTGAGACCCAAGAAGAGAAGATTATTGAAACTGTGAATAATTTAATAGAGGGCTAAAGATCAAGGCCATCAGAAAGAAAACAGTGGTAGTTACAGGAGACGAATGGTTCACTGAACTGGAATTTTTTTTTTTACAGTTATCTGTTTTCTGTCCTGGAGTCCTCTGCATCCCTTCTGATGTCCCACCCCCCGCGCCCAGCACCAGGTATGAGACCCCCTCCCCTAGACCCCATCCATGACTCACCCTTCATGGCAAGGGACGGGGAGTGACTCAACCCTCTGGACCAGATTTAGTGTTCGGGGAGGTGCCTTCCCGGGCTGTTGCAGAGGGGACCACTGTTATCCTCGCAGAGGACTCCCATTTTTCCTTTTTCCTTCCCCCGAGGTCTCGGCATGCAATAGCACCAGCGGCGGCGCGCACGCTCCCATGGCAATCCTCGCCAAGTGCCTGCCACAGACTCTCGCCCACAGATTCAGTGCTGGCGTGCCACCTCATAGCCTCCGCTAGGTGGCAAGCAATCTCCGAGCACTGCAATCCCCCCTCCCCAGAGAAGGAGAGCAGTCCTGGGGATGCTCAATCCTTCTCCTCCCCTCCAATCCCCTGCACCCCATGTCCGTTCCAAAACACGGGTCACCGGTGTGACGTGAGGTAAGGCATCCAGCGCCTCAGCCCTCAGCGCCACCGGGCCGGCCAACTGGAATGGTTTTTGAAAAAGAATACAAAACTCAAACTACACTTATAGAACTTAAGACTTATTTGCTCCAAGCAGAATTAGAAATAGACATAGGCTCTTGTACTGTATTTAAAACTTTTAGATGTAATATGGCACACAGAAAGGTAATTACTATATGCAGTGATAGGCAGATTTTATATAACATGTGAGCAAGTCAACCCAAGCTTTGCAGGCTCAATTTAGAAGTTAGCGCACTAAAACTCTTAAAAAGATCTTTCATGGCAAATATTTGGACAACTGCCAACAAGTCCACTTGTGGAAAATCATGGCAATCCCAGATGGGACATGGTAACTACTAATGTACCAATTTCTCTGCTGTTCTGGCCAAATTTCCTCCATTTACTAAAAATACCACCAACAGGTTGATCTGGTTCAATTTCAGTGGCCTTCCATCTCTACCCCCCCCCCGACAAGGCTGACAATAGGCAGAATTGCCTAGTCCTCCTTTCACACTCAACAAATACTAAGTAAAATAAACAAAAATAGCAGGATCTGCTGTCACTAATGCATTATTGCCTACAGTTTCCATCTTGGGGTATTTCTTCTTGCCCCAAAAATAATAAATGCAGGGTTTTCTGTCAGTCACTAATTGCTTTATTGACTACAGTCTCAGGGTATATCCTCAGAGAATAGTAAAGGTAGGGTTTGCTATCACTAATTGCTTCATTGCCCACAGGGTATTTCTTCTAGCCCCAGAAAATAAATAATGACCAAGACAAGTAGGGTTTACTGTCACCCAGTTTTTTTTCTCCTCACCCCCAAAAATAAATATAATCAGGGTTTGCTGTCACTAATTGTTTTATTGCCTATTTTCTTGGGTCTTGGTGTATATCCCCAAAGAGTAATAAAGGCAGCCTTTGCTATCACTAATTGTTTTATAGTGTATGGTGAGGGCTTGTTGTGTATGGAACTCCGTGGCTTTCAAAATGTTGTTGTTACACAGTTCAAAAGGTCATGGAACATGATTGTACCACACTGTACTACAACAACATATTGAAAGCCTCTAGAGGCAGCACGCGCACAGCTCATTTTAAAAGTAGACCAGACACAGAAAAACTCGGAGCAGTGTCAGTGGCACAATCATTCCCTGAACTGATGACGAACAGGGCATGATGAAAAAAGGCAGGATTAACCAGATACTTTAAGCTAGTAAAAAACTACAGGCTCAACCAGATATTTAAAACTACTCACATTAACAGGTGAATCCTTTCACTCACGGTCCTCTCGCTTAGTGAGAGATATGTCCGCCATGTTTTTTTTCTGGACTCCCCTCCCAAAGGCAACTGACTGCCAATGGCAGACCATGCTACAGATGTAGGGATGTTTGGTCCTTAACAACCACAGCACTAACCTTAGCAACCTGACTTGAATACCAGACTAAAACACAGCAAAAGAATTCCTTTTTACGGCTTAAAAAAAATGAAAATACTCTTTTAAATTATCTTAGAGGAACCACACACTAAAAAAATAGATGTACAAGAGCCAACCAGGAAGAAGTTACTCAAGTTCTGATTCCTCATGGACCTCTCAGCTTCGCCTCCAGGTCATAGGGGAATCAGAATCCCTCAGTGGCACAACACACTGGTTGTGCATACTTGCCCATCCACTATTCTCTATATTGTCAGCATTCTGTATGTATCATTTCTTCTGACCCCAGAATAAAGTAGGATTTGTCGTCGTTACAAGTTACTTCATTGTCTACATTCTGGGTGAATTATTTCTTCTGGCGAAAGAAAAATACATGGTCTACAATTGTCATTAATTATTTAATTGCCTACAGTCTTAAGTGACCTAGCCTGTGATACCATAAACTTAAAAATCAATATTTTTAATTATTTTGATGTGATTTAAACTAAAAGTAAAGAACAACAAAAGAGACAATACGTCAAGACATAAGGTCTTTCTTTAATGTGGCAAGGGCATGCAAAAGGTCAATATTCAATTCTTCATCAGCATCATCCTTTACTGTGAATGGGAACATGTACATAGATTAAATGATAATACAGATATATCTTGTAATATTCAAACAAGTGACATAGTATGTCAGGGTGAAGGCCTAATTACTAGCAGCAGTACAACTGATTTCACTACAGAGCTGTCTTCTTCTTCCATTGAATAAGAGTTGTCCCAGTCCCGAAGAGTATCTTACCCCCTACTGACCTTGGCAGTAAAAAGAAAGGCCTATGGCTAATTTCGGTACTAAAATTTATGGAGATAAAAGACAATGCTTTAACCACTAGTGGTACAAAGATTTTTGCTGGTTGGAGTACAGCTGTAAAAAAAATAGTGTATTCTGTTTTGCATGAGTATGTTTCTTACATGGTCAGGGATGTGCTAATGAAACATTTACAATTTTCAGGTTTCGACTGGAAAAAGGAACTGGAAAAAATGTGCCCAAGTGAAATGAGTAATGTTACTATACTGGTAGACATGGGCAAGGTTATGGATATTCTAAAAAGAACAGAATACACAAAGAGATTGCTTAAAGTAACTCTATATTTGGGTCTGCAAGGGTTACCTTTCCACGGTCACAATAAAGATAAGCAGAGTATTAATAAAGGAAATTTCAGGGAGACGTTAGATTTGATTAAAAAGTTTGATAGAGAGATTCAACTAAATTCTTTCATCCCATCAAATGCATGATATATCTCGGCAGAGTCACAGAATGGTCTGATTCAGTCTGCCATATCCTGTATTAAAGATGCAATTGTACAAGAAGCAAAAAATGCAAAATTTGTATCAGTCTTATCTAATGACAGCAGAGACATGTCATGTCAGAAAAGAATTAAGCATAAGTGTGAGATATGATCATAATAGAAAACCTGTTGAACGTTTTATGAGCTTTGCTTGAAGTCTCAGAACTGGATGCAATGGTTTTATATTGTACCATTAATGAGACCTTGGCACAATTTGATATTAATGAGCGAGATGTTACTTTTGTTACTCAAGCATATGATGGTGCAAGTATCATGAGTGGTCATATTAATGGCATTCAAGGAGCTTTTCAAAAAGGACCATCTTCATGCTGTTTATGTGCATTGTTATTCACATAAATTAAATTTCACTTGCTGATTCCATGCTAGTGCATTCCTGAAGTAAAATACTTTTTTGAGTTTGTGCAATGTCCAAGTACATTCTTTTCAAAATCTGTAGTACACAATGACAGACTGAAACAGATACAGCAGAACATGAGGTTTAACAGAACATACAAAGTCACAGCTTTTGAGCAACACTATGTGGATATGTCAGAAAGCAGTCCTGAGAGAACTGAAGTGTTATGAGTCCATACTCTCTTATCCTTCTCATTGTGACCACGGAAATGTACCCAATGCTCATGGCCTTTACAACTTTATCATGTCATTCAACACTGTCTTTTGTCTTTTCCTCTTTGATCTCATTCCCAGATCTGCAGAAAGACTCCACAATCTACTACAAACTGAAGATCTGGATATAGCGAAAGCTGGTTTTGCAGTAGAAGCATTTGTTGATATTCTGATTTCAATAAGAAATGAAGATAAATGTAAAGAATGAATCCATGAAGCAACAGTATTCACTATACCACTTAACATTGCTCATAACAGTGTAACAGAAAGGACCTCATCAGGGCTGGATTACAAATTGTGGGGGCTTGGGCAATTTGTAATTGTGGGACCTCTGTGACTTCATAAATAGGCCCCAGAAAGCTTAACAGTTTTTCATGCCTTAACATGCCTTTGGAGGGGGTTCCAGTTACTCTGAATGTCATTTCTTGGGGTGGAAATGGAAGGTTAGAACATTTGAAGTTGTATGACTGGAGTACATTCTCACTAAGTGTCTGCACTAAGCACAGCCATGTGTTACTGGTAACCAGAGTTTGGAAAAAAGCCCATAAGACTACAGTAGACAGTATGTTGGTCAGGGAGAGGAAGCTTGAGAAGATCCCCAAGAGTGCTGTCTTCCTTCGGAGAAGGGCAGCAAATGCCGCTGCAGTACAGCTAGCTTGTGACCACAGGTGTCATTGCTGCTGAGCTGAAGAATCTTGTGTGTGTGTGGGGAGGGGATTTATGCTGGCTCTGTGCAATGCTACATGTGCCTTGGAGTCCTTGCAACAGGAGTATATGAAACAAAGTGGAAAAGCCCTGTTATGGGCAGAAAAAAAGCTCAGCACTCACGGGCCCCTCCACACTAATGTCCCACTGCCCTAATAGATATTAGCTTGTCCTGTGAGCATGGGGTAAGTGACCCTAACCCCCAAAGTCTCCAACCTGTGGGGCAAACTTGTAGAGTTAAGAATGAATAAGTAGCACAGAATAAAGGGAGTGAGTTGGAAGCTACAGTGGCAGATAAGGGAAGTGCAAATGAACAGGGGAAGATAACATTTACTAAATTAGTTACTATAATGTGACACACACAAGACAGTACACTGAGTGATAATAAAAAAAGGTGTTTATTATTTTTATGCAGTCAAATTCAAGGTTAACACGGAGGGGATCTTTAGACTAATGCAGGGAGGTATCACCAGAGGGCATGGTTTGAAGTTGGAAGGTGGAAGGGTGAGGGGGGGAAAAGAGGAGGAGGTTTTTCACTGAGAGGGTGGTGGATCCTTGAAACATGCTGCCTGGCAAGCTGGTTCAGAGATCCACAGTGGAGGGCTTCAAGAGATGGTGGGAGAGACACAGAAAGCGGATGTATCAGATGATGGCCTGGCCCAGGAGGTGGGGATGGATGATAGGGGTTTCTGGAACACGGGGGGGGTCCTCGGTACCCAACTAGGGATCTGAGGTTTGAGCAAACTCGATAGACTGTAAGGCCTAATCTGCTGGCAATTAGTATGTTAGTATGTTAATTTCAAGACTTATCAACACTTACAACATGGGTGAAAAAATCTTGTATTCTGATTCATCCAAAGAAGTCACCTGACCATTGATTAATCCCCAGTATATAAAAGTCACATTCTGGGTACCCAGGTTGGGGGGGCTAACCAGGTCCATTGCCCAGGGTTAGCTGGCAGGTGCAGATGGATAGGACCCTGTAGAAAAAGATATGCATAACACTCAATTGTAATCCGGAGCCGGATGGCTCAGTCCTTGAAGAAATGAAATAAAGAAAATTAGATGACACACTGGTGATTGTTAACAGGTTGCAGGGGCATGCCCTAATTTGTACTCACACTACCCCAAGCCGAGAACCTGAAGAAGATGCCTGTTCTGGATTGCCAGACCAGCAAGGCAGGGAGATAAGATTCTACTGCCCAGGCCCAACCACTTTGACTAGTAGACGGATTTAGTCCGATTAACTTTAACTCAGCTTGCAGCTTACAGCACTCAGTGAAAAGAGAATTGAAATAGCTATCCCTCACAAGCATTCCACACTTTTTTATGAAAAGGAAATTACTATACCAGGCAGCTGCTCCTAGGCCCCGATCGCAATTACTGAAAATACCTTGGAGTTCACACAGCAGCTTCAGTTTCTGACAGACCGAGCGTGATTCAGCAATTTCTCCAGTCTTCTACAAGGTGAGCCTGGTTTGCACTTTTCAGCCTTCCTCACTTTCAGTCACCTCAGATTCAGTCTGATTTAAGCTTGCGACGGCAACCGACCGACTTCAGAGCCTCTCACATGCTTCCCGCATGAAACTATACACAGCAGAAGCACAGAGCTCCTTCTCTTCTCACGTTCACAACTGATTTGACTTCCCAGTCGCAGGGCTGAGCATTCTCTTCAGGCGCCACCCGGTCCAGTTGGTGGACTCAGCTGTCAATCATGCCAAAGCTCTCTCAGTTGGTGCAAAAAGGCGCCAAGGTCCAAAACTACACTTCCCAGAATTACTAGCTATACATTCCCATTGTAGGCCGGCTCCCAAGAGAGTCCAAATTCTGGCTGGTCCAAGCAGTCTCCATTTTATAGCTCCCTTAATCCCATTGGCCCAGCACAGCAGTTTAGGTCCAAAATGGTGGGGCAACACGCACAAAGTCCCATCTGCAATAAAGGCAGGTTAGACAAACTACAATATTACCAATGCTTTAAATGTTTGCAGGCAAACAGGTATATCTTTCAGATGGGCTCCATTTGTGCCTTCAGAGACGACAAATTGGATTGATTACCCTGCAGTTCAGGTGGGATTCGAGCAGGGAAACACAAACCCCCTTGGAAAAGCATTAATCATGCCTGCAAGCAGACAGCTCTTAAAGAGATAGTAGGTGGAGGCTCTACTATTACTCACAGTGTCATTCTAATGGCTTAAACGCCAAATGCCAGCAGTCAAGGGGAACACTTAGGCAAGCTCCTAGGAGGATTTTGGGAACCCCTTTTTGTAGGGGGGTTACACCCTTCCTGGTCTGAAAAGAACTTGGTGTCCACATCAAGTAGATACCCTTATAACATTTTAAAGCAACCACTAAATATATTTACAACACAACAGTCAGATTGGCATCCTTTAAATCGCATCACATATTAACTCTGGGTCATACGCAGTTATTCTGTATTTCACAGCTTACTGCAGGTTACCACATTGCAATTACAATAACATTTCAGCATCAGGTCACCACTTCCTACACATGAAACTGGAAAAGGGGGGGCCCTTCCCTATCAGCTACCTTGGAGCTAGATGGGGCAGGGGCACCATATTCAGAGGGCAAGACAATTAACTTAGAGTTATCACCTATGCTTAGCCAGGGCAATGAGCTCGGGGTTACGTACACTCCCTTATGGACCACATTAAGAGGCAGGTCTATGGATCGGCCAAGGGATTAATAGCTTAAATGTACCACAGGCTTCACAGCTCGACCAGTCCATCTAGGTGGAACCATGACAGTCTCTGAGTTTTGATCCCCATTTACAGCAGTGTCTTCACTCGTCAGGGGAATTTCCATTGGGGTAGAGAGGCTAGAACTTGGGGCACTCTCAGCTTCAGGAGTGGCAATCTCAGAGTCCACAACACTTAGCTCACAGGGAGAGTTTTTTGACACTGGCAGTAAACCATCTGGGCACTCAAAAAACTCCTCTTGTTCTGGTATATCACCAGTCTGTCCCAGTTCAGCATTTTCCTCCTCTGGCAGCTCATACAGTTCCACCATGCACAGTGATTCTAGGTCATCCAACTTAATACTTGGTTGTTCACTTTCGGGGGAGCATTGACTCCAGGGACAAAGCAGGGGGCTTCAACAGCCCAGAAGGCCCAGCTTCATCTCCAGAATTTACTAGGGGATTGCCCCGAAACAATTGACTCAGTTCGTAAGAAGGGTAGTATTCAGGGCCACACTCACTTTCCTCTGACATGGACTGACAGTCCTGTTCAATTGGAACTATTTGTGGGGAACACTTTAACTCAACATTTGTAGGTGCAGACTTTCTTTACTTTTGCTTTGCAGCAGCTCTAGTCACTGGGCCAGAGGGAGCATTTTGAGGGGGGCTCAGACTCAATCAAGATTTGTCCAATGAGCAGCAAATGATTTCTATGCATGGTTTTCACTTCTTTTGTATTACTTTCATGCCTTACTTTATACACAGGCAGATCATCTAGTTTGCCTACCACAATGTGGGGGAGATGGTGCCACCTATCAGCAATCTTATGTTTGCCATGCAGTCCCAGATTTCTTAGCAACACCCGATCCCCCTCCTGGAGTTCCAGTGCTTTCACTTTTTTGTCACACCTTTCCTTGTTGGCCAGATTTCTTTTGGCAGCCATGGTTTGAGCCAGTTGATACACAGATTTAATTGGGCTTTTAATTTTTGCACATACTGTAGATGATTATCAGCTTGAACCCCATCAGGAGAAACTCCCAAAACAAACATCAACTGGTAGTTGAGCTTCTCTTCCAAACATCAGGCTGTAGGGGGAGAACCCAGTGACATCACTTTTGGTGCAATTGTAGGCATGTACCAATGCACTGATTTGTTGGCTCCATTTAGGCTTATCCTTAAGAAGGAGCGTGCCCAGCATATCTAGTAGAGTGCGGTTGAAACGTCCAGGCTATGGGTCCCCTTGGGGGTGGTTCTGGACTTTCGCACTCCCACAGAGAAAGCATCTCTTTGACCAAAAGACTCTCAAAATCCTTCCCTTGATCAGAATGGATTCTTTGTGGTGCCCCATAGTGAACAAAGAAGCTTTCTATTAGTACCTTGGCTACAGTGGATGCCTTCTGGTCCCTGGTGGGAAAAGCTTGGACATACCTTGTGAAATGGTCAGTGAACACCAGCACGTTACTGATATTTCTTTGATCTGGCTCCAAACTCAGAAAGTCAATACAGACCAGTTCCATGGGGGTGCTGGTGGTGATGTTAACAAGAGGGGCAGCCCTCTGTGGCAAAGCTTTCCTCTGTAAACAGTGACTACAAGTTCTAATGTGTTGTTGAACATCAGCCCCCATTTTAGGCCAATAAAATCTGGATCTTACCAAATCAAGCATCCTGTCTATACCCAGGTGCCCCACATGGTTGTTTAGGGATCCCAGCACCAAGTCTCAAAAGGCAGTGGGCAAAACTAGCTGTTGTTTGTCTATTTGCCCCCCTCTGTCCACTGTTTCTCTGTATAACAGTCTATTGATCAGTTTCAATTTAGGACCTTACTTGTATAACAATTCAGTTCTCAAATCAGTGGAACGTAATTTGGACACATCTTTCCCTGCATAGAGGGCTTCTAAAGTTGATTTGATCATGGGATCTCAGGATTGAGCCCGCTGAATACTGTCATTGTTGAGTTGAGGCAAAGCACCAATGTCTGAAGTAGAGAAGTGGCAATAAGCAGCAGGTATGCAATTCTCAGAGGGCCCCAAAAGAATCCACCAGACAGTTCACTGGGTCTGAGACCGCTGGCTCCTCTCGGTCAAACTTCTGACAGAGTGCTTGAATATCAGTTTCTGACACTCTGACCCAGTCATTTTGAGGAGCAGGCCTCCTGGAGAGAGCATCAGCATCTATGTGGTTCAGGCCGGCTCTGTATTCAACAGCATAATTGTATGTGGATAATGTAGACAGCCACCTATGTTCAGTGGCATCCAGTTTAGCTGAAGTCTGAACATAAGTCAAGGGATTGTTGTCAGTTTTTACCAGTATCTTAGCCCCATACAAGTATTCGTGAAATTGGTCCACAATGGACCACTTAAGAGCTAGGAATTTTAGCTTGTGTACTGGATAATTCTTTTCAGAAGGAGTCAGGCTTCTGCCAGCAAAAGCCATGGGTCTCAGACCATTCTCATGTTCCTGGTAAAACACAGCCCCCAACCCTTGCAAACTAGCATCACTGTGCAGGACATAAGGTTTTGTTGGATCTGCATAGGCCAGAACAGGAGCGTGGGTAAGCTGATATATAATCTCATGAAAAGCAGCCTCACAATCAGATGTCCATTGGGCCCAAATACTTCATTTGGATGGAAATACACTCTCTCAGTCTCAGGGGAAGTTGACTTTTTGTATTGTTTGTGGGTTGAAGGGTACCCTTGAGTAAGATTAAGTAAAGGGCAGATCACTCTTGAATAGTCCTTGATGAAACGCCAATAGTAGCCACAGAAACCCAGGAATCTTTTCAGTTCTTTTAGATTGTGGTGCTGTGGCCAGGTGGTCAGGGCCTCAACTTTACTTGGGTCTGTCTCTATCCCTTCGGTGGGAAACTATGTGTCCCACATACTTCATGGAGGTTTGGAAGAATTGACATTTATCGATGGACAACTTCAGGCCAAAGTCTTCCAGTTGGTACAAAACCTTGAACCATCTGCCCTCATGTTCCTCCAGCGAGCTGCCAAACACAATAACATCATCCAAATACACCAGTCACTCTAATAGGTTCATGTCCCCCACTGCTCACTCCATCAGTCATTGAAAAGTGGCTGGTGCACTGGAAATCCCTTGAGGCATCCTCATGAACTCATAGAAACCCAGGGGGCAAATAAAGGCCGTCTTCTCATGGTCTTCTGGGGCCATCGGGATCTGGTAGTACCTGCTGCGAAGATCCAGCACAGAAAACCACTTGCTGCCATTCAGGCAGTCCAAAGCATCTTGAATGTGTGGCATTGTATACTGATCAGGGATAGTCCACCTGTTTAAAGTGCGATAATCTACGCACATCCTTACTATTCCATTCTGTTTCCTCACTACCACAATGGGGGAAGCATATGGGCTTCTGGATTCTTGTATTACACCAGCAGCTAGCATTTCTTGCAGATGTCATCTCACATCATCTATGTCAGCAGGTGCCAGGCGTCGAGGCCTCTCATGAAATGGCCTATCATCATGCAGCCGGATATGGTGCTCAGCCCCCTGTACACAGCCTACGTCCCACTCCTTCAAAGAAAACACCTGGTCCCTCTGGGCAAGCTACTCACTGTTCCTCACTTTCCATTCAGCTGGCAATGGGGAGTCACCAAAATCAAACAAGTCAGGTGCTACTCTTTCACTTTTTTTTTTGAACTCTTGTTACTGGGAAGCACTGCAGTATCTGCACAATGCACATTAGCCAGGGTGCAACCTTTATATACTTGAATCTCCCTGTCCAACACTTTATGAACTTGAACCATTACTCTTCTGGCAAAAGCATGGGCTCTAGCAGGCAGAATACTTGGCTTGACCAGCAGTCCCTCGGGCAATTTTCCATCTCCTGGTGCATCCAGCATTAATATTTTATTCTTGATGTCTTTTTTTATATGACCTCACCCTGTAGGATACACTGGGAATTTGGCACCAAGATCAGAGACTCAGGATTCTTTTTCCAGACAACTTCAACCGGTTCCTCTGGTTCCATTCTGTCAGCATCCCTCTGGGCATCATAGGCCCTGAGGATCAAGGCCAGAATTCTTACAGTTCTACCGGTCTGGGACCCCTGCTTTTCATAACACAACTATGCCAGCCAGCCAAACATATGTGCATTAGTTCCAATCAGTAGCGGAACCCCATCATATAGCCCGGTAGGGGGACACACTAGGGCCAAGGTCTCCACTTGCTCTGCCACTGCAGCCACAGAGATGGGAATAGACAACCAAATTCGGATATAGCCAGAGTTGGGGTAGGCCTTTTCACTCAAACCCCAAACATGTAGTCCTTCCAATGGTTGCAGGGGTACATTGGACAAATGCTTCTGATACCAGTCCTGGAACATAATTGTCACTTGGGAGTCACTGTCTAACACAGCTCTTATAGGTACTCCATTCACTTTCACAGTAGTCTCCATGGAGGGACCCACCACGTCGGACCATTCCAGTGGCATTGATTGGGATGTTGATCGGGCATTGGCCCTGGTGGAAAACTTTTCTGGGTAGCTCCCCCTGGTGACCGGGAATAGGTTCTGCGATGCCAGGCCACTAACCAGTTGGTAACTTTCCTCTAGTTCTCTGGCAGGTGACAAGCAGACTGAAAATGTCCATCCTCCCCTCACCGGTAGCAGAACTTAATGTCTCTAGTGTCCTTGGAGGGAGTGGGGGGGTCTCCTTTCTGTTGGGGTGCCTCTAGAGCTCTGCGGGGCTCTTCTTGAACTGGTGGCTTATACCGTTGGTCTTCTGGATTTCCACTTCTATTGGGGGTGAGGGCAGCCCTTTGCAGCTCTCCCACCATCTCTCTTAAGTCCCTTAGTTCTGCTTTCAGGTTACCCTCATTCTGAGCCTCAGGGAAAACAACACGCACTCCCACTCCACTTTTGGGCTCATGAGGAACCTGATACAGATCTGGTTTTCTGTATACCTTAGTTAATTCCTTAATTAAACCTCTCAACTGTTGAGCCTCATCTAACTCACTCTTTTCAGGGGTCTGACAAGTGTTCACAGCCCCAGCATAGGGTTCCCAGCCCTCTTCATCAGTTTCAATCTCACGGATATCTCTCATCAAATGGCAGTACTCTGGAGGGCTGGCCCTTCTGTCTTGCAACTTGAGCTTCAGTAGTATTATGCTCGAAAATCTTGCTGACTTCAATATATGGTTTAATCTGACCTGGTTTAACTCTTTGGCAGGCACTGTCCCTTTTTGGTGGGCCTTCTGCAAAGCCCTTTCTATCCTGGTGACAAAAGCAGACAATTTTTTGTTTCTCCACTGTTTACCTGACTTGAATTTGCATAATAAGTCATCTCCAGTTTCTGTGCTGCCAAATACTCCCTCTAAGGCAGAAATATATTCTGCAGCAGTGGCCTCCGGACTAGTAGCCCACAGAAATCGAATGGCTTCCAGGCCAGGGCCTCTCCAGCTTTCCAACAAGCGCGTCCTCTTTTCCTCTTCGGAACACTGCCATTCTTGTACTAAAGGGTAGCATAGTCCATCCAGGTCTCCAAATCATCTTCCCTTGAAGGCACTGGGTCAGTACCGGAGAAAAGTCTCAGCCTCCGATAGGAGTCCAGTTGCAGTTTTCCCTTCTGAGGCTAACAACTTAAGCATTTTTTCTTTAAAGCTATTGGTACTAGGGGACCCACCCAGGGTGGCCAGACCATGACGTATGTGAATAACCCTCCATCCCTTCTGGGCAACTTCAGACAAAATCACAGAGGGGGCACCTTTTCAGGGTCTATCGGGGAACTGCATGAAAGTAGCACTTGCAATGCTTGTTCAAGTAAGTCATTATATCGCCCCTTTAATTCAACTTTGCCCACACACTTAACATGTTCTACAGTGGACACAATGTCAGCATTTTTAATCCCCAAGGGGACATCCAGCAATAGAATAGCCTTTTGGGAGTCCATCTCCTCAGCTTCGCACCACCCCATCAATTTGTGCACCATCAACTTAAGGGGGTCAATTTTTAACTTGGGTGTGGTACTCCCCTCCATGTTTTCCTTTGAAATGAAACAAAATGGGGTAATTCCTTCATGTGGCCACTAAAGGACGCTAATCCCAGTGGTGCCTCCAAGATGTAACCCCCAGGTGGCACTATCCCAAGGGCTACTACTCCAGCCTGTTTAACTATGGACAGGTTGAGGGGCCTAGGTTCTATGACGGGTGCCTCCACCCAGAGGTCAGGGTTTGTAGTGGTTAGACTAGCTTGGTCACAGCTCTCTGGGACACTGTGACCCCTTTTGTTCCCTCTAATGACCCACACAATGCACAGGAGTTACAATACCAATGCCCCACATGTACACACGGTTCAACCATAAAGTACCACTTACCCTCAAGATTGATTCTGAGGTGCGTCTCTGAGGACCCCCTGTAAATAAGGTTAATTGACATACACAGACCAATGCAAAGCTTGATATATAGGTACTGACACGTCAGACAGTTTAAAGTCAACAACATCAAATCTGGTTTATTTGGGGAGAATGAAACATGGGAGGGGGAGATCAAGTTGATTGGCAGAATTAAATCACAGTACTGTGCACTCATACAGGGTCTTAAAAGTCACACTCTGGGTACCCAGGTTGTAGGGGACTAGCCAGGTCCGTTGCCCAGGGTTGGCCAGCAGGTGCAGATGGATAGAGCCCTGTAGAAAAAGACATGCATAACACCCAATTGTCATCCGGAGCCGGATGGCTCAGTCCTTGAAGAAATGAAATAAAGAAAATTAGATGACGCACTGGTGATTGTTAACAGGTTGCAGGGGCATGCCCTGATTTGTACTCAAACTACCCCAAGCCGAGAACCTGAAAAAGATGGGTGTTCTGGATTGCCAGACCAGCAAGGCAGGGAGATGAGATTCTACTGCCCAGGCCCAACTGCTTTGACTAGCAGACAGATTTAGTCCGATTAAATTTAACTCAGCTTGCAGCTTACAGCGCTCGATGAAAAGTGAATTGAAATAGCTATCCCACGCAAGCATTCCACACATTTATATGTAAAGGAAATTACTATACCAGGCAGCTGCTCCTAGGCCCCGATCACAATTATTGCAAATACCTTGGAGTTCACACAGCAGCTTCAGTTCCTGACAGGCCAAGCGCGATTCAGCAATTTCTCCAGTCTTCTACAGGGTGAACCTGGGTTCCACTTTTCAGCCTTCCTCACTTTCAGTCACCTCGGATTCAGTCCGATTTAAGCTTGTGACGGCAACAGACAGACTTCAGAGCCTCTCACACGCTTGCCATGCAAAACTATACACTGCAGAAGCACAGAGCTCCTTCTCTACTCACGGTCACAACTGATCTGACTTCCAAGTCACAGGCAGAGCATTCTTTTTGGGCGCCACCCAGTCCAGTTGGTGGACTCAGCTGTCAATCACTTCAAAGCTCTCTCAGTTGGTGCAAAAAAGCACCAAGGTCCAAAACTACACTTCCCAGAATTACTAGCTATACATTCCCATTGTAAGTCGGCTCCCAAGAGAGTCCAAATTCTGGCTGGTCCAAGCAGTCTTCATTTTATAGCTCTCTTAATCCCATTGGCCCAGCACAGCAGTTTAGGTCCAAAATGGTGGAGCAGCACACACAAAGTCTCATCTGCAATAAAGGCAGGTTAGACAAACTACAATCTTACTAATGCTTTCATTGATTGCAGGCAGACAGGTACATCTTTCAGATGGGTTCCCTCTGCCCCTTCAGCAAAGACAAATTGAAGTGATTACCCCAAAGTTCAGGTGGGATTCGAGCAGGGAAACACCAACCCCCCTTGGAAAAGCATTAATCATGCCTGCAAGCAGACAGCTCTTTAAGAGATAGTAGGTGGAGGCTCTACTATCACTCACAGTGCCATTCTAATGGCTTAAATGCCAAATGCCAGCAGGCAAGGGGAACACTTAAGCAAGCTCCTAGGAGGCTTTTAGGAACTCCCATTTGTAGGGGGGTTACACACAGTTGCCTTGCCAGACCACACTAGCCTGATTGACAGCAATATAAAATGACCTAATAAAATCACTCCACCATGCAAACATGTACTGTAGCGATATGGTGAATTTTGCCCTAGAACAGCAGAATTTTGCCCAAGAACAGTGGAATTTTGCCCAAGAACGGCTGAATTTTGCCCAAGAACGACGGAGTTTCATCCCGAACAGAGGAATTTTGCCCATGAATGGTAGAATTTTTCCCCAAACAGTGAAATTTCACCCAAAAATGGTGGAATTTCACCACATCTCCAACACAAGTTGTATACTCATTAGAACAAATCCACCTAGTGGAGAATTACATCTACCGCATCCTCAGTAGCCAATATCCATTAGGCAGAAGGACTATTTTATTACAACTGCATGTTGACAGGGATTTATTTTAATATTCTTTTAGATAAACCCGTGATATAAGAGGATTAACCCACTCCAGGGCATGGTTTTACTGAGCATTAATCCACGCCTAGGTGGTTGAAGTCACTCGGCCTGTGGCCTCATGCCTCACAACCCTTCCCCCCAACCCCACTGGCATGGATTAATGCTCAGTAAACCTATGCCCTGTCATGCGTTAATCCCTCCTGATGTGATGTGGAAATAATTATTTTATTTTTTACCCTATCCAAATTATGTTTTGCTAATGCTAATGAGAATTTCAACATAAACAAGTCCTGCTATTTACACAGGCAAAACTCTACTGTACTAAATGAAACAGACAAACATTATATTTAAAATATTATGTACTTTGCAATAAACAGTGATAAATGATCGATTGTGTGATACAGATTTCTAGGCATTTTTTTAAAGGTTCTAGCCAAAATTATATTTTGAACATGTATAGTAGTGAACCCCAACAGTTTAATTTTAATTGCAACAACGTTCTGAACTATTTTTAGCACTTTTACAAGACAGTACATTGTTGGATTTTATTGCTGTATTGATACGGACCATATTAAACTGTAGCAGTGTATAGTTTTGCTGTATTATAGGTGCTTCCTTCTGCTTTTCAGTGCTGCAGTCATCCATAATATCATCACAATCTAACTGGTGAACAAAATCACTCTCAACTGACATTTGCATCAGGGCATTTAGTCTTTCCTGACCCATGGTCACTCTCAGGGCCAGATATTCAAACCTTTGCCCAGGGCTAAATTAGCACTGCCCGGCAGGCAAATTTAGCCTGGAGCACAAAACAGGCCATATTCAAAAAGAATAGCCCAGGGCAAACAGCTTCTGAATATAGCATGGAAATGGGGCTGGGCAAACTGGGCTGGGAGTGCAGGTCAAACGTAGCCCTGGAATAAGACAGCTCTGAATATAACAACCAGGAAGCACAACCCACAACAGCAACACAGTGCACAGTGATATGAAGGTAAGTAGAGGTGAACTATGTAGCCAATGTGTGTGCCAGCAAATACATGGACCCAGTACAGCTGCAGGCAGCAGCAGATGTGAAGGAACAGTGTTTAAAATGGTATAATATTTCCCGAACCACTAGAGCTGCACTAACACGTTTGTGCAGCTTTAGTGTGTTGCTAAGCCATTTGCCCAGTGCAAACACATTTGCCCGTTGCTAAACTTTGACAAATTCAAAAGTGACATGCGAATGAGCCTACTTAGGTAGTCTCTGGGCAAACATCCAGATTAGCATCTCATTATACCCTAATATGCATGCAGTTTGCCCAGCATTATTGCAGGGTCCCACAGCTCCACCTGTAGGTCAGTCTGGAAGTACCAGGGCTGGCCAGATCTGGCTGCAACTCCACCTGTAGATCAGTCTGACCATGCATGATGGTTGCTGCAGGCTACATGTATGCAGTACAGCATAGCATTGTGTACCACAGAGGACAACACAGAAGAGGCACAGGTGGAGGTGGTGATGCATGTAACTGTCCACTGTAGGGCATGCTACAGTGCACAGCAGACTCCACAGTAGCAAGGGGGCCAGTAGTGTGAGGGACACAGCAATGCCTATGGTATGTAGGGTAGTGATGACCTCTGCACTATACACAGTGACAAGCCCACCTTGCAGGTGTATACTGCCAGTGGATATTTCTGTCACACTGTTGAGTGACCCATAGATTCTGCACCTCTGGCATGGGATGTTCATAGTGACATAAACATGGCCAGCTGTGTGTGCTGTGGTGTATGTACAGCTGTGCAGTATGTGACTGGGGAGGCATGTACAATTGGACAGGCACACTGGTATTGGGGTATTCCCAATACTGGCCCATGTGCACTGCATGCTGTGTCCCAGCCTTGTGACCACACCCAGTCTGTGGTGAGGCCTGGCCACCCGTACATCCTCCACTCAGCACCTGCCATGCCCACAGTGCTGCATGTGTGTGCTGGCATCTGTTGGTCACCACAGACATATGGTCTGCAGGTGAGTGCTGTATGGTCACTCTACCATGGTGGCCCCCAGGGGCCAGGTCTCCACATACTGCCTGACATGGCTGGGACTGGTGGCAGTAGTTGGCATCATTGTGGTGCCATCAGTAAGCAGCATGTTTCCTCCATGTCTGGCTTTATCTTTGTGTCATAGTCATATGTTAGGGTCATGCAAGGCTGCACTAAAGTCGCGCAAGGCCACAATGTCATGCAAAACTGTTTGCCCAGAGTTAAGACCAGCTTTTCCTGGGAGGTAATTTGTACCGCACAAAGGGTCACACTAAGTCGCGCTAAACACCTTAGCATGGCGCTAGACGCTGAATATCCCATAGCACCTGTATTCATGTTCAGTGTGCCCCTTGCATATAATTATGGTTTGCCCAGCGCTAATGCGATTTGCATGCACTATTTGGCCTTTTGAATATAGTAGACCCACGCTAATCCCGTGCTAAACCTGCACAAACGGTTAGTGCAGCACGCTGAGCTTTGAATATCTGGGCCTCAGTCTGTTTTGATTAGAAGCAGTTTGGAGAAACAGCTCACATTCACAGTTTGTGACAGGAAGAGTCAGATGGATTCTTAGAGCAATATCCACATTTGGAAAAGCTGACAGTAGGCCATTTGATCTGAGAACTTTGCACAGATGGATCAGATACATATTCTCCTCTTCTTTTGCAAACTCACAGAATTGGACAAATTCATTAATAAATTCTGACTCCAAGCCCATTGCTTACTTGGCCTGTAGATTTACAGCAGCAGCATGAATGTCATCCTGAGATAAGCTATTACATATTGAAAAGAACGTAAACAGATTGCTTGATCTGTCATATGTTGCACGGTGATGCTGCAGTTCAGTAACCAGTTTGTCGATAATAGCATTGTAGGCAATATTAAATTTGACCTATCAGCTCTACATCTGGTTCACTGGAGTCATCAGCTCATTTTTCCCTTGTCTTGATTCAACATTCCTCACTCCTGTAGCTTTGTGAAACAATGTCTGTTGTAGATTTGGCTTGAGACTCAAAAGTATTAAACTGATCTCGCAGTCCAGACACAAAGTATATTAATGAGTCTGGCAACTTCACTGCATTGGACAGATCAAGCTCAATTGCCTGAAGAGCTGTACATGTTACCTGGAATCAACATAAAATTGTGTTCCAGAAGATTGCCATGAATGCAGTCTCCAGTAAATCAATTTTGTTATATAAGGCCTGAGTCTCATTTCGAGTTTCAACTTTTTGATATGTGTCATCTGCCAAACCTTTTAATGACTCCTGAATAGTTTCTAGGTCAGAATAAGTGCTTTGTAGTATGGGCATGGCAAGACCATCTTGTGCTGGACAACCTCATTGCAGGTATCTTTGTAGTATCCTTTGATTCCATACCATCTATTGTTATGGGTAGTAGAGGAGGAATAAAATACACAGAGGGAGTGTAGGAAACAAAGAACTTAATTACTTCAGGCAGCAATCAATGCTATTTGTCCCAACTAAAAGAAGTGAATGTGCTGCACATGGTACCCTCTCTGCAGGTGGGATAACTGTCAGTATTCATTTCTTCCATGACAGATCTGTCACACTGTAATAGTGAAAACCTTATGTATATTTTTACCTTTTCCCAGGTTAACACCATTAAGCTTTTGAACAGTTTTTGTCAGTAATAACCCTCTATACGTCATATGCAAAAAGAACTGGCAGACCCAGGCAGTCTTTCAAAATAAGGATTTTTACTAAAATGGATAAAAATATGTAAAATGTAAACACAGAACACTATATTAAAGAGCATACAGTCACTTAAAATAACAAGGGCAAAATGCAAAACAAAAACTCCTACCACAATACAGTTAGACTTTTTCTATCTAATGTATTACCTCTTTAATTGCCTAAGTTAGATCATAGAGCTGTATCTTTCTACAGGTCCAAGATGGAATATATCACAACAGCTCAGACACAGCATTAGTTTAAACTGTGTCTCTCTGCACCCCTTCTATGAGTCATCTAGCTCCACCTTTTAGAATATAAAAAAAATACAAACATGATGTCCTATCAGGAGGTATTTTAATTAAGGTGACATCAGCAAAAACTAATTTCCCAAATTATAAGTCTTTGATTTCCCAGTTCCTTCTCCCAAGGCATTTCAAAGGGTTTTATAGCTTTTTAACACCAGTTGATATTAAATGTTCTTCCTCTTAAAACATCATAAAAGTTTATGATTTTCATCCTCTGGCAGACTCATAAAGTCCAGTTTCATTTCCATTACAAAGAAGCATCAGCTCATAAAAAAGCCATAAAATGTAATGTCTCACGGAAGTTAATTACATTACAGAGATCTCCTGGTTTAATATCTGCCATACGTCACTTAGGTGCAAATATAGCCAACAGGAATCAGCTTAATGATGTCCTGTTTTTGAAGTCATAAAATGTATAGTTTAGTTTCCCAGCTTCGGAGGCAGGAGGTCATAAAAAGGCCATAAAATGCAACTTCTCAAGGAAGTTAATTATATTACAGAGATCTCCTGGTCAGTTCCTGTAACTGAAGCCTGGGGGGGGTACCCATGGAGCACAGACTCACATACTATATATTTATATTACAAATATCATACAGCAATCATAACCAGCTGGCCAAGCATCACAATCCTCCCCACCTAGACTGAATTTGGGGGTTATATCCCCTGCATGGGATGAGCTTCCAAAGTCAGTTCACTCCTCATATAGATACGATAAGCAATCTGCATTTTGATTGGTCGCTCCAGCCTTATGTAAGATTGTCATGTCATACCCTTGTAAGGCTTCTTAATTGTCTACCATTAGTTTTTCCCATTTGGGTCAGCCAAACTAGGGGGTTGTGGTCAGTATGTACCTCAAAATACTGCCCATATAAGTATGGCTCTAATTTCTTTAGGGTCCACACTATGGCAAGACACTCTTTTTCTACAGTAGAGTAAGCCTGCTCCCTGAGAAGTGACTTTTTACTCAGGTACACTACAGGGTGATCTTTCCCTTGATTGGATTTCTGACTCAGTACTGCCCCAATACTCACATCTGATGCATCAATCTGGACTATAAAGGGTCTGCTATAGTCAGGATCTGTCAATACAGGAGCACTGCACAGTGCCTCCTTCAGTCTGGTAAAGGCTTTTTCACAGACTGATTCCCAAGTAATTTTCTTAGGCATCTTTTTCTTTACCAGGTCAGATAGGGGAGCAGCCAGGGCACTGTAATTGGGTACAAATTTACCCTGTCCCTAGAAAGCTCCTGACCTGCTTCTGCATTTCTGGTCTGGGCCATGTCTTGATCACCTCTATTTTTACTTGGTTAGGACGGCGCTGTCCCCGGTGTACAACATGCCCGAGGTATGCCACTTCAGCCATGGCCACCTGGCATGTCTCAGCTTTGACAGTGAGCCCTGCCCTCTGTATCCTGCCCAGCACTTCTCTAAGGTGGGATAGGCATTCCTCCCAGCTAGTACTAAAGATGGCAATGTCATCCAGATAAGCCATGGAATACTCCTCAGCACCATTTAACATCTGGTTCACCAAACTTTGAAAGTGGCTGGGGCATTCTTCATTCTGAAAGGCATTACTTTGAATTCAAATAAGCCTCTCGGAGTGATGAAGGCTGACCTCTCCCTAGATCTGTCAGTGAACTGTACCTGCCAATACCCCTTTGTCAGGTCAATAGTCGTAAGGTAGAGTTTCCCCTCCCAGCTTGTCCAGGAGTTCATCTGTCCGGGGCATCGGGTGGGCATCTGATTTTGTGACTGCATTCAGTCCATGATAGTCCACACAGAAATGAGAAGAGCCATCGGCTTGGGCACAAGCACTACGGGTGAGGCCCAGAAGCTGTGGGATCTCTGGATTACCCCTTAATCCAGCATTTCCTCTACCTCCCTCCTAATGTCCTTTAGGACAGCTTCTGACCCCTGATATGCTGTCCGCCATATGGGCATCTCTGTCCCTGTCTCCACATTGTGCGTTGCTAAGGGTGTTAGTCCAGGCTTGGTGCTAAACAATGGGGCAAAGTCTGCCAAAACCTCCCTTACTTCCTGGATCTTGTCCTGGGCCAGCTGGGGAGACAATTTAACTGCCTCCACAGAGGACTTCTGCTTGCTTTCTTTCAGCAAGTCCAGAAGGGGGTCTCCTTTGTCCATCCCCTCCTATGGACTAGTTACTGCAAACACCATGTCAGCCCTATCAGCATATGGCTTCATCATGTTGACATGGTACATTCTTTCTGTATGTCTTCTGTCAGGTAATTCTATGATATAGTTCACATCATTTACCTTCCTAACCACTTTGTACGGTCCTGCCCACTGAGCCTGTAGCTTGTCTTTCTGGACCGGAATAAAGACCATGACTTCCTGACTCATGGTGTATGAGTGAGCTCCGGCTTTGCGGTCATACCACACTCTCCTGGGCAGCTGCCAGGTTGCTCTGTGCTGTCCCCATGAGCTCCTTCAGCCTTTCCCTAAACCTAAGGATGTAATCCACTATGGGAGTGCCCTGGGTGGTGTGCTTGACTTCTCTGTCTTCCTGGATCAAGTCTAGGGGCCCATGTACCTGGTGTCCATATAAGAGCTTGAAGGGGGAAAATCCTGTTGACTTTTGGGGCATCTTCCTATATGCAAACAACAGGTGGGGAAGGTAATTCTCCCAGTCCCTCCCATGCTGTTCATCAAACACTTGGAGCATTGACTTCAGGGAACCATTAAATCTTTCCACAAGCCCATTGGTTTGAGGGTGATAAGGTGTAATGCACCTCTGCGCCACTCCACACTTCTCCCTCAAGCATTTCATCTGATCTGACTTGAAGGAACTCCCTCGATTGGTGATAACCTCCTATGGAAACCAACATAGGAGAAAATCCTAAGTAAGTCATTTGCCACTTTGTCTGTCCTCAGTGAGGATAGGGCAACTGCCTCTGGATACCAGATGGCATAATCTATCACAGTCAGGATGAACCTTTTCCCAGTGGAGCTGGGGGTACTTAAAGGCCCCATAATATCCATTCCCACCCTCTGGAATGGCTCCTCCACTATGGACAATGGAATTAGGGCAACTTGGGTTTTCTTACCTGCTTTCCCTATTTCTTGGCACCAGTGACAAGACCTGCAATACTCCTTCACCGGCTGTGTAAAGTTGGACCAATAGAAATTCTGGGCCAACCGCTGCATAGTGCGTGTGATTCCCAGATGACCAGACAAGGGAATATCGTGTGCAATCTTGAGCAGCTGCTTATGGTACCCCTGGAGAATGACAAGCTGCCTGCCCATCACCGCTCCGTCTTCACATCCTAAGTATATGTCAGTCCATTTTCCCAATAAACCTTATGTTTACTGTCACCTCCCTGTGCTCCATCAGAGTCTGCCCAAGCCCTCAGCTTCTCTAGACTAGGATCACTTTTCTGAGCAGCTGCAAACACCTTACACTTTCCCAAGGCATGGGACAGGTCCCCTTCAGTCTCTAAACTAGGGTCCCTAGCACTAGCATCAAGGCACTGAGGATCACTGTCATCCCTAACCCTCTGAAAATGGGTCACCCCTCCTTCTTCAGAGTAACCCTCCGTAGCTGTGTGGTTAACGACTACTGGGAAAATTTCTACTACTCCCCTTTCATTAGTCTCCATATCAGGAGACACAGGCTGGGGAATCAGCCTCCTAGTGATTTCCACACTGGCTTCTGTGGAGTCCAGGAAACTACAATTTCCCCTTCCTGCTTGGCTATGAATAACTGTACACACCATCCCCTGTTTGAGATTGTTGTCAAGGATGACATCCATTGCTGACATTTTGGCTATAGCCACCTGCTGCACAGTTCCCCCTGCTTCACCCCAGTCAAGGAGAACACTAGCAAGGGGCAATGTTTTCTCCTTACCAGTAAAGTCTTGAACAGTTACAAATTCATTGGGTATAAGCTGACCAGGCTCTACCAGATCCCCTTTTACCAATGTCAGGGATGTCCCTGTGTCCCTTAACCCTTGTGTCTGTACACCATTCCCCGTGACTGGGTGCATGTGTTCCCTCATGTTCACAGACATGCTTCCAGGGACACACAAACAACCCCCTTCTTTTCTAGTCCCATTCTGCATATTGATCATCCTTTTGGGACACTGACTGGCAATATACCCAGTTTCTTTACAAACCCAACATTCATTTCTTTTCTCAGAGAACTCTTTTCTTTGAAACCTGGGGCTAACTGGTTTTTGGGGGGGCAGCGAGGGTTTTAGCTGCCCTGAAGACATGCTTTTCCCTTTCTGCACTGCCCCACCCACCCCACTCACTCTCAAAGCAGGTCTGCTCTTGGCATAGTGGTCCGAGAGTTCAGCAACCTCTTGCACTGTTTTGGGATCTCAGTCCTCCAGCCAGGTTTTCAATTCTGCTGGGCATGCCCAAAAGAACTGTTCTAACAAAATAGCATTTTCAGTTTTATCTACGGAGCTTGCTTCAATTCCCTCCCACCAACATTTAAAACATTGACGTTGTTTTGTGGCTAGCTCCTCATAGCTTATATCAGGGCTTCTTCTGAGCTTATGGAATTTAGCTCTGTATGCTTCTGCAGTTAAATCAAACTTTTTTAAAAGTGCAGCTTTAAGTTTGCTGTAATCATTACTGTCCTCATTGTCCATTTGACCCCATGCATCCCGAGCTTTCCCGCTAAGTAGCGGGATAGCTGGAAGCTCCAGGACTCTCTAGGAATATTTGCCTGAATGCAAACCTTTTCAAAGGAATTTAAAAAGGCATCCATATCCTCCCCCTCTTTAAATTCTGCTATCAATTTGGAATTAATTTGTAACCCAATCCTATAGTTTCAGTTAAACCCAAGCCACTTACCTGCTCTGGTGCTGGTGGTTGGAGTCATAGCTTCTCCAGTTCATGTTGCCTCTGGCACTCTCTCTCTCTCCTCTCAGTCTGCCTCACTGTTCACAGTCAGCTTATCGCTGTTCTCACTCTCTTTTCTCCTTTTCAGCTTGCTTCTCTCGCTCTGCTTCTCTCTGTTCTCACTCCGCTTTTAGCCGTTCTCGCACTGCTTCTTGCCATTCCCACTCAGCCTTCCTCTGAAACTCCAGCTCCATTCTGCACAACTTAATCTGCAGCCTGATTGCTTCTGGCTCCAGAATGCTGATGACCTTTCCCTGCTGCTGTGGCCCTTCACTTGCACTGGCCCTGCTGCCCTCCTCACCAAGATCTGGACACTGCACTGGCCGCTAGCCCCTCCACGTCCAAGGTTTGGTCCTTTACAGTCACAGTCCATGACTCAATGTTCAGGGCATCTGCTGCCATCAGGGCATCCATGAGGTTCCACTTGGTGGCTCTCACCTTGTGCAGGACTCCTCTGTCCTGGCACAACTACCTCAAGTAGTCTGCAGTGTACTCACTGTAGTTGGATGCCATCTTCTTCTTCCCTAACTACGAGCTACTATAACTCGCACTTTAGAAAAAAATAAAACAAGTAGGAATTTGACTGTAACCAAAATTATATAGTTCTGTTTCCTTTTTAAAAAAAAAAATCACTGCCTTATTTTGTAAGTGAGTTGTACAGTAGTAAACTGACACACTGTACAGTTAAAGCTTGTGTTACCAATTTTATTGCACCGCTGCTAACCAAATCTTTCAATAACGCACTCAGCAGGTCAGGCCCTCTGCTCTGACAGTGCCAACCTCAGAGTGCAATAATGTGAACGGGTAACAGACAGGGTAACCCTCCTGTCTGCTTGTGGGTCCGAATCACCTTTAGTCTCAAGTTCTGGGGGGATTCAAACTGTGAACCTTATGCTAGCATACCCAAATGTACAGGCTCAGATAATACTCTCTTTGGGGGATGCAATACATCTTTTGCCTAAGGGCACCTAACCAGATGTCCAAAATGAACCCATAAAACTCTATATGAGACCTTAGGTATATTCTTACCTTTTCCGAGTTTAGTAACATCATCAAGCTTTTGAACAGCTGTCAAACTTAACCATCTATATGTTAAATGCAAAAAAAAATGAACTTTCAGACACCCAGGCAGTCTTTTGAACAAAAGGTTTACTTAAAAATGGATAAAAATATGTTAAATGTAAACACAGAACAGTATATCAAAGAGCATACAATCACATAAAGAAAAACAAGGAAAACTACAGACAAACTCCTACCAAAGTACATTTTGATCTTTTCTATCTAATGTAGTACTTCTAAGTGCCTAAGTTAGATTAGAGCAGAGAGCTCTGTCTCTCTAGCATCCCATGATGGAATATATGACTCAAAAACCGTTCAGACACAGTATTAGTTTAAACTGTGTCTCTCCACACCCCTTCCATGAGTCATCTAGTTCCTCCTTTTAGAACCAAAAAAAATACAAACATGATTTCCTGTCAGGAGATATTTTAAATAATGTGACTTCAGCAAAAACTAATTTCCCAAATTATGACAGTCTTTAATCAAGCCTTTCCTTTGAACCGGAGGCTGGTTTCTTATTTTCCCAAGGAACATCAAAGGTTTTTACAATTCTGCCATATGTCACTTAGGTACAAATGTAGCCAACAGGAATCAGTTAAATGATGTCCTGTTTCTGAAGTCATAACATTTATATTTCAGTTTCCCAGCTTCAGAGGCAGGAGGTCATAAAAATGCCATAAAATGCAACTTCTCAAGGAAGTTAATTACATTACAGAGATCTCCTGGTCAGTTCCTGTAACTGAAACCTGGGGGAGGGGTACCCATGGAGCACAGACTCACATGCTATACTTTTATATTACAAATATTATAAAACAATCATAACCATTTGGTCAAGCATCATGGTATCCACGTGCTTTTGTTTGTATGATCCAAGTAAACATTGCATTCCAATGTTGTGTACTTTTCCATGTTCTGCAACACATTCTGCAGGTACTATGTAATAAGGGCAAATGCATAACAGCAAAAGCAATAAACAATGACAAGCACCAGGGTGACTGGTAGATGGATGAAGCAGCAAAAGGGTGGCAAGTGAAAATGGCAAGACAAGGCACGGGAAAAACAGAAGAAAACAGAAGGCCAGGAGGATTCGCACATGCGGGGGACACCTCCCATCACTCTATATAACCATCCTCAGGGCCACAAAAACTACCACACACAGGGCATGAGGAGGACTCCGGAGCTCATTTGACATTATGCTGTATTTGTCACAGGCACGCATATTGCATTTGCCCTTTGATTTTGCCGTTATTGCTTTTACTGTTATGAGTTCGCCCTTATCACCAGACATGCATTCTATAGCATGTTTCCAATCACTAAAGCCTTGATCACTGAACACTGGTGAATGTGACCCATCTGTGTGTAGATGGCAAACAAAACAGAACACAAAACCAGTGAAAGAGGAGTACAGCAGCCAGTCTCTTGACAATAACTCAGCATTCTGAAGTTTTCATACAGAGATGCTCTTTGATACGTACTACTTTGTGTCTTTGTAACTCCATTCTGACACCATGAAGTTGGTGATTTTATTCTGGCAGCTAGAAGGCTCCTTTCTTATCCAATAAGGTATCATGCTTTCCTTTATGGATTCCCCAAGAGCTGGGTCTGTACTTTTTGTAACATTCTGTCATTGCAGGATTTGAAGTTAGAGATGCAATATGGCAAACCTTCAGAAGAATGAATTGATAAAATAGATTATCTAATTCAGGTGTAAATTTTTCACAAGATGTGGAACTTGATCTAATGTTTTCAGTGCTGGCAGGTGTGTACGGAAGTTTAAAATATAATGTTAATTGACTATTGTTTTGAAGGCTGTCTTCTTCTTACAAACATTTGCCTGGCTGTAATTTTCTCTTCTTAGCACCACTGTTATATCTCCTGGCAAAGGATATATTTGATACTTTACACCTACAATGAAAAAAGTGTAGGAGAGCAGGTAAGGTAGGACATGATAACCATCAAATCTTGAAGCATCCAAAAGCAGACCAAAGCCAGAAGCAAAAAATAAACTGAGAGCTTATATCATTGTGGCTTACAATATTTTGTTGATGCCAGGAGAATGTGCTAAGTAAGTGTAGCACAAAATGGATCAACGTGCAAATCTGGAAAAAATACCCCAGCAAAAGAGCATGCCATTTACCATCACCACTACTTGCACTACTTATTTTCGGGTAATTAACTGCATGGTGGGGTGGGTAATCATTCAGTGTTTTCAGCCTCCCCCACACAACAGGATGAGCAAAAACAGGATGTTTTTTGCCAATCCAATTACAATAGGCTTTTGATTTGACTTCAAACTAAGTAATTCTTTTTGTATTTATTTTTTGTTGACTGGCAAAGGAGAGCTAGGCAATTTTGTTTATTTTCAGCCTTGTTCCAAAGTGGTGATACAGATGCAAACTGACAAACTGAATTAGATTATGCTGTTGGTGGTATTTTTTTAGTGAATGGTAGAAATTTGTCCTGAACATACAGAAATTGCCCTTCTCTTTTCCAAAAGTGCCACGCGAGCATTAACATCCACTTGAACAATTACTAGAACAGGCAGACGGCTCTTGGTTTGATGTCTCAAGTGAAAGACAGTACCTCAGAAATACATTACATGGGTCATGCTGCACTACAGTATTAGTACTGGGATTTATCCCCAAGTTTTTAGTGTGGGGGACAGAACCCACAACCTTCTGATCTTCTGCCCTCCAAAGCAAGTGTGCAACCTGCTGAGCCACTGACAATGCTTCTTTTTTTCAGTATGTCTCTCTTCCCTTTTGACATGACCAGTGCCCATGGGGAGGACCTTGTCATGGTGACACTGCTTTTCACCAATGTTCTCCCAGAGCCTTAAATCAGCAGTACTGAAAAACATGTTTATTAGATAATAAAGTCAGCAGACAGCATTGCTAAAATAATCTAATAACAATTTTTTGAAATTCCAGAACTAAGAACCTACATGTTGGGATCATGTGTTCTGCACACCTAGTTTGGCCTTGTTCTGTTTACAGCCCCATGCCAGAAGTATGAAATGAATTCTGTGGCAGGACACTTTTTTGTTTTGTTGCACTGTTGATGTCTCATACTGATATGGGTTTTCTATTACCTGAACGTACATTAAACAATGTTAAGCAGTCTGCCAAATCTTTGTGCTGGTTCACCTGGGAGCCGTCTGCCTGCCCCTTCCCAGTCAGTGCAGTAAAGCAGCTCCAGCTGGGGTTGGACCCTATTTTTCCTCCCCACCTATGTAAGTTGGATAATTTAAACAAATGATAGCTGAGCTGTTAAGTCATCAAATGACAATCTGAAGCTTGCTACTCAGAGTTTGGACTTGGGGGGGGGGATGAGACCATAGGCTACTAACAGGAGTGGGACCAACCAACTGATCAAGCTGCAGACTATCACTCATCTTTTCCACTGAAACAGGCAGCATGGATGCACTACCATGCACAATTGGTGCATGGGCACGCACACATAAACACACACACACACACACACAACTCAACATACTACACACAGCCTTGCAAAAATTGCAGTATCTTTCTTTTCAAATGAAGGAATCCTGATCTGGATATCTGGGGTCCTAGACTATGTGACTAGGGAGTGAACAACAGCACAAATTGGGGTTGTGATGGAATCACTTCTGAAAGAAAGAATTGTTGAATACCTAGAGGCCAGCAGGGCACAGAACCTAAAGCAGCATGGATTTACAGCAGGAAGATCATGTCAGATGAATCTAATGGATTTCTTTGACTGGGTGACCAAAGTAATAGACCAGGGAGGGGCTGTGGATATGGTCTACCTAGACTTTAGCAAGGCATTTGACACAGTCCCACACAAAAGATTAATAATCAAGTTAGCCAGCCTAGGAGTGGGTCTCAGGGTGGTAGCCTGGGTTGCAAAGTGGCTGCACAACAGGACACAGAAGGTAATAATGAGTGGAACACATTCTGAAGAAAGGGGGGTCACTAGTGGAGTATCTCAGGGCTCAGTACTGGGTCCAGTTCTCTTTAACATCTTTATAGGTGACATTGCAGAGGGTCTGAAGGGAAAGTTATGCCTCTTTGCAGATGATACACAGATCTGTAACAGAGTTGATAGACAAGGGGGTGTAGAAAGGAAGAGAAGGTACTTGGCAAGGTTGGAGGAATGGTCAGACATATGGCAACTTAGATTCAATGCAAAGAAGTGCAAAGTAATGCACCTGGGAAACAAAAACCCAGGAGAAGAGTACACAATAGCAGGGGAGGTACTAACAACAACAAAAATGGAACGGGACTCGGGGGTAGTCATATCAGATGATCTAAAGGTGGGTAAGCAATGTGAGAAGTCAGTAAGGAGAGCCAGGGGGATACTGGGATGCATAGGAAGGGGCATCACAAGTAGAAAAAGGGAAGTGGTTATCCCTCTGTACAGACAGTTGGTGAGACCCCATCTGGAGTACTGTGTGCAGTTTTGGAGACCTCATCTAGGCAAGGACATAGACAGGATGGAAGCAGTCCAGAGGAGGGCAACTAAAATGGTGCAGGGTCTGCATCAGAAATCATATGAAGAGACTGAGAGAGCTTAATATGTATACCCTTGATGAAAGGAGGGATGGGGGACATGATAGAAACGTTCAGGTACCTCAAGGGAATCAACAAAGTCTAGGGGGTAGCATCTTTCAGAAAAAGAGATGTGTAAGAACAAGGGGACACAATTTAAAGATAGAGTGACTCCAAGTAATGTGAAAATCTTTTTCATGGAGAAAGTGGTGGATGTGTGGAACTGCCTTTCTAGGGAGGTTGTTGGGGCTAAAACAGTAGGGGAATTCAAACATGCATGGGACAGACACAAGGCAATTGTAGTGGGGGGTAGCAGGAAGTAGACTGTTGGTTAACTAGAATCTGCAGCTTATCCAGTAGGTAGGGAAATGGCCAGACTGGGTGGGCAAAGTGGTCCTTATCTGCTGTCAAAGTCTATGTTTCTATGTTTCTATGTGTGTCTTCTCTGCATGTAGTGAGGATAAGAGCTTCATTACACACTCCTGGCTAATCCTGATGTAGGCATGTTTATTACATTGCAGTGCAGTGGGAAAAATAACATATTTGTTGATGACAACAGTAACAGCAAGATATAAGAAATGTTACTGTTACTGTTGTCACAGTGGCTAGCTTAAAGAGTACATAATCACAAAGGGATACTGAACAAATCAGAGAACAACTTTCACAATGCTGCTGACAGAATCAAGATTCCCTAGTGCAGCACTGAAAGTAGCAGTTGAAATCAGAGAAGCAGTTACATTAAAAAAAACACCAGATCTACAGGTTAAAGTAACAAGCTGATGTTTTCTAAGTTTAATATGCAATGGTTGGACTCAAAATATGTATAGAAACATAGAATCTGATGACAGAAAAGGACTGCTTCATAATGGTACGATCTACGGACCTCTTGCCTCAGGTGAACACAACTCTGGCACCTTCTCCATAGGTGCCAGAGACCTCAACACCATAGGTGGGCAGCAGCTTGCCTCCACGTGGGGGGCAAGTACCAGGGGACTATCGCAGTGCCCGAGAACCATACACATCCACCACATGCACCCCACAACCTGCAGCTACTGCTTCTGTCCACCTACGGTGTTGGGTTCATTGGCACCTATGGGGCAGGTGTCAGGGGTGTGTCCACCTGAGGCTGGATCCAGGTCCCTTCCTGCCAAACCCCCTGTACCTGGGCCAATCAGCTGTCTGTAGTTGTGCAGGGCACCCTCACAGGGTGCCATCTCATCCTCACACTGCCGCCATGCCCTGTCACTCTCTAGGCCACCCCCCATGCTCCTTTCACCCTGGTCCCCTCCTTGTAGGCATATTCACTCCCCACACCTTCAAGGACCTTCTAGTATTGAGCTGGGTGGGGGGGGGTTGGATCCCTCTGTCAAACCCATCAGGTGTGCCAAATCTTTGGTGCAACCCTGTGGCTGTGGTAACTCTCTGGTCTTTGGTGCAAGGAGACCCATTTTTATAAAATTGGATGCAGAATCCCTGACACACCCTGAGTTTTCCATAGTCCTAGATTGCCTCAAATCGTGGTGATCTAAGGGCTCTTTAAAAATTGAGCCCCCTGTATCTAGACAAGAGCCTAAGATAGATGATGTGACCCCTGGTAAATATTACTTTTAAAGGAGATAGGAAATGATTTGTACATACTTAACTGCCCTACCATTTTCTTTTTCATGCTAGTTACGTGTTCTGATATGCTTTGACCAAATTTTGATAAATAATCTAGCTTTGGGGTGCTTTCAGATCTACACAGAGTTCCACTCTTATCACCAGCTACTGCTCTTTCTTTTCATGTTTCTAAGACATCAGTAACACAATTCCATACTGTTCATCTGATTACCCTGGAATGGTATTACCAATGTCATAGAATGTTCAGGCAGTATGAAAAGAAGCAGCAACAACTGTGGAGGAGAAAATGATTCAAGGTTGTTACAATGTAAAAAAAAATAAATTTGTTAATTTAACAAAAAAGGTTAAATCTGATCAGAATATTTGATAGACACTTGCATGAAACAGGAGGGCATCTAGAGGTATAAGAAACTTTTCTATCACCTTTAAAAAATGACACCTCCCACAAATACAGTATATGAACATACAGACATATGAAACTGCCAACAGAAAAAGGTCATTTGATCTATTGAGTCTGCTCGATTTTGCAGCTAGCACTCCTACTCTGCAGCTGCCCTTCGCACCCTACCCCTCCCTCCCATGACCCTCCCTTTTGCCCTATCCCAGCCCCTCGTGAAGCACCCCACTCTTTTACAGACCACCACCTCTTCTGGCAGTGTGTTTCATTCTGCTACCACCCTTTCTGTAAAGAAATGTCTCCTCATTTCCCACTAAACCGTCCATCCTCCAATCTCATGTCATGACCCCAAGTGTCTCTTCCCCACCTTCCCCTTGAACAGTTCCTCTCTGTGCCTGTCCCATTTATTCCTTTCATATACTTAAAGGTCTCAATCATATCCACCCGTCCCTCTTCTCACCCATAAAGTACATGTCCAGCTCCCTCAGTCTAACCTCATATGGAAACTCCCTCAGACCCAGGATCATCATTGTTGCTCTACATTGCACTCCTTCCAGCAATCTAATGTCCCTCTTTAGGTAAGGGTGCCAAAACGGATACCCTTACCTAGTGGAGCACTCCCCTAGTACTGCACCACAACATCAGCACTGAGTATGAATCAAAATCTCAAGTTAACCCACACCTTTTAAATAAATATTGGAAAGTTGTATGGGATGACTCACTACCTGCGTCCGGGAAAGAAGAGCAGCCAGGAGTCCACTCAATGCTCTCCCAGCCCCCCACCAGCCAACCCCCGACAACCCGAGCTTGTTCCAAAACTCAGACCACCAGCATGGGAGAGGTAAGGTGCTGCACAGTGCTTCAGCCAGGCTGGTCATTGGAGAACATTGCAAGAAAAAGGCAGCCTCTGAGTGCTTGGTGCTCGAAAGCCCTCTGAGCAGACACACTTGAACAAAGATCCAGCACTCAGCGTCAAAAAAGACCAATACTAGCCTTTCAAGTTTGAGTAATATTTTATTTGACAAAGTAATCTCTGGTCCTGTCCCTTTCATAATATGTGTCCGAATATGTGACAGAAACATTAGGGAGCAGGAGACACAGGAGTGCAGTCCAGGGAAGTGTTTTGTTTTTCCTTTTTTCTGTTTATTTTAATATTAGATTGTGTTTGTGCTGTGAGGGGATAGATTGGTGGGGATTTAATTCAGTGCTGTGAATTACAATTGTTACTGAGTGAAATTGTGGGCTGTGCTATATAATCTGTGCTACTTGAATTTTTGGAGCAGTTACTGGGAGATTCACTCAGGTGTGGTGTTGAGCTCACACAGGAAGCTGCAGTTTGGCCTTGTACCTTTGTTTGGGGATTGAGAGGTCTTGGTAGGGAAAGGGTCAGGGCTGACTGACTCTCATGAGAGTCGAGGTAGGGCCCAAACCCCACTCTCACTCATCCCTCCCACCCCAGAGTAATTTACAGTTATAGGGGAGAAGATACCCTACTATTGGTGGACAGGACTTCCAGGTGCACCCCATTTCATTCTCTGGCTGGAAGTATGAAAGCCACAGGGTGTGGAAACACATAGCTTTTAAACAGGGAAAATCACACCCTTGGGCCTTAATCAAACGCTTTACACAGGCAAGAGGAGAATATAGGGGGACCACATTGGAGGGGCAAATGGAGCAGGGTGAAGGCAGATCCAGGGCAGAATCCCAATGCTTCAAGGGCTGGGGGCATCTTTGGGAGGGTGGTAGGGTGTACTGGTTGTGGGTCAGCCATGGTACTGAATTTGGCCTGGAAAATGAGAGGATGTATGGACGGTATGTAGGCAGATTGCACAGCTAAGGGAGGAGGTGGGATGGCTGAGATGGACACTAAGCTGGGATGGGAAAGAAGTAGACAGTGGGACATGAGGGGTCCTGCCGAAGGAACTATAGCAGCAAGTGGGAGGATTGTGGGGGAACAGGCACAGTCAAAAGGGGAGTTGCAGGGGAACAAGGAGCAAACTCAGTCGCAGGAAGGGGAAGATGGGAAGGGGACTGGAAGAAAGTTGGGGAGCACGAATACTAGGGGAGGAGGAAGGGAAAAGCACCAGAGGAGATACAGGAATCCCAAATAAGGGCAGCTATGGGCACAAAAGAAACCTGAGGAAATGGCTAGTGATACAGTATAAAGGTACAAAGCCTGTGCAGAGGACAAGGAGAGGACTTTTAACCAGAGGGGTACAGGCAATGGGCTTAGAATAGAAGAATAGATTTGCCCCATTAGATGCACTAAATGGGGGGGAGATCAGGAAAAGGGAGCTGAAGACCACACAGGGGAAGAAGGAGAGGCAAGCATGATGGAAGGTGCAGAAAAATTGGAAAAAGGCGAGGTACTATCAGATAAGACCAACAGGCAAGCCCAGAAGGAGTGGGGACAGTGTGCTAGGGTTCAGATGTGCAAAAGCTGGATGGGGAGGAAGGGAAGAAAGTCCGCTTGGAAAATCAGGCAGGACACATGCAGTGACAGATAAACAAGGAGGGGAAAAGTTAGAAAATGGAGGGGCAGAGGTGGGCAACCGAATAGATAGGCTCTGGGGGGGCACAGAGCAAAGAATCTGGGGGAGCACAGAGTGAGGATAGTGCTTCAGGAAGCAAACTGGGCAAAGGAGATATTGATAATAAGGTAGGAAATATAATGCAGGGGTTTGGGGGAAGGATAGTAGGGAGATGCGATCAGAAGGAGATGGAGAGCAGGGCCCTACTGGTTGGGGACACTAAAATAAAAGGGATTAGGTGGGGGGGGAGACAAAAACAGTGCAGGGTGGGTGGAGTGTCTGACAGGCATGACAGTAGCGAAGATCATTCATTATATCCCCTCAAAGGGGAGGCAGCAGGATGAGAAAACACACCTGCTGTTCCACCTAGGAATGAACGACCTGGTAGGAAGTAGCCTGATGAAGGTGCAGGCTAGATTCAGAGCTCTAGCTAGATACTGTAGCAGTCTGGGGTTTAAATCAGTGGCATTCTCAGTGGTGTTACCAGTAGGGAGGGCAAGCACTGATAGGAAGTCAAGAATTAGGGAATTCAACAAGTGGCTGGTGGGGTGGGGTGAAAAATTAAGATATGGCTTGGTAGGGGACTGGGGATCTACATGGGAGGACAAGAGCCTATTTGCACCAGACAGACTGCACCTAAATAGGGAGGGGGTAGCAGTACTGAAATACAAGCTAGGAGAATACATAGCGGATACCTACAATTTAAACTAGGTTGGAGGGGGACAAATCTGTTCCACAAATAGGAAATCTTGGGGGGGCTACCAGCCCCTAACCAGGATAGTACTACATGGTTGGGCAAGAGAGTGACAGGTGCAAGGGGAAATAAAGGGGGAGACTGGTGGAAGGGAGTGCCAGCGAACGCCAGGGGTTTAGGAAATAAGATGGCTGACCAGGAGGCCATTATGAGGGATGAGAAATTAGATTTAGTCACAATAAGTGAGACCTGGTAGACAGAGCATCACACATGGGAAACAACCATTTCAGGTTATAGAATGTTCAGAAGGGATAGGGAAGGCAAGAAGGGGGGAGGGGTTGCCTTATGTATCAGGGAAGGCATCAGTGTTACTGAAGGGTAGAAGGAGGAGGAAGGGGAGACTGAGCTGCTGTGGGTAACACTAGGTAGGAAAATGAGTGAATCCCTGCGGCTGGGGGTGGTATACAGGCCACCTGTGCAAGGAGAGGAAGATGATAGATGGTTAACTCAGGCAATCACAAGGCTGGCACAGAAAGGTGAACTGCTACTGGTGGGTGATCTGAACCTCCTAGATATTGACTGGGAAATCCCAGATACAGCACCGGCAAGGAGCAGGGAGGTATTAGTTGAGCTGCAGGGGGTATTCCATCAACAGTGAGTCAGGGAGCCAATGAGGGGAAACAACTTGTTGGACGTGGTCCTGACTAATGGGGTGAGTGTGGAGGAAGTGCAGGTGGGAGAAGCCTTGGGCACCAGTAACCACAGCATGGTATGGTTCAGGGTCAGGGCAGGGAGGGAGACAAGTAAGACTAATACAACAGTCATGGACTTCAGACACAGAGACTTTAATAAGATGAGAAGCATAGAGAACAAGCATTTGTCAATGCCAAATGTTTGCTTGCTGGCATTGGCAGTGGTAGTGTAGAAGTTACAGAGCTGCGTAATAGGAATGGCAGTGAAGTATTGAACTGAAGTCAACCCCACCACCACCCTGCAGAGAGTGACAGGCATTGGGGTGTGCGTTTGGGTCGTCAGGCATAACGGCCACGCCATTTCACCACACCCCACTCTGCAGAGACTGACAAGTGTCACGTGTTCCTTGGGGTCTTTGCCCATACACTCCCCATTTCATTAGGGAACTACATGAGATGGATATAGAGAATGGGGTGAAGTTTAGGTCAAGAGTCCAAGGCATACCCTGATGCCTCTCAGTGACTGCAGGTGTGGAATGGTATGAGCATCACAGGCAAGAATCCCAAGTCACACCCCTGATTCCTGTCATTCTCTATAGGGTTGGGCGATTTGGTTGAAAACCCTAATACCTCAGGCATTCGTTGGTATGTTAACTCCATATTTTCAACATGTTTGTTTGGACCCCACCTCATGAACAGGGGAATATCAGTTTGGTAGCCAAAAGCTGCTTATGCACAGTGACTACAGCATTTAGCACCACAGGTGCAAAAATATTCCAAACAGGATGTAAAAAATGACAGCTGTACTCTTTCATGGGGAGGTGTAAAAATGGCTATGTTGCAAATGTGTAGTAAAAATATTTAAAAAAATGGTGAAGTCACGAGCGTACATAGAAACTGTGCAACACAAACCCGTTATATAATTAGGTTGGGGATTTTTATAGCAGATTGTCAACTCAGGCATTTTGGTGCCTCCGATCATGAACAGTGTCACTGTGATTTTCTTTATCTGTGCCGAACAATGATTTCCCACAGCGACATCATGCATCTCTGCACTGAAAGTGTGAAAACACACTCGCCATGTTGTGAAAATGGCAGCTGTACTGTTCATAAGGAAGTGTTGAAAATGCCACTAGTGAAAATCTGGACTGAAAATATTACAAAGTCATGAACTAACGAGGATGCGTGGAAACTGCACAATGCTCACTGTAACACAGTCATTTTATGGACTTTTGTCACCAAATTTTCAACATAGCCATTTTAAGACCTCTGCTCATGAACAGTGTAACTGTGATTTTCTTAATCTGTCCTAAACATTGCTTCGCACACCAACAGCACCATTGTGCTACATGGAGGAAACACATTTTGGGCAGGATGTGAAAAATGACAGCTGTACTGCTCATAAGGAGGTGTGGAAAAATGGCAATGTTGGAAATCTGGAGTGAAATATTGAAATTCGAAACCTCTGAGTGCGTGGGAACTATGCTAGCACACTCATAAAACAGTCATTTTTAGAATTCTTTCACCAAATTTTCAACATTGCCATTTCAAGACTCTCTGCTCATGAACAGTGACACTTGATTTTCTTAATTTATCCCATACATTGAGTTCGCACACTGACTAAGCCCATTGTGCTACATGGCGAAACACATTTTCGGTGAGATGAAAATGACAGCTATACTACTCATAAGAAGGTGTGGAAAAATGGCAATGTTGAAAATCTGGAGTGGAAATATTGAAAATTAGCAAACCTATGAGCATGCGTGGGAACTGCGCAACGCACGCTCGTAAAACAGTCATTTTAGGAATTTTTTCACCAAATTTTCAACATAGCCATTTCAAGACCTCTGCTCATGAACAGTGTCACTTTGATTTTCTTAATTTGTCCTGTACATTGATTTACATTTATTGCGCCATTCTGTGCTACATGGGGCGGAAACACATTTAGGTGAGATGAGCAATGACAGCTGTACTACTCATAAGAAGGTGTAGTGAAATGGCAATGTTGAAAATCTGGGTGAAAATATTGAAATTTGCGAACTTACGAGCCTTTAGGAACTGCACAATGCCGCTCGTTAAACAGTCATTTTGAATTTTCACCAAATTTTCAACATGGGGTTTGGGCCCCCTTCTCATGAATGATGTCACTGTCATGGCAGTATTCAGGCCTGAAGGGTGATTTCACAGTCACTGCGCGAAATCACCCGCCCGAGCCTGAATCACTGCTCATGACAGTGACATCATTCATGAAGAAGGTCAAAACCCATGTTGAAATAGCAAAATCCAAAAATAGCTGAGATATGCAATAAGTTGAAACCCTCCTATCTAGCCCATTATACAGCTTACCGGCATTTCCTCAGTTCGCGGTCAGCTTTGAAGAGTGCAGACGTGTTCGGTCCACCGAAGATCATCGCTGAGTCTGGAGGTAAGTATGGGGTGAGGGGTGTGGGGAGGCTGGGTGCGCAGTGGGTGGGTGCTGGTTGTGGGAGGGGGTCAGGAGGCGCACCGCTGGACTGTTTTTCTTACAGGTAAAAAAAAAAAAAACGTCGTGGGACCATTTGCCACACTGGGGTGGGCTCCCAGCGTGGCACAAGGACTATGGGGGCATTCAACCAGCGAGTTAGGCACCCGTTGGCAAAAATTTTTAAAAATCGGCAGACCCGTTTGCCGCTGGGAGTGGGCTCCCAGCGTGGCACAAGGCTTTAGAGTAGCGTTCAGCCCGGCTGAAGTTGGGCACCCCGTCGGCAAAATGACTGATTGCCACGCTGGGGTGGGCTCCCAGCGTGGCATCAACTACTGGGAGGAGGGGGAGGAGACAGATGCAGCTCTGCCGATGGGGATTGGGCACCCCGTTGGCTATACACTGCGTGCAAGGGGCGCGCACGCCTGCGGCTGGGGGGGGAGCTGCGCGTGAGCAGCTTCTTATCACTGCTCACTCAAGCATAGCTCCCCCTTTCAACTGTATGCCACTGCATTTTGGAGCGTGTCATAGACAGCTCCAAAATGCACTGGCTTACAGGGGCCGCGCCTGCCAGCACACTGCCTGAATTGGAGGAGGAGGTGACACACCTCCGAAATCTCCGATGATGGCACTATGTTTCTTGCACATGCATGCAAGCAAACATAAAAATGGAGGATACGGAAAAGATAGGGGCAGTGGAGGAACTCTGGGAAGCTATCAGGGGAGGCATTCAGGAAGCAGCAAAATGTGCATAAAAAAGGTCAGGAAGAGCAAGAGGGGGTGGAGATCACTCTGGTTCACTAGGGAGGTGGCAGGGCAGTCTGGATAAGGAGGAGAGCTTTCAGAAAATTTAGGATGACACTTAGACAGGAGGATAGGAGAGTATAGGGAGAGGAGTCTGGCAGGGAAGGAGATCAGAAGGGCAAACGCAGCCACTGAGAAGAAAATAACCAAAAGGGCCAGGAGGGGAAATAAAACATTTTTAGATATGTGTGGGAGAGGAAAAGAGCAGGACAGAGGATTGCTATACTGAGGGGGGAGAAGGGATAAACTTGGAGCAGGACTATGAAAAGGCATAGGCACTAAATGAGTATTTTAGCTCGGTGTTCACGGAAGAGGTGAAAGGCAGGGTTCCAATACTAGGGCCTTGGGGGAAGGAGGGAAATGGGGTGGATCAAAGCCCATTCACTGTGGATAGGGTGAGGGCTGAGCAGTATAGACAAAGGGTGGACAAGGCAATGGGGCCTGATGGGTTGCACCCCAAAGTGATCAAGGAATTGATGGAGGAGCTGGCTGCACACTTGACAAGGCTCTTCAACCTGTCCCTGGATACGGAAAGGGTGCCAGAGGACTGGAACTGGGCTGACATAGTGCCCTTGCGTAAGGGAGGTAGAAGGGAGCTGAAGAAGAATTACTGCCCAGTCAGCTTCATGCCTGTGGTGGGGAAAGTAATAGATGCATTAATCAAGGATAGGGTGGTGAATTACCTGGAAGAATGTGGCTTGCAGAACAGCAGTCAGCATGGCTTCACCAATGGGAAATCATGCCAGACCAACCTAATTGAGTTCTTTGATTGGGTGACTCAAGTAATTGACCAGGGAGGGGCAGTGGACGTGGCCTATCTGGACTTCAGCAAGGCATTTGACACCATCCCTCATAGGAGGCTGGTGAGCAAGCTGGAAAGTATGGGGTTGGGAGGGAAAATAGCAGGCTGGGTGGAGGCCTGGTTAGTAGGGAGAACTCAGAGGGTTGCGCTTAATGGGGTGTTCGCCGAGATGGCAAGGGTGAGGAGTGGAGTTCCTCAGGGGTCAGTTTTGAGCCTGCTACTCTACAACATATACATCAGTGATATTGCAGAGGGTTTGAGAGGGAGGGTGTGCCTATTTGCCGATGATACAAACATCTGAAATAGGGTGGACACACCGGAGGGGGTGGAAGACATGAGGAGGGACCTCAAGACACTCGAGGAGTGGGCCAGGAAATGGCAGCTGAGGCTTAACCACAAGAAACAATTCACCAGCAGCTGCATCAGTTTCTCCTTCTCTCCCCCCCCCATTGGATTTTTAATACTGATTCCCCTAAGTTTATCCTGTTTATTAAAACAAATTTCTTATTAACAGAAGTTTATTAGCAAAAGGATTCATTCAATGAATAAGTTTCAAATGATTAAGTAAACAAACCATGATTAGAATCAGTGAAGCTTTAAGGACTGATTTGTGCCAAGAAGAGACATAAATGGTTACCAAGGTAACAACCTAGCTTCGGCAAGGTATGATGACACGCAGGTGCCATCACATGACTCCTCTCCTCGGCATAAAGAGGTTGCCAAATGAGGAACCAGATGATGCCAGTCGCACCTCAATAGAGGGTTGTATGTTTTAGGAGCATTGAAACTCTTCTCAGTAGTAAACTTAAATAACTAAAATATCTTGTAACAGCGTGGTACTGTTTCTATGGTCTGGTAAGCACTAAATGAGGGAGAAAAAACTTCTGAAGTAGTGAGTACTGCATGAAAGAGTTGAGCGCACTGTGAGTTCAGAAACTTTTCTTATCAGCCAGTTTAAAACACTTTCTAATGAGATATTGCTTTAACAGTTGAAATGCCATAGTGAGAAAGTATGGTTAGGAACGTATTAAAAGAACAGTAATACAAGTGTTGAAATCCCCTTCCGTAGTAAGGCTAAACCCCTTTTAATGAGTGATACTGATTTAACAGTTAAAAAGCTTTGGAGAGCATCAACTATGAGTTTTTAAACAAGGAATTGAATTTGGAGTATTTATGTTTCCTAACATGCACTATGGATATAATCGCATGAAGTTCTAAATGCCAAAGTCATTCGACTCTATGAAATTTTTAAACAAGGAATTGAATTTGGAAGTATCTGTTTCCTAACACGCACTATGGATGTAGTTGCATGACATTCTAAATGCCAGAATCACTCTATTCTTTTGAAGATTTCTAGCAATGTAGAAGGATTATAGCCTTTAGAGAGAGCGTTGTGAGAGACACTTAAGCACATTCGGCTAATTGGAATATAGAGCGCATTGTGAAAGATGTTGATATTTGGCTAATGGAAACACATTGAAATGTATTATAATAATGAGCAGAATAGTACATTTCAGAAATTATAAACGTTCTTATGTATTCTGAAACCGCATTATGCATTAGTGAAGTGGGACATGTTTGAATATAAGAATACCCTGCTTAGTTAATGTGCAAAACATGTCAGTTATGACTACACGAGCAAGTGAAAAATATTACAGAAACGAGTGAAAAATGGCATATAAGATACAGAAAGCATATAGCCAATATAAAAATTATCTCACCATTTGTTTGAATCAAAGTTCAGGTGATATTTATTAGTGGCATTTATCTGTTATCCGCGTTTTTAGTGTCCGCTGTTGAATATTTCTGGTCCGGACTTCAGGATTCTGGGACACTGCATGGCTTGACGCCCTAGTCTACCTTGGGAACTTGGCTGCTTTCTGATAGTTCGGTGGCTTGGTGGCCGCTTTTCAGCGTCGAGCTTCATGCGGTGCTCACCTGTTTAGCGTGATCTTTTTCTGGTACTCTTCGAGGAGGAGGAGTTCACCTTTATGGGACTTGAAGGAGATGGGATTCACTGGGATTAAACTTAAGGATTTTGAGCACTCTTTTGAACTGTCAAGTTTTCGGAGACTATTTAAGCAATATACCATGAGAGGGTGTTGGTGATGCCAGGATTTACCCACGTCCTGTGGTGTTGTTCAGTCACGGCGCGGCGGGCGACAACTGGCAGGCGTGGTGCGTATCTGGCATCTCAATCAGACATATTACAATTATACAATGTCCTCCTATTTTTGGCACATAGAAAAAAATAGTAAATCAGTTTTTTTATTCATTTTCAGCGATGTATTGCTGTGTTTATTGTTCCACTGGGAAAAAATACTCCCTGGTTGCTGGAGCCGCGCTGCTACTGTGCATGCGCAGTACTGAGTTAACGTTGCGGCTGCAGTGTGTTTTCGAGGGGCTGGGAAATGTTAAAAATTGTGCGTGAGGCGCAGAAGACAGTATGAAAGAAATATCAATGAACATGGGAGAAAGCGCAGTTTCAATTTTCGCGAGGTATACGGTTTCCTGTTGTAGTGACTCGACGGTCGGTCGCTATCAAGCACGGATTTTCGCGGTCTTTCCGAGTGGTGTGTTGGTGACTGTTGGAGTGATTTTGGGGGACATCCTGAAGCAGTTGATCAGCGGCTGGCACCTCTTCCCGTGGGGTGATTGTAGATTTTACAACGGGAGAGAGGTACGAGTCAGCCAATCAGGACAGAGCATTTACGTTCTGTTTTAATGCCCATTGTATAATTGGGATTTTATGGTCTGTTCATTAGGAGTGCTGTGTTATATGTTTATACTTCAGTGACCTGTTCTAATTCTGGCCTTAATTTGCCTAGCCTGACCCGTTGGCTTTTTTGAGGTGCTTGAGGGTTGGTGACCTACACAGGGGCTGGGATCAGGGTCTGTTGGAGGGCTGGCCTTTTGACCCTATTCCCCCAGACTCCCGGTGGAATCGGCCGGGGGGGGGCTGATCTGGCCTGGAGTCGTGGTGCTGGGTCACCATTATAGCCCGGTAGTTGCCTCCTAAAATGACTGGCTGGAGCCTGCAGCTTGATGTGTGGCTCTCCTTGGAAATCTGGAACTTTTGAACCTCGAATTCTGTTTGGAATTTTTTGGCCTACTGGACATATTAAGGACCTGGGGCCAGTATTGTTGGATCTTCCAGTGTGCTAAGTGGCCTGAGGAGTGCCTGCAAAATAAGTGACTGTGGAAATATCTACTGTTTATATAAATATTTTTGAGAAACTGACTTTATTTATTAGTTGGCTTGCATTGGTCCGGTAGTCCTGGGTTGGTGTCTCACACAGTGGAGGTGAGTGGGGATGGCTGGAAGGTCGGTACTTAATTTTTTCTCCTCTATACTCCTGGGGCGGCTGGCCGGGGGGGTTGTCCTCCCTTGGAGTAGAAGTAGTGGGCCACCGATCCTTTTGGACTGGCCGGTTCCTGCGGCCTGCTGATGGTTTCTATTTTCTGTCCAGCCTAGGTGGATGATGAATGATGGTCTACTGTATTTCAAATTTTATTTGCTGATGTTATTTTATATTTTATAGGTTATGTGCTGTTTAGTTATTTTTGAGGGATAATTTAGCAGTGAGAGTGCTTGTTTCCTTCTTATATTCCACCTTCTCCGGTTCAGTGAGAGTCCTGGAGGGTGGTCTTTAAATTATTCCTTCTATTTATTATTTTATTATTTTATTAGTTTTGTGTTATTATTTTATTGTCCCCTGGCCACGAGAGGGCCTGTGGATATAAAATAGTTTAACTGAATTTATTAATTGTTGTATTAGAGTATCTGTTTATTTTTCATTTTTTTGTTTTAGTGGTGGACGGTGGTGGTGTTTGTTTATTTTATTTGTGGTTTTAATTTTTGAGCAGCCTGATGTGCTGGCCAGCTCCACCTGTTGTTCGTTACTCGGCCTCCGCTCTCCATGCCCTCCGCCCCTTTTTCTTGTCCCCCTTGCCAGCCCATGTTTACCATCATTGTCGGGCATTAGGGATTGTGCGATGGGGGAGGAGGAATTGGGGGGGCATGGGTGGTTGTGGACAGTGGAGTGAGCGGTGCTCTCCCATAGGGGTGGTTAGGCCTCAAAAACGCCCTGGGGCGAAATGGCCTCTGGAGCATGGTAGTCCCGTTCTGGTTCCCATACCCAAGGGCACCTCCTGTTCTGGAGGGCAAGTGGTTGGGACAACTCGTCAGCCTCGTCCAACCCTGGTGCTGTTGTGCAATGCCAGATCTGTCTGCAGTATGACCAGTCTTATTGCGGACTTTGTCGCAAGGGCAGATCTGGCTTGCATTACCGAGACCTGGTTGGACGGGAATGCTGCCCGGTTTTTAGAGGCCGCTGTTCCTGCCAGGTTCTCGGTTATACACCACCCGTAATTGGATCAGCGGGGGTGGGGGTGGGGGTGGCGATCTGTTTTAAGACCGAATTGGGCCTAACTGGTGTTCCAGTTGAGGAGGCAAGATCATTTTAGTGTACTGTAGTAGCTGGTGTGGGGTGCAGGATTGCTCTCATTTACTGTCCACCAGGGGATGAGAAGCTTTTCCTTCAGGAAATAGCAGATTTTGCTGCCGACATGGCCTTGAAATCACCCAGATTGATGGTGCTGGGCAATTTTAATGCGTGGGTCTATGACAAATCTTCGCTTTTTGGTCAACATTTCCTCCAGGTGATGACATCACTGGGCTTCACACAGGTTGTATCCACAGCTACCCACAAAGGAGGTAACTCTCTTGATCTGGTTTTCCTCCTGGGGATTGAGGCGTCCAATTTGGTGGTGGAACCAGTGAGTTGGTCTGATCATTACTCAGTTGGGTTCAATTTTGAGGCCCCCTGGGTAGGTCAGCCCCTGTGGAGTTGGTCAAGTACCACCCTTTGCGGGACGTTGTCCCTGAAGACCTGATGGCAGTTATTGACCATTTCATTGTTTGACGATTTGTGCTCTGATCCTGAGCAACTGGTGGTGGCCTATAATGAGGCCATCTCGGCTGCTCTTGATCAGATTGCACCAACCCGTGTTCACCCCTTCCCGCGCTGTCCTGTTGCCCCTTGGTTTGATGGGGCACTGAGAGGGTTGCGGAGGTTGGGGCATAGGTTGGAGCGTCATTGGAGGAAGACTGCCTCTGAGGCCGACCATCTTATTTTGCTAGGCATTATAAGCTCTACCAGGCAAATTTCCCATAGAGGCAGAATTCCTGTCAGGGAATTTCTGTCGCTCGAAATCGACCAGCTCAGCTCTTCGAGAACTGTCGACCAGACTGTGCAACCCAGTCTGTCGGCAGATCCGTCAAGTTTTACACAGAATGACTGCGAGGAGATCGCTCAATTCTTTGTGAATAAGGTGGAAGACATTCGGAGGCAGTGTCCCCGACCCCACTCTAAGGTTGTTGCAGTCGATCAATGTTTTGTCGCGGAGCCCGGAGTTTCCTGGAGTTCCTTTAATCTACCGGATTTCATAGACACTATGAGGATTGTCCGTGAGATGTGCCCAACATGCTGTAGTTTGGATCCAGGTCCTACTTCCCTCATTATGGGATGTAGTGAGTCTATTGGCCCGGTCCTTGCTCGGATTATCTGGTGCTCTTTAGAGACGGGAGTTTTCCCTAGCTCTCTGAAGGAAGGGTTGGTGACTCCCCTTCTGAAGAAAACTTCCTTAGACCCGGATGACCTAGCAAACTACAGCCTGATCTCTAACCTCCCTTTTGTGGAGAAGGTTATTGAAAAAGTTGTGGCGGCTCAATTGGATAACCATTTGACCATCCATAGTTTATATGAACCTCTCCAGTCTGGTTTTCGTAAGAGGCATAGCACCGAGACTGCTCTGGTTTGGGTGCTCAATGATCTCCTGATGGCGATAGATTGGAGACACTGCTCTATTTTGGTTCTCCTTGATCTGTTATCAGCTTTTGATACTGTGGCCCAGATATTCAAACTGCGCCATTCTGAGGCGCAAGCCCTTGCGCTGCTCAAAATAGTTGCGCAGGGGTGTGTCCGGGGCGATATTCAAAGGAGTTGTGCTATTGAGCAACTCCTTTGAATATCATCCCCCAGCCATGCGCAGTGGAACTTGCGCCACTGCAAGTTGCCAGAGTTGAGCATTAAACTTGCGGTGGCGCAAGTACCATTGCGCCATCGCAAATTTCCGATATTCAAAGAGTGACATGCAAATGGGGCCATAATTTATGCAAAGGTGCAGGGGCCATTTGCATCTATTTATATTTCCATTTGCATGCCATTAGCATGTGATGCGCGATCCCCAGGACTGCGCTGTGCCACCAGGCAGCAGCCGTCGAGGACCGATGCACCCTGCAGCCCGATCGTGGGCATAAGTAACATGAACCCACACACACATCTCCCGAGGCCCGATCGCGGGAATAAAGTATCATGAACCACCCCACCCACACGCTCTCCCAAAGCCCGATCACGGGCATACAATGTATCCTCCCCACAGCTCCTGAAGCCGATCACGGGCATACAGACATCTCCCCACACACAGCTCCCGAAGCCCGATGGTGGGCATAACCATATCAACCCCCACCAGTGCCCGATCGCGGGGCAGAATGTAAAAGCCCCCAACCCGAATATCTCCCTGGTGGTCAGTGGACTGTAATGATGCCCCTCGCGGGCAGAATATCAATTACAACCCCCAAACATCTCCTGGTGTCTGGTGCCCCACCCTGCAAGCCCCTCACCCCGCTCCCCTCCGCGGCGGCGGTGGGCAGCAGCATCCACCGCCTGCTGCCCGTTACCCGCCAACTGTCTGGTAGGGCTGCATGCCCATTGGTGCAGGCCACAGCCAATGGGCGTGCAGCCGCCTCCATGACGATCAGTTTGTGAATGAACATCATTCCAGATGTGGAACTATCATCGTCTAAGGACTGCACGCCATTGGCTAACGCCAGCTGCGCAATGCAGCTACGAACAGTCAGTCGGCAAGCGGCGGGCGGCAGGCAGGTGGGATGCTGCCGCCCGCCCGGCTGCGGGGGAGGCGAAATGAGGGCTTCATGGGTGGGGGCACTGGTACTCAGGGAAATGTTTGGTGGGGTTGTAACTGATATTCTGCCTGCGATAGGGCATTACGGTCCACTGGACCACCAGGGAGATATTCGGGTTGGGGGTTTTTACATTCTGCCCAATGATCAAGTACTGGTGGGGGTTGATACTGGTTATGCCCGCCATCGGGCTTCGGGAGCTGTGTGTGGGGGAGGATGTTACCGTATACCCGCGATCGGGCTTCTTGGGAGATGTGTGGGCGGGGTGGTTCATGATACTTTATTGCCCGCGATCAGGCTTCAAGAGATGTGTGGGGGTCATGTTACTTTATGCCCATGATCGGGCTGGTGGGGGGGCACAGGGACCGAGTTGGGGCCAGCTAGGGTGGCAGCTGCTGTGTTGCACCCTGCAATACAGCAGCTCACCTGTGGGTGGCCCTCAACTTGATCCTTTTTTTTTTTTTTTGCCTGGCGGTTGTGCAGGCGCAGGTTAGTTGGCAAGATGTCAACTCTGTACAACCCGACTGAATATCAGGTTGCGCAGGTTGCTGCATGCCTCCCCTCCTGTTGAGCATGCATTCATTTGCATTGCTCTTTTGCGCAACCTGTTGTCAGTGGCGCAACTGCCTCCTGCTGAATATCGCAGAATGGCGCATTTTTGGACTTGCGCATGGCGCAACCCTTTTGTATATCTGGGCCTGTGGATCATGAGGTTTTGCTCAAACGTCTGAGGTCCATTTGTGGACTTTCAGGTGTGGTCCTCGGATGGTTTTCATCTTACCTCGAGGGGAGAATGCAGAGAGTGGTCTCGGGATTACATTCCTCTGGGACTTTCTCTCTGCCTTGTGGGGTACTGCAGGGTTCGGTGCTTTCCCCCATGTTATTCGCAGTATACATGCTACCCCTCGGAGACATTGTAAGATGGTATGAGCTGAGGTTTCACTGCTATGCTGATACCCAGCTCTACCTGTCTTTTGCACCTGACCAGGTTAGTGCTGTCTCAGTGCTGAATAACTGCCTCGCAGATATCCAAGACTGGATGAATACCAGTTGAAAGCTGAATCCGGGAAAGACTGAGGTTATGGTGGTGGACCCCGGTCACAGGGTTGAGGGTCTAGGGGCAGGTCCCCCTCTGGATTAATTCTAGGGGAGACCAGATCCCTACCTCTGAATGGGTGCGTAACCTGGGTGTGGAGCTTGACACTGGTCTGATCCTCTATCAGGTGTCTGCAGTTGTCAAGACTGCATTTTTTCATCTCAGAAACATCGCCAGGATTAGGCACCTGGTTCCACCTGGTGATTTGCCAGTTTTGGTCCATGCCTTCATGACATCTCATCTTGATTACTGTAACTCCCTGTACCTAGGGCTTGCTGGGGTTGATATCCGCAGCTTGCAGCTAGTGCAGAATGCAGCAGCACGTTTGTTGACTGGGGCTTCAAGAAGATCTCAGATTACCCCAGTGCTGCGCACTCTGCACTGGCTGCCAATACAGTGGCGGATCACCTTTAAAGTGGGTCTTTTGACCTACAAAGTCCTTCACGGGCTTGGTCCAGACTACTTGAAAGAGCTTCTGGTGCCCTACACCCCTTTGAGACAGCTTCGCTTGGCTGACGAGGGGTTGTTGGAGATTCCGAGGGTAAATTTGAAGTCCTCTGGAGCCCGTGCCTTTGGTTTCGCGGCTCCTTCCCTCTGGAATTCTCTGCCCTGTCAGCTCCAAGAGAGTACAATGGTGGACAGTTTTTAAAAGGGCCTTAAAGTCCTTTCTATGGGATAAGGCTTTCGCTGTTATACCGTAATTGGCTCTTTATCTGTTATATTTGTTGTTCTATTTTATTGTATTCATTGATGCTGGTGTTTTTTTGCTTTTTTGTATAGCACCTTGAAAATTTGAAAGGCACTTAACTAAATAAATTGTATTATTATTATTATAGGAACTGATCAAGCCTAGTTGACATCTAGTAACATTTAATAAGCTAGATGAAAATTAATAGCGAATGAGAATTTATTTAATGGTTAAAAAGAAAAAATCTTTTTTGTTTATTTTCTAGTTTTCCTTCCCTGTACGTTTTAAGTTTGATAATCCTGTGAAGATGAGAATTAGTTGTAACGAAATAAAGGTGATTTACAACATACAATGTAAACATTTTTAAGTAGTATTTCAAATGAAGTAATAATATCATAATACTTTTTTATATTTTAATTTTTTTATTATTTTCAGTTTAAAATGACTGCACAACATTTATAAATTTCAAGGAGATATGGCAATCATCTTGGCCCTAAATGGCAGGTTAAAAAGTAAGGAAAATATTTTTGCATTAAAATTGGTGGTCCTTATAATAGGAGAAGCTGAGTTAATTTGATTTTTTATACATTTTTTTTTTTTTTTTTTTTTTTAGCGCCTTTCAAAATCAAGGCGCTGTACATAGTAATAAAAACAGAGAACAACAATTAGACAATCAAACTATAAAGAGAAAGCCAAGTTAAAAAGATATGTTTTAAAAGCAATTTTAAAACTATCAACGGTCGGACATTCTCTCAACCAATAAGTAGAGAATTCCACAGGGTAGGAGCTGAGAAAGCAAAAGCACAAGATCCTGATAACCAAACGAACCCTGGGAATCTCTAGCAATCCCTCATACGGAGTGGAGGGGCGGAGGGGCAGTAGGGAGTCAGAAGATCTTCAGGTAGCCAGGGTCCCTGATCGTAGGGCTTTAAAGGTTAGTAAACCAACCTTAAAGGTGATTCGCCACCGCACAGGCAGCCAGTGCAGTTCGCCAAGCATTAGGTGTGTGATATGACTGGTTCTTAAGTCCCAGTCACAGCCTGGCTGCAGCGTTTGTACCAGCTGCAGGCGGCGAATATCAACCCCTGGAAGCCCTAGGTATAGGGAATTACAGTAGTCCAAGCGGGTAGTAACAAAGGCGTGAACCAAGGTCAAGAGGTCCTCCTGGGAATCAGATGTTTCACCGTGCGATATTCCTCAGATGATAAAAGAGGTTTTGACAACAGCTGACACCTGAGATTTCAGGGTCAGACCATCATCAAAAATAACACCAAGGTTACGCACCTGTCAAGAGCTGGAGAGCGGTACCCCACCAAGTGATAAGCCTGATGGATGTACCACGCCCGAACCCCTCCCAGGATGACCTGGACCCACAACCAATACTTTGGTCTTATCCAGATTAAGCTTCAACCAACTCGAACTCATCCAAATTCTGATTTCATCCAGACAGTTGTTAAGTACGGAGAGTGCATCACTGTGATCGGGGAGAAAGGATAGATACAGCTGAATATCATCTGCATAACAGTGAAAACTCAGGCTGTATCTCCTGATGATTTCTCCTAATGGCAGCATGTATACTGCAAACAACATGGGAGCTAAAATGGAACCTGGGTACCCATGGCAGGGAAAAGGCGTCAGAGAATAAATTCAGTGGCGACTCTTTGAGACCTACCAGTGAGGTAGGATCGAAACCATTAGTGGACTGTATCAGACAGTCCACAAAAAAACAACGCTCAATAGCACCTCATGGTCTACAGTATCGAATGCTGCAGAAAGATCAAGAAGGACCAGAATGGTATAAGCCTTCGATCTCTGGCCATTAGGAGGTCACTCAATACCCGAACAAGGGCAGTCTCAGTACTATGCCTCTTCCTGAAACCAGATTGGAGTGTATCATAGACATTATGAGAGGTGAGATATTCATCCAATTGCAGTGCAACTGCCTTTTCAATAACCTTACCAACAAATGGCAGGTTAGAGATAGGCCGGTAGTTAGCTAGACAGTCTGGGTCCAAGGAGGATTTTTTAAGGAGTGGATGGACAACTGCCTCCTTAAGGGGATTAGGAAAAAACCCTCTCCAAGGATTTCCAGACAATGTCAGCAAGGATTGGGTAGATGACATCTATACAACCTACTAACAGTGGTGTAGGACCCGGATCCAAACTACAACTAGTTGGACGCATTGATTGGATGATCCTCACAATATCAGCAATTCGGGTGGTGAAACTCCAACCAGTTAGGCGGAGGATTAGGCACGGCGGTTGCCCCGTAACCCCGAAGGAGAGTTGGGCGATGCGGACCTGATGTCGGCAACCTTATCTGCAAAGAAGCGGCGAACTCCTCACATCTAAGTTGAGAAAAGCTTCTCTAGGCTGAAGACAGACTGGATTGCATAGCCTGTCCACAGTCCAGAAAAGCTGAGCAGGTCGATTCTTTGCAGCAGAAATCTCTCTGGACAGAAATTCTGCCTTCTTCTGAGTGATTTCTGATTGGTAGCCATCATAATGGGCTAACAATCTAAACTTGTGACCTCAAGGCCGATTTCCGCTAGACTCTCTCCAGCCTTCGGCCTACTGGCCTTAATTCCTTCAAGGAGCCATCAAACCATGGACTCCTTGGATGGATAGTGAGAGGCCAAACGCGAACAGGAGCAATTTTGTCCAGTGCATCTCCCACAGCCTTATTATAGGTGAGTACAAGATCATCTGGACTCATGCATTCACTTGACAAACTCGATAGGTCCAGCACCGCCATAAGGTCGCTGGGGCCAACACCCCTTAAAGGGCGGTATTGGACCATCTCCGTAGGGGCAGACCTATTAGAGGGGGCCCTAAAACTGAACCTTATGGTGTAATGGTCTGACCAACTGACTGGTTCCACCCCAAGTCAGTGATCTCCATACCCAAGAGAAAGACCAGATCTAGTGAATGACCTCCAATATGGGTAGAGGTGGCAACAACCTGTGTCAGGCCCAGTGTATTCACCAACTGGAGGAGATTTTGACCAAAATAAGAGAGTTCATCGTTGACCCAAGCGTTGAAGTCACCCAGAAGTATTAATCTGGGAAACCTCAACATAAGGTCGACAATGAAGTCTGCAATCTCCTTAAGGTCGCCGCCATCACCTGGTGGGCCCGTGAGCGAGGAGAATCCCACAGCCTGCACCAGCCCAGGACATATTCAAAAGATCTGGTGTTCCCCAATGGAACATCCACAGGCCAAGTTCAGATTTAAACATAATGGCCACCTCCGCCCCTCTGATCCTGCCTTGGGCGGTGTATTGCGAGAACCCAGCTGGAGTTGCCAAGGCCAATATAGGGCCAGCATTTTCATCCAGCCATGTCTCGGTAATGCAAGTCAGATCAGCTGACCCAACAAGATCAGCTACAATAGCTGTCTTGTTTTTTATGGATCTGGCATTGCACAACACCGCCAAGGCAGGATGAGATGACAGTGAAGACCTCGGTACCTGTCCGAGATTTTCGGGACTCTTGGGTATGGGGACAAGATAGGAACAACCTCTATCCTGACCCCATTTCGCCCCAGGACGTCTTCTGGACCCTAGAACCCCAATCCGCCTCCCTCTCTGTCCCCACAAGGCCCAGCTTTCCACCTTAGTCCTCGCCTCTTCAAGAATGCCCAATGCCGACACCTAAAATAGATGCCGGATGATAATAGTGGACACTCAAAGAGGCGAGTTCCTGAGCCTAGTGGGGGAATAATGCCCAACCGTCATTATTAAACAAATCACTAAAATAAACCTAATAATAAACAAAAAATACCACAATTATAAACGCCTCTACCCACTCTCTCACAGAGGAAGGAGAGCAAACCAAATAAACAAACATAAACCAAAACAACTCAAAATAACCAAAAAATAAAAATAAAATACAATAATTTAAACACAGCAAAATAACTTATTAAATATTAAACAAATTTGAATTTTAAACAATTTCATATCTTTAATGCAGCACCTCTCACATCGGCAATTACTAAAAATATTAAATAATCTCCCAATACCACCTCTCACATGGCAGGGAGTCGATTCAAATTTGTAATAATAAATACACTACCTATAGTCCAGAATCTAAAACTAGTGTTTCCATTAATAACGTCCAAATAAATCAGAGGAGTCTTTACGAGAAGTTCAGAAATTCCAAAGAATCCAGAAATCTTCCAATAGTTGTTCCACGGATACCAGTAATTAAAACCAAAAATACAGTCAGGAGGTATGTTTCTGCAAGGAGTATTGCCCACATTCGGACAGCAGCCAACAGCTTAAGCTGTCTCTCGTGCCAGCACTACAGCTGACCCCAAGACAGCCTAGAAGAGGCCCCGGACTCCCCCAGCTCCCTGGGAGACACCCAAGGCCACTCCTGCCTGGCTGGAGACCACCAGGTAGACAACACAACTTTACAAATTGAAACCAATTCCTGCGATGCCAGGACAACCCTATGCCATCATATATTAAATAAAGATTGCAATTGTCCCACAAATGTGATTCCAGATAGAAAAACACCCACAATAATGCAGGGGCCTCTCAATCTATCATGCCACAACCTAAAATGTGGACAAAGCAGTCACCATACTCACTAGATGAGGGGGGGGATACAGTACAAGAACAAAACCCCATGACCCAGAAATAGTACAAACAGTACAGTCTCACCAGGAAAGCCCCGGTTTTATAATCCAACATCCAAGTCTCGGCAGGACCAAATCCAGTGCACTCCAAATATAAATCCAGTCTCAGCAAATCCAGGAGTCCATCAGCAGGAATCACAGCAATCTCTGCAGATCCAAAAATCCAGGAAGGAGACAAGAAGAACACGGGTAGCACAATCCTCATGGCAGGAGTACCCGGTGCATTCAAACAGACCTAAACAAATCTCCGGCTAGCTCAGCTCAAACCGCCGCAACTCAGTGGTTCTACAAGAATTCACATCCAGCACCAACAGGAAAGCCCCCATCCAGTATCGCAATCCAAGTAGTGCAAATGGTACAAATAATCCGAATGGTCACAGCCCGACCCAAAACCAGTCAGCCAGAAATCCGCAGAGACTGCGTCCAAAAATAACAGCAGCCCGTCGGCAATGACTGCAACTGTCCGATAGTCGGTGATGGGTAAACTTAAAAATAAATGAAAACCGAACAATAAAGCTCCAGACGCATACAGACAAACGAAAAGTAGATGAAACAGAGCAACAGAGCGGCTAGCCCAACGTGGCCGCCATCTTGGTTATTGCACCGAAGCACAAGGCTTGAGGAGGGCCTTGGAGAAGGTCTTGCTCAGGTGCACTCTCTGATTCCATTTTCTAATGCACAAGGAATTTGTGATTGTTATATTATCACGATTGAATTGATACATGAATAATATCTACATTAAGTGCAAAATTATCTAATTAAAGTGAATAGTTTAACTTGATACTTGAAAAGTAATTATGCATATTTTATAATTTTTTACAGTTCCCCTGAAGAAGTCGAACTGTTTAGGTGAAACGCTGGGACTATTCATATAAAATAAATCATTTATGTGAAGAAAACATGGTGTATTAGCCTCTGTTGCTAACGAGCATACCAACTTTACTTGTAAGCTGAGGTTTAATGCCAAGAAGTGCGAGGTGATGCACCTAGGGAGGAAAAACAAAAAAATGAGGTACACACTGGGGGTGGGGGAGGTAATCAAAGAATCGGAACAGGAAAGGGATCTGGGGATCACAGTTTCCTCAAACTTTAAGGTAGGTTTCAATTGTAGTAGGGTGGCGGGAAGGGCCAGTGGAATGCTGGTATGCATAGGCGGGCCATTACTAGCAGAAGGAGGGAGGTTATAATGCCCCTCTACAAAGCCATGGTGAGGCTGCAGTTAGAGTACGTGTTTCAGTTCTGGAGACCGCACCTCCACATAGTATAGATGCATTGGAGAGGGTGCAGAGAAGGGCAACAAAGATGGTGCAGGGTACTGTATGCAGAGGAAGACATATGAGCAGAGGTGTAAGTAGCTGAATCTGTATACACTGGAAACAAGGAGGGAAAGGGGGAGATGATTAAAACCTTTAAATATGTATCGAGGATCAATAATGTAGGTGAAGGGGGTCAACTGAGGAGGAAGGAGGGAGCCAGAACTAGAGGGCATAGCCTCAGATTGCAAGGAAATAGGTTCAGGGGCAATGTGAGGGGGTGCTTCTTCACAGAGAGGGTGGTGGCGCCTTGGACAGGGAGGTAGGGGCTGAGATGGTGGAGGAATTTAAGAGGGCAGGGAACAGGCATGTGGGACTGAGTATTGGGGAGGGGCAGGTGGGGAGAGTATGTGAAAGGGAAGGGTTGGGCAGACTAGATGGGCCAGAAGGGTTTTCTGTTATCAAATTTCTGATAGGTAATAAAACATTAATTTGAACTTGGAAAGCAAGTTATTACCTTTTATTTGAGAAAGTAATCTGAACTGTCATAAAGTAGCTCTATCTCTGGCCTTGGCACTTTTGTAATATGTGGCTGAATATGTAATAAAATATTAATTTGAACTTGGAAAGCTGGATGTCAACTTTTTTGACTTCTAAGTGCTGGACCTCTGTTCAACTGAAGTCATGGAAGACTTGTGACAGCCTGATGGTGTGTGTCATAAGCTGGCTAGCTAGTCACAAGTAACATTAAAATGTCAGTTTTAATATGAACTCACATATTTCTGTCCTGAACTATGTCTAGTGAAGTTCTGATCTAAGAATGGTACACTTTGGCCCTGGTATGCAGTCCCCTTTAAAGAAGATGAGATTGTTATTATAATGGATGCAACAGGTAAGGATATTGAGAGCATTGCCAGTTTCACCTTTAAATTCCAACAGAGACAGCAGATTTTAAGGCAGGCTTGAACATGTTCGTTGGCAGATTTAGCCACAGATAATACCTCTACCTCAAATTCCCTTGAAATCTGAAACTGAAGGAAAAAAAAACCTTGCTCTTGCCCTGAGGTGAAAGGACAGGAAAGCTGGCCTAGTAGAAGACTGGTTGCACTTCTGCCCCCTTGCTGGCGACCTGGGTTTGGGAACAGGCAAGGATCACTCGGCTGGCAGGCTAGGTGAGGGAGACTTGAGCAGCAGGTCTTCTTCATTATGGAGGGGTATACTATGTGGCAGAGGCTGGATGGCAGCACAGTAAGAGTGTATGAGAGGCAGGGCTGTAGAATGACATGCTTGGTGCACACGTCCCGTTACTGCAACCAAGAGGGATTAAATGGAGGAAAAAGATGCCTGGCTACTCACGCTGGCACCCCCTTTGCAGGCTCTTGCACGACCGACACGGCAGGCCATCAACCCATTGAGGTTCTGTACAAGTGGGAGATAGCTGGTATGTCTGTGAGAAGGTTGGTGATGGGGCTTGAGGAGTTCTGTCACATTAGCTCCCTAATCTCCTCTGTAAATGTACTACACATTTTATCCCTATTAACTAGTAAACCTAGTTCAACATAAAGTTATGTTATGAGAAAGTGATCTGAACATGATTTACTAGTGAATAGGGATAAAGATCCCTATGCACAACCACTACAAAGTGTGCACACAGTGCACAACACGAGTGCATATGGACATATGCATAGCAGACATGCATGGCAAGGCCAGGCGGTATGCACGAAGGGCACATAGCTATGTGAATAGGAGGCCCTCAATGAGCTGAACTGCACTTGTGCTATGCATGGGTGAAGGGGTGTGGCCATGTAACAGCATGTGCATCACCACCACACACGCATGCATGATGACATGTAAGGCAGTGTAGCGCATGGCGCAGTGAGCAGAGCCCTACAGCAGGTGTAGGGCTAATATAAGCACCTATGCAACACACTGTAGGATGCACTACATGGACTGTAAGTGCCAAGGGAACAGGCATGGGCATCGCAACACACTGCCATGTAGAGGCAGTGCCCCCCCAAGCTCAGGTGATGCCAAGCACACCACACACTGCACATGACACAGCAGACATGTAGGAACATCTCCGAGACAGGTGTGTTCAGGGGATGCAGGGGACAACAGGTCATGTGAAACACACAGGGTCCCAGTGGCACCCCCAGATGCCACAAAAGGATGCCCCTGCCCGTAACAGACCCACCATGCACTGGAGGACAGATACCAGATGTGCCATGGACATGCCAGTGACCACCACAGCCACCACAGTGGTACACGTGTGCACAATGGAGCAGCACACATTGTGGCACTGCCACAGATCCCCAGGCCCCCCAAAACAGAGAACAGAAGCCCTTTCATGGGCCACAGGCAGTGGCATTATGTCAGCAGCAGCACAGGTGTAGCAAAGTACAGCCCTCCACCTCATGACAGGGACATACATATGCTAGGGACACCACATCAGAGGTGTGGCAAGGAGTTGCAATGGACAGCTGAGGGGTGGAATAATGTCACAGGTGTTCTGACTGCACTGCTGGCTACACCTAGATGACATCTATGGCCCAGCCCCCAGTCTACACAGCAGCAGTTTACCCCACCCATGACACAGCAGCGCTGCTCCAAAAGAAGGATCAGGACACGGGGATAGGTACCAAAAACTTTACTTTGCATGCATATCCAAGTGTAACAGTGTACAACACACAACAATGAAATGGACATGGCTAGGGTGGACATCAGGAAAGGGGCATGCACAATCCAACATGTTGGTCCACAGATGCATGGTGGTGGATAGTGAGGTCTGGTGGGCCCCAGCTACAATTCTCCCTTCTCCTACGAATCCTCCCTGGACCTCGGCATTTAGTCCAGGTCCAGCCCCTCCACACTAGGGCCAGCAGGTGCAACAGTCCTCTGTAGCTCTGTAATGAGAAGAACACAGAGGGGGAGAGAGAAGGCTTATGAGGGATACATATGTAGGGCCTGGCTTGTACATGTGGCATGCACAGGTAATCCACCAACCCCAACACCTACAGTGGCGTGAAAAAGTATTTGCCCCCTTCCTGATTTTCTCTATTATTGCATATTTGTCACACTGGATGTTTTCAGGTCTTTAGACAAAATATAATATTAGATAAAGGGAACCTGAGTGGACAAATAATACTTTTTTTTTTTTACTTATTTCATTTATTTAATGAAAAAAGTTAACCAACACCAACTGGCACTGTGTGAAAAAGTAATTGCCCCCCTAGTTAAATCAACCCAATTAAAGGGATAATTAGAGTCAGCTGATTGAACACAGCCAGGCTTGATTACAGCCAGCCCTGCTCAATATAAACCTCACTTATTTTGGCCCTTACCATCAGAGTCACATTGCCAGCACAAAGATTCAACAAGCACATTATGCCATGATCAAAGGAAGTTCCTGAAAAGATTAGAAAAACATTTTGTTGCCCTCTATCAGTCTGGAAAGGGTTACAAAGCTATTTCTAAGCTCTGGGACTCCATTGAACCACAGTGAAACCATAATCTCCAAATGGAGAACACTTGGAACAGTAATGAACCTTCCCAGGAGTGGCGGCCTGCCAAAATTACTCCAAGCGCAGTGTAAAATCATCCAAGAAGTCTCAAAGGATCCTAAAACAACATCCAAGAACTGCAGGCTTCTCTTGCCTCAGCTAAGGTCAGTGTTCATGACTCCACAATCAGAAAGAGACTGGGCAAAATGGGCTTCATGTGGGAAAGTAGCAAGGCGGAAACCACTGCTAACCAAGAAGAACATAAATGCTCGTCTCTCATTTCCAAAAGCACCTGGATGATCCACAGGCCTTTTGGTAAAATGTTCTATGGACAGATGAGTCCAAAGTGGAACTTTTGGACAACATGGATCCCATAATGTCTCACGTAAAGCAAACACAGCATTCCACAGTAAGAACACCATACCAACAGTCAAACATGGTGGTGGTAGTGTGATAGTGTGGGGATGCTTGATGCCTAAGGACCTGGACGACTTGCCATAATTAAAGGAACCATGAATTCTGCTCTGTACAGAAAATTCTTAAGGAGAATGTCCAGTCATCCTTCCGTCAGCTGAAGCTGAAGCATAGTTGGTCATGCAGCAAGACAATGATCCAAAACACAAAAGCAAGTCCACATCAGAATGGCTAAAAGAAGTAAAATTAAAGTTTTGGAGTGGCCTAGTCAAAGTCAGACTTAAACCCAATAGAGATGCTGTGGCAGGACCTGAAATGAGCAGTTCATGCTCGAAAACCTACCAAATGTTACTGAATTAAAGCAGTTCTACGAGGAAGAGTGGGTTAAAATTCCTCCACAGTGATGAGAAAAGACTGATATTGAATTATAGGAAGTGTTTGGTTGCAGTCATTGCAGCTAAATGTGGCGTAACCAGTTATTAACTGTAAGGGGCAATTACTTTTTCACACAGTGCAATTGGTGTTGGTTAACTTTTTCATTAAATAAGTGAAATAAAAAAAAAACAAGTGTTATTTGTTACTCAGGTTCCCTTTATCTAATATTACATTTTGTCTAAAGACCTGAAAACATCCAGTGTGACAAATATGCAATAATAGAGAAAATCAGGAAGGGGGCAAATACTTTTTCACACCACTGTACCTTCGAGGGCTCAGCCCCCTCCACATCTCCCTTACCTCATGCTTAAAGAAAATTTTAAGAAAAATGGCAGCAGCTGCCACCAGCACCCCCAATGGAACCACCACCACCACTGCCCTGGCACCATCCGGCTGCTCTCTCCTCACCAGGGCCATCTCATCCAGTCTTCCAGCCTATTCCTGTGGGAGACATAATTGAAGAATAAAGGTAAGATTTATGGCCCACATCTCACATAGAATGCATGCAGCACACATCCTGCAGGTTGCAAACTGACCTGGAGTGGTACCTCCATCACCCATAATGTCCTCCCTTGGGGGTTGTCAATGTAGTACACCTCGGGGACCCACCTCCACTTCTGGGGGTATGCCCCCCACATGGCCAACCTCAGGCATGCATCAGCACCTGCTACCTCCTATGACTGCCGTCTTGCTACCTGACTGTGACAGGTGTGGCCCGGTGATGCCCATGCACATCACGCACTGTACAGGAGTGGTTCTCCCATGCCCATTTAAAGGTGCACATGTGTATTGTGGAGTACTGTGTGCCATAGGTAGCTATGTGGATGTCTGCACATCTGCCATCAGGTAAGCCACTATGCATCACAAGATGTGTCTGGGGCTGCTGATAAATGTCCTCTTACTGGAGGCTGAGGAGGAGGAGCGGGAGTGGAAGGGGTGGGCAGGTCAGCAGCTGCATGTCTTCAGGCCACATCTGGAGACCCTTTCTGTGCATGACACGCACTCCAATAAGTAATTCCAGTTTAACCATACCACCATTGCCCACCTGTGTGACCTCATACGGAACTCAGTGGTATCTCATACTCAGCGGTCCAGGGCTTTGTCCATGGAGGCAAAGGTGCTCTGTACATTATCCTAGTATGCCATTGGCTCATTCCAGAGGGTGGAGGGAGATGTTATGGACATCAGCCAGTTATCAGTGTCCAGGGCACTGGTGCAGGTCACAATGTGCATGACTACATTTTCCCAATGGCTGTCCCAGACATAAGGGCAAAGAAACAGGAATTTTATGCCATGCATGGCATGCCAAATGTACCAGATACATTAGATGGCACCCTTGTGGCAATCAAGGTACTGACATAGGATGAAGAGTCATGCAGGAACAGGAAGGGGTACCACAGTATTAACTGCCAGGTAGTGTGCAATGCAGCAGGTGTCATTACTAACGTGTGTGCCAAGTACCCTGGCTCATGTAATGATGTGTACATCTTCAACGGGTCCAGACTGTTGAAGTTCACTGCACTTGGAGTGGATGTATGTCTGATAGGAGAGCATACACCTAAAGCATCTATGCCTGCCATGTAACTGCCCTGCAACAGGTCCTCACAGTGTCTGCTCTATATACTCTGCATAGGTGATAGCGGATACCCACTACAGCCGTACCTGATGACACTGTACCTAGAGCCACACAGCACAGCCAAGGAAGCATGCAACACTTCCCACAAGAGGACATGTGCCATTATCAAAGAACCATAGGGATGATGAAGATGAGGTTCCAGTACCTGACTCGGGTTGGTGGCACAATGCTGCTCATCTCTGGCAAGGCATGCAAGTTGTTCATGACATGTCATGCTCCACGACATTGCTGTGGGTCATCGTGTACCCATGCCACAGAACAGGCAGGAGGATGTCTCACTTGGCATGGTCAGGGATGATGGATGACTGGGACATGCCACTGAGACTCTGAGAGGTACATGCAGCATGTGATACCATCATACAGGGATCATTCTGCAGTTAGGGGGGCTGTGGCCATGGGCCATGTGGGGGGTATAGTTGTGCAGGGCTGCCTGTATCAAGGGGGGAATGGGTGAGTGGACAGGGCATTGTGATGACACTTGGCCCTAAGAGCTCTCTGCACCAGGGGTGGGGCATAGGTGTGCAGGAGAAGCCTGTGACATGAGGGCAGGATGTGCAGGGATGTATGATGGGAGTGTGTGCTGTAGGGTTGTGCTAGTGCTTGTGTGCAACAGTGATGTGTTTGTGGTGGAGTGTGTCACACCACTGTGCTGCATACTGTTGCCTGGCCAGCTGAGCAGATGAGCGTGTGCCAAGGCACCTTATTGCAGCTGGTGCCTTGCCACCACCACATGGGCAGCGGTCAGATTATGTGACATGCCCCTACAGTGGCTGTGTGCCCACCTGCTCCACTGATGTGCTGTTGTTTGTGGGTTCCTGTGTGGCCACATCAGTGTCTACAGATCTATGGCAGTCGGTCAACAATTTTGTTGTCGACCAACATTACAGTGACTCCCTTATGTCAACCGCATTTGCGGTTGGCATAAAGAAGTTACATCCAACTGTTTTCTTCGGGGGCTTGCCCTGACCCCCATCTGAGGGCTCTGCCCCACCCCACCCCTGATTTCATTAATCAACTCTGAGTTGGGGTTGCTTTGGGAAGGGGGTGCAATACCCCTGGAAAGCAGTGCCAGTGTCCTATACCAACACTACAGTGACCTGGCACTGTTGTCGCTGTAGTGCTGGGTACAGCCACAGTAGTGATGGCATACCAGTGTCTACCACCTCTGTACCTGGGGGGCTCACAGCTGGCAGCTGGGCATTGTCACACCCCTGTGACCTGGCTTCAGGGGGGCTGGTGGGTAACTGCGGTGTGGTGTCCTGTGACTCAACATCAGCCACTGTGTGGCAAATTGGTGAGGTCTGGGATGCCTCATCCTAGCTTGGCATAGGAGGTGCCTGGCTGCCTGTGCTGCCCCCAGGTAACAAGTGTTCCATAATCCTCTTGAGGAAGTCTCTCAGTCTATCGATGCCCTGTAGCATGCCACACACCTCATCCATCAGACCCAGGGGTCCCTCTGTGTTTCATTACTGTGCCTTCAGCCTCTCCCATTCCAGATGATACATCTCTGTATAATATGTGGGGGGACACCATATGTGTGGGTCCACCATGGCCAGATGGTTGGTCTGGTGGAGGGGCCCTTGTCCCCACTATCCTACATCAGTGCAGTGGTGGTGATACATGCCCCATGGTGGCCACCTGTGCCAATTATGTGGTGGGTTGTTGGAACTGCACAACCCATTGTGCCTCTGGAGTAGAGGTGCCACCTTTGTTGGGGGGGCTGGCTGTCCATAAGGGATGTTGTCGTCCTCTTCCTCCTACTCTTCCATGTCCATGCTTCTGTGGTCTTCATGTCAGTCTCGGTGTACATGAGTGCTTCTGTCTACTGCACTGTAACTGGTGGGAACATGTGGTACATATATTACAGCTGCCTTACTGTGGTCTTCATGGATGTTGCCCGTATATTCTAGTGGTTACCCACCTCCACTGTCCTACTGTCCACGGTCTTCTGTACATGGCACATTCTGCAGTGTGATGTCCATGGAGGGTGCTACCACCCTGTCATAGGTGTGCCACAGTGTCTCCATGTCTGTGGGTGCAACACATGGGGGTTAGTGGCGCCATGGCATACCGACCCTCCCAGCCCCTGTCCCTGCATGGTGCTACATACCTGGCACTGTGTCCATGCCCTCAACTTCCCTGTGCAGGGTTAGCTCTATGAGGGTCTCTGCTACCATCCTTTCCATGGGGGTTAGGATGTGTTATTTTGTGAGTGGCACAATGCTCATTCCTCGATGTGCCCACCGCCAGCTTTTTTATGACCAACCGTGGGTCACACCATTTGTGCTTTATGGCAGCTAGTGTCTGTGCCACTAGGCCAGCTGCATTGATGGATGCCTGTATGTTTAGCCACAGGTGGGCCTTCATTTCTGGAGGCATTGACAGTGACTGTGCCCTGTAGAGGGTGGCATAGTGAACCCATATGTCGCTCACCATGTCTGCCACCTGCCCACCCATGAAGTTGGAGGACCGTGACTATCCCCCACCTTGAATCTACCATCCAGACAGATGCATGGCACTGTCTGCCACTCTGTCCAGCTCCTCCATTCATTGGTTGTGCTCTGGCTAGGTTGTGTGTGGCTCTTCCTTCCACCACCATTGCCTGCACCCTGTATATTATCCCTCTATTTACTTCCAGGGGTCCATGCAGGGTGGTGAGGTTGCCCATATATGGTAGGGTTAAGGGGTCGGTCCATGTATTCTGGGACCACCTAGTCTGTGCTGCGTGGAGCCTTGCACATCTTCCTTAATCACACCCTCTACCTCAGCATGGACAGCAAGCCCATTCATACATAGCACATTCCTCAGTTGGCTTGCACACCACATTGCTGCACCACTGGCATTATGGCTCTGTTTGGCACAATTTATGCCCTTTCATGCATAGGGACCAACATTTATAGTGCATTTATGGATGGGCAGCTGGATTGCATGATGGAAGCTGCCATGGATCAGAAGGCGAAGCCTTGCCTTAAATGCCGGTCAGAAGGATAATACATTGGTGCTTTTCATTGTATATTATTGTTTAGAGGAGTTGAGGTATTCTGTAATTGTTAATGTAACATAAAGCAGAAGAGGGATTGACACTGACACTCCCTCAGGTACAATAGGCATGGATTCACAGTTCCTCCGTAACAAAGCTTGCACTTCACAGCATGAAACACATTACAGTTGTGAGTCAGTGTACAGCATTTTATTAATGTATTTCTAATGAATACTATATGTCTTGTATTCTTGGTTCAAAACAAAAATGCAGTCTAGTCACATCTTGTAAAACCCAACAGACTGAATTCTCAAAACACATTGCAAGCTATTTCAAAAACTACACCTATATTTAAAGTTTTTTTGTCAACATAAATTAATCCAGACTGTCTAAAATGATGTAATCTAACAACCGGAAAGCTGTTCTTTTGGTTGATGCCATTTCAGACCAGAATTTTTTTTTCCTGAGAATGCACTTACTCTTTGAAGATAGAATGCAAGGTCTAAGTCCTTTTGATCTTGCCCTTTCCTTTTGACTGAAATAGATTGCAGAGCAAAACAAATTCTCTCTATACACACACAGTGAGTTAGCCAGTTATGTACTGCACAGGAATGGAATCTTATGAGATGAGCTATTAAAGAGGACAGACAATGTGTGCAAATTGGTAGCTGTTTATAACGTTCCTATTTGGGGAAATAATATACATATGCCCAAAATGATCCATATTTAACAGTATCTAAATTCAATATGATGTCTAAAACTGTTTTTTTTTTTTTTGGTTTTGTTTTGTTTTGGTTTTTTTCTTGATGGACAATAGTTTGAATTGTTCTGTTCCTGGAATCATAACGCTGAAATGCCTTTTTTTTTCTCAACATACACACACAGAGTAGTTACAATATGACATACAGCAGTAAAAGTTATACAGTAAAGATATAAATCAATATTTCAAAGTTGATGTACAATTGCTTCCCATTAATTTGAATTTCAATGTAATATGCTACCGCATTTCTGTGAAAACTTTTAAGCTTACATTTTCTTTTGCCTTTTCTATGGGAGTGACCCGTGTCTGGCAAGAACATCCCTGACTCTGATCAGTCTGCCAAAGCCAACCTTTCAGCAGAATACATATAATGTCTATGGGACAAAGTTTGCATTCTGTTGCATTATACAGTATATAAACCCCAAGATTTCCACTTTATTTGGGACTTCTGCTGTGTATTATGCTAATATGCCATGATTCGTTCCATTTGGTAGATTTCACTGACTCTCTCCTACCAATCAACTCTAGACAGTATCATTTGTTTGTTTCCATTTTCTAGTAATTGCCTTTTTAGCTACTAATATATGTATCGGAGCCATAGACCGAGGGGTGATCACTATCTGCGAGGGGGGGATAAATGCAAGAATCATGAGTGGGGTGATAATTTCGGGCAGTATGGATAATAGTTCCATTTGAATTAGAAGTCCAGCCAGTACTCTGATAACTTAGGGCACATGTAAAAAAATAGGTATCTGTGTTTTACGTACCACAGTCTCTCAAACAGCCTCCTTCTATTCGAAGCAAGAATTTCACTATCTTAGCTGACATGTGAAAGTATCATGAATGGCATTTCCACAAGAATTCTCACCAGACATTTGAGGTAGTCACTTTAATTGCCAATGAGGCATATTTATACCATTCTCTATCAGCCACTGTCAATTCTAGGTCTTGTTTCCACTTTTCCACAATGGAATTTTCCACTAGACTTCTATAAAACTGGCTAGTTAGATACTCCCCCTTTTTTTTCCCCATTGGTACTTCCAGTAAAAGTTTCAAAACTTAATGGCATTGGGTTAGGGAATGTTTTTCTAAGTATGTACTTGTAAATATCTAAAGTGGTCCCTACCTACTAGACCACATTTTACATGCAGAGTTTCAAACAGTAGCACTCCATCCTTATCAAGATATTGACAAATATATGTCAAACTCAGATTATGCCATCTAGCAAAGGCCCAGATTACCTGAGGCAGAAAGAAGTCCGGTGAAGTCAATGAAAGCCATAAGAAATAAAATGGGTATGCTAGTTTCTGGTTACTATAGAGCGATTTCCAGACCCCCAGCATGGCTGCCGTCTAAATACTGAAGTCCATCTATAATACAAGTCTAACAGGGACCATAAATAGCAACAATCCTATATCAAAAGATCGTACAGAATGTATTTGATATGTTTCCATAGAGTATCACTATCAGGGTTAAGCCAGTGATAAATTAACCAAAGGCGGGTTGCTTGTTCATAGTTAGGAAGGTATGAGAGGTCCCTCCTGTTGTTTTGGCAATTGTAAAATTGAATATTGTTTTATGGGGTGTTGTCCCACCCATAGAAATCTAGATATAGTCTTATCCCAGTACTTGAAGGAATGAGTAGAAGGTAATTTTGGAAGGGTTTGGAATAAGTATAAGAGGTGTGGCAACACAATTATCTGTATTGTTTCCACTCATGAAAAGAAGCTAAGTGGTATTAATGTCCATTTAAGTAAATATGTGGCTATATTTAGTGAGAGGTTCCTAGTTTAAAATTTCAAGATGACTTAAATTTTGTGTAATAATGATTCCCAAGTATTTTTTCTTGCACCTCTCCATTTAAAGGGAAATTGTTTTGAAGTTGCAAAGTGGGTATATAGTCATATGCCAAAACTTCTATTTTAGGCAGATTGAGGGAGAAACCAGATAAAGTTCCATATTCTTGAATCTGTTGCCGCACTGTGGGAATAGATCTAGAAGAGTAAAGAGTATGCCATCTACATACAGTGCAGTTTTAAATTCTTGGCCTCCAATTGGCATTCCTTCTATTTCAGATGATTGTCTGATGGCTAATGCTAATGGCTCAATACATAATGAAAATAATAGCGGGGAAAGGGAGCATCCTTGTCCTGTACCCTTCTGTAGGGGTACTATGGGTGAAAGTGTGCCATTGACCTTGATATATGCCCTAGGGTCTGCATATAGGGCCTTGAAAATATCGTAAAAAGATATCAGGAAACCGAAGGCCATCAGAGTTTTCCATAAGAAGGACCAAGATACTTTATCAAGCACTTTTTCCATGTCACAACGACGGGTCGCATGTTCTAATAACAGCAAATTATGTTGTATGTTATCTGTTGCCTTCTTTTTATAAATCCTGACTGGTCTTTATGTATTAAGTCAGGAAGTATAATTTCAAGTCTTAGCCCAAACAGTCAAATATATTTTGTAGTCTATATTCAGGACTGAAGTCGGTTGATAGGAGATTATATTTATGGGATCTCGTCCATTTTTAGTGATGGCTAATATTATGGTGTATTTTCAGGTGTCTAGCACCTTCTTATAGTGCTACAAAAACTTTGTGTTGATAATGCTGAAGTTGTGACTATGTCACTGCATGGGTACAGAACTCTGAGCATAAACAAGAGACATATCAAAGCAGTGCTCAGAGTTTTGAATGCAGACAGTGACATTGTCAAAACTCAGAATTTCAGATTCCATAAAGAGAACTGCTCAAAATGTTGTCTGCTAAAAGAAATTTAGGTTCATCAGGGTTTAATTAGGTAAAACAAAATATGCACCATTTGGAGGGCTGAGTTTAAATTCTGAAAACTGACATTTTGCAAGAAGCTTACAATTACCACAAACATGTTTTTTGTTGTTGTTGTTTTTACTTTCTATTTTCACCCCTCCTTTTTTCCTGATGGACCAGGCTCTCTGTCTTTCCACAAGCCTATATGAGCATGTCATCTGAAACACTTGCTCCTGGCCTCCAGGTAGCCACTGCAATTCCTTCTTTGGTTTAACATTCACTTCTCTGGAAGCAGCCAACCAGATGACAATAGGATATATGGGCTGTATCAAGTAACCTACAGAGCAATCAGAACTTGACTGGAATCAACCCACCCACTGTAGTACTACTGGGACAACTCTTTATCTGGTGTCCAGCACCACCTTGGAAGGTTTGGAGCATCTTCTCAAAACCAAAGGTTGTAGAGAATGAAATAAAACTGAACAGCAAACCTGATCATTCCAACAATTAAAGTTTTTTGTTGTTTCATTTTGCTGTTAATTTTTCTGGCTTCAGATGTAACTAAGCCAACCAGTTTTGACTTTTGAGAGCATTTGTGGGTGCTTACCTGGGTTTATCAGTGTGAAATCTAACAAGTGACTACAACAATAGCAATAAAGCTAATAACAATAATGATAATAACATTAAAGGGATACTCTCAACCCCTTTTGGCCTCAAACTGTTCCTAGTTTGAAAAAACATATTTTTGGATCGTTTGAATTCTGTAGAATGTGTTGAAGTCAGTGAAAGCTTGATTCTGATGACTTTTCTTCTTTTTAAAAATGAAAATCAGACTGCTGAGCATACTAGTGTTATCAAACCAAAACATGTTTGTTTACATTCATTAGTCAAGTCCCTCTGCACCTTTCCTGGACTTGGATACACTCCCAACACAGTCTAGTCACTCAAGATGTAGTGGGAGCACAGGAGACTATTGCATCATGAGAGCTTGCACTGCTTGGGGATGTTCTAATGTTCATGAAGTGAGCAATAAGACCAGATAAAGGATTTGAAACAAAACAAGGTTGGGTATAATTACACAATTACCATACATTTCATTTCTACCAAGAAAGGAGGCAGATTAAACTACCAGTAACGCCAATTAATTTTAAACAAGGTAAGTAATCATAAAATGTGGCTTTTTCACTTGAAATAGTAAGTTGCAAAGAGGGTTGACAGTGTTCCTTTAATATTAATAGTACTAGTGTCAAATACAGAGAACAACTTTAGGTGATTCAAACACATTTTTTATTTATTGAAATGTTTCACCAGGAAAGGCACGCTGAGCAAAACGACGCTCATCTCACGGTGTGACCTGGGGGGAGGGGTTACAGAGGAGAGCAACTGTATACATTTGTACAGGAAACAAAATTACACAAGTGAGATTACATGACGGTACATAAGTATAGCACTCCAGAGTGGAATTACATGCCGGTACATAGGTATAACATCCCAGAAACATGAGGTAGGAAGAACACAGGAAACATTGCCACTCACATTGTTGTTCACATTATTACATGGAGTGAGGGAGAGATTGTGCAAGGATTATAACAAGAATAAGATGACAAGAGCTGTAAAATATGACTCCATACATGTCGGCTATAAGCTACGGTAATGCGGAGGACAGAGTCAAATAATGCTGCACCATTTTTCTGTAAACTCTGTATATTTTATTCAAAATATCATACTTCCTCTAAGTGCTTCATTTGAATTTTCAGTGCTTTACATGATAACATACTCTAGACTTGCCAGTCCTACAGTATTATTGGCAGACCATCACATGTACTCTAAGCAGATGTTAATTCATATAGATGTTTTGAATTTTGAATTCTTATTTCTTCTGTTTTAGTTAAGCACAAATTCTTCCATTACCAAACTGCCTTCTGCCTCTGGAAGAGTGGGTGGATGCTGCCGACACATGATGACCCTTGTGAGCAAGGTATCTGAAAGAATTCTTAATGCTGCCACTGCTGCCCAGTATATGGAAGTGAACCCAGGTAGTCAGCATGGGGAGAGCTAACAGTGACCTCCAAAGAAAAGCATGTTTAGATTGAGTGCAGTGCCATACCCAGTTACTCAGCCAATTGCCCCCTTACTACTTAGCTTTCCAGGTAGCAGGCAGTGTACAGCTAGCAATGATAGGAAGTGGTCAGATGGTCCAGGATGGTGGTCAGGTTGTTGACTGAGAGTAACAATAAAGGATGGTGGCTGCCTGGAGCCATTGGAATGAATCATTCTAGCAATGCAGTGAGAAGACAGTGGCAACTATTATGCTAGCTGCTAGCCACAAAATGCAACAGCAACTGTGACTATCCTACAAGAAGCCAGGGAGTTTCTCTTCAAGAGTAAGGCAGCAGACACAGATAAGAGATTCTTTGCCATAGGCTTCCCTTCTGAGAAGAGCAGCTTGCTAGTAAGGTCATGGTGGGTCATTAGTAATAAGACTGTGGCAGCAGCGTATGCAAAACTGTATTTTATACCTCATCACTGCTCCTTTTCATTTAACTTATAACAAAAGAGAAGTGAATGAGAAATTTTAACAATCTCTCTCCAGTCTCAGACAGAAACAGAGGGAGGCACCAGCAGCAGAGTTCAAAGCACTGCTGAATGAGCAACCTGTGAAGGTGTGAAGTCCTGTTAGTGGGACTTGGGGGTGGGGGATTGGTTTTTGGTACCAGTGCGGTACATTGAAGTGAGTAATTATGTGACAGTCTGATCACTGCTACACAGTAGAAACTATCTTGGGGGTAGTTTCTATCTGCTTAGATGATTGTACTGTCTGCAGAACAGTTACTCACTTCAGTGTGTGAATGTGTCAGCAACTCAGAGGGTTTCAAAGGACCCCCCCAGCCTGCAGGTGACCAGCACTGACAGGCACACACCACACAGTGGTTACACTTTAGGTGATAATTAATTACACTGTAGTTACAGTGTAACTACACTGTAACTGCATTGCAATTACAATGTAGTTGTATGTAACAAACAAGTAATTACAGCAGAACAAGTACAGATGTTTTTTACAAAAAGAGTTTCTTTATGCAATAAGAGTAGTAGAAATAGAGCCAAAACTGAGCTCTAACTACAGAGCGGACCCTATCTCCTGACCACACTGCCTAGAACTGCACACATCCCTGCTCAGCTCATCAGTTTCCTGCTGCAGTGTAACCATGTGATCTGCAGGTCACATGGTGTAGCAACAGCACTGAATGACTCAGCCATTTTGCAAAGTCCCAATGAACTTACCCAGCTAAGTTGTACAGTAGATTCACAAATTTGTGAGGTTGCCAGTTTTTCAAAGTCTGACTTCACGAAGCGCAAACAACTTTACGAAGTTGCAGGACTTTGCAAAGTTATTGTGAATCAAAGTTTTCTGAACTTTGCACTTCTCTAAAAGATATTTCCATGATGCGCATCACACAGCGCCTCATTGTGATGAATATGTAATTGACATGAGACTTGGGAACAGATTACAGAACTAAAATATACTACCCAGTTGTAGACAACATGATTGCAGAATTAGATGATGATTTTCAAAAGAGGTGGTAGACCAACTGAAAGTAGTTCAAACTTTGAAACCAGTAAGTCCTTTATTTTTAGATAAGACAACACTAAATGTTATGTGCAAGCACTGTGGAGTACAGGTTCCTGAAGAATAATTGTTTGTAGCACAAACGTTTATTGAACATCTTCCTGCTGAAAACTGTACTCAGAATATCTCTTCCTTGTTTGAATTCTGCCTCTGGCTATGTTTCCTGGCATTCACCAATTGGGTACATTGCACTTGCTATACTATTCACTACATGTTCATGTGAATGGTCATTCAGTGCCCTTAAATGAATAAAAACATACCTGAGAAACATAACAGGTCATGACAGGTTAAGTAGTCTTGTTACACTAGCAATTGAGGTGAGGCAACAAAACTAATAAATCTAGATGAAGTCATTGACAGATCTGCCAGACTGTCAAGCAGGTGTATTGATCTTTTATTTCCTGCTGCCAGCACTGCACACAGTTCCTGAATTACATAGCAGGATCAAATAAGTGTAGTTGTGGTGATGACTCTTTTTATGTTTGCATGCACTTGCAGAAGAAACATACCTCTCAAGTGTCCCTGAGTTCACCTCAACATTTTACTCTGTCCCTCCTAAAATCTATGTTCCCCTGACTAAACAGTGATGATTGTAAGAATAAAACTATGTCAAACAATACAGTTGCAGACTTCTTATTCTTCAGAAAATGTGTTATACATTGAGTCCCTTATTCTGCCAGCTTCCTGAGTGGATAGCACCAATTTTAAAAATGTGACCCTGATTTGGGGCATTTGTCCTTGATTTTTTTTAAGCCTTGTCCCTGATTTATGATGTAGGAGGTTGAGAGGTATGAGAAGAAACATCGTGTTACAATGAACAGCATTTCAGAGGTGCGTCACTACGGAGCTTATTGCAGTTTGAGTTGCAATGGTCTCGACAGTTCATACCAATGACCAGGCAAGTCGATTATGATGCTGGTCACTGTTTGGTGGTCGGAAATGTTGTGTAGTTGAAAGGACCCAAGTGCTCCTATAAGAGAGCACTTGGGTCTTTTCATTTGCATGAAGCCACCGGCATCAGCTGAGCAGTATATTTCAGTTATTTAATTCATATTTCAATAGTCACATTGAAGTACTCTAACATTACAGTATATTCACAGTCAACAGTCCCACGGCAGAGGACAGTAAGTGACAGTGTTTTTTGACATTATAGACAGACGGTAAAAACCATGTAGCACCTGCGTCCCTACCCACCACCCCACCACTCCCTGCGGTAACCTATTTCAGCTGGCTACTGCTTAGAATCTCTGTCCACAATACCCACAGTCATACCTTATTGTATGGTTGGTGTTACTAGGTTGGTTAGACACAGGAAGGCCAAAGCCCATCAAGAATGTCTCCCACAATGATTTTGGTGTACTAGTTTTGCCTGTACCCCACTTTAGATGTTTGTCATGTCTGGTCTTAACAAGCATTTGTCAATGCTGAATGTTCGCTTGCAGGTATTTGCAGTGGTGTTTGGAAAGTATGGTGCTTTACCCTAATGCCCTGTGCGATTGCTGGTATTTGCACAATAAATTGTCAGCATGATCTTTTTGTTACCCCCATTGTGCGCTACATAGGTGGAAAAATGTTTTGGGCAGGATGTGAAAAATGACAGCTGTACTGCTCATAAGGGAGGTGTGGTAAATGGCAATGTTGTTGAAAATCTGGAGTGAAAATATTGAAATTAAAAAGCGATACCAAGCGTCATAGGAACTGCACATGCCAACAGAAACAGTCATTTTTAGAATCTTGCCAATTTTCAACATAGCCATTTTAAGACCTCTGCTCATGAACAGTGTCACTGTGATTTTCTTAATGTGTTCCATACATTGATTTTTCACACCGACTGCGCCATTGTGCATTACATGGGCAGAAACACGTTTTGGGTGAGATGTGAAAAATGACAGCTGTACAACTCATAAGAAGGTGTGATAAAATGGCAATGTTGAAAATCTGGAGTGAAAATATTGAAAAGTCATGAACTTATGAGCCTGCGTAGGAACTGCGCAACACACGGTCGTAAAACAGTCATTTTTTGGAATTTTTGCACCAAATTTTCAACATGGGGTTTTTGGGACCCCTTCTCATGAATGATGTCACTGTCATGGCATTATTCAAGGCCAAAGGGTGATTTTGCACAGTGACTGCACAGTGCCTGCGAAATCACCGCCGGGCGAATAACACCATGACAGACATCATTCATGAGAAGGGGTCCCAAAATCCATGTGAAAATTTGCAAAAATTCAAAAATGACTGAGAGTTGAAACCCCCTAGCATTATACAGCTTACCAGCATTTCCTCAGTTCATGTCGGCTTTGAAGAGTGCAGACGTGTTCCCGTCCATCAAGATCGCCACGGCCGGAGTCCGGAGGTAGTATGGGGTGGGGGGTGTGGGGAGGCTGGGTGTGCAGTGGTGGGTGCGGGTTGTGGGAGGGGAGTTGGGAGACACGCCCGTGGGACCGTTTTGTTTTACAGGGGAAAAGATGACGTGGGACATTTGCCATGCTGGGGTGGGCTCCCAGCATGGCAGAAGATGAGTGGGGGGCCGAGGACCCGACGGGGGATTGGTCACCTCCATTGGCAAAACAAAGGAACGGTTTGCCATGCTGGGGTGGGCTCCGAGCGTGGCAGCAGGATGGCTTAGGGGCCGTGGAGCTGGCGGGGATTGGGCACCCGTCAGCAAAACAATGTCTGCCATGCTGGGTGGGCTCCCAGCTGGCAGGAAGCTTTGGGGGCAGTGTGCAGTGGGCGTGAGGGGACACGGTGCTCAGTATGGCAGCAGTGTTTTCCTTGAAGCAAAGGAACACTGCTGTCATACTGAGCTAGTCTGTAAGCAATAAGACATGAGGGGATATGCATTAGACATTTCTAATGCACGTTCAGGGGCGTGCAGCCTCGTGCCTTCAGCCCCTGGCCATGCATTAGAAATATCCAATGCACACCCCTGGAGTGTCTTATTGTGCTTATGAAATGGGAACCTGTATTTTTCATAACTGTGACAATCAAAATTCAGAGGTTTATTACAAAAAAAGTTACATTTTGTATGCATTTTTAAATAAAAGTCCCTCCACCTATAATGGTTTAATGCATTTGTTTTTTTTACTTTAGGGCTTTTGTTCTGAGTAGATTTCCATAGCTGTACTTTATATAGTGTGGTATAGTTCATAGTCTCCCCCAACACACACACAGTCATCACCAGTAAACCTACTAATACATGCACACAAACTTAAAGATCATGTGCAACGGTTTTTACATACTTTTTATATAAGCTTGAAAAGCTGAAATTCAAGTCTTTGTCATGATTAGTGTTTCCTGAGAATTTCATGCCATTTGGTGTTGTGGTTTTCTTTAAATCAGCATTTGTTAACTTGCTCTACAGTAGCTGAAAACAGTGGAGTTATTTCTGTCCTCTCAGTCAAACTTAGAGTGCAATTACATCATTTTGGAGTAGCTTGCTGTTTCAGATTCCCAATCAGAGCAGTAGTTTGTAGAGTTAATGGTTTGCTGGGCTCTCCAAGTTTCTTAGTGTCTCTGGCTTCTGTTTAGATAGATCAGTTTAAAATATAACATTACCTTCTCTTAAAAAGCTGAATTTAATGTCAAGGCTGAATTGAAGTAGTGGAAATCTTTCTCTGAGAAATGAGCTTGCCTGTATCACAGCTCTCAGTTCTTTCTAATCAAAACTCATTGTTTTTCTAACTATATAACACAGCTATTAAATGTATATAAAAATAAATCTAAATTGTGTTCATTCACAGAAACAGTTTGTCTTTGATGTAGCCTTCATAAATAGGTTTCATGTAAGAACATTTTCTTTTCATGTCAGATTGACAAACAGTACATGTGCTTGAAATACTGTAGCAGAGTGTGACAGGCACCTGTCAGAACTCACAAATTTCAGTTCTTTGGTGGTTTCTGTGTGAAAATACATGTTAGGTGTCACTGGAAACATTATGTGGCATCTTGATGCACCATGTCTCGGTCTCAAAGCTGAGGCAGCTGCAGCCTACTGCCACCTGTCCCTGCACCACAAGCCCCCTTCCTTCTGCCCCACATTTGAAGCTACTGCATCCTGATTTCCACCATCTTCTCCCACACAGTCAAGGATTGTGCACCCTGCTGCCTCCATCCCCTGCCTAAAGAATCAGGGCTGCTGTACCCTGCCTCCCCTGCCCAAACAATTGGGGTTGCTGCATCCTGCTGCTCTCTCTCCCCCCCACCCTCACAGTTAGGGAAGCTGAACCTGTTATCCCTTGTTTCTGTCTCCACAGTCAGGGCTGCTGTGCTGTGCTAAGCCCTAGAGTGCCAGGTTTCCTGCCTCCACAGCTGGGACTGCTGTACCATGCTGCCCTAGCCACCAGAGGTGGGGCTTTTGCTACACCCTGCTATTCACTTCCATTGCCCCAAATGGTCAGGGCTGCTGCACCAAGTGTACCCCATCTCACAGTCAAGGCTGCTGTACCCTGATGCCCCCTGTGTTCTGCACCACAGTCAAGGCTTCTGCACCATGCTGTTCTCTATCCCCTGTCACCAGAGATAGGGCTGCTTCACCCTGCTCCTTTCTACACAGTTGGGGTTGTTATGGCCTGCTGTGCTCTAGAGACCCATGCCTCTGCAATTAGGGCTGCTGCACCATGTTGCCACTTGCCACAAGATTCAGGGCATTTGCTGCACCCTGTTGCATGCCTCCACAGTTGAGGCAGTTGCACTCTGCTGTCCCCCCTACCACCAGAGTAAAATTTTTTGCTACACCCTGCTTCCCACATCCCTTGTCCCAAACAGGCATGACTGCTGCACCCTGTCCCACAGTTTGGGCTGCTGAATCCTGTTGCAACCCTTATCTCATGCCTGAACATTCAGGGCTGCTGCACTGTGCTGCCCTCTGTCCCCACACCCACAGTCAGGGCTACGGCACCCTGTTGTCCCCTGTTCCTATCTCCACAGTCAGGGCTGCTGTACTGTGCTACACCCTACAGTCTCATGCTGCCTTCATCCACAGTTGGGGCTGCTGAACCCTGCTACGCACTTCCATTGCCCTAAATGGTCTGGGCTGCTGCACAATGTGCTCCCTGTGCTATTGTCAGGGCTGCTGTACCCTGATGCACACCTGTGTCCTGCCCCACAGTCAAGGCTTCTTCCCCATGCTGTCCTTTGTCCCCTGCCACCATTGTGCCTTGCTGCACCACAGAGCCCCTTGCCTCCACAGGCAGGGGACAGGGTGCAGCAAATGCCCTTACTCTTGTGCTGCACCCTTCCTGAACAGCTGGGGTTGCTGCACCCTGCTACCCCCCCTCACCATCACAATCAGGGACACTGCACATGTTGCCCCCTGTTCCTGTCTCAGCATGGTGTAGCAAAGGATCTGACTCTGGTGGCAGGAAGACAGCAGGATGCAACTCTCTCAACTTGGAGGCATGCAACAGGGTGCAGCAAATTCCCTGAATCTTGTGGCAAGTGGCATCATGGTGCAGCATCCCTAACTGCAGTGGAATGGGGCTCTAGGGTACAGCAGGCCACAGCAACCCCAACTGTGTAGAAAGGAGCAGGGTGCAGCAGCCCTGTCAGTGGTGACAGGAGATAGAAGACAGCATGGTGCCCTGACCATTTGGGGCAATGGAAGTGGGTAGCAGGGTGCATAAAAAAGCCCTACCTCTGGTGTTAGGGCAGCATGGTGCAGCAGCTCCAGTTGTGGAGGCAAGGAATCTGGCACTCTAGGACTTAGCACAGCACTGCAACCCTGACTGTGGAGACAGGAACGGGGCAACTGGTGTAGCATCACTAACTGTGAAGGTGGGGGGGAGAGGGCAGCAGGGTGGGAGGGTGCAGTAGTCCTGATTCTTTAGGCAAGAGATGGAGGAAGCAAAGTGCACAATCCCTGACTGTGTGGGAGAAGACAGTGGGCAGCAGGGTGCAGCAGCCTTGAATGTGGAGCAGAAGGCAGGGGGCTTGTGGAGCAGGGGACTAGTGGCAGTAGACTGCAGCTGCCTCAACTGTGGGGCAGAGACACGGGTGCATCGGGAAGCCACATAGTGTTTTTAGTTATAAACATACATGATGTATTTTCACACAGAAACCACCAAAGAACTTAAATTTGTGAGTTCTGACAGGACATGTGCTTGAAATACCATAGCAGAATGTGACAAGCACCTGTTTGTTAATCTGACATGAAAAAAATTTTCTTACATGATTATATTTATGAAGGCTACGTCAAAAACAAAATTTCTGTGAATGAACAAAATTTAGATTTATTTTATATTCATTAAACAGCCCTGTGTTACATAGTTAGAAAAGAAATTGAGGTTTGATTAGAAAGAACAGAGCTGTGATACAGACATGCTGATTTCTCACAGAAAAATATTTCCACTACTTCAATTCAGCATTGAAACTAAAATGAACAGCTTTTTTTTTTTTTAAAGGAAGAGAATTATATATTTTAAGCTGATCTATCTAAACACAAACCAGAGACTGGGGTTGTAAGAAACCTGGAGAGCTCAGCAGACCATAAATTCTACAGAGTGCTGCTCTGATTGGGAACATGGGTGTAGACAGGCATACTCACTGTACACATTTGTTGAGTGCCTGTCACACACCATATGCCTTTCTGTTAACATTTTCATTCTAATCTGTAGTATTTGGGTTAGTGTAGGCCACTGAGGAGTGTCTGTTTAAACTTCTGTTTAGGAGACAGATACATGTATAACCGCTTTAGAGATTAGAGGAATCATCTGACAACAATTGGAATTGTTTGGAAGGGGGTGCCACTTGGAAAGGATGTGTAAATTTTTTAATGGGGGGTGTAACTATTGGAGATTGTGTACAAAATGGAAACTTCTGGCTACACCACTGATTGGGAATCTGAAACAGCAAGCTACTCCAAAATGATGTCATCGCACTCTAAGTTTGACTGAGAGGACAGAAATAACTCCACTGTTTTCAGCCACTACAGAGCAAGTTAACAAATGCTGATTTAAAGAAAACCACAAAATCAAACAGTGTGAAATTTTCAGGAAACACTAATCATGACACAAGGACTTGAACTGCAACTTTTTAAGCTTTTATTAAAAATATGTAAAAACCATTGCACGTGATCTTTAAATTGTGGATCAAAAGTTAAAATCTACTTTGTTTAAATCATGATGATCTTCAAGTACAAACTAACAGTGCCGGCTCTGCATCAGCGGGTTAGAAGAAGTGCACCCACGATCGTTGACATCAGACTACAGTACATTTTTCAGTTGTTTAATTATGCCAGCCATATTTTGCTTTTAAGATCCGTACACTAAAAAGGCCAGTGGTGTACAAGAGGTGAGCAAGTGCTGGGTTGGCTGGCAGTTGAGTGCTGAATGAGCAGTTCCGTGGGCGGCATTTTCAGCAGTGCCATGGGAAGGGGCAAATGTGAGTGTGAGCTGCCGGCATTGGTTTTAAAAAAGAGATACCATCATGGTTCTGAGACTCATGCCACTCATACTGAACTAAAGGTAGAATTGTAATAAAAAGAGCAGAACTGATTTGATTTTTAGGAGTCAGCATCTCAGGAGAACGGGGATGTGTAACCGGCACTGCGAGTGGGAAAAGTGCGAGCATCCTTACTAATTGTGGCTGTTGAGATGGTAGTTGTTTTCATTTCTGTACGTATAAAAACAGATGCAATTTGAAATGTAGAAACACAATTTGACAGCAGATAAGGACCGCTTGGCCCATCTAGTTTGCCCATTTTCCTACCTAACAGATAAGCTGCAGATCCTAGTTAACTAACAGCTTACTTCCTCCTACCCCCCACTAGGACTGCCTTATTTCTGTCCCATGCATTCTTGAATTCCCCCACTGTTCTTGACTCCATGACCATCTCAGGGAGGCTGTTCCATGCATCCACAACCCTCTCCATGAAAAAATACTTCCTCACATTATCTCTGAGCTGTCCCCCCTCTATCTTCAAATTGTGCCCCCTTGTTCTTGCACATCTCTTTTTTTGGGGGATTTTTTTTTAAATTTAAGCACTAGACGAGTGAGAAGCGTAAGTTGCAGGCTTGTCAGAGCAAAGAGGGGAGAGAGGGGAGCACAGTTACTTTACTAACAGTAAGAAGGAAAACAGACTAAAACTGACTAAAAACAGTGTAGTAGGGTTGTTACAATGTCTGAAGTTTCTTTTAATCAGTTTAGGTGCACTGATTAGTTGTCTAGTTGTCTCCTATTCCTCGCTAAGACAAAAAAAATGGCGATGTTCAAAACTGAACTTTCTATCTGGCACATTAATTTTTTTGGTACTGCGTCCTGACTTTGGAGTACTTGTTTTTACCTGTGAATTAGACAGATCTAATGCACAGGTAACAACCAGTCAAGATGCAGGATTTTCCCTTCCCATTTTATAACGCTTAAAACATTCAGCATACAAGTACAGAAAGCCTGAAGTATGTCTGCTGCTTCATAGATGACTACCCCATAACTTGCTCTTAAAATTATGTGGACTATATCCTTAGGAAGGGCCAACTCTACTTTGTTTTACTGTTTTAGTTCAGAAGTGGGCTGTGTAAAGTACATGCAACAAAAGAAATTAAACCTTTTCCCACACCTTGTACTATCCTTCCTGGTGTGTGCCCATTTTTTTTCCTACATGTTACATTTTGGTGTAACTGGAGCACCTTCAAGACAGTTGATGTGTGTCCCCCTGCTACTGTTCTATTACTGTCCGTCCAACCCTCACATCCATCCTGCCCAGCCATACCACCAGCCCTGTGCGTTTATACCTGCAGGTATATCAATATAACTGTTTGCTTAATTTTAACTCCATGGGTTGCCCCCAACCCCCTGCTGGTGGCATCACTGGAGTTTCCAAGCCTTCTCTGAGTTCATGTTTAGTGGAAAAAGCTGCCCCACTAAGCAGTGTGGGACCACTAGGCAGCTGCTGGCCCACAGGCCCTGCGATCAACAGTGCAGGGCTTGTAGGCCAGCAGCTGCTCAGCCATATTCAGCAGCTGCCCTTCAGGCAGCGAGCAGCAGAATGTCAGTGATCAGTCGGCATTGCAAATGGCTGTTTGACAGCCAAACACATGGAGGGATTTGTTGGGTCCTACTGGAGCTAACACTTCATGGTTATAACATCAGAGCAGCGAGAGTTTACATCAGAGGTCAAGTGAGATTTTAAAATACGTACAAACTAATGTCCTTAGGGACAAGACAATTACTTTTTTTAACAAAGGTTTTTCTTCTAGGTGTCATACAAGCAGGCTATGAGCCTTCTCACAGCTTTCCTTGATCAGTGACCACCTCAACTGGTACAGTACATATGGGACCGGAAGTTTTCCAGTGTATAACCCTTCATAGTAGTTCCAAAAGGGGGAGAGCCACCCCCACAGTACATATATCCACTGCTGCTCCTGGTGTTCTTGCATGGTGTTGCAGGTTGAGGACAAGTGGACAAGCTTCACTAAGTCCATATATCTTTTTCACTTTTTCTGTCCCTCCCATCCCCTGCTGTGGACAGGCAGTAGCATGTGCCATGTGGATGCATACATACACTATGCCAAACCAGCGGCCCCTCCATGTTACTTACTTCCTGAAGCCTGCACTAACCACCAGGCCTCCACCTGGTGGCAGTTGACAGCAGCTAAGCAGCCTGCCCTCCAAGGGGAAGAACAGTCTGCTGCACATTCTGTCTGCTGTCAAACCAGAATCACTGGTGTGGCAATCAGTAGCACTACTGTCGTGCCACTGGGACAGCGCAAGACAATGATTTTAAAGCAGGGACAAGCATAAGAGAACAGAATGTCTGGAGCCTTACCAATTGCCCTCAGAAAGAGCACTGTCTTTTTTTGGAAGGAATCTACAGTCTGGTAACAATAATGAAGGTATTAATAGGTAAGTGCATAATTTTGAAAAAGTCAAAAAAAAAAAGTATTCTTAGGGAGTCTGGACTGGAAGTCAGAAGAAACTAAGAAGATGGAGAGTGCTAATGTGATAACAAAGAAGGGGTGACAGGGATTAGAAAATGTGTGCTGCTTAGCTGGAAGTTGATTTCAGAGTGAAACATTCATGCATTTAATTGTTTAACAAAAAATTAAACATGCTAGTCTGGTTTAGACATGATGTAAAACCTTTTAGCTGCATTTTTATGCAGTATATTTTTAAGTGCTAGTACACTGCCTTCACTGTTGTAATCTACAGAATTGCTGCCCTTCTATAATTCCTGATGTTCTTTGCACTTATGGAACATAACTTTGTATTTAGTTGCACTTCCCACTTGTTGTTCCTCCTTACGTTGCACCTGGAAATCTGCTTAGTTTCAGTGTGCCTTTTCCAGTCATCAAAATTAAAAGAAAAACAAGCACTTGTCAATGCTGAATGTTTGCTTGCTGGCATTGGCATTGGTGGGGTGTGCCTTTGGATCGTCCGACATAACGGCTGCCATTTCACCACACCCTATCCTGCAGACACCAAGAAGTGTCACGGTGTACCTCAGGTGTTTGGCCCTTATGCTCACCTCATTCCATCAGGAAATACAGTGAGATGGGTGCAGTATAGGAGAATGGGGTGAACTTTGGGGCTGAAGAGTCCAAGGCACACCTCGATGCCTCTCACTGGCTGCAGGGTGTGGATGGGGTGGAATGGTATGAGCATTACAGGCGACAATCCCAAGTCACACCCCTGATGCCCGTCAGTCTCTACAAGGTGGGACGTTATGGTTGGAAACCCTAATGCATCAGGCATTTGTTGGTATTTCATTCCAAATTTTCAACATGGGTTTTTTGTGACCCCCACCTTATGAACAGTGGCAATATCAGTTTGTTAGCCGAAAGCTGATTTTGCAAAGTGACTATGGCATTTGGAACCACAGGTTTGAAAACACATTTCGAACAGGATGTGAAAAATGACAGCTGTACTGTTCATGGGGAGGTGTAAAAAATGGCAATGTTGAAAATCTACAGTGAAAATAGTAAAAGAAGTGGAAGTCACGAGTGTGCATAGAAACTGCGTAACACACACCCTTAATGTAATTAGTTTGGGGATTTCTTACAGCAGATAGTCAACACAGGCATTTTTGGGACCTCCACTCATTAACAGTATCACTGTAATTTTCTTAATCCTTCCCAAACAGTGATTTCCCACAGTGACCATGCATTTCTGCGCAGAAAGTGTGAAAACACATTTTGGCCATGTTGCGAAAAATGACAGCTGTACTGTTCATAAGGAAGTGTGGAAAAATGCCACTGGTGAAAATCTGGACTGAAAATATTACAAATTCATGAACTTACGAGGGTACATGGAAACAGCGCAATGCTCGCTCGTAACACAGACATTTTACGGACTTTTGTCACCAAATTTCCAACATAGCCATTTTAAGACCTCTGCTCATGAACAGCATCACTGTGATTTTCTTAATCTGTCCCAAACATTGATTTTGCACACCAACTGCGCCATTGTGCACTACATGTGTGGAATCACATTTTGGGGCAAATGTGAAAAATGACAGCTGTACTGCTCATAAGGAGGTGTGGTAAATTGGCAATGTTGAAAATGTGGAGTGAAAATATTAAACATTCGCGAACTTACGAGCATGCATAGAAACTGCAATGTACTGAAAAGCCGTTTTTGAATATTCAGGGCCTTTCAACATATAGGTTTTGAGGCCTACCTCATGAATCCGACACTGTCATTTTGTACATCGGTCCCGAAAGGTGGTTTTGTGCAGTGACCACAAAATCACTATTCGGGGCTGATTAACAAAATGACAATGACAGAATTCATGAGGTGGGATCCCAAAAACCCCATGTTGAAAATTTGGTGAAAAAAATACCGAAAAATGCCTGAGATATGCATCACAGTTGAAAAAATCATATTTATTCCATTATAAGCTTACCAGCATTTCCTCAGTTTGCAGTCAGCTTTGAAGAGTGCAGACGTGCTCCCGGTCCACAGAAGATCATCGCACCTGAGTCCAGAGGTAAGTATGGGGTGAGGGGGGTGTGGGGAGGAAGGGTGTGCAGAGGATGGGCACGGGTGGGAGAGGGGGGTAAAGACAGTCCGTGTGGGACCGTTCTTTCTTTCTAGGTTTCTTTTTTCTTGTAGGAAGATGACATGGGACATTTGCCATGCTGGGGTGGACTCCCAGTGTGGCAGTTGGAAGTTTTTTGGGGGGCCAGCAGAGCCAACGGGGGATTGGGCACCCCTGTCAGCCATAGAGAGCTTTGCCATGCTGGGGTGGGCTCCCAGCGTGGCACCTGGAAGTGTGTTTTGGGGGGCCACCAACTGGACTTTTGCCATGGTGGGGTGGGCTCCAGCGTGGCACCTTGAAGGCTGTTTTGGGGGGGCACTGGAGCCAATGGGAGATTGGGCATCCCCGTCGGCCATACTGTGTGTGGGGGGAGGAGTGCGTGAGCATGCTGGGGTGGGCTCACAGCATGCTACTTGTTGGGGGAGGAGGAGCTGTCTATGATAGCTCTATCACTGCAGTGCCGACATGGAGGCACTTTGCAGACTGCCGACAGCGGCAATATGCAAATTGCCTACACACTGCAGCTCGTTCTTTTAACTGTACGCCGCTACATTTGCAAACACTGTCATAGACAGCTCTTACATTCATTGGCGTGGTGGGGCCGTGCCTGAAAAAGGCAGCAGGGCATTGGAAGTAGGGAGGCACACCTACAAATTCTCGTATGGTGGCACTGTTTCTTGCACATGTGTGCAAGCAAGCATAAAAATTGAAAAACTTAAGTTCATCAGCTAATCCCTCTCTGTTGTTCACCATATTATGTAATAATGGTATAGGCCTCCACAGAGAATGGATGGAAAAACATTTGGCTAAAGTATTTTTCGACTGTTAAACATCTGGGACTGACCAATTGACTTTAGCAACATTATTTTGGTCTACCTCGCTGGACAGAAACAAGACTGTTTTGGTTGTTTTGGTGGCTATTACCTATACTATAGGCTCTGTTGAATGTAGACATGCTGGTGGCAACTGTCATGCGCCTCTGTATGCCCTGGCACCTATACTGTTCTAGGTCTTGAATGTAAGATCAGAGAGATTGTTTGGGCCTGCACCTGGGATGCCGTGCCTGGCTAGTAGCAAGTAAATAAAGAGAAGTTTTGCCAGCACTGGCTACTCACAGTTGTTACAGCTCCTTCTTGTGTTCACCACCTAATAGCTTGAAAACAAATGAAAGTCCACAACCTTAAAAGGTGCAAAAATGCAGGTGTCTTGTTTATTTTCAAAGTGCAGCACACACAGACAGCTTTCATTCAAGCTCTCCTTCCAAAAGTGAAAGCTTCCTTCACACTACCACTCAATCCTATGATTAAAGCTGGGGGTGTGGCTCAGTAGGAAAAGCTTCTATTTGAAGGGGGAAGCTTGAAAAGCTAATGTCTGTGTGTGCTGTGCACTGAAAAAATAAACAAGACACCTACATTACACCTGGGTGGTTTCATTCATTTCAACTGACCGATCGATAATTTGAGAAAGAGAAACTGTAACAACTGTGATGCTCAAAAGGGCAAACTGCTGCAATTGACTGCAAGATGGCTGGTGGCAGCAGGCAAGATTTTCAGAAGTGACTACAGATCATACTGGCTGAACCACTACAACTATGGTGGGACTGCTAGACCACTGAAAAGTTTGTCTAGTATCCTGTTGCAGTGGCATCACACTTGCAGCAAGGAGTGACTCACGCATCACTTTTTTCAGTATGGTAACTGTTGTGAAGGTCTGGAAACAGCTCACAGTAAAGTGGGTACACGGGGACTGCCACAGCTGTGGCCAAAAAAACAAACTCTGGCAGAGCCACTATGGCTGCAAATGCATTAACTAGATAAGAGAGTTTCATGGGCTTAACCATAAACATCAACATAAATTGCATTTAGAAAGGCCGACGATACCATTCCACATATGACTTGTGAACAAGCTGGGCAGCCTGGGTGTGTATCACAAGGTGGTAAACTGGGTTAGGAACTGGTTGAATGATAGAAGACAGAGGGTCATGGTAAATGGTGCTCAATCTAAGGAAAGGAGTGTGACCAGCAGGGTGCCACAGGGATCAGTCCTGGGCCCAGTCCTGTTTAATGTCTTCATAAGTGAAATTGCAGAGAGGCTGGAGGGGAATGTGTGCTTCTTTGCAAATGACACTAAGATCTGCAACAGGGTGAACACTACAGGATGGGTGGAAAAATGAGGAGGGACCTAGGTAAACTGGAGGAATGGTCTGAAGTGTGACAGCTGAGATTTAATGCAAGAAAGTGCAAAATCATGTATTTGGGATGCTGGAACCGGGAGGATTATAGGAGTGGAGGGGAGGGGAGAAACAAATGGTCAACAAACAGGAAAGGGATTTGGGGGTATTCATACTGGAGGACCTAAAGGTGGCTAAACAATGAACCAAGGCTATGGGGAGAGCCAGTGGGATGCTGGGGTACATAGGGAGAGATCACCAGCAGAAGGAAGGAGGTGGTGATGCCACTGTGCAGATCACTGTTGAGGCCTCATTTGGAATGCGGTGTCCAGTTCTGGAGGCCAGATTTCCGTAATGTAACTTTAAATCACAAATGTGTTAAATGGCTCCATTTAACATTTGTATCCCTCTCACCTTCTGCTTCCACTGGTTAGGCTAACTGAATGCAAAATGGAAATATCTAGGTTAGCATGGGGATTCACCTGCACAAGTTGCTTCTCAGTCCACATCACTGTATTTTTAAAATGTTAACTTCTTGTTGAAAATAGCAGCTTGCCACAGTAATACATAAGCTAAAGTGATGTCACCTACCTGGCGTTGTAAGACATACTGTAGCTAGCTTGGCTCAGGAATAGAAACATAGAAACATAGACTTTGATGGCAGATAAGGACCGCTTGGCCCATCTAGTCTGCCCATTTCCCTACCTACAGGATAGGCCACAGATCCTAGTTAACCAACAACCTATTTCTTCCTACCCCCACAAGAATTGTCTTATGTCTGTCCCATGCATTCTTGAATTCTCCCACAGTTTTAGACCCCACAACCTCCTCAGGAAGGCTGTTCCATGCATCCACTACCCTCTCTGTGAAAAAATACTTCCTCACATTGCCCCTGAACCATCCCCCCTCTATCTTTAAATTATGTCCCCTTGTTCTTGCACATCTCTTTTTCTGAAAGATGCTACCCTCTTGGACTTTGCTGATTCCACTGAGGTACTAAAAGTTTCTATCATGTCCCCCCTCTCCCTTCTTTCCTCAAGGGTATACATATTAAGCTCCTTTAGTCTCTCCTCATATGGCTTCTCTTGCAGACCCTGCACTATTTTAGTTGCCCTCCTCTGGACTGCCTCTATCTTGTCTGTCCTTGCGGAGATGGGGTCTCCAGAACTGGATGCAGTGCTCCAGATGGGATCTCACCAACTGTCTGTACAGAGGGATAACAACTTCCTGTTTTCTGTTGGTGATGCCTCTCCCTATGCATCCCAGTATACCCCAGCTCTCCCTACTGCCTTCTCACATTGATTGCTAACCTTAAGGTCATCTGATATGATTACCCCCAGCTCCCTTTCCTTTTTTGTTGTTGTTACTACTTCCCCCATTGTGTATTCTTCCCCTAGGTTCTTGTTTCCCAGGTGGTGAACATGGTCAGGACCCGATAGCAATTGAGATGCATGTGCAGCAAATAAGCCCATATGCTCCAACTTACACTACAAGTGTTAAGTATCACAGTCTGCATAATACACAAGGCTTACAATGATGAATCTTCATATGGGTTGGCTGGTTTGGGTTCTACTATTTACAATACAGGGATGAATAGCTGGGGAAGACATTTTTCAATGACTGCCAAATGTGGTACAGTGGCAGATGTTTTGCAAAGGTATAACAGAAATTATGTCTGAGGTATTATCATCCAAGAATTGAGTCACATTTTCATAGAGACAGATTACATTTAGGGTTCATGATTGTCCCTTTGTGAGTCCCTGCTGCTCTGTCACTGAAATCAATGTTAAACATGTGGCTAACTTATATCTTTAAGCAGTGATTGTAGAATTTTATCTGGAACTATATTTGTTAATTGTTTTAAAAATATTTTGAGGGGGTGCCTGGTTATGGATTATCCCAATGTTTAATTTCAGCATTTTAGTGGAAACTTTGCACTCTGATTTTTGTTATTCTGAATTTTTTGCAGTATGTTGTCTGTATTTATATTATTTCTGTTAGCATTCCTAGTAATGTACAGTGGCAGGGGACTGAGTTGTGATTGGGTCTAAATAAGGAACACAACTATTCATTGCATTGGTTTGCTATCTCCACTGGATTTTTTTTACTGTGTCCCCTTTAACATTAATATTACTTATATGCTTATTTATTTGTTCAGGCTATTGCTGTAACTGCACAATTGCTTGCTGTTGCTTTTGCCTGCACCTGTTGTAAGTTTGGGTCCCATTTTCTTTTTGAAATGGTTATTTTTGCTTTTGTTTTTTTTAAATGTTTAATATTCTGACCATGTGGTTATGTCATGGCTTTTGTTAGGTATTTTATTGCATGTTTAACGTTGTTGTTGTTGTTGTTGTTGTTGTTGTTGTTGTTGTTGTTGTTTAACTTTCTTCACATCCTCATTTAGCCATCTTGCTTGTCATCATTTGTTATATTGCTTGATCCTTTTAATGTAACTATTGCAAATGATGATATGTTGCCCTTTATAATCTGCCAAATGTCATTCACTGTTTTGTTGTTTTGAATGTTATGTCAGTCAGTTTCTTTGATTTTTTTTGTTTGGTTGTTTTGTTCTTTTCTACTGCATCTAGGACCCTTTCCCTTCCTCTTTATCATGTTCAACTGTTTTCTGTATTTAGGACCTATATTTTACTTGAGCTTTCATCCTTTTACAAGTAAAACAAAAATGAATTTCAGTGCTGCTCACTTGCTTTATACATATTAACCCCCACACACACTTTTACTTATTTTTTGCACACTTTTTCTTTTGTGTTTGTTTCCCTTTTTTCCTTTCTTTTTCTTTATGGTCCTGACTTCTATAGACATACATATTTTGTTTTAAATTGACAAAAGGGTGATCCATGGATTTTGAATATTTGAGCAGTACTTGTTAATGGCATTGTTATTGGTACCATAGGCTTTATATTTAACATCTTAAAATTTATGTCAACGTGAATGTATAATGCTCACATACCAGCTATTTACTAACATAGAAATATAAAAGCTGTTGTCAGAAAAGGACCTCCTGTGCCACCTAGTCTGCCCTAAGGTCCCTACCTACTGTGATGTCATGGACCGTAACTGATCTCCAGCCTTAACCCACCACCCCCTCCACACACACACACACCAGCCCTATTATCAAGGTCCCCTTAAAGGTATCCCATGCATGTCTGAAACCTGTTACCATTTTGGTACCCATTACAGTACCTCTGCTGGCAGGCTGTTCCTGGTGTCCACCACCCTCTCTATAAAGAAGTATTTCTTCTCATCCCCTCTGTCTTTCCCCTTTCAGTTACATATCATGCCCCCTTATCCTTGAACTACTCTTTTTCAGCCGAATTGAAACTTCCTGTACCTTATTGATACCATTGAGGAATTTGAATGCTTCTATCATGTCTCCCCTAGTCCTCCTTTCCTCTAGAGAGTACACATTTAACTCCATGAGTCTTCCCTCATAGTGCTTCTGGTGCAGGCCATGCATCATTTTGGCTGCCATTCTCTGTACTGCCTTCACCCAATCTAGATCTTTTCTAAGATGAGTGGGACCTACAGAACAAATGTTTGCAAAAGCAACAGCAAATATGGGTCATAGAAACATCAAGAAAAGAGAAGCATAAAGAATATGAAGTCAGTTAGTTTAACTTTGAATATAGAAGCTGTTGGCAGAAAAGAATCTCCTGGCCCACCTAGTCTGCCCTAAGGTCCCTATCTACTGTGCTGCCATGAACCATAACTGATCTCCAGCCTACCTCCCCATGCACCAGCCCTGTTACCTAGGTCCCCTTATGTGTATCCCATGCATGTGTGAACCTGTTACCATTTCAGTACCAGTTACAGTACCTCTGAAGGGCAGGCTGTTCCAGGTGTCTACCACCCTCTTCATAAAGAAGTATTTCCTGTCATCACCTCTGTCTTCCCCCTTCCAGCTATGTATCATGCCCCCTTGTCCTTGACCATCCCTTTCTCGGCAGAATTGAACCTTCCTGTACCTTATTGATACCATTGAGGTATTTAAATGCTTCTATCATGTCTCCCCCTTCCCCCCTTGCCTCTAGAGAGTATATATTTAACTCCATGAGTCTTTCCCCACAGTGCTTCTGGTGCAGACGCTATGCATTATTTTGGTTATCCTTCTCTGTACTGCCTTCACCCAATCTATATATTTTCTGAGATGGCTGGGACCTCCAGAACAAATGATTGCAACAGCAACAGCAAATAGGGATCATAGTAACATCAAGAAAAGAGAAGCATAAAAAATATAAAGTCAATTAGTTTAAAATTGAACATAAATGCCCTTGCCCAAGCAGATTGCTATATTAACAGTATATTAGATTGAGTGATGGCCTTCTGACTGCAAAAATAGAGTTCCTTAGCAGTATGAAAACAGTCAATTAGTTTATCATTCAGTTTAGCAATCAGAAGCAGTATAATAATTCCACAGAACAATAGTAGCAGTGTAATGGACAGCAACCTAAAAAAAATATAAATATCATGACATGACTCCCCAAAATCTTCAATTGGACTGTAAAACACAAATATTTTTGCAAGAACCTTGTTTTCATTAAGCAAACAATTTATTGATAGCCATAGTGAAAGTTTCACAGAACTGGAAAATATCTAGCATACTCCATGCACTCCTGTGCAGAACACAACTGAATGATCAATAAAATTTGCTGAAATGCTTGTTTAAACATTTTATCAAATTAAATTTTTTGCTATACTTAAGAATAATTCAGAACAGTTTAGAGCAGATTAACGGCATATTTTGTCATCTTTAAATGATTAAATGCAAACATAATAAAACTGAACATGCCAGCCCACCAGTGCAGAGGCATGGTGACCATCTGTGACACTGATGACCCAGGTTCAGGACTAGACCTGGGACGTCGGAGGGCTGGCTGGGTGGGAGAAGGATCGAGTGTCCTCAGGACAGCTCTCCTTCTCTGGTGAGGTAACTTGACCAGTGCTTGCTGTTCTTTGCTGGAGACCAGGAGGGTGGATGCAGTGGGCAATGACATAGTTCAGGGGCTGGGACAGACATCTGCATCAGCCTGTGAGGTCATTGCATGTCCTGCCCCCTCAGGTAGCATAGCAGCAAAAATCATCCACCGACTAAATGAAGTCACCTGGTCCTTGCCATAAATCCCTGACCCTCACTGCTGATACTGCCTAAGTCCTGCCAGGAAGCTGGTGGCCCTGCTCTGGAGAGTTAGACAGGGTGTTGGAAACCTCCTCTTCTGCCCAGTACCATAGTAGCAGTTCTGCTGGGGAGCCAGCAGCCCCACCCCAGGTGGGAAAGCTGGGATGCTTGGGCAGAAGGGGAGCTGGTGGGATGCTTGGTGGGGTAGTGGTGCAGTGGTGGTACAACCTATGCAGGTCAAGTAGGACCCCCAAAAAATTAAGATTGAACTACTTTACAAAGTTTAACAATGTAGGTCAGCATGCCGGTGCAGTGGTAGACTGCTTGCAACACTGATGATATGGGTTCAGTAGTGAACTCAGGCCACTGGAAGACTGGGCGAGGGTGTGTGGAGAAGGATGAGCATCCCAAAGACTTCTTTCCTTCTCTGGAGTGCAGCAGGCACTGGCACCCAGTAGACACTGACCCCTGGTAATGGATACCTGACTAGCAGCTCTCTACAACTTACTATCACAGAACTGATGCTGGAACACTGTGATGGAGCTTCTAGGCAGGGTGACATTACTGGAGACAGGTCTTCTGCAGATAGAGGATAGGCCGGTGACCATCCTAGGTCACTGTCAAGCTCTGAAGAAGCTGATCTGGGGGGTGGCCCACTGGAACAGCAGCAAGGTGTCCTCGTGCAATGCTAACATCCCAGGTTTGTGAATGCACACACATGTCAGAGGGCTGACTGAGTGGAGAAGGATTGAGCATCCAAGGGACAACTCTCCTTCTCCAAGGGGAATGGGGCTAGTGTCCGGCACAACAGAGACCCCTGGCAGAGGCAAACATGCAACATTATAATAAGATTGAACTATTTTACTAAGTTTAACAATGCGGACCAGCATGCCAGCACAGTCATAGCAACTACTTGCAACACTGATGATATGGGTTCAGTAGCGAACTCGGGCCATTGGAAGACTGGGCAAGAGGGTGTGGAGAAGAATGATCATAATAATAATAAATAAATAATACATTTTATTTCTCACAAATGCCTTTCGACCATCAAGGCACTTTGCAAAAAGATAAAAGATCATGATAAAACTGTAGACGAACAATAAAATAATCAGAGGATCCAAACTTAATCGGGGCCACTGAAGGCATGGCACCATATATAGGTTTTCAGTGCATGTTTAAACCTCCCCATAGTCATGCACTGCTGAAGCTGATGAGTTAGAGAATTCCAGAGGGTTGGGGCCACGTGAATAAATGCACGAGCCCCTGAAGATTTCAGACTCCCTTGGACTCTCTAGCAATCTCTCATCAGCCAAAAGCAACTGTCGCACTGGGTGGTAAGGCACAAGGAGCTCTTTCAAGTAGTCAGGGTCCATGTAGGGCTTTAAGTCAGTAAACCAACTTTAAAGGTGATCTGCCACCTAATCCACAGCCAGTGCAGATCGCGCAGCACAGGTGTAATATGAGAGGATCGGGAGGCTCTCGTCAACAATCATGCTGCTGCATTCTGCATGAGTTACAGGCAGTGGATATCGACCCCAGGCAGCCCTAAGTACAGGGAATTTCAATAATCTAGGCGCAAGGTCACAAAAGCATGTACCAAAGTAGGCAAGCCCAGGATGGAACCAGGTGCTTAATCCTGGAGATATTCCTAAAATGATAAAAGGAAGTCTTGATGGTGGCTGACACCTGGGCTCGTAAAGTCAGCCCGTCAAACATTACCCCCAGGTTTCACACCCATTCAGAGGACAGGATCTGAGAGCCCCCGAGAAAAAGTCCAGAGGGCTGATCAGCCCATGACCCCTCTCTCCGGTGACCCAAGTCCATACCATCACCTCCGTCTTTCCGGCGTTCAACTTTAACCAGCTTGAATTCATCCAGTCCTGGATTTCAACAAGGCAGGAATTAAATACAGAAACAGTTCTAGCCTGGTCAGGGGCTAAAGACAGGTAGAGCTGGGTATCATCAGCATAACAGTGAAATCTCAGCCCATACTGTCTTACAATGTCTTCCAAAGACTGCTCTCCCTCTCTGGAGTACAGCAGGCACCGGCACCCGGTAGACACTGACCCCTGGTAATGGATACCTGACTAGCGGCTCTCTACAACTTACCATCACAGAACTGATGCTAGAACACTGTGGTGAAGTTTTGAGGCAGGGTGACATCACTGGAGACAGTTGTGCTACAGATGGAGGATGGACCAGGGACCTTCTTAGGTAAGTGTCAAGCTCTAAAGAAGCTGGTCTTGGGGGCCAGTCCACTGGTGCAGTGAGAAGGTGTCCACATGCAATGCTAACATCCTAGGTTTAGGAACAGACTCAGGAGGGTCAGTTGGATGGAGATGGATTGAACATCCAAGGGATGGCGCTCCTTCTCCAGGGGGAGAGGGGTCAGTGTGTGGTGAAACACAGACCAGTGGTGGAGGCCAGGAGATCTACTGCAACTTGCACCTAGATGTGTGGGAGAAGGAACAGACATTGGGCTTGTCCCATGGATGTTATTGTACGTCCCACCTCCAGGGGAATACTGCAACAAAAATCCACTCCCCAGGCATGATGTCCCCACTCTGCTGTCATTCTCATTGCCCTTTCTTGCCCGCTGGGTGGGTTCCACTCTCATGGCTCTACCCTGGGGAATAAGACAGGGCTTGCCCTTTTTATCCATTGGGAGGGGGGCACCCCACCCAGGAGGATAAGCCTGGACATGTCGGAATGGTGCAAAGTGGGGGTTGAGCTCCCATGGCAGGGATTTGGGGTCTGTGCCAAAAAAAAAGAATTTGGTCTGGGCAAAAATGATGACAATGGATGTCGTCTCCATTGCACTGCCTCCCATGGTCTCCTAGGTGGTCACCTAGGTGGCAGTAGTGCAGTGGAGGCAGTGACCCACCCTCTGGGATGCTCAATCCTCCTTCCCCCAGCTGACCCCTAATGATCAGGGCTCTCTTCTGAACCTCAGTCACTGGTATTGTGAGGAGTGGTAGCACTACTGCTGTGCTGATTGGCTGGCCCTGAGACATTTTTATGATTTCTTTTGTTGTAGTAGGTTCATATATCTGGCAACAGCATTCCTCTTTTCTCCCATGACAGAGAAGTCATTCAGGGTGGTAGAGAGTGAAAAAAGGTAGCATGTATTTTCAGCTTGGCTCTGCAAAGTGGAAGGTCAGCTTTCACACTTTTGGGGCATTACAAAAGTGAAAGGTACAGGTATCCCTTGAAAAGAGCGAGTGTAAACCAGCAAGGAAGCAAGAGCACTTCAAAAATAGTGAATGTCATTTTGGTGACCTTGTGTCAACAGCACCTGTTTGAGCAATGATAGTGTTGTTTAGCACTGTAGGGAGTACAGGTAGGGAGTAATGTAGTTGCCAGTGTCCGGAGGAAAGCCGTACTGGCTCTGTAGCCTAGAGATTAGAGTCACCAGCTTTGTGAAGGGTTGCTGCACCCAGACCTGGGTTCAGAATGCAGTGTTACTGATTTTTTTAGTCTTGCACCCACCCTCCATCCAGATTCCCCCATGGCTCCTTCCAGAATAACCCCTCCATCCTCAACTCAAAACTAACTCCCCTCACCACCTTCTTTCTCCAGCCCCCTCACCCTATTGTTTTTCCAGAACCATTAGTTCATCTGTAGTCCCCTAAAACACCCTCAATGTCTCCAGAATCTCCCACCATGTATATCACCAGAAAATGCAGTTCCACAAGTGATACAAACCAAGAGAGGTTTGCGTGGAGAGCCTGTTCAGGGGCCTGGAAGGGGAATGCAGTGGCAGGAGGGTAGTCAGATGGGACAGTTCTGGCTACTGAGAGAGTGGTCAGCTAGAGGGATGCTGGACTTCAGGCTGGTCCAGTTGCAGGGAGCCTTGGGGGGGTGGAGGGTGGTCAACCTGTAGAGTGGTGGTTCAGCTACTGGAAGGATGGTAAGGAGGCAAGTCCAGCTACAGGGATTGTAGCTGACTAAGATGTGGAGGGTGGTGTTGTGGGGGGGTAGAGCATGTAGAGTGAAAAAGAACTCACTAAGACCCATGACCTGTTGCCATGACAACAATCATAGAAATAATGTTGTCGTCGTCCCTGTCTTATGCTCTTAACACAAATGTCACCTCAGTGATGGCATGTTTACTCAGTCACTGATTTATGGCTCAAGATTGGCATCTAGGCCATTAACCTTATTTACGCATTCACACTAAACTGTCATTTTTTTCCTAGTTGGATAAACTCACTGGCTAGCCAATACTGAGGTCAGCATGATGTTACAAACTGACATACATTTTTGCCAATTGCACAGCCAGCTTGATGTGCTCTTATAGCTATGCAGCAGCACAGATGTCTTTGAATGTCTGCAAGCTGATCTGGAACATAAACTGACTGTGGACTATGGAGGAAGGATCATCTGAATATAAAATCAGGTATAATTTAAAAAAATTAAACAGCCACTTAGAATATTTTTTATTCACATTGCTAAAAAAGTAATAAGGTACTCCCAGGGGTTGCATTATCCATATGTTAATCACCCCTTGGGGCATGTGGCACTAGACATCACCTTGTGCCACATTACACCCCAAGGGTGTGATTTACATATGATTAATGCAACCCTTGTTTATTCCTTATTGCTTAAATATTTCAGGTCTGCCACAATAGCTTCTTGTTCATCTGTGATCATGTTTGATCTCGCTAGGGCTTATTCATCTTCTGAAGAATTGAGCAAAATGCAGGACTTCACTGAAAACAAGATACTTCATCTTCATTGACAACCCTAGGTAAGTAAATGGTTAAATAAAGTCAGTCCTTTAAGATGCACCCTCATGTAATCATCCTTATGACCCCCATTTTTTCTATAAATACTTTGGAACATCTTGAAAAACTGACAGATTGCACTTGTCTGTTGCCTTAAAATCTAAAAAAGAAGTAATTTCCCATAACCCCTTGGCTTCTTGGCAGGATATGATACTGCCAGAGTGATTCACTTCCTAGTTCATTGCTGCTCTGAAAACAGGCTGGGCAAGTTGGAACTGGTTTGTGATCTGAGCTGGATAAGTTTTGTTAGAGGGTCTGTCCAGAGACATTCTGCAAAGATTTGCAGGTATTTTTCTACAGTTTTGTAAAACTTTAACTCAGAAAAGAGCTTAGTAATCTATGAAGAGTTGCAGAGAGTCTTTTAGCTTAAATACATTGGGCCCGATTCTAGAAGCTTGGCGCCAGTCGCCACCAAAGGCAACTTGTGCCAAACACCATTGTGACATGGACCCTGTGCCCTATTCTACAAGGGGCAGGGTCTCTGCGGCTAAGTCCCATGACTTGCCACATGTAGACAGGTATGCCAACCTGAGGGGCATATCACAAGTTGCAGCCCTCCCAGAAAGCGTAAGTGCCCCCAAATCCCCACAGGGCAGCTGTGTCCCCCCATCCATTCCCCGACCCAATATAGTGCTGCAAAAGTTTAAAGTTAAACCCCTGAGATCCCTGGTAGTCTAGTGGCCCCCCATCCACCCCACCCAGCAGTGCCAGTCCCTCCCACCCATGCCCAGCTGGCAACTGGCACAGCCCACCTCTCGCCTCCACAGCCAGCTGCCGACTGAACTCCACATGAGTGCTAACTGTATAAATGTGCTCAGAAATGAATGAGTATTCATTCATTTCTGATGCATCTCAATGGCAGCTCATGCAGACTGATCAGGCGGCTGGCCGTGGAGATGAGAGGTGGCTGTGCCGATCTCTGGGTGGGGGTGCAGGTGGACTGGCACTGCTGGGTGGGGTGGTGGGGGCCACTAGACTCACCAGGATCTTGGGATTTTACTTTAATACCATTTGGTAAGTGTAATTTATACAGCGATTTTTTTTTTTTTTTTTTTTTGTATTTACTAATTTTTTTATCTGGTTCATCCTGTGACCCTCTGCCTGTAACCCTCAGCCTGTAATGTTTAACTACTACATGTCCCAGTGTCCCCCCATGGCCAGCTCTATGATGCGACTAATGGACTGAGCAATAGTGCACCTCTGTGTACTGACAAAATCGTTTAGATTGTATTTCTATGAAAGAATGCATGATAGTGTGATCAGTACTTGTAAAGTAAACACAAAGCTTCATTGTTCCTCCCCCTAGTTCTGCTGGAAGACCCCGGTTCAGGGGCCACACATTCAAAAGTTAGTGCAGATGCTAACTGGGTTTTGCATCAGTTTTGTGGGTGGGGTCTATATTCAGAGTCCCTTGTAGTGCAGGCTAAACCCATCAGTGTCTGAGCACTAACAAACCACTATACATGCTAATAAAAGGGGTCCACCCTGCATGTGGGGGCAATGGAAATACTAGGGGTTTGTAACAGTGGTAAATGGCACCTAAAGGCCGCTATGTTTCACCTTTGCAAACCTAGTCTTAAATAAGTGCAAAGGCTTGATGGCAAGATGAATGTAATGCAGTCACTTGCCCCCCCCACCTCCAAACCCCAGTCCAGGGGAAAGAAAAGTGCAGAAGCCCAATGCACAATGCCTGAAACATGACAGAAGATCCGGAACATCAATATCATTGCCCTTCAGCAAAGGCATGCACATTTTGTAATAATTTCCTTGCAGTAATAAGGAAAAAATGTGCTGATAAGCAGGACACTGGGCTCTATATCAACTTGTTCATATCAACTTGTTTACATTTTAAGTAATGTGCAGAAATGATAACAGTTTCTATGCAGATATAGGAGTTTGAGACTGACCATGTAAAGCTGCTTTCAGTTTAGTTCTAAAAAGTGTTATATTTTGGTCCTTCCCTTATTGCAGTGGTGGGCAACCTGCAGCTTGAGGGCTGCATGTGGCCCCCTCAGAGGTTAACCTGCAGCCTCCGCATCCATCCCATAACATAACTTTTAATGCTGTTTATAACTTTTAATTCTGTTTCCAGTCCTTTAAATAGTTTATTGCATTCTAATATAACATTTCTGAGGTAAAGGGGGTCTTGTGGTGGTCTTGCAGGGTCGTGCGACCCTCTGGGTTAATTGAGGGCAGCATTTGTGGCCCTCTGGTTATCTTAGGTTGTCCAGCACTGCCTTATTGACATTCATTTTGGCAGATCGAGGTCTGCAATACCTCCCTTGAAGAAAATATTTAACATCCTTTGAGCATAGTGAAAAAGGTATGGAATCCTGGGATTTATGCATCTGGACTTACCGTGACTCTGGACACAGGAAGTGAGCACCATTTTATTTTCTTAATACTAGCAACTTTCTTGGGAGAAGCATGGTCACTTTGAGGTGTGGTTTACTGCCTGATAACAGCACTTCTTGCTCAATGCAAAATTCCAGGTGCAAAACTTGGCACTCTAGCTATATATAATGCCATTGATCACATGAGCCAATATCAGGGTGCTGAGATTGGGCAAAACACTTTGATTTATTGATGTATTATTGATGCATTATTTATATATTAGGCCACATGTCACAAGATAAGGCTGTGTCATGAAACAGGTTTTCAGACACTGTTTGTGTACTAAATAAGTTTAAGGTAAAATGTTACTCCATACTTTTCCAGCCTATAAATGACTCTTACATATTTAAGCAGAAGAAGAAGAATCAGCATTTCTATAGTGCTTTTCATACACAGCATTGTATCCCAAAGCACTTTACAAGCAATGCTTGCCTGGTAGTGAAGTGACTGAGTGTGTAGTGGTGACCATGTTGCATATCAACACCCACACACAGCCTGGACAATTGCATGAACCATTTTTAAGGTTCTACAAAAACAGATTCCAGGGCTGGCCAAGCAGACTTAGTTAGTAGCTTCCCAGCAATTTGAAAGCTCAAATTTCTCAGAATGGGTTGTGTGACATCCTGATGGGGGTTTAAGGTGAGCAGCTGACATAGTTGCTGATGGGCGCAAAGTGAATAGCCAATGGGGGTAACTTTTAAGAGATCTGGAATCTTCCCGGCAGGGACATACAATAGGGAATTAAGGCACAGGCCCAGCTGTTGACTCTGAAAGCCCTCTATATCTAGCCATTGAGGAATATAAGAAGGGGATGGCATTCATGAATTGGAGTGACTCCAGAGGAAGACTCAGAAGCAATGTATAGCCAAATAATACAGGTAGACACTGGGAACTTTTAAACCCCCTGGCTTCTCTGGATCTCATCAGTTTTACCAAGGCTCTATGAGTAGGTTTCCACCGCCAGAGAAAACAGGAAAACAGCAGTTTCAAGGTTAAAAATACTGCTTCAGAATGGGATTTGACTGTTAAGTGAATTGTAACGTTGCCATTCACTTTACAGTCAAAGCCCTGTCCTAAGTAATATTTTTAACTTTACATATCTATTCAGTAGCAGTACTTTTAACCTTAAAAATATATGAATCATTCCTAAGCAGTAAAAGTATACTGCTAAAAAGCAGTCCTCGACAATCATCCAGACTGCTATGACTGCTATGAAAATTGCTATCTTAGGCTTCTTATTTAAATATTTCATGCTATTGGCAGGCTAACTTAAGGTTTTTGACTGTGAAGGCCATCAATATGGCTGTTATAATAGACTTCACTTAACATGGCAAAACAGTTTGAACGGTAATTTCATGCTAAAATACTGCTAAGGTGAAACTAGTCCAACTGCTATTCTAAGGTTAGGTGAATGCCTTCCATTTTGGTAAGGGAGCTGTTGGTAGAAAAGGACCTCCTGGCCCATGAAGTCTGCCCTAAGGTCCCTACCTACTGTGTTTCCATGGACCATAACTGATCTCCAGCCTTAACCCCTCCCCCCCATGCACCAGCCCTGTTACCAAGGTCCCCTTATGCATGTTTGAAACCTGTTACTGTTTCTGTACCCATTACCTCTGCTGGCAGACTGTTCCAGGAGTCCACTACCCTCTCTGTAAAAAAGTATTACCTCACATCCCCTCTGTCTCCCCCTTTCAGCTATATATCATGCCCCTTGCCCTTGAACATCTCTTTCTCCGCAGAATTGAACCTTCCTGTACCTTATACCTTTGAAGTATTTGAATGCTTCAATCATGTCTCCCCTTTCCCTCCTTTCCTCTAGAGAGTACATATTTAACTCCCAAAGTCTTTACCCATAGTGCTTCTGGTGCAGGCCAAGCACCATTTTGGTTGCCCTTCTCTGTACTGTCTTCACCCAATCTACATCTTTTCTGCGATTGCTGGGACCTCCAGAACAAATATTTGCAACAACAAATAGGGATCATAGTAACATCAAGAAAAGAGAAGCATAAAGAATATAAACTCAACTAGTTTAACGTTGAATCAGTTCATGAGAACGTTGCGTCATGGTCTGCATTTGTAGTTTAATGCAGTTGTAATCATTTAAAGTGTTGTATTCCCTTCTCTCTATAGATATCTTGTGACTTTATACATCCCTGGCAGTATGCATACCTGTTGCTTACCCAGGCACTTAAAACAAGCAAGAAAAAACCCTTTTAAAAACAGCTTTGTTTGTTTATACAGCTGTGTTGTCCAGCAGTGAGAGAGGGAGCGGGAGAGGGGGGAGGGGGAGGAAGAGGGGGATGGAGAGGGAGAGAGGAAGATAGAGGAAGGGGAGAGAGGATGAGAGGGAGAGGGGGACAGACACAGAGAGATGGATAAGGGGTTGGCTTTGTGTGGCTACAGAGGTAGGGATGAGAAATGAACCTAACTGTTTCAGGAAATGCAATTTGATTTCATATATCACCTTACATGCATGATGTATCTTACAGCTGAAATTTTACGAGTTGGTGGCAAGTGAATTGCTCCATACAGGTAAAGGGATACAGCTTCATCCCTAAGAGATGCAAGCTGGACATGTCACTTTATCAATCATTTAAAATAAAATAACACAAGTTTAGTTTCACATTCTTACTATGAAGGAAGCAAGTAAAATCAACCAGCATGGTTAGCAAACAAAGAAATGCACACCTCTGGATGAGTGAGGGAGGGGATACCAGCAAAACAAGTTTCTCAGTTTGCAAATGGTATAAACTAAGCACTGAAACTTAAAAAAGAAAGAAGGGGCCCATAAAACACTATGGAGGAGGTTTCAACTTGCAAAAAAGGCAGTACCGGGGAGGGCTCAACTTGAGCACTGAAACTTAACAAAGAAAAGTCCCATTAAACACTATGGAGGAGGTATCAACTTGCAAAAAAAACAGTACTGGGAAGGGCTCAATTAACTTCTCAAACCAGAGGAAAAATAGTGCTCTCCAGCTGCCATACACACAGGCAGCGTAGCAATGAGGTTTCAGCAGAGGACACTATTTTTAACACTCTATCATGTTGTTTGAAAGGTAATTTATGCACGGAGTCCTTTTCTCAAAGCAAAACATCTGCAGGACTACACCCACTGCAGCCATAAAAAGCAGCTGCAGTCTTACTGCCCCCACCCCCTTGCATCTGTGGGCCCTGAATGTTGAATGGCTGCTTAAAGCATAGATCTTGACCCTGAATGACAGAGGGCAGTGACAGCACCTCTAAGCCCTGAATGTGCTGGTAGGAGTGCTGGGCCAGAATTCCTTTAGGCACTGCATGTGGGATAGGCAATTGAAACTTACCTGTAGGCATTTAAAGTCAGATGACTGAAGATACCTCTCAGCAGCTTCAAAGACACTGTTCCTCGTGCCAGTATGCAGTGCTTATATCACAGTTTCTGCCAGTGATGAGAAAAAGGTGGCAGAAACTTTATTTTCAGCTGATTCAGTAGTGTTTTAAACTGAGATTGAAACTACCGGGGGGGGGGGGTTGGACTACAGTGTACAAAACAAAATTAGCTGGCTACACCGCTGTTGACAGTGACTAGGTTGTTGACATTCAGTGGGATTTTTACAGTTTGCTTGCAGATTTTTATTTTTCCTTTTGTTTCATAACTTTGAGAGTTAGCAGTTTCATGTAAAATGGCCACAGGACCACTTAGAGTAAGTAATGCACTCTTTTGGAAAATTCTGCCACAGTTACCATTAGGAAGGGAGCCCAGATAAAAATGCATTTTATTGTGGAACTTCATATCCCACTGTAAAAAACACACTCAAATTTTTTTTTACACCAATTGAATGAACATAGCAGCATTCATTATCAAATCCCTGTCCAAAACATGTTTTAGCAGTAGTTCCACAAAACTGTCTTTTGGGTTGCATTTCATGAATGACACCTGTCATGTTCACACGTGGAGGTGATACAAACTAATATTTAGACAATTCAAGGTCACAATCTGAGAAAACAGCAACATAATCTACGAAATTCTTCATTTCCTAATCATGACAATTTCACTATCATAACTCGCATTATTAGTTTATTTTCACCTCTGTGCTATTATTGCAAAATACCTACACAGCAAAAACAAGCAAGCAAACATTCAGCATTGGCAAATGCTTGTTGAACTTTGAGAGGAAATCTTATCCAACCTGTTTAGTCTTTGATGTCTCACATGGTGTGAATTTTCCACTTTCAATGCATAAGTTATTTTTGGTCTCTGCCTGTTGCACCCAGGCCACAACTGACACATTCAGCAATCATTTTTATCAGTCTTTTTGTGTCTGTGTGTCTGTGTGTCTGTGTGTCTGTGTGTCTGTGTGTCTGTGTGTCTGTGTGTCTGTGTGTCTGTGTGTCTGTGTGTCTGTGTGTCTGTGTGTCTGTGTGTCTGTGTGTCTGTGTGTCTGTGTGTCTGTGTGTCTGTGTTTTCCCTTGCTCAAGTCACTTACTGTATTTCAGCTAGTAAATTCTTTGTTTGTCTTGTTGAAGATTTCATAGAATGTGCTTCTAAGATGCATTATTTGTCACCAAATTTTTCAAAATTTCTCATAAGGGCAAATCCCTCTGGACCCCCTTTTTGGGGGAAAAAAAAAGCCAGTGATGGGGACTTGTGCCACTGAGTTTTAGAATCCTGTTCATGTCCCTGGAGAAAAGAAAGCTGAGCCAAGGAGGTTTTCCTTTCAAGGCCCCACTTGGGGGCCATGAGGACTCTGATAGGGTCAAGGAAGAGAGGGACATATTGGAGATGATTCCTGACGTGGCCCATGGATCCAAAGAGACACGGAGGTGCTGAGCTTCAGTAAGGGTAGACTCTGGCAGCTGTAGTGTTTCAGAAAGGGTTGCCTATAGTATTGTTTTAATCTGAATAATGGCAGGGTCAGATGGATTCCTGTGCCACCAAGGGATGGGTCACCTCCATGAAGGTTTGTTCATACTGTGAGCTGGGAGTTTGGTCTCTCAGTGTTGATATGCGGATGAATGCCCCAAGCTGCCTTATAGGCACCTGCCTGTGGCAAGAGGTTTGAGGTTTCTCATGACTGGCTGGTGGAGGGAGAGAGAGAGAGAGAGAGAGAGCGAGAGAGACAGCTTTTTCTATGTCTCCCATTCTAGGGGGGGCTGCCAGTGTGTATCCCTTGGGATCCACTGTACATCTACTGTATGTGTTTTTGCTGTCTGCCCTGTATACATTTTAATTTATGAGAAGTAACACTATCAACTATAATCCCAGGGTGGTCCTTGGATTTGTTTTGATCCACTTTGCCATGTTTTCAATTCATAGTGCCCGTGTTCTATTCCCCTGTGGATCCCCTCTGGTCTGGGTGCCACATGAGGCCGTTAATGATTGTTTTTCTAGGAGGTAGTCCCCATGTGCAGTGCGAGCATGAAGGATCTCCTGGATGAATGGATTGTTGGATGGATGGACAGACAGACGGATGAATGGACAGACAAACAGATGAATGGGTGCACTGAGTGTCCATTCATTCAAGATCAAATCTAAGGTCCCCTGCTGTCAGTTTAAAAGCTCCAGCCATTTGATAAATATTGCCTGGCTGTGCTATGCCTCAGGTAGTGGTCTGGCTACAATTACCAACATCATGGCCATGAGCAGACAATCGCTGGCCTCTGTTCACACCCAAAGGGAGCTGTCCAACAAGATGTTAAATGAATGCTGCCATATAATGACATGATTTGTACATACTAGAGCCTCTTGAAACAGTGGAATGGCTGCATGAAGCACTAGGCCATTTTGCTGGTTCTTCTTTCTCTGTAGTAACTACAAAGGATTTTTTACTGGAATCATTTTGTGACAGTCAGCACTGTTCTTCCTACATGGCCTGAAGCACAAGTGTGCTGGTTTAGTGTACTGTGGGGTGTGTCTCTTTTTTTGCATGCACCTCGACTGGAGGTGCATTCTCTTTCCTGCTGTAGAGTGAGAACAGTCAAGCCTGCTGAGATCTCTGGCAGCACTTTTTCCAGCTCTCCCAGCAGATGAAGTATTTTACTAACAAATCTAAAATCTGCTTCCTGGTAGCACAAAACTGTGCAGGAGGGCAGACACAACAAAATGACTTAATAGCACGAAGAAAGATGTGGAACAACTCCATCAGTGGTCAGACACCTGGCATTTAAACTGTAATGCCAAACAATGCAAACTTGTGGAGTCTGTTTTCAATACACCAGTTGTTTCTAGGCCAATAAATGTAGCAATTTCCAGGCAATGACTACAAGAAATGGCTGTACTGGATGGAAAGGGACATGTTCTGCTGAACACTCTTCTGGGGTTACATCATGGCCACTTCCTTTAGTGCTTTTGCCAAGTCTGAAATCCAGCTGTTTGATTAGGATTTAAAACAAAAGTCCAATATAAACAATCCACTTCAGACAGAACAATTCCTAGCACCACACCCATCGGGCATTGAATGAAAGTGGAAATCCTGCACTCAGCAGAGGAAGCAATCCTGCATGGTTGGAAATGCCATTAATGACCTTTGTCACTTGTCTGCTGAAACAGAAGAAAATGTGAGCAAGTTAACATTCAAGTCAATCCATTTCTGTATACTATCTTTTATACATTGTATCACAAAACACTGCACAGTAATAAAACTGTGTCATATAATGCTGTTGTGTTTATACACATTTGCCTGCTTGCTTCTCTTCAGCAAGGAGACTTGAGAGTTTTGATTAGTCGGTCTCTGGCTCCGTTCCTAGCTGACAACATAGAGCATAACAAGCATTTGTCAATGCCGAATGTTTGCTTGCTGGCATTGGCAGTGGTAGTGTAGAAGTTACAGAGCTGCGTAATAGGAATGGCAGTGAAGTATTGTACTGAAGTCAACCCCACCACCACCCTGCAGAGAGTGACAGGCGTTTGGGTCGTCAGGCATAACGGCCACGCCATTTCACCACACCCCACCCTGCAGACACTGACAAGTGTCACGGTGTTCCTTGGGGTCTTTGGCCCTTATGCACACCCCATTTCATTAGGAAATACGGTGAGATGGGTGTGATATAGGAGAATGGGGTGAACTTTGGGGCCGAAGAGTCCAAGGCATACCTCGATGCCTCTCACTGGCTGCAGGGTGTGGAATGGCATGAGCATTGCAGGCAAGAATCCCAAGTCACACCCTGATGCCTGTCATTCTCTACAGGGTTGGGCGTTATGGTTGGAAACCTTAATACCTCAGGCATTCGTTGGTATTTTCACTCCAAATTTTCAACATGTTTTTTTGTGACCCCACCTCATGAATAGGGGGAATATCAGTTTGTTAGCCAAAGCTGCTTATGCACAGCAACTACGGCATTTAGCACCACGGGTGCAAAAACATTCTGAACAGGATGTAAAAAATGATAGCTGTACTGTTCTTGGGGAGGTGTAAAAAATGGCAATGTTGCAAATCTGCAGTAAAAATATTTAAAAAAATGGTGAAGTCACGAGCATACATAGAAACTGTGCAACGCACACCCGTAATATAATTGGGTTGGGGATTTTTTATAGCAGATTGTCAACTCAGGCATTTTGGTGCCTCCGATCATAAACAGTGTCACTGATTTTCTTTATCTGTGCCAAACAATGATTTCCCACAGCGACCACGCATCTCTGCGCTGAAAGTGTAAAACCACACTTCAGCCATGTTGTGAAAAATGACAGCTGTACTGTTCATAAGGAAGTGTGGAAAAATGCCACTGGCGAAAATCTGGACTGAAAATATTACAAAGTCATGAAGTTACGGTGCGTGGAAACTCGCCAATGCTCCTCATAACAGTCATTTATGGACTTTTGTCACCAAATTTTCAACATAGCCATTTAAGACCTCTGTTCATGAACAGTGTAACAGTGATTTTCTCAATCTGTCTAAACATTGCTTTCTTTCAACAGCACCATTGATCGCTACATGTGCAAAAAACACATTTTAGGCGACATATGAAAATAGCACTGTACTGTTCATAAGGAAGTGTAATAAAATGGCAGTGTTGAAAATCTGGAGTGAAAATATTAAATTCGCAAACTTATGAGCATGCATAGGAACTGCGCAACGCACGCTCGTAAAACAGTCATTTTTAGGAATTTATTCACCAAACTTTCAACATAGCCATTTTAAGACCTCTGCTCATGAACAGTGTCACTGTGATTTTCTTAATGTGTCCCGTACATTGATTTTGCACATTGACTGTGCCATTGTGCGCTACATGGGTGGAAACACGTTTTGGGTTAGATGTGAAAAAATGACAGCTGTACTACTCATAAGGTGTGGTAAAATGGCAATGTTGAAAATCTGGAGTGAAAATATTGAAAATTCGCGAACTTATGAGCGTGCATAGGAACTGTATAATGCACACTCGTAAAACAGTCTTTTTGGAATTTTTTCACCAAATTTTCAACATAGCCATTTTAAGACCTTTGCTTTGATTTCACACACCGACTGCGCCATTGTGCGCTACATGGGTGGAAACACATTTTAGGTGAGATGTGAAAAAATGACAGCTGTACTGCTCATAAGAAGGTGTGGTAAAATGGCAATGTTGAAAATCTGGAGTGAAAATACTGAAAATTTGCGAACTTACAAGCCTGCGTAGGAATTGCTCAACGCACACTCATAAAAGTCATTTTTTGGAATTTTTGCACCAAATTTTCAACATGGGGTTTTTGGGACCCCTTCTCATGAATGATGTCACTGTCATGGTGTTATTCAGGCCCAAAGGGTGATTTCACGCAGTGACTGCGAAATCACCCAGAGGCCAAATAACTCCATGACAGTGTTACATCTGAAAAATTCATGTTGATCATGGAAAAGTCAAGACCTGAGTTACAATAAAGTTGAAAAACCCTGTCAAGCCCATTATACAGCTTACGGCATTTCCTCAGTTAAGTAGTCGGCTTTGAAGAGTGCAGGCGTGTTCCAGGTCCACCGAAGATCATCACGCCAAGCTCCAGAGGTAAGTATGGGGTGAGGGGGGTGTGGGGAGGCAGGGTGCGCAGTAGGTGGGTGCAGGTTGTGGGAGGGGGGCTGGGAGAAGCGCCGTGGGACCGTTTTTATTTTGCAGGTAAAAAAAAAAGATGACATGGGATGTTTGCCACGCTGGGGTGGGCTCCCAGTGTAGCACAAGGATGGCTGGGGGGGCCGTGGAGCCGATGGGGGATTGGGCACCCCCGTCAGCTGTATGATCAGTTGCCACACTGGGGTGGGCTCCCAGCGTGGCACCCAGTACTCGGGGGGGGGACAGTGGAGCCGATGGGGATTGGGCACCTGTCGGCTATTCTATGAGATTGCCATGCTGGGTGGGCACCCAGGCGTGACATGTGGAAGGCTTTGGGGGAGGGCGCAGCACAAGCGAGGGAATTGGGCACCCCGTCGGCTATCGTGTGTGGAGAGGTAGCATGCAGTACGCCATGCGTTTCTGTGTGTGTGTGTGTGTGGGGGAGCTGCGCATGAGCAGGCGATATCTTATTGCTGCTCACGGAAGCATAGCTCCCCCTTTCAACTGTATGCCACTGCATTTTGGAGCTTGTTATAGACAGCTCCAGCATGCATTGGCTTACAGGGGCCGCACCTGCCAACACACTGACTGAATTGGAGGAGGAGGTGACACACCTCCGAAATCTCGGATGATGGCACTATGTTTCTTGCACATGCGTGCAAGCAAACATAAAAATGCATGGGAAGTGAGAAATACATGTGAAATTCATAATGTCTATATGAAAAGCATTATTTATTTTGAGATGGACACTGCGTACATACAAGGCTGAACATATCCGCAGATCTATAAATGTCACTTACTTTTAAAGTGCATGATCTGATAATGGTAGATTGTTTGGATGCTGGGAGTGCTGTCAGGGCTGCAAGATGTATGTAATCCTGCCTGCAGTGGTCCAGAGGGGGATACAGCTGCAACCACTGTGAGCTGGTCACTGCTTTGGAGAAGCATTTTGTCAGTCTAAGATAGCAACTAGCTATGCACAGGAGGCATGGGGAGGAGGATTGTAAGCTGAGGGCTGCTCAAAGGGGTCAAAAGGGAGAATAAGCTACCATCCAGGACATTCAGAAGGAAGGGAAGAGAAGGGAAAATTGTTCAACCAGGAGAGGTACACTAAGCCGAAGCTTAATTCCAGGTGTGACCTGGGAGCACAAGGAAGTTAAGTGGCTTGCTCAGTGTCACACAGTATGCAAGTGGGGGCTGTGGGATTCAAACCCAGGTCTCCAGGTTTGCAGTTCAGAGCCTTAAACCACTGCACCATATTCATTAAGGTTGTTGCCAGGGCTATCTATGCAAAGTACACCATCCTGCCTAAGGACATCTGACGGAAACATCTTTGCCCACTGTGGGATGCCTAATACTCTTAAGAGGTGCATTGCCTGACTGGAGTGGCAGTTAGAAGCACCCATGAGGGTGAAGGGAGGTGAGCAGGCAGCTCAGAAGGATAAAGTAGAGGAGGATTTAGCTATAGTCAGTAGACCAGGGGAGAGCAGTTGTCAGTGATAAATAGGGTATTGAGGAAGATGCAGGAATTAATATCTAGTGCTAGATATCAGAGCAGATGGCAGCACAGCTACACATCACTGGCAAATAAATGCAGATCATTCGCAGGATAAACGCATAAAAAATACTTTATTGCACAAAAGGACGCCAGGCACACAGATGGAGAGTGCCCCTCCCCACGAACAGCCAAACGTTTTTGAGCCAAACCTCACTCTTTCTCAAGGCTGAGGTGGCTTTGTAAATTACACCCTTATAAATGGTTATACTTAAAGTGACATTGCATACATACACCATTCCATACACAGTATTATTGAATTCAGCAATCAACGCCACCTGAAAAGACTTCTCAATATCATAAACATCCAAGTGCACACCCGACATACATAACATCTAAAATCAACAGACATCACCTATTCAGGATAGCAATGCATATATCAACTACATTTCATCATTTAAATATTCATTCCAGCAACTAGTACAGTTGCTAAATAACTTCATAAGGGGCTATCTTTAACATATTTACAAAAGGTACAAATTTCACACCTATGGGTAATACTAGGGAGAAACATTTCCTTTTTCTTATTTGGAGTACAGTAAGTGCTCTGAACTAGTGAATCCCTCAGATTTGATGTTTTTTTTATATACCACTTGAGGTAACGCCTTTGTAATTTGAGCCAATGTTTTCTCTATTTTTAAAATATGCCAATTATTTTTAATAATGTCTTTTACCATATATGCCTGTGGACTGAAGGTCATGATGAATTTAACCTTGTTACCATAATTCTCCTTATTTGTTGTTACATCCCCCTATGTTTAAGGAGATCAGATCTATTTATACAGTCTGCTCTCTCCTTTGCTTTTAAAAGGGTATTTGAATTATATCCCCTATCATGGAAATAAGGAGAATTAGGAGTGAGAATTGTACCATTTGTAAATATGTTAAAGTGGGTGAATTCTTCGAGCATCCAGTAACAGACCAGATGTATCAAACTAAGGATTTTTGTGATTGCAACACTAAAAATATTGTTTTTGTTGCCACTTGTAACATTTGTCAGGGGTTTTATGTTGTTAAAACCACACAGAAAGGTAAGCATAGAATAGGACAGCACATCAGAAGGATTGCTAATTTAGATGATGTGAGTGCTCTTGCACAGCATGTAAAGATGAAAGGTAGAAAACATAATTTTGTGTTCCAGATGCTTGATATTGTAAGGGTATATGTTCATGGGGGTGATTTAGATAAAACTCAGACAAAAAGAATCTTGTTGGCAGTATAAAACTAGATCTTATATTGCACCAGGGCTGAATGACTTTTTTCAATTATCCCCCTTTTTGTAAGAGGGTTTATTATGCATTAGCCCCTTATGAAGTTGTTTAGCAACTGAACTAATTGCTGTAATGGATATTTAAATTATGAAATGTAGTTGATATATGCATTGCTATCCTGAATAGGTGATGTCTTTGTTGATTTTAGATGTTATGTATGTCGGGTGTGCACTTGGATGTTTATGACATTGGGAAGTCTTTTCAGGTGGCGTTGATGGCTGAATTCAATAATATTGTGTAAGGAATGCTGTATGTATGCACTGTCACTTTAAGTATAACCATTTATAAGGGTGTCATTTATAAAGCCACCTCATCCTTGAGAAAGAGCGAGGTTTGGCGCGAAAATGTTTGGCTGTTCATGGGGAGGGGCACTCTCCATCTGTGTGCCTAGCGTCTTTGTGTGCAACAAAGTATTTTTATGCATTTATCCTGCGAATGATCTGCATTTATTTGCCAGCAGTGATGTGTAGCCATGCTGCCATCTGCTCTGAGTGAGTACACATGCATATTTTAGCTCTGTCTTGCTTAGCAGCTGCCTGTCTGTTTTGTTAGTGCTAGAGATGATGGATGGAACACAGTTGAGAAAAGAGGTAGCAGGCATAATCATAAAGGAGTGCCATTGCCAGTGAATCCCAGCAGCAGCTAATAGGCTTCTGTTTCGCTAGGTTAAGGGTGGGGGCAACAGGTGAATGGGGCTGATCAGGTGCCACAACACCCAACTTGCCAAGGAGGAGCAAAGAAAAAGCTGTGAAGAGGGGTAAGAAGGCAGTAGCCATTAATGGCTTTATCATTAGGACAGAGGGTGAGGTGAAGGGAGCATTGTTGGACCAGGATTTTAGCTTGGTGAAGGTTGTTTGCTTGCCTGGAGTGCAAGATGAGAGAGTGACATCCAGGGCCAAGCAATACAGCTGGGGGAGGAGTAGCCCATCATCATTCATGCTGGAATGAGCGACATAGAAAGCACAAGTTCAGAGGGTATAGGAGGTCATATATCGAACTGGGATGTTCCTGAAGAAAAGGTATTAAAGAGCACCTATCATGCTCACTCCAGTATAGTTTGATGTAGCCCCCCACCATTAGCTTATTGCACAGGCGTTAAATTGTAACAATCTTGAATTTTTTTATCTGCTATTTCATGAAGGGGAAGGGCTCATAAATAAGAGCTGACTGCCAAATCCCTTCTCTTCATGGTGCTGGTGAAGTTCAACTCCACCACTGTGACCCACTGCACTCAAAATTTTTGTGGCATCAAAGTTTGTAGAGTATGGGGTTGTGTTCCATTGATAGAAATGGGGGGACTTTTACATAATATATATAATTTGTTTTTATGTTTTAGAGCATCACTCAGGGTATGTCAGTGCCAATAATCAACTAAGAAGAGCCTTCTTACTGTAGTTAGAGTGTCACTGATATGCCCTGACTGACCCTCTAAAACATAAAAAAAGATATAGTAAAAGGTGCACCAACTGCTATTAATGGAGCATGTCCCTGCAGTGTGCAAACTCTGATGTCACAAAACATCAGAGTGTGGGAGTGGCAGGGGATGGAGCCAAACTTCATCAGGACAAGGAATAGAACAGAATCAGCCAGCCAGCTCTTAAGTAAAATCCAATCCCCTTCATGAAATAGCAGAGGAAAATAACGATTATAATAAATATGTGTATAAGGTTGCCCAAAGAAAATGCAAAAAAAGCATCAGACAAAAATAAAAATATATAGTTTAGACTTGCCCATCTAAATGATGATGGAAAAAGCTTTTACACCTATGTTAATAATAAGAATATAGATAAGTCCATTGGTCCATTAAAAATTAATAATATTGAGATTTCTGATCCTCAAGAAATGGCAGAAATGTGTAATGGATACTTCTGTTCAGTCTTCAATGCAGGACAACTTACAACTAACACATTTAGCAGTAAAACAAATACTGATTTACAAATAACATTTTCGGTAAATGAAATAAGGGATACACTTATTAAAATCAAAACTAACAAGTCCCCTGGTCCTGATAAACTACATCCCAAACTAATTACATAACTATCTAGATGGTTGGTAGGCCCACTACATAGGATTTATAACATGTCCATTGACACAGATAAAATCCCGACAGACTGGAAAACAGCAACTGTGGTACCAATTTTTAAGAAGGGTGATAAAAGTACCATGGCTAACTATAGATCAATTAGCTTAACCAGTATTCTGGGCAAAGTCCTCGAATCACTTATATGATTAGACAAAGAATTGGAACAAAAAAGCCTTAGTGACAACTCACAACATGGGTTCAGAAATCAAAGGACCTGTCTAAATACCCTAATATTTTATGAAAATGTTAGTGCCTTACTAGAAAAAACTTCACCAGTAGATGTTATCTGTTTGGATTTTAGTCATTTGATAAGGTACCCCACTCTATTATTCAAAAAAATTAACATAATAGGAATAAAGAAATTCATTGTGAAATGGGTAGAAGAATGGCTAAAGAGTAGAACCAAAACTGTCCAAATAAGAGGATATCAATCAAATGTAGGTCTGGTAAACAGTGGGACACCACAGGGGTTGGTGCTTGGACCCTCACTGTTCGCCATTTTCATTACAGACTTGACTGCTAATATGGATAACTTCATTGTCAAATTTGCTGATGATTCTAAAATTGCTGCTGAAGTAGATAGTGACAATAAGGTTGAATCACTCAAAAAGGATTTAATAAAATTAGAAGAAAGGTCAAAACCAAACGGCATGGCCTTTAACACAGAAAAATGTGTCGTCATGCATCTTGGGGAAACAAACAAGAGAAATAACTACACCATCAATGGGAGAATCCTACAAGCAGTTGACAGTGAAAAAGATTTGGGAGTCATTATTAAAAACAACCTTAAATTCAGCAGCCACTGAACCAAGGTCATAAACAAAACAAATAAAATTATAGGGTGCATTAGGAAAGCCTTCCAATCTAGAAATAGAGAATGCATTTTGCCATTGTATAAGGCATTTGTAAGACCCCACCTTTATTATTGTTCACGGCTCTGAAGTCCCCACCTGCATGGTGATATCAAGAGACTGGAGAGAGGGGGACTCACGTGATGCAGCGCTCCTAATGGCAGCATAATCTCTAGCTCTCCCATCCCAACCAGCTAAACTAATTACATTTCGGCTTAGGGGATACTTTTCTCATCGTCTATTCACTCACCATAGTTCTCTGAAGACCAGCAACATCTTTCATCAGCGTTCGTGCGGTTTTTCAAACCAAATAAGCCAGGGTGCGATGAAGATTATGGAGGCCGAGATGAGGACCGTCGGAGCCAGGCACATGCCACCGAATACACCGGAGAAAGCGGCCAAAAAATCAAGAACCCTGCCTATGGGTTCGGGTGCTAAATCTGGCTCTGTTAGTACCTCTTCTAACCCACTTACAGAGGACCGTTTCCTCCAGGAGCTGATCCCGTTTTGGGAAACTCTGCAAGATATTTCAACTGAGCTGAAGTCCATGTGTGGCGACCTTGCCTCGCTGACTATCCGAGTTGGCGACACTGAAGCTCGAACCTGCTCCTTGGAGTCATGGAAGGCCAAAAGCGAATCCGAAATTGCTATGCTCAAACAGCAAATCACCAAACTGAAATTAAATACAGAAGACCTCGAGGGACGTAGCAGGAGGAACAATATCCTGATCCTGGGTCTACCAGAGGTGGAGGAAGGACCAGATATCCTGCCCTTTGTACAAAAGCTCCTGACCAAGATTGTAGGCCCCTCGCCTATTAACCCCTACTACCACATCGAACGGGCACATAGGTCCTTGAAACCAAAGCCACCGCCCGGTTCCTCTCCAAGACCCATAATAAAGTTGCTTAGCTACCTTAAAAGGCAACACATCCTGAGTAAAGTTAAAGGCCTGCAAGTGGTTCTGTGGGAAAATCGCACCTTGAGATTCACTCAAGTCCTTCCTTTCGAAACCCAACAGAGACGAGATTTCCACCCGATAGTGACCAAGCTGATAGCTGCCAGGATCAAATTCCGCATGAACTACCCAGTTCGGCTGCAAGTACAACTCGACAGTGCATGGCATTCTTTCGAGAATCCGGAACAAGCCAAAGGAGAACTTTCCCAGAGACTACCTAATCTGTTCAAAACTGGCTGACCTGTGAATGCAAATGTTAGGTCAAAGTCTGCTTACCCCGGCTGAGGGATTTATGCTGTTCAATATGTGCGCTCTTGTATTCTGTAAGATGGGACTTGGTTGACCGGGTGGAGGGCTGGCTGGTCCTCTGTGTCGGGGGGGGGCAGAGGTGTCTCTTGGGGCCTTGTTTGTGGCCTATGTATCGAACGACTGCTGTCCCTAACTCTTGGCCTGAGAGGATGGGTTAGGCACCCTTTTTCAGTTTTTGGTTTCCCGTCGGTTAGTTTTTCTGATGGACCAGTTGGTTCCTACCAGTTTGCCTTCCCCCCTCCTCTTTCTGTTAGGCGAAGGCTTTCCCATTTGTATGGAGCTTGCTCCTTCTACTCCTGATCCTGACTTATACTGGCTAGAATGACTGCTTCAGTGGTCAGCCCGCGATAACATCTTCCCAGTACAGTGATTTCGTCTCAAGGTCTGGTAGGACTTCCTAGTGTCTCGAAGCCGAGAATTTTTTGATTATGGATTATTAGATACTGTTTATTATCTACTTTTACTGGGGGGGGATGACAGGATTGGCGAGCCTTGGGAGAGCTGCCTCGTAGCCCGAGATGGGGGGGGACAGCAGTACCCTGGTTCTTGTTTCCTTTCTGCCTTACGATGTCTGTGCCTATTTTAGTACACTACATCAGCTGGGGCAACAAGCAGGGGATGGTTATAGTTAGGAGTGGGTCTGCTAGTCCCGGGGGCCGATCTCTACCCCAGGACACACAGTTGGTTCAGATTTGTTCCTCTGAATTTTAAGGGATCGTTTGTAAATAGTTTATGGGGGATTTCAGTTTTACTTAAAGTACAAGTCAATTGGGTGGGCTGGGAAGTGGGGTATGTCTTAAACTTGAGTCTGGTTACCATTAGAAATTGTCTCTCTAGGTTTAGATGTTGCATTACACAGTTACACTTAAGTCTGATGGTGACTTGGTCAGTTCCTAAATCTTATCCATTAAGGGTTTTTTGGGAGGGAGGGAGCCTCAGAGAGTTTCAATTTCCTTGAAATATATTAACGGAGGGTAGTCTTGGTGTAAGCCTCATGTTGCTAACTGCATTGGAGGGGTTGAAGTTCCTAAGCTCTTTTAATTATTGCATTGGTCAATGTGACTGCGAGACCGATTAAACTCGCAAGTTGGAATGTCAGAGGCATCAATGATTCTCTTAAACGACAGCAGGTTTTTTTGAATTGCTTCCTTTTAAATGTGGACATAGTTTTCATGCAGGAAACTCACTTGGCTGCCTCAGCAGCTAAAAAGTTATGCAGGCAAGGGTTCACTCAATTCTTCACAGCTTCTGGCTCGTAAGCCAGCAGGGGAGTAGCCATAATAATTAAACACCACGTCAGATTCGTAGCGGAAGATAGTATTACTGATCAAGATGGTAAGTATATATTGGTCAAGGGTCAGCTCGACAACAGTAGTGTGGTACTAGGGGCAATATATGCCCCAGTGGGTGGTGACTCATCCTTCTTAATGTCCCTAGCAGCCAACCTGAGCAGATTTTTGCCTTCACTTTTTATCCTTGGGGGCGACTGGAATATAGCTCCTTCCAGCGATTTAGATAAAACCTATAGACTGGTAAAACTGATGTCCCCTGCCCAACAAGCCCTTATAGATTTTACATACCTACTGGGACTATGTGATCCCTGGTGCCTTCTTAACCCAGACAACCATCTCTTTTCCTTTTATTCTCAGGTTCACCAATCTTGGTCAAGAATCGATTATATTTTAATTAGCTCCTCCTTAATGAGCAGCACACACTAAGTAGGTATAGAACCAATAGTTATCTCGGACCACTCCCTGGTGTGGATCACAATTTCCCTTGGTCTCCAGGGACAAAGGGACATGTCATGGAAACTTAATACATAAATTCTTAAGGATGATCACACAATTTCCCAAATTAAAGACAAGATCTTTTCTTACTTAGACCTGAACCAAGGGTCTGTCCATAGAGATGACATACTGTGGTGCTCCCTCAAATGTTACATCGGGGGGAAATTATCAAGATTGCTTCCACTAGGAAAAAAGCAAGGGAGTTTAAAATTAATTTACTATCTAGACAGCTTAGGACAGCCGAAGACCATCTTCTCCTTTCCAACTCCTCAGCAAACCTAGCAGCTCTAATCAAGCTCAGGAATGAATACAACGACCTGACAAGGGAAAAAGCTGAATATGCTTTGCTTAAGACTAAGACTAGATATGTTGACCAGGAAGAATGCTAGCCCTTAGGCTGAGAGATGGAAAGGTCTCGTGTAATCCCGGCTCTTAACTCTCAAGACTGCACCACTAAGACGTTGCCTAGGGATATTGCTCAAATTTTCGCGTCCTTCTATACAGGCATCTATAGTAAGAGCTCTCCTCCATCACATCCCCAGATGATAGAGCACTTCCTAGACGGAATCAACCTCCCTTCCCTCCAGACACACCACTGTGATATTCTCTCGGCTCCCATCACTTTAGCCGAAGTAGAAGACGCAATCATAGAAACATAGACTTTGATGGCAGGTCAGGACCGCTAGGCCCATCTAGTCTGCCAATCAATGAGTTGCCATTAGGAAAAGCCCCCGGGCCTGATGGTTTCCCTTCAAATTTCTATAAAGTTTTTTGTAAAGAGCTGTCCCCGCTACTTCTTAGGCTATACGAATATATGTTCAAGGTGGAATCGATTGACCCCTCTTTTAGAAGCTTCAATAATTTTAATTCCCAAACCTGATAAACCCTTACTTGATCCTGCCAGCTACCGTCCAATTTCACTCTTAAATTAAGATATCAAAATTCTATCCAAATTTTTATCGCTCAGAATCAAAAGGATTTGGCAGCACCTGCTGAGCCTGGAACAGGCTGGCTTTGTCCAGGGTAGATCAGCAGCCGACCACTTGAGAACTTTGTCCCATATCTTCCAAATGGCCCAAACGTCACAAGTTCCCATGGCCCTAGTTGCTCTTGATGCAGAAAAAACCTTTGACAGGGTGAATTGGGACTTTTTGTGGGCCACTCTGAAGAGAATGGGTTTCCCTGACACCTTTATCCAGTGGATCATGGCGATCTACAAGTCTCCCTCAGCAAAAGTCTACTGCAACGGGGTTTTCTCTTCCCGGTTTCCTTTATGTGTTGGCACACATCAAGGATGTCCCCTTTCCCCTTACCTCTTTAACCTATACCTAGAACCTCTACTCATTAGTATTAAAAATTCATCACGAGTTACAGGCTGTGTCATTTCTCAATTTCCCCTGACTATTGGTTTTCGCTGACGACATTCTGCTACATCTTACCAACCCTGAAACATCCTTAACACAAGTACTACAAATCATTGACCATTTTGGTCAGGTATCTAACTACAGGTTGAATGTTTCTAAATCAGTTATTTTCCGCTAAATTCTATTACCTTCCAATCAGGTTTCACACGGTTCGGTATGAAATGGTCCCCGGTCTCATTTAAATACTTGGGTATCCACGTGGCCCGGGAGGTGGAAATGGTCAAGAAGCTTAATCTAGATGATGCATTAACGAGGATTTAGAGGGATTTGGACCGATGGCAAAAATAGCCAATATCCCTATGGGGGCGTATCAGCATCATCGAAATGAATGTCCTACCCAGATTATTCTACCCCCTAAACCTCCTTAATATTTGGCTCCCCAGACAGTACTTTAGTCAAGTAAACTCTCTGTTATCCAACTTTATTTGGAATGGGAAACAACCTTGTCGAGCCTTTCTTAAACTTAGTGCACCTAGAGACAAAGGGGGTCTTCGTTTACCTAATTTTTTACTATATTACTGGGCTAGCCACCTATATAGAGTAGGGAAGTGGTCCATCACACAGTCTAACTTGCCTCAACCAATCTGGCTACAATTGGAGCTAAGTCTATTGGACCAGTTCAACTTACGCCCCCACCCGTATCTTTTGCCACCCTTTCTCCTCGCTACCACCAGCCATTCAGGACTCCGCTATTGGTCTCTTTATAAAAATTATTTCTCAATGTTGGAATTTTTTCAACATATCCCAGACCAAGGATTTAGCACAACCTCTCACTCTGAATCCCAATATTAAAATTGGTGGTAGCTGGCTAACCTCTGAGTGGCTCCCACAAATACACAATCTACTCGTGGAGTCTCTATATGAGCAGGGCTCACTTCTCCTGTCGGACAGAATTTTAACTTCCTTCAACATCCCCAGAAGCATATCTTCAAAGTTTTTCAATTGAGACACCTCATACACAAAGTTTTTAGGCCTGTCTCCCTTCTTTCCAAAATAAGGCCATTCTTGGAGAAAGTCCAGGATGCGGCCGGTAATCCCAAAGGAATAGCTAACATATACAACAAACTGTTAGATGATCTCTTTCCTAATTCCCTGGAGGGTTCCAAAATCTGGTTACTCCCTAACTTGAGCTCTCCCCTATCATGGGAATCGATCTGGAAGGACGTGTACCGCTACCTATCCCAGGATAATCATAGATTGATCCAATACTATATTTTAAACAATCTCTACTATACCTCAGTTAAGTTGACCAAGTTTGGTAAGCTTAAGTCAGATATATGTTTGAGATGTGGAGCCGCTGAAGGGAATCTGCTGCATATCCTCTGGGATTGTAATAGAGTGACACCACTTTGGAATATAGTACGAGACAGCCTAGATCCACTTTTGGGGCTCAAGGAACTATTCACCATAGAAATATGTATTTTGGGTGTTTACTCTAACATTGAAGTGAAGGAACACAGGTACCACATGGCTCTAATCTCAATAGATGTCAAACAGCTGGTCCTTAGACACTGGATGGATCAGGACCTTATTACCTACCAGGAATGGCTCAAGGAGATGTCCCACTGTTTCAATACCGGGAAGCTTCTAGCTAGCTCCAGACAGTCTGGCTTCTTTCAATCAGAAATGGGGCAAACTATATGTGCTCTACCTAAATTAACCCTGATAGGTGTAGTACCTGTGGTAGATGGTGTTGCACTGCCTATCTGCAGCGCAGTCATGACTTCTATCCTTAGTCCTCCTCTTTCATGACCCAGCATCTCCTTTAGCTAAGAAACTCTCCGAGGCAGTGGGGGGGGTGGTCTGGGAGGTTTGTGGGGAGGTGGTGTTGGGGGGTTATTGTTTTTATTGTTCCTGTCTTATTTAGTGAGTTTATATGCATTTCCAAGTGTTGCATTCTTGTGCCGTGTATTGTATGATCAGATAACCTTCACTCCATGTATTTTGTTTCTTGTATAAAAATTTAATAAACTTAAATTTCAAAGAGACTGGAGAGAGTACAAAGAAGGGTCACAAGACTGGTGGATGGGATGCAGAATAAGAGTTATGATCAGAGACTGGTTAAATTAAATCTATATTCCCTCAAACTTAGAAGGACTAGAGGTGATCTTTTATTAATGTATTGTTTATTACCATATAAACCACTCATGGCAGATCTTGGGCTGTCTATAAACCATAGAGATTACTATCTCAGAGGACACACAAAGAATTCACATCTTGGAATTCATTGCCCAGAGATGTAGTTGAGGTGGAGACCTTTAATGCCTTTAAACAGCAGTTGGACAGATTCTTGCTACCAACTATGGGGAATAATTGAATCTTCTCTGAGGGAGATGTACCATAATGGGCTAACAGCCTTGTGTACATCTTACAGTCCTAGTATAAATCTAGTATAAATACAAACCTGATGCAGTTTAACTCTGGTACAGATAAGCTATAAGTGGGTGGCTTATGGAAAGCACCAAAACTGATGCTGTTTAGTGGTGATCAATCTCAAGATCCTCATGGCCCTTGAGGTGAGTGAGGAGTGGCAGCAGACCATTAGGCAGGCTAAATCTTGGTTAAGAGTTTGGTGCAAAAGGAAGGGTTTGTGTTTTTGCCCAGAGGACCATCTGTGTCAAGGGACAACTTTATGCCCAGGATGGGCTGCAGCTTCACCCAGAGTGAGAGGGGGGTTACTCACCAAGAGAATGAACTGGTAATAAGGGGTTTAGAGGATTGTAAGACAGTGGTGGTGCAGGAGATCACCATGCACAGAAGGTATATACAGGGGAACATAGAGGGAAGGACAGCAGAGAAGTTCAGCACAAGGAAAAGAGACTTCCTGGGAGTCAAAGCATGGAGGAGAAACTACTGTGACTGGTGTGCAGGCTTACATGAGCAGTGCACCCAGAAAAATGGGTGAGCTAAAGGGCCTAATGCACCTTGAATGTCATGACTTAGTGGGGTTAAAAAATTACTGTGACACCAGGACAGAGGGATACAGCCTATTGCAGAGGACTGAGCCAGACCAGAAGGGAACTGGGAAGCCTCATTTCATAAGGCAAGCAAGTTTAAGTTCAGATTTATTGCAGGAATAACTCCATTGAGCAAGCTCATTCACAAGGAGGTCCTGAGACATATATCATAAGCACAAAAAAGTAGCAGCATAGTATACATACATACATAATCATAGTGGCAACATAGTGGACATACATGATACAAGTAATAAGAATGGATACAATGTGCAAAATATGCATAGAAGAACATATACAAGAGTAGCAAGATGGAGTTTATACGTACATAGTATACAGTAAATAATAATGGCTACAAGTGTGCAAATGCACAACAGGAATACAAGTGGAATTGAGATGTGTAAATATCAGTGACTGAACTAAAACAAGAAATATAGTGCAAGGCCTTAAGTGGACAACAGCTGCATAGATGGCCACGAGAGCATTCTTTAGGTACTAGAGTACTGATAGTGCAAAGATGGAGGAAAAGATGAGGTGGGAGGATGGGAGGATGGGGGAGTGGTGGAGCAAGGGAGAAAGAAAAGAAGGCTGTGGGGTAGGACTTTCGGGGATGGGAGAGTAGGAGGGGGTTTGTGTTATGGTAGGCCTGGGAGGGGAGTTGGGGCTGGGCAAAGACTAGGGAACCATTAGCAGAAGCCAGGTTTACAGTCTTCAACAGTTACATATTTCTTTCACTATTCTTGTGGTTAAGGTTTTAAAGATGTTAACAGATATGGGGCTGGTAAGCTTAAGAATAGATGACAGTCACTGTGGAGGACAAGAAGGACATCAAAGGGGGAATGATCTGTCACAATGTTTATCTTGGTCAAGCTAGGGGAAAATGGGAGGCAAAAGAGTCATTCTGAGGGTGTGCTAGGGGCCCCAAACATCTCAAGGAAGCATGATACCTAGCTGGTCAGGGAAATTAGGAGAACATCCAGATCAAATGTAGTGGTGGTCCTGGGGGACTTCAGTCTCCCAAATATAGAGTGGCATCTTGAAAAGGCTAACTGCAGGACTGAGATCATTTTCCTGTCTACATTCAGTGGCTACTTCCTACAGTGGCAAGTCCAACAGGGTACTAGGTTTGAGGCCACCTTTGACCACATTCTTAGTAGCAGGGGTGGGGTCATCACCTGTATAATATTCATTGGAATGGGTTGAAGACAGTGACCACAACTGGGTCGCTATCTCACTGATGACAGGGAAAACAAGCAAGACCTCAGAAACCAGGAGCAGAAACTTTAAAAAACAGACTTTGCCATGATGAAGGACCTGGTGTCCAAGGGTCTGGAGCAACTGCATTAGTCTAGTAATACATAGCAAATATAGTGTATGCCAAAGGTGCTCAAAGCAGCTACAGAGGTCTGTATTCCCATAAGCAGTAAGGGAAAAAACACTAAATGTGGCGCCCCCCCCAGCTCAACACAGACCTAACACAGCTGATTGTGAACAAAACAAACTCTGGTCACAGCCACTATGGCTGCTAATGCATTAACTTGATAAAGGTGTTTCATGTGCTTAGACATAAAGATGAATTGTTTTAGTCAGCTTGTGGAGGAGTTGTGGGATAAAAGATGGACCAGACACCGAACTTCAGGTTCAATACACAATCTCTGCGTGGTGTTTATTCAAAATACAGCAGAAAACCTTAAGCAATGGCATATCCTTCTTCAGTGCATCAGTTTGCAGCAACAGACTATGTATGTCCTTTCTGTACACTTAGCCAGCACCTACTGTCACTGATCTCTAATCTAACCACTTTTCAGTGAAAACCCTTCATCCCTATGTGGGCCTCTTTCCTTGGGTAGTGGGGGCTCAAAAGGAAAAAAGCAAAACAAGCTAAAAACCTCAGTGCAGAAACACTGAAAAAAAGGTTACCCCAAAGGGCATTGACAAATCAAGTTTCAAAGAAATACAACATCATTCATATTTCCATAATGCAAAGTATCATGGGATATATGCAAATCACCATGAAATTGCAGACTTGTTCAGTTTACAGCAATTTACATGCATTTGTAATAGCACAACTAACTTCATTTCTATCATAGTCACCTAGTACTTTTTACCATTATCAAAAACACCTAGTGCCATGGTATTTCCAACATTTATAGGTTTCATAAACATATGGTACATTATGACATAATGCTATTACATACTAAATCAACCAACAATAAACACAACCTGTTTTATATACGCTTGGAGATCACAACAATAACCTCCCTGTACAAGGACCTGAGAGGGAAAAGAAAAATTAAAGAGGACACTATAACATAGTCAAGAACGGGAAGGGGGTGCCCATAGGTGGCCAACCTTATGGACTACAAATTGTAAAGGATAGAATAGACTAAGAAATAGAAGAACTGTTGCAACAGATTTAAGAAAAGATCAGTCCTCAAGAGTGGCAGGAGCTCCCTGTCACTCAGCTCCATGTGTACATTTCATTTTTGGTAAAGTTAGATCAGTTATCTGGTTGATACTGTGTTTCCCATGTATTTAAAATGCAGGGAGCATGTGTATCTTGTACTATGTGATGGACAGGGAGATCCACACCAAGGCCTTCAAGTAATGGTAGAAGAAATGCTGCAGAGAGGAGAGGTATGGCTACAGAGGGGACTGTGGGCCAACCTGGAAGGATAAGAGCCTATACTGAGGTGATGGTCTGCTTCCATTAAGGATGGAGCCATAGTCTTCAGTGGATGGTTTAAATGTTACCTCGATGGACATTTAAAGTAGCCGGGGGGGTGACAGAAGAAATAGGGGAGGCAACAAGTGGGCCACCACAGGCTGAGATAGGGAGCAAGGAGATCTTGAGAGAAGAGTCCAACCAGGATGCAAGTTATTCAAGGAAGTAGGGGGTTAGCAAAGGAGGAAGAAGGAAAGCAGCAGTCAAAGGAGAAAGGTGAGGCATGTGAGACAATTGCAAAAAGTAAAAAGCGACAAGAAGAGAACTGAAGGATGTCAAAATGGTGCAAGATCTGCATCAGAAGCCCTATGAAAGGAGACTGAAAGAGTTCTATATGTATACCCTGGTGGACAGAAGAAAGTTGGGATATGATGGAGCCCTTTAAATGCCTCATGGGAGTCAATAAGATACAGGAGGGAGATATGTTTCAGAGAAAAAGGTGCTGTAGAACAAGGGGTCATAATACAAAGCTGGAAGGAAGTACATTTAGGAGAGATGTGAGGAAGTATTTTTCACAGAAAGGGTGGTGAATTCCTGGAACAGCCTTCCATGGGAGACAATGGGGATGAAATCAGTGGTGGGTTTCACAAATGCTTGTGATAGGCACAAAGGAATCCTAGGAGGAAGGAACGGGGTGGAAGAGTCAGTGCTGTAGATCAAGTTGGGTCAGCAACAAAAGTGATCATAATTAAAAATGGGCAGACTAGATGGGCCAAGTGGTCATTATCTATCATCAGTTTCTATGTTTCTCTGTATGACAGGTTATGTGATTTAAACAGATACCGTGTACAATTATTGCATTATGATGGTACCCAGCTGTATATCAATATTGAGTCAGTTGCAACATGGGATTTTAGTTATTTTGTTTTATTTTTAATAACCCAGACATTGTCTACACAGCAATGACACAAAGCCAAAGATGCTCCTTACAATTTGCGACCTTCTTTTTGGGAAATCACTTGTAACTTGTTTGCAGTTCTGTTCAGCCAATTAACTTTTGATTTGGAGGAAGGAAGGGGTCGGAAGGGACAGTGCTGTATATCAAATGGGTCTGCAGTGAAAGTGATCATAATTAAAAATGGGTAGACTAGATGAGCCCAGTGGTCAATATCTGCTGTCAGTTTCTATGTTTCTCTGTATGACAGGTTATCTGATTTAAATGGATACAGTGCAAAATTATTAATATGCACAATGCTGATACTATAAACTGTGTGGCACACATAATTCATGTTGTACTACGCTACACAGACATGATAATCAAATGGGTAATAATATATGCATTGAGAACGGGAGAAAGAAATCAAGGAGAACACAAGTGAAGCAATATATTACTCAGTGTGGTGACACTGTGATAGGTACATACTGTATGAAGTTACTGTATTATGATGGTGAGTTAGCTGCAATATGGGATTTTAGTTATTTTGGTTTTATTTTTAATAATCCAGACATTGTCTACACAGTATGACACATAACCAAGGATGCCCCTTACAATCTGAAACCTTTTTTTTAACCACTTTATTAATTTTGGGGAAATCACTTGTAACATGCTACAATTCTGTTCAGCCAATCAACTTTTGGTTTACCCATGCATGCCTTTTACAAGAGAGTACTGTTTGTATTCATGGCAGTGGTACAATGTTACCCTTAGGACAGGTTGTGGTGTGCATTTAAATAAATGTAAAAATTGTGACACTGCACTATATGTCAAGTAAAAATGGTGTCCCTGATTTTGTGCATTTGTCTCTGATTTTAATGGGCAGTGTCCCTCATTTTGGTCTTGGCAGAGCATGAGGTATGCATTCCAGGATAGCCAGGTGTTACAGTTGGCACCCCTATGATTTCTTTGCAATCCCCTATGATGCCCCTTGCAGCCCCTAGAAACCCCTAAAACATTAGTTGTCAAGCATTACCCCTCCTACAAATATAAAGTCTAGAGAGTTCCAATGCCACTAAGAATTAGATGTGTCCTGAAAAAGGTTAATATAAACCAACTCTCCATACATTTGAGAGAGAGAGAAAATGAGAGAGATAAATGTAATTTGAAACTCCTCTGGAGTTATATCCTCTAAGAAGTAATCACTTCTTTGCTAGCTTTTGCTTTGGGCTGGGGGAAGGAGGCTGTTGTTTTGTTAGTCTAGGAAAAGTTTCTAATTGCACTGTTGTAGACAGTTTAACTGCTTCAAAGAAGTGGTGTAACTTGCCTTTGTGACTACCTGGAGAACCTGTCAGGTCACTTAAAGCAGGCATGACAAGAGACAAACAAGCTGAAAAATAGTGCTGGAACTGCTCTACTGAACAGAGAAAGCTGAGTGTTCATTCAGCTGGTGTAGTGACAGTGCTACAACTCCAAAACTGTCATTCAGTCAGAGTGAGGTGAGCTGCTTTTCTCTGTTCTGATAGCAAGACAGCTGCAGAGCTCTGCCCCTGCAACCATAAAAATGTCTGACTGATGGACAAAGGGGGTACTTCCAGGTCACAGTGGAGTACCGAGCAGCATTGTGAGATTGCAACCTTGAACTAACACAGCCAAGGAATATAGAAGAATATCAGCGTAAAGTGATATGATATGTTCTTGATTTATTTTAACTCCTATGATATTCTTATGGTTCCAAATGCTTGATAAAAATGGCAAAAAGTAGAAGCAATAGGGGACATCCCTACTTGGATCCTCTTGAAAGTTTATCTTGGAAATATGCAGACATTAACAGATGTCTTGGAATTAATTTGTAAATTTAGAAATATTTCAGGACATAATATAAAGTGGCAGAAAGCAAAGCAGTTTCTCTGGACTTGGACTAGGAAAGAGCAGTCACATTTCCATATATTGACCACTTTGAAGAAAAGATTAAATACCTTGGGGTGTATATTCTCAAAAATGTGCATAAATTGTATCCATTGAATAATATGTAATTCCTAGAAATTATGTAGATATGAGGCAATGGACTTTGCTGTCTCTAACCCTGATGGGGAGTGTCAACATAGCTAAAAAAATGATATTCTGCCTAGACTTATGTTTATGTTCCAGACTCTGCCCATCAGGGTTGAGTCAAGCCTTTTCACTACTTTTGAAAAAAAAAATCAGAACATTTCTTTGGACAGATAAAAGGTCAAAAATAAGTTTAGAAGAACTGTACATCTCACCACATTTAGACAGCTTGCATTTGCCAAATATTTAGTGGTATTATATATTTTATTCTTTGTTAACCGAGTGGATGCACTGGTGCTAGAGACCTTTTTCAGACATGATCCCAGTACTAGAGTACATTACATAATACAGTAAGGATGTGAAAAATACATTACTTAAAAAATAGGAAAATTGAAATGGAGGAGAGCACTGCAGTATATGATGGAGCAAAATGATACACGTGTGTAAATATACATAGTGCAAGACAGGTGCATAAGGTTAGGTATTATATTATAACAATAGTGGTTTCAGAACTTGAGAAGAGGAATGGCAGACCTACTATGTATAGGAAGTAGTTTAGTATGTAGTACTGGGATGGAGAAACGGGGATCTGTAAAACAAGAGCAAACACATACTTTTTGCAGCTGGTCCTTCATTCTCAGTGGGAAAACTTTGTCAGAAGGGTATAGTCTGATGGGGGTAGGGATGGAGTTCCAGAGAGAAATGGCTCAGTAGCTGAAGGATTTTTGCCCAATTCCTGTGCATATTAGCAGAATCTTTAGTAAGTTATTCTCTGTGGAACAGGAGTAAAGGTTGTTTCAGGCAGCATAGCTAGAATCAGTTTAAATATGGTATAAAGATTTGGCCTTGCCCTTGCCATGGCTCTCTCTGCAATCACAGTTAATCCCCGGTGGGCATTTAATATCTGCCCTAGCATTAGACTTCTCAAAAAATGGAAACCAACAAATAAAAATTCATCCTGCACAAAAATAACAGCATTTGCACTGTATAGAGCAAATAAATTACTGGGATATAAGGAGTACATTACTCAAATTTCACCAGCATTTCATATTCCTCATTTACATTTTTCACATGTTCCAAATAGTTGGATAAGAGATGGATTTATGATAGTGAAGGATTTATACAATCAAGGAATGTTTCTCTCCAATAGTGAGATGAGGTCCAAGTTATTACACCCCACTACAGGGCGCTTTGTAACCTATTTACATGTAAGAGAGATGGAAAGTGCATGGATAATCTAGATATTCCATAACAACATCACTGGAAAACATTTTAGTGGCATAACATTGGAGAAAAAAAATAATTGGTAAAATATATATATTCTGGGATAAGTAATGGGATAGGCAGTGATTGATTCTCCTTAAAAGAACTCTGTGGAAAAGACCTTAATAGCTCACTGAGCTACAATCAATGGTCAGAAATCTTAGTTTCCGAATTTAACACAAAGTTAAACCAAATCCAGTACAACTTAGTTTATAGAACATATTGACTGACTTATTTAAATCGCACAATTCCAGGTCATTGTTCTAGATGTTTAGTTAATAAAGGGTGACTATTACATATGTTCACAACATGTCCAGTACTGAAATCTTATTGGAGTCAAATATTAGCTTTAGACTCTCATTTTTCCATTTGACCCTCAAATTATTTTATTCAAAAAGGATATTAACCATCTGGAGAAGGTCCAGAAGAGGGTTACAAAGACAACAGTGGGTAAGCAGGGCAAGGTATACTAAAAGAGGATTCTTTCCACCTGAACTAAAAGATCCAGCTATAAAATATATTTTAGGTATTTGTTTGGGTGCAGTTAAAAATGAAAAACTAAAAAATGATTGACCAGTATAATCTCCACATTAAATGATTGAGTCCAGCTGGCCCGGTGATGCTGAGGGTTGAGGCACTGGACGCCACACCTTATACCACACTGGCAACCCGGGTTCAGGAACAGACTCTGGCCGATGGGGCTGGCAGGGGAGAGGAAGGATTAAGCATCCCATGACTGTTCTCCTTCCTCTTGGGCGGGCTCGGGGCATGCTCCACACTACAACAGCAACCAGTGGAGGCCAGCCACACTACAGCTGTGGGCATAGATGGAGGGAGCACGGTGGGTATCAGCATGGACGTGCTCAATGCCATTGCACATCCAGCTCCCCGGGGACAAAAAAATCAGTGGAAAATGGTGGGGCGATCTCAGCAGCTAATGGCTGTGCCCTGCACCCCCGGACATGAGAGGGGCCTTGCCGGGGGTGTGGCTGACCCCTGTGAACATGGGCCAAAGTATCCACTCACCAGACCCGGTCTGGAGGTGCGGCTGCTGGTGGCCAGAGGTCGTAGGGCCTACTCCGCAGAGAGAAGCATAAACAGAAAGGGAAAAAAATGATTGGATCCAATTAGTAAATTTCATCTATCAGATAGAGTTTAAAGAGAGACTACAGTCAACATTTCTGGCATCAATAAATTTCAGAATTTGGATCAGCATCACCCCAATAAGCCTCATGCCAAAAATGAGATCTCTAAGTTATTTCGTTTAAAAGTTACGAGTCATTTTAAAACCTTAAATTCTCACTGTCTGTTCAAAAAGGCCAGTTTCGGTGAAGAGCTGATGATGAGGTCCTCTCCAAAACTGAGTCTAGTCTTCCTTGTCAGCAAGCTTATAAAACCTGTTTCTTCAAAGGTTGGAGTTCATGTGCAATAGTTTTCACAAGTAAAACAGGCAGCAACATTCAAAAAACATTGCTATAAAAACTGTTTCAGCTTTTGTAAAAAAGTTGACAAATGCATATTTTTTTTAATTTATTTTGGTGCCTTTATGTTGTGGTCCTTTTCTCCAGGGTTGCTGAATGCTGAATTATAGCACACTGCAGTGAGGTTTAGTTTCAGTTTCAGCTTATTTTTTAAATCGGAAAGACGTGAGCAATATTTCTTGTTTTCACTGGTGAGGTTTGCAGACTGAATAATTTTCTGATGTGGTGGAAGGCTGTGATCATTCATATCTGTCATTCAATTGAGGTGATTTCTCAGGATAGCACTTTAAAACAATTATTCTACCTCTCTGTAAATGGGGGTGGGAGAGGTAATGCTGTTTTGAAACCATACTATGAGTTACTATGCAGTAGCCAACCAAGCCAACCTAGGGCCAGATATTCAAAACTTTGGGGGGTACACAATGGGGGGTGAGATACTGACAACAGTAAAAATGGAAAGGGACCTGGGAGTAATATCAGATGACCTAAAGGTGGGCAAACAATGTGAGAAGGCAGTAAGGAAGGCTGGGGGGATACTGGGATGCATAGGAAGAGGCATCAATAGTAGAAAACAGGAAGTTATCCCTCTGTACAGACAGTTGGTGAGACCCCATCTGGAGTACTGTGTGCAGTTCTGGAGACCCCATCTCTGCAATGATATAGACAGAGTGGAGGCTGTCCAGAGGAGGGCAACCAAAATGATGCAGGGTCTGCACCAGAAGACGTATGAAGAAAGACTAAAGGAGCTTAATATGTATACCCTTGAGGAAAGAGAGAGAGGGGTCATGATAGAAACTTTCAAGTACCTCAAGGAATCAACAAAGTCCAAGAGGGTAGCATCTTTCAGAAAAGAGATGTGCAAGAACAAGGGCACAATTTGAAGATAGAGGGGATGGCTCAGAGGTAATGTGATGAAGTATTTTTTCATGGAGAGGGTTGTGGATGCATGGAACAGCATCCCTGAGGAGGTTGTGGAGTCAAGAACAGTGGGGGAATTCAAGGATGCATGGGACAGACATAAGGCAGTCCTAGTGGGGGGTAGGAGGAAGTAAGCTGTTGGTTAACTAGGATCTGCAGCTTATCTGTTAGGTAGGAAAATGGGCAGACTAGGTGGGCCAAGCAGTTCTTATCTGCTGTCAAATTCTATGTTTCTATGCCCAGGTGTAAAATTAGCACTGCACAGTGACAAAATTAGCCCAGAACTATTTGCATGCCATATTCAAAGGAATAGCCCCAGGGCTAAATGAGTTAAATATTGTCACAACCCCACTCAGCAGGTCCCACAGTGCCAACCTCAGAGTGCAGTACTGTGAACAGGAAATAGAAACAGGGTAACCTTCCTGTCTGTTTTGTGGGTTCGAATCAACCTTTGGTCTCAAGTTCTTGGAGGGAATCAAACTGTGAACCTCTTGCTACCGTACCCAATGTACAAGCTCAGATAATTCTGCTCTTCAGTGGGGCAGATATAATTCGCCTATGGGCGTCTAACCAGGTGTACAAAATGAACCCTTAAAAACTCTATGAAAGACCTCAGAATAAACTCTTACTTTTTCCCAGTTTGGTATTACCATTAAGCTATGCCCAGTGTCAGTTTTAACCATATATGCTTCACTTGTCAAAGAATCTCAAAGGCACACCAAATAGTCTCTAAAATGAGATGTTTACTTAAAAATAGATACAAATGTAAAATACAAATACAGAACCATATATCACAAAACGTACAAATCACTTAAAAGAATAAGATTTAAAAAGTGCAAATTCCTACCAATAATACACTTAGACCTGTCTACCTAATGTATTCTTATTTTCTTATAGTGCTGTAGATGTTTCTTCCTCAGAGTCCAAACATGTATGTCTCTAAATGGAATACAGACTACAGTTGAAAACTGGCTTTGCCAACCTCTTTGCATGAGGTCACCTAGCTCCTTCCTATCAGAATATAAAAAAAAATTATACAAAACAGGATGTCTCATCCTTCAGAAGGTGACATCAACAAAAACTTGTTTCCCCATGTCCTTTTGATCTAGAGTGTCTTCCTGTCTCAAGGACATCAAAGCACTTTTTATGACTCTGTCAGATCTCACTAAGGTGTCATATGCTTTGTGACACCAGTCAATTAACTGGGTTTTCCTGAGGACTTCACAAAATGGATATTCCACTTCCTAGCTTTTCAATGTAAACTGAGAAGGTAATTGCATACAGAGATCTGATGTTTAACATATATCCTGTCTTTTGAACTGATACCTTGGGGGAGGTTGTCCCACAGGCTGTTTCAGCATGTCTCATGAGAGACACTCAATAACACTTTTTATATTACAAAAAAAAAGAGTAATCAGAACCAGCTGTACAAGCGTCGCAAATATAGCATGCAAAAGAAGGCGTGCAAACAGGGCTGAGTACAGTGCAACAATAGCCCTGCAAATCAGACAGCACTGAATATAGCAACCAAGAGCAGTGCAAACTGCAACAGCGGCACAGTGCACACAGAAGTAGAGTGAAGTAAGGCTGGATAATGTGGGCAACGTGTGTGCTAGCAAAGTAGTGGAGCACAACAACAGCAAACAGTGCAGGCCAAATACTACAGAACCATGTAATGGAACATTACAGTATTGCATGGCACTAACACATTTGCGCGGTGCTGACACATTTGCCAGGCACAATCCCATTTGCCCGGTGCTAAAGTTTGCTATATTCAAAATTGCAATGCAAATGAGCCCATACAGGCAATCCATGGGCAAACAGCCACATTAGCACCTCATTATAGTCTGCTTTGCATGTGGATTGCCCATCACCATAATATGGTGCAACAGCTCCACCTGTAGGTCTGACTGGAATTACAGGTCAGTAACCACGTTCATTTCTGTGATCACAGCTCCACCTGTAGGTCTGACTGGTATTACAGGTCAGTTGTCACATTCATTGTGTGCTCTCAGCTCACAGAAAGTTAGCTGCAGTCTTGATTTGGACACAGAAGCAAAGATTAATGTGGACCAAGGAAGCAGCACTACAGAAACGGGTGGTCATGCAGCATGCCAGAGGCTAATCATTGTTCCTGCCTCAGTGTTTATCAGACAGTAAAGTACCATAATAGGTGACATTGTGAAGTACACAGCAATGCCTGTGGTGTGTCAGGCAACAGTGACTGTTGCTATCCACACAGTGACAAGCACAGCTGGAAGGTGTGGTCTGACAGTGGACACCACAGTCATACTGTCCTGACCCTCATGCGCTGCACCAATGGCATGGGATCCCCACACTACCATACACATGGCTGTCCATGTGTGGGGGGATCCCAGGCAGGGGTAGGGTATGTGCCCCAAGGGAGGCCACCCATATCATTAAACTGGCACACTGCTGTCAGGAGCAGTCCTGTCAGTGGCACATCTGCACTGCATGGATGGTCCCAGCTGTGTAGCAGTACCTACTATGTGGTGCAGCCTGGCCACCTGTACACCCTCCCAACACCCTCCATTCCCCCAGTGCAGCATGCGCCTGTTGGACTGTGTTGGTGTACCTCAATGGAAGAACTGGAGGTGTGTGCTGCATGGATGCACTGCCATGGTGTCCACTAGGTGCTGGGGCATCCACTAATGCCTGGCAGGGTTAGAACCGGTGTCAGATGATGGCGACATGGGCAGTGCCATCTGTGTGTAGCATGTCTCTGCCATGTATGTGTTCTATTCATTGTATTTTATCACCTTGTTCACCAGATAAGCACACTGGGCCAAGGCCCAGTGTCAGGAATGATCCGGAGATACTAACTTTGTGACTGAGATGCAATGGTGTACAATAAAGGTATTCAATGCACAACAACACACAATACACAAATATCATGTTAGGTACACATTGCAATACCGTACAAATAGTTTGTTGCTGTAAGTGGTGTACTAGCTCAGTTGTAACATTTACATGAGTGTTCACTTCACAGCACTGTTGCGACATTGCATTCCACAGTTTGTGTGCCTGTGCATATGGAGTGGCCCAGGGTGGCCATCTGCCCACACTGACTCCTCGTTGGATGCATACAGCCTTGTTACCTGTTGCTGCTGTGAGCACATTCTCTATCCTGGGTTTGCCCAGCATTAAGACCACCTTTTCATGTGCACATTACGCAATGCTATACTTTTGAATATACCATTAGACCTGTATGCATGTTCCCACCCTCACTTTGTGCCGCGCATACATTATCTCATAGCATTGGTGCTACCACATTGTGCCAGTGCTATTTAGCCTTTTGAATATAGCACTGTGGCGCAAATGTGATGCAATCATGGTGCAGTTGATTTGCGCCAGGTGCAAAGTTTTGAATATCTGCCCCCCTAGTGTTTTCTCCCTGACCGGCTGTTACCTAACCTACATTCAGACTCATCTATTTTGTAGTGCACATTAAAATGATAATTTTAACAAGGCTAACACTTCCACCACTAGCAGGAATTAACACTGTTTGAAGAGTACGTTTCATGGTAGTCCAAAAAGTTACATCTTGTAGTCATTACATGCAGTACTAGACCTCAAACAGTATGTGTGTATTTGTTATTTTTAGCCAAGGTTTACTCTGCCTTCCATAATTTGGATGTGTTTTTGAGCCTTGCTTTAGCCCTGCTGCACTTGCCTTTGCTGTTCAGCTGCTGGGCTGCTGGCTCCAATGGCATCACTGTAGGGCAGAGAAGTGACTCGCACTGTGAAATACAGTGCAGTCACAGCAATTTTGTAAGGGAAAACTACCAGTACTCAGTGTATATACTATGTTCCCCCTTCCCCAATACACCTTGTTAGCAATGCATTATCCCAAAATCCAAATGACTTGTCGGTATGTTTTTTTTGTAAAATTGACTTTCTTCTGCCTCAGTAACAAAGCATGGGGATTGAGAGAAGATAGAGTTGTTATCAGCATCTTCCTCAGTCCTTTTGACTCATGTAAAATGTATCCTATTTTGTGAAAGACAGCACATGAAACTTACAAGAACAGGAGGCTGAGTTTCAACTGCTAAGTAAAGACATCTTATAAAACAGAGCAATATTTTGTTGAGAGATTGAGACTGAGATTTACAACACATTTCCCAGTCCTTTTGACTTTCATGCATATATTAACCCTTCTTGCACTGATTCTGGAGTTGCATTTCATTCATTTTGCAGAATGTAAAAACTAACTGCAAAGGACAGCAATAAAATACAATTCCAGAATCAATGCAAGAAGAGATCATTTATGCATGAAAGTCAAAATGCAAGAAGGGGTAATATATAAATGAAAGTCAAAAGGACTGGGAACAGTGCTCTTTAAAACTTATTATAAAGCAAACACTGACAAACGGCAGTGAAGTTACAACATTAGGCAATACTAGTATCAATACAACTTTGTAACACTCAGTAGAGTAGCACCCCAAATATCAACAGCTTGGAGCATGCTGACTCAGCATTCAGCAACCCTAGTGAAATGGACAACATCGAAAAGGTATTAAAAATTTGAATCTGTCAACTTTGTTCCAAAACCTGAAACACATAGTTTCTATAGAAATGTTTCTACGGCTGCCGTGGGTGTAACCCTGCAGACATTTTGCTTTAGAAAAGGACTCCCTGCATAAATCACCTTCCAAACAGTATGCTGGAGTGTTACAAATAGTGCCATCCACTGAAGCCTCGTTATGACGCTGCCTGTGTGTACGGGATCTAGGGAGCACTATTTTTCCTCTCGCTTGAGAAGTTCATTTCCCTTCCCTGCAAGGCATCAAAGGAGGCAGAACTTTGTCTAGGGGCATGACCAGGACACCTGGATGGACAGGTTTGGGGGAGAAGGGCTGCAGGTGCTACCCACTAGGAGCAGGCAGGGGTTCTCAGGGGGGAAGGGAATGTGCAGCCAGGGATAGGGAGGACATACTTCCTCATTTCTCCCTTTCCTAGTTAGCAAGAGCAGTCTCAGAGTAGAATATCAGGGGTTTTGTCAAAGAATACACCTTAAGGCAACATCTGAAAGTAGACCTTGTGAATCCTGGAATGTTCTGGTAAGTGCTGAGTTTTGATGCTCTGACATTTATAAAAAATAAATGAATATGGTCTGCATTCGAATTACAATATATTTTGTGATACTCTACTCTGTCCACTGACACTGCAACATTTCAAACTTCAACACTGGGGCTGATAGCATGGCATTATTATCTGGAGGTTATAGTAAGGAGCTGTGAATGAGCTCTGTACATCTAGCAGACAGAGTTGAATTCTGCATGTAAGACTATCAGTAGCACATAACCCTAGCAGGATAATCAGAAAATATAAGCTTTTTCCTATCCTCATTTTGGCAACATATTCACCTGGATGTAAACACCAGATCAGAGGCAACTGGATTTTAGTACAGGGACAATTATTACCAGCAGAATAATAAAGTGGAAATATATAATATATATTTTTTTATCAATGATACCAACTGGGCTTGTAATTCATATAATCTGAAATGGTAAATACTCGCATATCTAGTGTATTGTACATGCTTTATGCAGTGATGTAATACCCTCCCTGTAAAGTAAGAGCTGCTATTTAACTAAAATAATAAATAAATAAATAAAATGGTAAATGCTAAGTCTTTTTCCTTTACTGCTTATTAAAACAGCAGAGCCACATGCACATTCTGCAGTGATGTAAAACGTGTTAGCTTGAAAGCATATATTAAATCGTGTTAATTACACAGTGGTTAAAAAAAATGTTCAGAAAGCTGTACAATTGTGTAATATTGATTAACATAAGTAATGTCAGGCATATATTAGAAAGGGAAAGAAAATGTATGTAATTAGGCATGTACATGGAAATGGTATACCTATACATGAAGTATTTGAAATGAAAGATCTTCTGACAGTGTTATGAAGTTCAATAACAGAAGATGCTCCTATTTTATTTTACTAGCTTTTGAATTGAAATATTCTTGTCATGAAATACATTTATCTGTAATGCAGTAGCCATTCAAACACATCTTGCATAGACAGTATATTAGGCCATTTGCAGCTGATAGAGTCGACATTTATTGCTGTGTGAATGTTACAAGTAATGGAAGAAATTCTTCTATTCAGCAGTAAATGTAGGCTACGTTTCATGGCGGATAACATACATAGCTCAGAAAGCCAGCTTGCTGCCTAAGTGGTTGTTGTCTGCATGTAAGCTGTATTTGTCACCTGTATGTTACTATAAGGTGATGTGTTTTACTGGAAGCTTTATCTTGGAGATCTTGTGAGATGAAGTTTAGCATTGTCTTGTGAAGTGACCTGAGGCTTGGTTTTTTAGCATGTAAATTGGCATTGTGTTGTGGATTTTAAGGAATATGTACAGATTGATTCAACCATGGCCCAATGAGGAGAGTGTAGATTTTAGTAATGGAAGATTTTTAGGTAATATTTGCCCTTGGATGTGCTGGATTTCCACAGCTGCATTACTGCATATGTCTGATGTAAATGTAAAGAAATGCATGATTTTTTGTTACATTCTGATTTCCAATTCTGCAGGCCCTCTCCCGTTAGTGTCAAGGACAGATGCACTTAGCTGTCTCAATGAGGCCAGCTCAGTTAAGGGTACTTGTTGAAACTTCATATTATAAAGTACAGTCAATTATTTTTTAAAATTTTACTTTTACAATGTAGTATAAGAATAAAATGTTTTGTAGCTGTAGTTTTTATGTTCATTTTGCCACCTGCCAACTCATGAAATCTACCCCAGTTTCATAACAGGTATATTTATTTATTGAATTTTGGTAACCAGGTAAGCCCACTGAGACATGGCAGTCCCTTTTTTGGGGTGACCCGGGAAGAGCAGGTATAAATGTAGTTTTCAGTAACTTCTTTTGTGAGTGATGAAGATGGTGGTTACCTGTTGTCTTGAACTCTTGACATCAACTGCTTTCACTGGTGTTATGTTTCTGAAAATGACGCACTTAAAACAGTATGCTTAGATTTAAATAATGTTATATAATAGGTTTAGCTTGTTTCAAAAGTTTATCACTGTCTACATTTTGATACAAAGTAATAATAATGTATTCAAATGGGTAAAACTGTGAAGAGTACATATACAAAGTAACAAGACAGAGTACATACTGTACATACATGATACAAAGTAATAACGATAATAATGGTGTATGTCTTCCTTTCTTAGGCAAAAAAGGAGACAGTGTTTAAAAGCTCATAAGCTTCCAGTGGGTCTGCCAAGCAGGTATCAGACTGGGACAAACACCTTTTAGGTCACCCAAAAACAATTGCAATCCCTTAATACAATATTATGCCTTCTCACTATTAATATTGTATTAGGGGACTGCAGTTGTCTTGGGGTGAGCAGCAAAGTGATTGTCCTGGTGTGATACACAATTGGCAAACCCACTGGAAGCATGTGAGCAGTTTGAAAACGGTCTCCTTTTGTACCATAGAAATGAAGGCATACAACACAGAGATTTATATGCTCTAACAATATTTTAAAGCTGTGTGATGTTATCTCACAATGGTGATTTTAAACTACCAGTAAAACAGACTATTATATTCAACCTGTCTGATTAAAAAAAAAAAAAAAAAAGCTCCTTCTGGTTTATGGATGTCATCAATTATCTGCAACTAGTAACATGTAGATACTACAATGGCATAAATAGATGCCATCATTTCGAACTGCAGACTGTAAGGCAAACAAATAAACTTGTCAGGCAAATTTAACAGAAATGAAAAACAAACAACAACACTTAATAAAACAAAATCCATTATGCTAATGTCATTAACTTTTTACTAGTACCCCCTCCCCCCCAAAAAAAAATTGGCCAAGCAGAAATAATCACAAACACATTGACACCATGGCTTGTGGTGTGTACAGGCTGAACAAGTATAGGGTGTTACAGAGATGTAGTTGTTACTGAGCACTACCTATGATTGAACAACTCATGAATTAGACATTGAGTACATAGCTTGCTCACTGGCCACCAAAAGAGCACACCTGGCTCCCAGGGACACATCTGCATCTCACAACCAGCATAATTTACATTGGTCTGGTTGGGAGAGATTCTACCTTTTTTTTTACTTTTATAAATAGAATCACTTTTTTCTCCTTCCTTTTATAAATAAAATTACCAACTGGAGAGCCCCTCCATCCCCTTAAAGAGCTCTTGACACCATTGTGACAACTTTGAGAAAATGTAATGTTTAGCACGTGTGTGCTTATATTTTAATATTGTTTCTATATTTCTCATTCTTTATTACTGAGGACATTTGCATGTAAACAGGATCACTGCCCTACCTGTTCTGGTTGCTTGCCTGCAAATGATATCACAGTTCTGTTTAAGACATCACATTCTGTTGCTGTGGGGATAATTACGACGCCATGAAAGGGGGATTATTTATTTTATTTATTTAAACATTGATAACCGGGAAAAGCACCATGACCAGGAGCTCATTTCCAGGTGCAAGCTGGATTATGTCATATGTAGGATAGCAGAAAGAGCAGATAAAATCTAAGGGACAGTACACCTCTTTCGCACAGCTGTCCTCAGTAATAAAGAAAAAGGGTAAATAATTACAGAAAATATATGAAATATAAACTGAACTGTCTAAATCTTGCATTTTTTCCAAGTGTTTCTAACAGTGTCAGAGGCCCTTTAAGGTTCAACTGGAACCAAGTTTCAGTCTTCTTCTAACAACATTTCTTTTTTGTATTTTTTATAATAGCCTGCACTCTGGGCCAGCAAAGGAACACAGAGCACACCTTGCTCCTGCAGACAGCTGTTCATCTCCTGACAGTATCATTTGCATCAGTCCACTTGGGAGAAAGATGCCCATTTTTTTTTTTCTAAGCAGTAAATAACAAAAATCATCTGGTGAACCACTCCACCCTCCCAGGTCCCATAGGAACCGAGTGTCTCCCTTCCTCTTCCAACAGAATGCACTATAATGTGTCTCGTCAGTAGACTGTCTGATCTGTGTGGTTTTTTTTATTTATTTATTTTTTTTTTTAACAGCCTACTCTCTAGCCAGCAAAGGTCCTGGAGGTGCCAGTCAGTAGCCTGGCTGCAGCATTCTATACCATCTGCAAACAGCGGATATCAACCCCAGGAAGCCCCTAGTAGAGGGCATTGCAGTAGTCAAGACGGGTAGTAATGAAGGCATGGACCAGTGTTGGTAGGTCACCCAGTGGAATCAGGTGTTTCACCTGGGTGATATTCCTCAGATGGTAAAATAAGGATTTAACCACAGCCGACACCTGAGATTTTAGGGTCAAACCATCATCAAAAATAATGCCCAGGTTATGTACCCGATCTGAGTTAGTGAGCTGGACACCATCAATTCATAGGCCCGATGCGTGCCCAGCCCCCAAACCTACCCCCTAGTGACTCAAGTCCACAACCAGCACTTCAGTCTTATCCGGATTCAGTCTTAGCCAACTTGAGCTCATCCAGTCTTTGATCTCAGAGAGGCAACTATTTAACATAGAGACAGCATCAACCTGTCCAGGCACAAAGGACATATACAGCTGAGTATCATCTGCATAGCAGTGAAAACTCAAGCTGCATTGTCTGATGACTCCCAATGGCAACATAAACACTGCAAACAACATGGGTGCCAATATGAAGCCCTGCAGCACCCCACAACACAGGGGGAAGGGCATCAGAGGAATAAATTCCAGTGACCACCCTCTGAGACCTGCCTGCGAGGAATGATCAAAATCATTCGAGGACTGTACCAGACAGTCCACAAAGGAACCAAAGAGTCTTCAAGAGCATCTCATGGTCCACAGTGTCAAAAGCTGCTGAGCGATTGAGAAGGACCAGGATGGTATGTCTTTCGATCTCTCACCATTAGGAGGTCATTTAATACCCGAACAAGGGCAGTCTCCGTGCTATGCCTCTTCCTAATACCAGACTGAAGAGCTTCATAGACATTGAGTTACAGGGTGATCATCCAGTTGCAGCACAACCACCTTTTCAATAACCTTCTCCACAAAGGGAAGGTTAGAGACAGGTTGGTAGTTAGCTGGATCTAGTCTTAGTCAGAACTGAAACCTCTTGGCTTGCAAAATGTATTCCGTGATTAAAACTACATGATTTCCCTACCTGCTCCTCTATCCTTTCCCACCTTTGGCCTCCTAGCTGTATTTATTTATTTATTTTAAGGAGATTTACCAGATAAGCATACTGATCGGGAAATCCGCTCGTTTCCAGATACGACCAGGGTATTGCACAACATAGCAGTGCTAAAATTACATTTGGTACAGTAGGCCTTGTTGCCATGAAAACAGATGCATATCGTACATACTTAGGTACAATAGGCTCAAACAAGGGTGAGACAAACAAGTCCAAAGATGTTACAGTCGGGACATTATGCATTCTATTGTTGGTTACAATTTTTTTTCTTTTCTCTTAGTGCCGAGTGCATACAAACAAGGGGGACAAAGAAGACAAGCAAATTTAGCAGCGATCAAGGAGAGAGAGGGCATAGGAGACAGGGGCAGTAAGGATAGTGTAATTGTTTGCATGTTCCCCCATTAAATACCAATTAAACTCTTAAGGTTAGCCAAATCTGTCCTGAAGGTTACAGTTGCAAGTGTCAGAGAAATGGGCCTCAAGGAGAGTGGTCATGGTCCTAGGGGTGGAGGTGGACTGCCTGATTACTGCTGAGAGGTTATTCCAGAGAGTAGGCAGCCTGTATTTGAAAGCCAATTGGCCTTTAGAGGTGTGCATGAAAGGGATTTGAAGTAGTTTTGTGTCAGAGCCCTGCAAAGAGTATGCCGGGGAGGGTTCCATTAGAGTGGAACTGAGATAGGAGGGGAGGGAGTTTGACCAGTGCTTAGCTATGAGATTTGCTCAGTGGAGCTGTCACCTGGTGTGCAGCGAGGGGAGGCCTAGGGTGGCATATAGGTGACAGTGGTGGGTGGTAGGGGGGCATTCTAGGATAAGGCGACAGAAGGAATGAAAAAGGGGGTCCAGGTTGGCTAGGGTGGATGGAGAGGCTGCTCTGTAGACCACATTGCCATAGTCAAAGATTGGGAGAATCATTTTGTGTACAAGCTCTCTACTGACTGGGGTGGTTAGGCACCCTTTGTTTCGGTAAAGGGCTCCTAGTTTTGGGTGCAGATTTTTCTGGAGGGAGTCTATGTGGACAGAGAAGTCCAAGTGATGATCCAGCCATACCCCCAGGTACATTAAAGGAGGTGCAGGAATCCAGGGTGGTTCCATCCAGTGTTTGGAAGGAGGGTAGAGCAGCTAGTCTAGAGATTCTGAGCTGTGTGCCGAATGTTATGGATACAGTTTTCTTAGCATTTAGGACGAGCTGGTTTGAACTAAGTCAAATTTGGACAGCGTTAAAATCCTGCTGGAGGGTAGAGTTTAGAGCCTCTGTTGAGAGGCCAGAGGCGTACAGGACGGTGTCATCCACGTACATTTGAATAGCTGAGTTTGGGCAAGATTATGGTAGGTCATTTAGGAATATTGAGAAAAGAACTGGGCACAGGACAGAGCCCTGGGGACCCCCATGGTGACTGGGAGCGAGGGGGATACTTGGGTGCCAATTTTGACCGATTGTTTCCTTCCAGTGAGGTAATCATGGAACTGATGGCTAGATCGGATAGGCCTGCATCTTGCAGTTTAGCAATGAGCTTTGGGTGGGAAACTGTATTGAATGCTTTTGCCAGGTCAATGAATATGGCCGAGGTGATGAACCCTTTATCCATACCTGAGGCAATATTGTTGGTGAGTCTAAGGAGGTTATGGTGGAGTATGATTTCCAAAAGCCTGACTGGGAGGGGGTGAAGAAGGAGGTGGTGTCAAGAAATTGTGTGATTTGAGCGAGGACTATATTTTCTTGCAGTTTGGTCAGGGTGGGGAGGAGGGAGATCAGGTGGTAGTTCCCTGGATCTGCTGGGTTCACCCTTTTGGCAATGGTATGACTAGAGCCTCCTTCCAGGCTGTTGGTATTTGTGCTGAGGAGAAGGAGCAGTTTAGGAGATTGGTGAGGGGAGCGGAAATGGCAGGGGCAGATAGGTATAAGAGTTTGGGGTCCAGGCCGAGTGGGCATTTACCCTTATTGGGGTCAAGGGAAATGAGGTTGGCTAGAACTTCAGGCGGGGAGACTGGTTTGAAGGAGAATTTCGTGGATGGGGGGAATGCAGGTGGTGCGCGAGGGGTTCAGGTATGGGTGGTAGGGTTGATGTTTTTGGAAGTAGGTATTTAGCTCAGTTGGTAAAAAAGTGGTTGAAAGTAGAGGCAACTGCACTTGGTTCAGTTATGTTTCTGCCCTGGGTAGTGAGGGTAGGGGTGGGTGGCTGTATAGGGAGAGTGAGCAGGGTTTTAATAGATTTCCAGAATTTGGAAGGGTGGTTAAGACTGGAAGAGAGGGCCTCATGGAAGAAATGCTTTTTAGCCTGTCTTATGGCTTTGGTACAATTGTTGCGGAGGGTGCGGTACTGTTGCCAAGAGACAGTGGAGCCTGTTTTCCTATGGTTTTTCCAGGCCTGGTGCCTGGCACGACAACTGGAGATAATGTCGGCAGAGACCCAGAGGAGGTGGGATACCCTTACCCTTTTGTTTCTCATAGGGGCGTGGAAGTCCCACACCACGAGAAATTGCTGTATGAACATGTCAAATGCTTGACCAAGGGTGGGTGCCAGCTTGAAGAACGACCAGTCGGCAGAGGCGAAATCATTTAGCAGGGTGGAGAGGCAGAGGGACTTGTAAGACTGGGACCTGATTGACCTGGGTGGTAGGCTATTAGTGGGTCTGTGCACTTTTCTGATTACGTATATCAGATGGTGGTCGCTCATTGAGTCCGGTAGTAGGCCGGCTTTAGAGACCCTGTGTGGATGGGTTGTGAGAGCCCAATCCAGGAGGGAGTGGTTTTGGGATTTGGTGTTAAGGCATGTGGGTTCCACAATCTGTTGTGAGAGGTTAAGGGCTTTGACCCTGTTGCTGAGTTTTGAGCAGCCTTTGTCTAACCAGTTGTAGTTAAAATCCCCGAGGATGTAGAGCTCTCCAGCAGTGGCCAGGTTTTTGAAAGTGGCCAGGAGGTCAGTGATGTTATTTGCTGGGGTTGCAGGGGTGCAGTATAACCCTGCCACGTACACGGGGGCGGTATGCTGGAGGACAAGTTTGATCATCCTGGTTTCGATAAGTGGGGGGCATGGGAGCTGGACAGGGGTGAATTGTAGCATGTTGGATATAAACGTGGCAATGTCCCCCCCCTTTCTTTTTGCCTATTCTGTCATGCCGGAGGACTGTGTAGCCTGGCATGGCTACTTCTGAGTCATTGTGCTGGGGTTTTAACCAAGTTTCAGACACAACGCAGATGTCGGGTTTGAATGTATGCGTGGTGACTTGCAGCTCCGGGATTTTATTCAGAAGGCTGCGGATATTGAGATGAATTAGGCTAAGCCCCTTTGGCAGTTTTAGATGGGCAGGGTGGGTCTGAGGTCCAGGGTTGGTTTCAACATCGCCTGCCAGTAGGAGCACCAGGGTAAGGTATTGTAGGGCAGTGGACCATCTATTTTTTGACTTGGATTTGGGGAAATGGCGACATGGGGACATGCAAGAGGTAGCCTTTGCAAGTCTGCTTAGGGCATCTAGATGCAGGGCGAAGGATGGCGGGGAGATGGAGGGGCATGTGACCCATCCTGGGTGCAGTTTGTGTGCAGAGCACTCTTGGGGGGTATTTAGGGGGTGGGGGTCAAGACAGAGCTGTAAAATAGGAACGGGTTGTTTTTGGGGAGCGTGGATGGTGGGAGCGACACGAGGGGAGCAGCCATAGTTAACAGGGCCAAAGTAAACAGGAGCATGCTTTTTGTATTTTTTTTTTTTTACTTCAATAAAAAACCAGGCTGAGAAAAATGCTAGTGGCCACTACTGGTGAGATCTTATAACCTACAGATCAGAAAGTGGGCTGATGGATTTTAGAGCATCACCTGACCTCTCACCTGACCTCTCAGATTCCTATAAATTGTAGTGTCGACCAAGGGTGGTGGGGAGCCAGCGCACAGCGCCGGTGGGGCAAGACCTCTGCAGCAGCACAGCAGATCCAGGAGACTCGGTGCAGGGCCAACGGCTTTCGCAGTCCACAGGAATGGCACCAGGTAGGATAATTTGGCCTCAATTACCTGGTGAGCCGGTAGCAGAAATTCGGGGGGGAGGTTCCTTGTCCTGGTTTCTTGGGAGGGTTTCTGAGCCCCTCACGACCTTGTAGGGATGGCTGGGGAGGGCGGCAGTCCCCTAGCCTCTTGGACCCACTGTGAGGAGAAAACGAACAGGTAAGAGGTTATTTATAGAGCAGGATTGTAACTTGATATAGGCAGCAACTTGTTGATTTTAAACAGTGAACAGTAGTGCAAGCCGCCTTTCATTGGATCAGGAGTTTGGTACCTGGGTAATTTGACCCCACAAGTGGAAATTATTTTTTGTGTCTCCTGTCCCCAAGTTAATGCCCCGACCGAAAATTGAGTTGGCGACCCGGTTTTTGTGCGAGTTTCCCACCCCTAGTATTGGCTTCCCTTACAGTAGTGACCTCAGGGGCAGGGATAACTTAAGAACAGCTCAGGCCCTTGCCAAAGGGTCGCCTTTGTTAGTTTAAGCCCGCGCTACTGTGAGCTTGCTGGGCAAACACTCCAGGTAAGATGGCTGCCGCTTCTGGCCACTTAAGAGGCCCAGGTGCTTGCAGCAGGAGCGGAGCGGGGTGTAACAAACAGTACAATAAATAAATCCAACCTGCTTCTTTAAGGTAACAGCTAGAAACTGTATGTAAAGTACAGGGTAGCCTTTAAGGAATCAAATGTTGCACTCGTTTACAGCATACAGCCAACCTGCCTGTTAAGGTAACAGATAAAACCTTATAAAAAGAACAGCCAGCCTGCTTATTAAGGTAACAGTTGAAACCATCTTAAAAAATATACAGCCAGCCTGCTTCATTAAGGTAACAGTTAAAACCGTCTAAAAATACAGGATTTCCTAAATTTTAAAAGCAACAAAAAAACGGTCTCCACATGTCTGCCGAGACCTCTGCAGCAGCACAGCAGCTCCAGGAGACTCGGTGCAGGTCCACAGGAATGGCACCAGGTAGGATAATTTGGCCTCAATTACCTGGTGAGTCGGTGAGTTGGTAGCAGAAATTCGGGGGGGGGTTCCTTCTTGTCCCGGTTTCTTGGGAGGGGTTCTGAGTCCCTCACGACCTCGTGGGGATGGCTGGGGAGGGTGGCAGTCCCCTAGCCTCTCGGACCCACTGGTGAGTCAGTGAGTCAGTAGCAGAAATTTAGGGGGTTCCTTCTTGTCCCGGTTTCTTGGGAGGGGTTCTGAGCCCCTCACGACCTCGTGGGGATGGCTAGGGAGGGCGGCAGTCCCCTAGCCTCTCGGACCCACTGGTGAGTCGGTGAGACGGTAGCAGAAATTCGGGGGGGGTTCCCTTCTTGTCCCGGTTTCTTGGGAGGGTTTCTGAGCTCCTCATGACCTCATGGGGATGGCTGGGAAGGGCGGCAGTCCCCTAGCCTCTCGGACCCGCTAACCATCCCCTCTCCCTCAACCCTGCTCATTCTATTTATCCTAGCTTTCCTATCATTTGCTCAATACATCAAGCGTATACAGTATATTGCATCTACCAGTGTTACGTTTATAAACCTACCTTGTATTGCCTGTACACTATAAACCAAATGTTCCTTAACAGTACATTTCTTTACAATTATGTATCTTTCTATGTAATTCCTTTCTTGAACTTTGTGTGCACTTTGAATGCTTTTAACCAATGTTGCCTTATAAAGTAATGTTTTTTTGACTGTGTACATGCTTCAGGACCTCCTTGTGAATTAGCTTGCTCAATGGAGTCTTCTTGCAATAAATTTGAACTTGAACTTGGATCGTTGGGGTCCAAGGAGGTTTTTTAAAGAGTAGTCAAATGATCGCCTCCTTAAGGGGTCTGGAAAGACTCCCCTCTCCAAGAATCTCCATACAATTTCAGCTATGATTGGGCAGATAATATCTACACACCCCACTAAAAGGGGAGTAGGGCCCGGATACAAACTACAATAGGTTTGGCGCAAAGTCTGGACAATTTTCACAATCTCCATGAATTCCGGTCAGCTGAAGTCCGTCCTGACAGACTGGGTGCTTACTACCTCCCATCAACCTCCGCAACACCTCATAGAAGGAGCCAGACTGTTTCCAGACCTGATGTTGGCAACCTTGTGTGCAAAGAACTGAGCTAACTCATCACACTTAATTTGTGAAAAAGCTCTTCCGGACCAGAGACAGGTTGGATTGTACAATCTGTCAACAGTTCAGTAAAGTTGAGCTGGTCCATTCTGCACAGCAGAAATCTCCCTAGACAGGAACTCTGCCTTCTTACGGGTGATTTCTGCTTGATAGCCCCTATAGTGTTCCATCAATCTGAGCCTGTTGGCATCCAGGCCAGACTTCCACCATGCTCTCTCCAGCCTTTGACCAATCCACTTCAGCTCCTTCAAGGACCCATCATACCAAGGAGACCTTGTGCGAAGAGTGGGTGGTCGAACATGAACAGGAGCAATCAAGTCCAAGGCATCTCACACTGTCTTATTATAGGCTAGTACAAGGTCCCCTGAGCTTGTGCTTTCATCTAGCAATCTTGATAGGTCCAGAACTGCTGACAGACCATCTGTGGTAACACTCTTTAAAAGGCGGTTCCGGACCATCTCCAAAGGGGTAGGTCCATTTGGGGGGGGGGGCCCGAAACTGAACCCTATGGTGTGATAGCCAGACCAACTAACTGGTTCCACCCCCAAGTCAGAGATCTCCATTCCCAGGAGGAACAGCAGATCCAATGAGTGACCACCTATATGGGTAGAGGCGGTAACCACCTGTGTAAGGCCCAGCATTGCCATTAGCTGGAAGATTTTGACCAAACTGTGAGAGTTCATCTTCGACCCAGTCATTGAAGTCTCCCAGAATAATCCATCTGGGGGACTCCAATACCATGTTGATGATGAAGTCTGCAATCTCCTGCAGGAATAAACCCCCATCACTTGGTGGATGATAAATGAGGAGTATCCTGCAACCTACACCCTCACTCATGATACACTCAAAGGATCTGGTGGTCTCACTGGAACATCCACAAAGCCCAATTTGGTCTTAAAAAAGATGGCTACACCCCCACCCCATGATCCAACCTTGGGCGGTGAATCACCAAAAACCCAGCTGGAACTGTAGAGGCCAATACTGGGCTTGCATTTTCTTCCAGCTAGGTGCCGGTGATGCATGTGCGATATACCATTTTAACAAGATCAGCTATAATAGCTGTTTTGTTTTTGATGGATTTGGCATTACATAACACCACCTGGGTTGGATGGGATGCTGAGGAAGACCTCGATTCCTGTCCAGTAATAATTGCTGGGCTCTTGGGTATGGGAACAAGACAGGTATTACCCCTGTCCTGGCACCATTTAGCCCCAGGGCATCACTTGGTCTCTACCACTCCAATTCATCCCCCCTTTCCTTTATTCCCCCAGTTCTCACCCTCTCCCTCTGTCTCCTGGCAATCCCAAGGGATTGACAACATTTGTAAATCTCCATTGATAAATAAGGGCAGTCAAAAGGGTGTAATTCCCTGACCCTGGTGGGGGGGATACTGCCTGACTGTCTTGTTGCCTCCCCAGCACATTCTAAAACAATGACTAACACCCAACTTATTTAACCCACCCAAATCAAAATAAATATAAATTAACAACCCAAAAATAAGTAAATTATACAACCAAAAAATTTACACAAATCTGTAAACAGAAATCAAATATAAATCAAATGCCAAACATGGTGGCGGCTATCACCGTCCGCCTCTCAAACTCCCCAACAAGCAGAAATTGGGGGTTCCCAATCCCCCTGTCAGCATGCCCCCTCCCCAGTTCAATTTGATGATGGGGGAGCCCAATCCCCATTGGCATAATGGCCTCCTACTAATTATATTTGTGTGCTGACTGGGTGCCTAATCCCCCCCGGCATCATGCATCCTCCCCAAACAGACACACGTTTTTGTGCCGACTGGGGGCCCAATCCCTGTCAGCTTCAGTACCCCTCCCCAAAAATACAGGTGGCACCCTGGGAGCCCACCCCAGTGTGCCAAAACACACCTGCAAAAAAAAAACTGGCCTGCATTGTCTTTATGTTGTTTTTTTTTGCCTGTAAAATGAGAAAACGGTCCCTTGACATGTCCAGTGCCTGTCCCCCAACCTGCACCCACCCTCTGCATACCCCACCTCCCCACACCCCCCTCACCCTATATTTACCTCTGGAGCCTGGCACGACAATCTTTGGTGGAGCGAGAACACGTCTGCACTCTTCAAAGCTGACTGCGAACTGAAGAAATGACGATAAGCTGTATAATGGCATCAATGGGGGCTTTTCCACTTAGGTGCATATCTTGGCCATTTCTGACTTTTGGCACCAAATTTTTTAACATGGAGTTCTTGGGACCCCACCTCATGAATTCAGTCACTGTCATCTTGTTCTGTCCCAATAGGTGATTTCACAGTCACTGCATGGAATTACCTTTCACGACTGAGTAATGAAACAGTGTCACTGTTCATGAGGGGGCTCCCAAAAAGCCTATGTTGCAAATTTGATGAAAAGATTCAAAAAAGCAACTGTTATGAGCATGCATTGTGCAGTTTCCATGCATGCTCATAACTTTGAGAATTTTTTATATTTTTACTCCAGATTTTCAACATTGTCATTTTTTCACACCTCCTTAAGAACAGGCCAGCTGCTATTTTCCACATCTTGCCCAAAATGTGTTTTCGCACATCCGGCACACAGTGGCGCAGTCACTATAGGAAAACAATGTTTGGGACAGATTAAGAAAATCAGTGACACTGTTCATGAGCAGAGGTCCCAAAATGCCAATGTTAAAAATATGGTGACAAAATTCCACAAAATGACTATGTTACGAGTGTGCATTGCGCAGTGTCCACGCACAGTCATAACTTCAAGAATGTTTAATATTTTCACTACAGATTTTCAACATTGCCATTTTTTCACACCTCCTTATGAACAGTACAGTTGTCATTTTTCACATCCTGCCTGAAATGTGGGTTTGTACATCTGGTGCACAATGGTACGGTTGCTGTGAGAAATCAACGTTCGGCACAGATTAAGAAAATTATAGTGCCTCAGTTAATGAGCAGAGGTCCTAAAATGTCTGTTAAAAATCTGGTGAAAGAATTCTAAACAATTACTGTGTTACGAGTGTGCATTGTTCAGTTTTCATGCGCTCTTGTAACATCGAGAATGTTTAATATTTTCACTCTAGATTTTCAACATTGCCATCTCTTCACACCTCCTTATGAATGGTGTAGCTGTCATTTTTCACATCCTGCCCGAACTGTGTTTTTGCACGTGTGGCACAGATTGGCACGATTACTGTGGGAAGTCATTCAGGACAGATTAACAAAATCTCAGCACCACTGTTCATGAGCAGAGGTCCCAAATGTTTTAATAAGAAGGGGTCACAAAAAGGCCATGTTGAAAATTTGGATTGCAAATACCAACAAACACCTGGGGCATGATGGTTTCTAACCATAACGTCCCACCTTGTACAGACTAACGGGCATCAGGGGTATACCTTTGGATTGTCATCTGTAATGCTTATGCCATTCTACCCCAGCCCTCACCTTGCAGCCACTGACAGGCATCAAGGTATGTCTTGGACTCTTAGGCCCCAAAGTTCGCCCCATTCTCCTATTTTGCACTCATCTCAATGTATTTCCTTATGGAATGGGGTGAGCGTAAGTCCCGATGACCCAAAGGCACAATGCAACACTTATCAGAGTCTTCAGGGTAGGCTGAGGTGAAATGGCATGAGTGCTATGGCCGATGGCCCAAAGACGCACCTCAATGCCTGTCAGTATCTGCAGGGTGGGGTGGGGTTGACAGTGGTTCCATACTTCACTGTCATTCCTATTATGCATCTTTCTAACTCCTGCACTACCAGTGCCAATGTCCACAAGATGACATTTGGCATTGACAAATGCTTGTTATAATTTAGAATGTCCCTCTGCTTGGGGGAGGGTGCTCATTGGAGCAAGGTGGCAACATGTACGTTTCAGTGCTAAACTATAACGCGATTGCTTTCATTGTTTTTCTTGCACTATAACTGTTTTAAGGGGCTCAAATACATGGTCAAACCCATAGACAACTACTGACAGTAAAATACTACTGCTTAAAGTTTTTCACCCCAAATTAGCAAATGTGACTGTGACTCTAGGGGCAGTTGCCTCTTCAAGGACTGTCAAGACTATGACTTCTCCCTCTATTTGTCTGCCTGTCTATCTATGTATGTAATTATCTATCTTTCTACTAATTGCAGCTATCACTATTTTTATCTATTTGTAAAACAAACCTGCATATCGCATTTGCCTGCACTCTGAGCACATACTTGCGATACAGTGCATTTCTGTACGCCACTCCTGCAGAGACCTTATACTGTTCTGATATTCCCGCTATCACAAGCATAACTACCTTAACCTTACCAACAGTGACCCTTCTGAAAGTTACTATCACTTTTTCTCTCTTAACAGAGTAATTACACCTGACTGTCTCACATCAACACATTGCTTAAATATTACTTATATCATCTCATGGACAAAACCCTTCTTCCTCTATAAAACTGTGTAAACAATCCCAAGACTGAACATATGTCAACCATTACTTTTTCCATGTACTGCCACCTACTGTACCTGTCAAACCTATATTGCTTACCATTCCTTCCACTGAAATGTACACCTCCATATATTTTCCTAATAATGTATATGCCTTCCTTAGAATAGCAAATAAAACAAAGCTTACTACTTACAAATCATTGTGTTGTTTCTCCATGCCTCCTTAGCAATTCCACACAACCTCATTAACTTCATTATGCAGCAGTAGTGGATCTGACCAGACTTTGTTTGAATGTTGCTGCCACTCAGCAGCAGCTCTTCACTGAAACTGGCTTGTTTGAACAGGTAGTGAAATTAGGGTTACAAAATAGCTCATAACTTTAAAATGAAGTAACACAGAAACCTAATTTTTAGTATGTGATTTATTGGGGGTATGCTTGTAGCACTTTTGGCCAGAGTCCTTCTTTAACATTCAGTGTACAAGACCAGAAAGAAAAGGGCATAAATAGGTGGAACCACTGGTGCCTTTATGTCCTAAATGTAGATTCCTCCTTTGTATCATAATGTATGGAAATATATAAAGCAGACATGGATTAGAATAAGTAGGAACTGGTACACAAATACAGTTTATCTTGTTGACTGAGAGGGAGACGACACACTTACTCCTGTTATGCCTGGGTTACTACAGGTACTGTATGCATTGCTACTGTGAAACAACAAACAGCACCTTTCGTGCCGCTAGATCTAGCATCTGCACAAAAACAGGACCCTCATCTGAGGCCAGTATTCAAATTCCTTGACAAAGAAACTGAGGAACCCCTCCCACCACGCAGTCCCTACAAGTGAATTAGAGATCACCTTCACCTCTGCAGTGATAATCTACTCATATGGTATCATAACTCCTGCAATTCTGAGAAATTGTGGGTAATTCCTGGACAACTGAGAACATATTTTATCCATCAAGTGCATGACACTCCTACTGGAGGGCACCAAGGAGTGGACAAAACCCTAGATAGACTATCTACTTTTGAATGGTTGTCACACATGAAACATGATGTGGAACACTACATCAATAATTGTTTGATCTGTGCACAGAATAATCCAACTTTGGCCAAGAAAAATGCCAAATTGTTACCCCAGAGGCACTCGGGCCCCTGGAATTCCATCCAAATCAATTACATTGGACCACTCCCAATAACGAAAAGCAACAAGTTTGCATTGGTGATCACTGATATGTTCTCTAAATGGGTAGAGGCATTCCCAACGAAAAATAACACTGCAAAAATAATTGCCAGGGTTCTGGTTAAACAACTTTTTTCCAGATGGGGTCTCCCCTTTAAGGTAGACTCTGATTAAGGTTCGAGTTTTACAGGTGAACTGATGCAAGAAACTCTGAAACTCCTAGGAGTCAGTCAGAGGTTTCACATCCTTTACCACACGCAATCATCAGGGCAGGTGGAAAGGGCAAACAGGTGGATCAAGCTTATGCTCTCCAAATTTTTAAAGGACAGCCCCAAGAACTGGGATTCCTTATTGCCTTTGCTTCTTATGGCAATAAGGGCTACACCCTCGATGAGTATGAAATGTATCCCATTTGAGGTCATGAACGAAAGGTTGATGAGATTACCAGAACATCTACTTCTGAATTTGTGTGCTCCTACTGATAAAGTATTAGTAGACAAATATGTCCAAAAACTGAAACAAGATATCCAACTAATACTCTTGTTTGCTGCAAAACAATTGGGCAAGGCCCAGCAACAGTCAAAGATACAATTTGACAAGACAGTCCATGATGTGGACTGGCAGGTAGGAGATCAAGTGATGGTTCTCAGATTTGCTGCTCCTACCCATGCTTTTGAAAACAAATGGGAAGGTCTCTGTCCTATTGTCAATAAGCTCAGTCCTTCAGTCTACCAAGTTAGACTGCCACATAATAAGAAGCTCACTGACAAATGGCTACATCCCAATCAGATGAAGTTATATAAAGGAGATTAAACTACTTTTCCTAACCCCACAGGGCGGAATAGTACAAAACTAATCATGTTTTTCTTTCCTTTTTTTCTCTTCTAGGTACCTGACTGAGATGGTGACCCGACACCTACTCCTTTATGGAGTCTTTTTCATGACCTCACATTGTATGGTCTATCATAAATCTCCCCATGACCCTGATTCTGGGGTGTCCAACATCAACGTCCGAACCAATGAGGCGATGCCTCATGGAACCCAAATTGTTGTCACAAGTCCAAAGATCATTGTTCAGGAGGGTGAAGAAGCACTACTAAATGTTATGGTTACCACCTCGGATCCAACCAACCTTGATATTGTATGGCATACAGATCACAATGGAAAAAAATTACAAGTAGCCCACCTGGTTAATACAACTTTTGAAGGATTGCCCAATACCAAATTGGCACCTAACGGTACTCTTTACATCCATCATGCAAACCCCTCACATTCTGGTCTGTATAACATTACAGCTTGGTTTGATCCTAGTTCATGCAATAATTTAAAAAATCATGATGATCAAAATTCTGTAACTTACTTTTTCTGGCACATTCTAGTATTCCACTAGAAGTTATACCTAAAATTATATCTGTTGGGGATCAAGATTGGTTTATCAAGACAATTGATTATCCCAAACAAACACCGGGTCTGCCCGGTGGCTTAATTGCTAGTTGCTTAGCAGGTGTCTTGATTAATAATGTGCAGTTCACACACTTTTCCTGTTCTTTTACACCTCTCATTGTGGGACACGAAATTGTTTGGTTTACGTTCAAAAACAAATGTTTCAAGTTTTTTTCACATTTTACTTACTGATCTTATTGCTGCGTATCAAACATGCATTAGTGACCCCCTAACTGGGATTCTTAGCACTGAATTTAGGGGAGTCCTAAGACCCCACCCTAAATCTTCTGTAAAAAAAAGGTAAACTGAAATGTTATAAACGTTTTGATATGACATCGGCTGGTGCAGCTACCGGCACTGTCACTGGCATCTTTGGTTCTGGTATGTCTACTTGAAATAGGGCTGATATAGCCAGTTTGAAATCCAAAATGTCTAAAACTGATGATGCTTTTAAATATAACATTCTTCCACCACTGTTACATGGTGTAGATGGTCTAAGCCAGGAAGAACGTTTCACAGTTTATAATATAAAAGAAATATTTAAAGGGTTTGAGGACACAAGATTAAAAATTAATCAACTGATTTACGCTCACAACAAGGAAGCAGAGAAGCATTCTATTGGAAGGGAAATTTTATGTACTGTGTATGGTTCCCATATCAAAACTACAATTAAGGGATTGTTACTTAATCTGGAATCTAGACGTATTCCGGATCTCATCCATGATAAACATATCGGATGATGGTATTGCCCACAATGTTCCTCTATGTCATATGTAGCAATATGTTTGACACAAACTTTATCTATGCAGTTATCAACAGCATGAAATCTGGGATATATAACCCCACACCTGAACATTTCTCCATGCTTTGCATCCCGCTCATGCTTGATCCAGGATGCACTTTATGTGACATTTACCATCTCCTTACTGAAATTTGATTCTTCATCAGTGATTTTTGACCATCTGGCAACTGTCCATTCTATTGGTCATCTTGATGGTAATATTTATCATGAACGTTTGGATCTTCCTCCATTGTTGGTGTTCCACCCTATACTCAATGTCTGGGCTGCTCCCCACACTAACTGCTGTGCCTGGAAAGGGTATCATCTTCTCTGCAGATGTAATGTCTTTGATGTCATCCACCCAGTTTTTGGTTATTCACCAATAAACTTAGATTGGTCGCATGCCTCTGATTTGGATCTTCTGAACAATGAAACTTTAAACGTCTCTTTATGGCACTTTGGTATTAATACTGATGCTTTCGCTCCTGTTGATTCTTCTTTTGACACTAAAAACACAATCGATTTATCCCTGGAACTAATTTTGGCACATGGATTGTGGACAGGAACATTGACCTTGTTTGTCCTGTTCACCTTCGCAAATGGATTATGCCGTCTGCTAAAGTGACTTATTCATCCAATGGAGAATTTTGTGTTGCATCCAACCTAAAAACATTCTGCTATCGTAATAAACATTGTAACATTCTTCAACCAAACTTTTCTCACAACTAGTCTCCAAACTATTATTGATCACACGGTAATTACACCTGTCTGTTCTATGGAAATGGACATCATTGAGTCTGACCCAGACTATTTGAATGCTTTGTATCAATATGTGCCTATCTTTAATGTCCATGTAGGACCTCTAAATCTGTCTCTTCAATCCCTTCTCAATTGTAGTGATTCTCAATTGATTTACTTTAGTAATGATATTTTAATTAATGATGATATTGGTTTCTTTTTAGACAATCCCTTAGTTAAATTTACATTTAAAATGTTTATCATTCAGTTCTGTTTGACCATCTTCGAAATACTAACTCTTTGCTGTCTTTGTCGGACCCTCAAACACCACCAAAGGCAACTAGATTTCCTTTACAACTCCCATACCTTGGGCTTATAAATGAAATAAGATATACCATTACTACACCTAACCTTCTTCTTTTTGTTATGTTGCCCTTTGAGCAAGGCAACAAGGAGGGGGCTGTTATGCCTGGGTTATATACCACCAACTGACCCACATGTAACCGTAACCTTATATTGCTGCATGTATTAGTGCTTTACACAGTCTTGTAATGTTTTACTGTTTTATTACTTAGGTTAGTGTTCTTTATTATATTTGATATGCTTATAGTGGTCTAAAATATATTTACCTATATGTTATGCTTCTGCCATATATATATTCTGCTATACTCATAATCACTCATCTCCAGTAGTTTTCCACTATTGTGACATGTAGTGTGCTTTTCTGATTATGTTGCATATATTTCCAGACAGTCTGAAAATAATAGATAACTTATTCTAGCTGAGCTAGCATTTTCTAAGATATATGCCAACCATGCACTCTTGCTTCCTGGGGTTCACACTATTACACTCTGTATACTACATACAATTGTATTTGTCTGCCTTTTCCAAATATGGCATTTTTATTAGCAGAGTATATATGTAACTGCCAGCCAGTCCCTCCCCAGTCCCTGAGATCTTAGTGTTCTTTCCATACGTTTGTTCGTTTCGTGTTTAGATTTATTTAGTACATGTAACCCCAGGGCTGACTGGTAAAAATCATCCTTTTTGTAACTCCTTGTTACATGCTTTGGCATAAGTATGTAATAAATATTTTCTTTATTACTTGTTTGCCCTGTGTTTTCCTTACTCAGCACATGCATACAAGAACCTGAATTATAAGCATGATTTATAATTAACACTCCGCACAAGATATCCCTAATCTCATGATAAATTATAAAGAGTGTATGAAATGTTCTTGCTAAACTATACACAATATTTTGAACATGTAGTGATTTAAATGTGTAAATAAATATATGATGTTTGTTTGAAAATACAATAAAAATTAAGTATAAAAAGGGTACTGAACATGTAGTCCCTGGAGGACAGGAGAGAGAGGGGGGACATGACTGAGACCTTCAGGTACTTGAAAGGGATAAATAAGATAGATAGGGAGGGTCACTTTAAGCTGAGTGGCAATCATAACAAGAGGAGGCACAGTCTTAAGCTGGAGGTGGGAGGTTTAGGAGAGTTCCACCATGTCTTGACAGACCAGTACAGCAAGACAATTTTGCAGATGGCACAATGGCAATCACATTGCCCAGCAAATGTGTCAACTGACCACCATGGCACCCCATGCACTGTGGAACTTTAGACTGTTTACAAAGGGCTATGCCCCCCGCACCTCCTGGACTTATATATAATCAACTCCGGGGAGAGGGATGGTTTCCTGGGGAGAGCAGCCAACACTGGGAGTCACTGTATCTGCACAGTGCTCTGACAACCCATTCAACACTGTGGATGTCAAATGGGTTGTTGTCACTGTGTTGGTTTCACTGTATGGATGGTATACCATTTAGGAGGGAGATTAGTAAGCACCTCTTCATGGAGAGGGTGGTGGACACTTGGAATGTGCTGCTGGAAGAGGTGGTCTTATTGAAGATGGTGGGCAGCTTCAAGAGAGGCTGGAATAGGCATAGAGGAAGATAAGGATCATGGGTAGGAAGAATGGAAAGGATGGGAGGAATGGGGAGGGGGCAGGGTCAGTAGCTCAAGCTGTGGACTTTGCAATTCAAGCAGACTAGATAGACCAAATGACTTTCTTCTGCTGGCTTCTTTGTATGTTTGTATGTAGGTTACAAACTTGATGGAATTAATATACAATCTTGTAAATTACATTTTGATTAATGCTAAGAAGTTGATCTTGCAGGTCTGGAAAATCTGGCATCTCCAAGTTATGAGGCTCTATCAAACTTAATGGTCGACTCAAGTAAAACTGACTGCACTCACTACTGTATAGTTAACAATAGTCATAAATTTGAAGCTATGTGGTGCTCTGCTTTGGTGTGCTGATGATGGGGTCACATGACCCTAAAATGTCAACAGAGAAGTGATGCAATCCAGGTAGTTCTGGAGGAGGCATGAGCCTCACGGAAGCTGGGGAGTGAAAATTTTGAATGAGCCTGAATCGCACTAGTGTTCTCGATTTGCATGTAGTTGTTGCTTTAAGTTCCTTGGGATATGAAATCACCAGGAATACAGCTGGAAAACATGGACAATTCAAAAAGAAAAGGATGTTCAAATATCAGCAGCTGAAAATGTGGTTTATTCATGTTAATGGATTTAAGCAACTGAGCCATGAAGACCAGCTAATGGGCAAAGTTCCTGGGTGGGAATGACATTTTTGCAATTATTCTTCAATACTGACTTTTTCAAAAAGTGACTTTTGGTTTCAAGCCTTTAATGAGTTGGCACCTAGATATGATTAAAGTCATGTCTTATACTTCTTGACACTGCACTGAATTAAAACATCAAGCATTAAACATTAAAGTTTGATACTTTAGAAGAATTAACTACTTCCATTTATTCTGTGTGCTAATAGACTGACTACAATTTGTGTGGCTTTTTGATACTATTGAATACCTGCCATTTGAGCACCAGAAGACCCCTTGAATCATCATTTTGATTTCTTAAGCACAACCAATTATCTTTTTGCTGTTACAAACTGTTCTGCCTCTGGATCATGTACTGCTAGGCAGTGATTGGCCTTTTTGCTTGCCAGAACTGTGATCGGAATACACAGATGCTCATGGGCCTGGACTTCCTGGACCTGAATCTAGTGCAGAAAAGCCCCGCTTAGAAGCTGACCAGTTGGTTGTGGAGTTCACATCAGTGCAGAAGAGGCTTTGAGGCAAACCCCCCAGTAAACTAGCTTTGAAGCACCCTAGCAAGCCACTCAGAGTAAGACTGTCCTAGACAACCAAATCAAAGTCTGGAGAGCCTTCAGGCCAGGACAACACCGATATGGGCTGCTCCAGCAGCAGTCCATCCATGTGGGTCCTGTGCAGACATTGATCCATGGCATCAGTTTCCTGGTTGCTGACATGTGTGAACATGTATCAACTGATAAGCTGCCACTGACATGTCTGAAAGAGTAACAACTGACCGGTACCTCAGGCATTGAGATCTGTGGACTAGTTTTCCTACCAGACTCAGGACAGGAAAAACATTTCTGACTGGCCAATAGAAAAAGCCATTATTTCAACCTATGTGATTGAGGTAGGGCACATCCCCCTGCTTCTTGCCCAATTCAGCATCACTCTGGCTCCTGTTGTCCTGCCACCAATCACTCTTCCATGGGCATCTTGACCTCCTGATGAATAACCATCCCATGTTTTACTGATACCTTAAGCAAGAAAAAGACTTTCAAGAGCAAAAATTTGGCATAACTGCTAATCCCATGGGGAACAAATAGCTGAACATGGTGCCCCTGGGTCACAAATCTCCAGCTGTCTTGTGAGACTGGAGAATCTCTTGGCCTTTGTGTTGCACAGCTCTTTCTAAAGGGAAAAAAACAGAACTGGCTGATAAACCTTGTGTCTTCCTAATGACTAGCAAGAGTTGATTGCATGTGATGGATTTGCTGCCATGAAAAGAGAAACACGAAACTTGCACACTGTGGATAGTTACCTCTTCCACTAGCACCTGCACCTGCAACATGCTGATAAGAGAAACCTTCCACACTAAGATTGCTTTCCACTACTGATTGGGAATTGGAAATGGTCATGCCATGCTTCAGGCTATTCTGGATGAATATGAAGTCCCATGGTGCAGCCACCCCTCACCTTTGTGTCACAATACAGTAGGCAGACCAAGCTAACATACACAGAAGCAACAGTCTATGGATGAAGGACATGCCCATAATGCCCAAAGGACAAACTCAGAGTTGGTACCTCATTTGTAGATGTTGCAGCTGAGGTGCAGCATTGGCTGCATGCCCTGTTGCCTTTGTCCTGAACATCTGACAGGCAGCATGCCACTATAAGGTAAGTGGAGCACATCACGGCTCTGCATATACCTCATCTGGTACCAGAGCACACTTCCCACATCACAGATAAAAGGAATCCTCTAGGCAATGCAATGACACAGTTTAGTGCATGGAAGCTGCAACTTGGTCATGCTGGCTCATTTCAGAGCTATCATATACACAGTAATGGGAGGCTGTAAATAACACTGTCCAGAGTCTTGGGCAATTAACAATGGGGAAGAAACAAAAGGCTGCCACCTTCTATCACTGGCTACCCCTCTTCTCCTTGGAGAGGCATCTTCCTCATGACAGCTTGGCTCCATTCAGTCAGGATTATAGTTATACCCCCATATATCCTCCTCAAAATAGATGAGCCAATTTGCTCTGTAATGGCACACCTGGACCTGCCTGTAGGGACCCCTCCCTGAACAGAGGTATCCACATGGACTTGTGTGTCTTCATAGGATGTACCTGTGGATCACTGCTAGAGAATCCATAATATTCAGCACAAGAATAAACAGGGCAGGCATTGTGTAACTCAGCTTCTCCACTGTCAACAATAGCACAGGGTCACCCCCACCCCAGCTCAATCGTCCAGCTGGGAGGGACTGAAACAGACATATTGATTGGATTACATAGTGCGGACAACTTGAATAAAAGGCCTCCTAGTCCTACTGCAGGTCTTACATTAATTGTTATTGGACTGTGATAAGCTATGATGCCACTTTGAATACCTGAAATAGAAGACATTTTCATTGCTTATGCCAGAGTCTGCACCATACATCTTCTCAATCCTGTTCTTGGAAAGGAGATAGAGAAAAACATTGTCTGTAATATGCAGCCTAATACACTGGGAGGGCCCTGAACCTCCATCTGGCTAATCATATAACCCAGTGACACATTGTCATACTGTAACATGGGGACACACTGTCTTCTTTATTGAGTCTACACATTATCAAAATTCTCCATGGACACTAATCTTTTAATGGCCTACAGATGAATTACCAAGTCCTATCAAATCAGATCAGATGACAGATCAGTTTTATTACTTTGTATTTATTCTGCCATGTGCAGTAGTGTTTACAAGATTTGATATCTATGCAGTAGTGTTTTTAGTTTTTATTAGTTTATATTATCCAAGAATCATAAATCTATTTTTATACCATTCTGAGCTCACCACATGTCCTGTTCATTTACAAATGATAAGGACCTTTTATATGCAATCGGTTGTGAAGGAAAATATGAGTCATTTTACATTTGTTTATATTTATTTATTGATATTTAGGATTACAATTACCTTTGAACCAATGGTTCTTTTACAAAGGTTCCGCGTCACACAACTTAGCAGCTAAAAATACACACTACAGAGTAAACAAATCAAGAACAGACAATACACATGATTACAAAGGCTGTACAGGGTAAAAGTCATGAGCAAAGTAGCAGCATGTTACAATATAGAAACCAAGGTAGGGTACTTAATGAGCAGGTGCAAGTTTGGTGGAGGCAGAAGGAGGACACATGGCCAGGGTAAGGGGCCAGGACATAAAAAAGTAAAGGAGCAATGTAGTCAAAGATGATATTGTCCAGAGGGAAAGAAGGAAAGAAGGAAGGAAAGAAAGAAAGAGGCAAAGGTTGGGATGTATGAGGTGGGTGGGTATAAAGAGGAAAGGGAGCAAGGCAGTCAAAGATGACTTTGTCGGGTGGGAGAGAAAGGGAACAGAAAGTGTTGGGTGTTAGAAGTGGGGTGGGATGGGGAGAGCAAGTGTGGTCCAAGGAAGGACTTTGAGGCTATAGGCAGAGGGGGGAGTAGTGGGCTTCAGGAGGAGGGGAGGAGAGGAGGGTGAGGGTGAGGTGGTGGGATGATCGGGAAGGGGATTGGCTAAGGTGGTGGGGGATACAGGGAGGAAGACAGGGAGTAGTATGTATATTAAGTGGAAGGCTATTAGGGGAGGAAGAGTGTCTGAGAAGAATAGAGGGGTGAGACTACTTAGTGGACACAGTCACAGCAGCTAAGGACCGTAAGGTACTTCCGGAGCATGAGCTTGAAGGGGTCTAATTTAGTCTCATATGCAATATCAGGGGAAAGTGCATTAAGCCAGGTGGGAGCCCTTTAGCTAAAGGTACGCTGGACTTGTGAGGTTCTACAGAAAAGGACAAGGGATGTTTGTTTGGATGTACTATGGATATAGCATAAGTTATGGGAATGCTTAATAAGACGCAATGTAGCAGGAGGAGTTAGGCCCAAGTTAATTTTTTTGGCAAACAGGCAGGTTCAGTAGGTAATCCTGCCCATAAGGTTGAGCCAGTTTGCCTGCACATAAATGTTGCGTGTACTGTATGTGTACGTCTGTTGGCACCAGAAACTAGTCTACAGAATTTGTTTAGCGTGAGTGTAATTCTGTTAAGGGTTGTATCCATTGCAGCACCATAGATAAGTAAGCCATAGTCAATAATGGAAATGATAGAACTGACTACTACTAGCAGAAGGGTTTCTGGGGTCATACAATGCCTGTGCTGATACAGGACTCCTATTCTGGAGTTTACTTCTTTTGAGATCTTATTAACGTGCAGCACATAAGTTAGAGGCAGTTAAGAGTGATGCCAAAGTATTTAAACTCATTGACTTGTTCAAGGGCTGATTGACATTGTTGAGAATGTTTAGGCAGGCAGATTTATGTTTTATGTGGGATTGAGAAGAACATCACTTTTGTTTTTTGTAATTCATGAGAAGTTTATGTTAGGCAAACCAGGTTTCAACTGACAGAAAGTCGGCTTGCAGGGCATTTGAAAGGGCTGTTTTACATGATCCATGAAGCAATTGAAAAAACTTGAACCTGAATTCAGTGGACGTAATAAACAACTGATGTTCCAGCCTATTGTTATCACAAGTTGATGTCATCTGATTTTACCCCTCCAAGTATACACAATACCAAACTGGACACTTGTATTCAGAGTTTTCATTAGAGAGCCATTTGCCAGATCCTTAACAAACAAAAACAAATCTGCTGTAACCTCTACCTGTTAGAAGGGAAAGCAATACAATCACTGAAACCTAACCATAGCATTGTCGTAAGGAACACTGATAAAGGTTCTGCAGTTGTGATCCTAAACAGGGATGACTACTGTGTACTAATGAAGCTCACAGGCAATTAACAAATCTCATCTACAACAGTGAACTGGCTAATGCATCAAAGGACTATGGGACATTATCAGATCATTTCCAAAGTATGTCCAAGACAGAACAATCAATCTCATCCCTGATGACCCTAGACCTGGTGAATTCTAATTGCTGCCTAAGATTCATAAACCTGGAAATTCGGGGAGATCTGTAATATCTGAGAATGGTACCCGGGCAGAGGGAATCTCTAGTTTAATAGAAAATATTTTAAAACTGCTTTTCATGAAAAAGAACAGTTAAATTCAGGACACCACATACTACTTATATAAACTGTCTGGCTTTAGGGATTTACGGCCTAAGCCGCTATGGATGTGTACTCCCTTTACACTAATATCCCACATAAGGATGACATTTCTGCTTTTGTTAAATATCTACAAGAGAAAGAACAGCACCATGAAATTCACCTTTAAATTCTTTGCAAGATTTATCAATTTTATTCTGATCCACAACAACTTCAGTTTCAATGGTAAGGAGAAGAAGAATCAGCATTTATATAGCACTTTTCATACATCCAAAGCGCTTTACAAGCAATGCTAGACTGGTAGTGAAGTGACTGAATGTGTGGTGGCGGCCATATTGCACATCATCACCCACACACAGCCTGGATAATTGCATGAACTGGTTTATGGGAAGGGGAATGTTGGCCAGGACACCGGGAAAGTTCCCTACTCTTTGCGAAGAGTGGCCTGGGTTCTTTTACTTCCACCTGGACAACACCAGGATGGGTAGAAGGGACCTTGGTTTAACGTCTCATCCAAAGGACGGCACACCCCAGCAGTACAGCAACCCCCAATACTGCACTCGGATGCCAGTGATTTTTAGGTGCAAGTCCAATCCCGGTGTGGGACGAGAACCCACGACCTGGTCCAGAGGCGGATGTGCTACCAACTGAGCCATGCTGACACCTTATGTAAACATTATGTTCAAACCATGGGAACAGCAATGGGCACCAGGGTGACTCCACAGTATGCCAATCTTTTCATGGCACATTTGGAGGAGGATTTCCTAAAACAATACGTACACATAAACCACTTGATTACTTCCAATATATGGATGATTTATTTATAATTTGGACAAAAGGTACTTAAACACTCAAAGAATTTCATCAGGAACTTTACAACCCCCCCCCCCTCCTTCTATTAAACTTTCCCTGGAATACTCTGACATCAGTAGTTAGTAAGTAAGTGGTTAATTTGAAGAAAGGTTTGTGAAAGAACTCTTAAAACTGAAGGTGGACAAAGCAACAGGGCCTGATGGAATTCACCCCAGAATTCTAAAATAACTAAAGGGTGAACTAGTGGCACCACTGACTACCCTTTTTAACAAATTATGAGAGGAGGGTGTGGTACCTGAGGACTGGAAGAGGGTGGATGTGATTCCCCTTCACAAACGTGGGAGCAAGGCAGAGGCAGGAAACTACAGACCTGTTAGTTTGACCTCAGTGGTAGGGAAAATGATGGAATCACTTCTGAAAGAAAGAATTGTTGAGTACCTGGAGGCCATCAGGGCACAGAACCCAAGACAGCATGGATTCACAGTGGGAAGGTCATGTCAGACAAATCTAATGATTTCTTTGACTCGGTGGCCAAAGTAGCAGACCAGAGAGGGGCTGTGGATGTGGCCTTCTGACTCAGTCCCACATAAAAGATTAATAAACAAGTTAACCAGCCTGGGAGTGGGTCAGAGGGTGGTAACCTGGGTAAAAAAATTGGCTGGACAACAGGATGCAGAAGGTAAAAGTAAACAGAGTCCACTCCGAAGAAAGGAGGGTTACTAGTGAAGTACCACAGGGTTCAGTACTGGGACTGGTCCTCTTTAATGTCTTTATAGGTGACATTGTGGTGGGACTGGAAGGAAAAGTATGCCTCTTTGCAGATGACACAAAGATGTACAACAGGGCTGATACACAAGGAGGGGTGGAAAGGATGAGACGGGACTTGGCAAGGTTGGAGGAATGGCCAAATGTATGGCAGCTTAGATTTAATGCAAAGAAGTGCAAAGTAATGCACCTGGGAAACAAAAACCCAAGGGAAGTGTACACAATTGGGGGGAGTATTAACAACAACAAAAATGGAGAGGGATCCGGGGTAGTTATATCAGATGACCTAAAGGTAGGTAGGCAATGTGAGAAGGCAGTAAGGAGGGCTGGGGGGATACTGGGATGCACAGAGAGAGGCATCACAGTAGAAAACCATAAGTTGTTATCCCTCTGTACAGACAGTTGGTGAGACCCCATCTGGAGTACTGCGTGCAGTTCTGGAGACTCCATCTCAACAAGGACATAGACAGGATGGAGGCAGCCCAGAGGGGGTAACTAAAATGGTGCAGGGTTTGCACCAGAAGCCATATGAAGAGAGACTAAAAGAGCTTAATATGTATACCCTCAAGGAAAGGAGGGAGAGCGGGGACATGATAGAAACTTTCAAGTACTTCAAGGGAAGCAACAAAGTCTAACAGGGTACCATCTTTCAGAAAAAGAGATGTGCAGGAAGAAGGGGGCACAATTTGAAGATAGAGGGGGGACAACTCGGGGACAACGTGAGAAAGTATTTTTTCACAGAGGTGGATACATGGAACGGCCTTTCCGAGAAGTCATGGGGTCAAAAACAGTGGGGGAATTTAAGAATGCATGAGACAGACATAAGGCAATTCTAGTGGGAGGTAGGAGAAGGTAGGCTGTTGGTAAAACTAGGATCTGCAACTTATCCAGTAGGTAAGGAAATGGGCAGACTGGGTGGGCCAAGCGGTCCTTATCTGCCATCAAAGTCTATATAATTTCCTGGACACCGAAGTTACCATCAAAGATTGAACCTTATTTACAGGAAACCAACAGATAGAGGTGCTTACACAACAGCAATCACCCTAGGCACACAAAAAATCAGTAATATACAGTCAAGCACTTTGCTACCACTGACTCTGTTCAAGTGAAGAGGACAGAGATAAACACTTGGCCACACTAAAAATAACATTTATTGGGCAGGGACACTCCTCTAGAGAAATTGACAGAGCTGTGTAACATGTCATGCTTATGCCAAGAGAACAACTACTACAATATAAAGAAAAGACCACCACCAACTGAATACCCTTGGTTGTTACATACAATCCTGATCTGGAGCCCCTACATAAAATCATTATGGACTTTCAACCAATATTCAGTGAGGATGACACCTTAAAATGTATCTTCTGGGCTGGCCCACTGGTTCAGCGGTAGTCCTACTGCTTGAGACGCCACTGACTTGGGTTCAGTAGCAAGCCTGGTTTGCTGGAGGGCCGGCCAGGGGGAGAAGTACTGAGCACCCAATGGGCTGCTCTCATTCTCCATGAAGGGTGGGCTGTGGATCCCTTTGCTATACCACCACCTGGATGACCACAGGTGGTGGTGTAAGTCAGGGAGGCAGAGAACATAGGGAGGGCTGGATGTCAGCTGAGATCCATAGTGACAGCACGTCTCTGCATGCCATCAGCTCCTTGGACATCCAACATGCCGCTGTCTAGGGGGAGGAACCATAACAAGGAAACAACCCATGTCTGCACCAGGAGACAGGCCCCGGCACCTAAGGCAGGCATGAATAGACCACCCAACAAGCTGGACATTGGCTGGGAAGGGATAAGTTAGGGGTTCATCCCCTACCCCACCTGGGGGGGTTATCTGAGGCTGGGGTGGGGCCATCATGACACTGCCAGGCTGCCTTGGGAGTCCCTGAGGAAGGTGCAGACATGGTGACAGAGGGGGCATAAATAGCAAGTTAAAAAAAATGTATCTTCCAAGAACTACCTTTACTGTCTTTCAAACAGCCTCCTAACTTATCTATCCTGATTGTTGGAAGCAAACTTATACCTGGCTAAAACAATAGAACACTAGGTAGCACTGAACCTTGCAATAGTCCTAAATGTAAGTACACCTCCACCTCAGATTCTAACAACATCCCCCAATACAAACAATTCAAGCTATAGGAGAATTGTGCATGTACTGTACGTCTACAAACACTGTTTATTACATCCAATGCAAGAAATGTCCACATAAAGGTTGTGTGGCGGAAACTGGACAACACCATCAAACCCAAATGAACTCACATAAACATGACATTAAAATGAAAAATACTATAAAACTAGTGAGGTAACATTTCTCTCAATCTGATCACTCCATTTCTGACCTAATTGTCCTGGTTCTCAAGGAGCATTTCAGGAATGTACATTAAAGGCGAGCATATGAGGTAGAATTTATTTATCTTCTTAATACATTTAATTGTGGTATGAATATGAGCCGTGGTTTTATGACCCATTACACAATCTGAACTCCAACTGTTTTTTTTTTTTTTTGTGTCTCCACTTCATACACACTGACATACTGCTGTGTTGACCAGACACACACACACTGTTGTTCTTTTCAGGTAATTAGGAACTGATCAAATGAGCAAGTCACAGGTGCACTTGATGATAGAATGTGAGTGCAAGATGGCAGCCACACTGGGCTAGCTATCAGCAGGGAAGCAGCACAGCAGAGCAATTCATTTTAAATTGTTTTAAAATTGTTGTTAGACTGGTATTATACTGAGTTTTTACTTTAAAGACTCTTAAGAGCTTTAATAAGCTTAGCGGCAGCTAGAGAGAGTTTTTTAAGTGACGTAAAAAGGCTAGGCCATTTTCGTGTTCAGGGTTTAGAAAATACAAATTTGGATTCACTAACATTATTTCTTTATAGGTTTATGGAGAGTTGAGATAAATTAAGTAGTGGAGTCTCTGGACTGCCATGGTTACCTTATTGCTTGGGATCACCTCATCAAGTAAATGTAGACTGTGGCACATTGTGGAGTGGGGTATTTCGATTTGCCTGAGCGTTGTTGGGCAAAGGGAGTATCCCAGGAGTTTGAGGAACATTGTACCTGACCAGGCTCAGTTTTTTGGAAGTCGAAGTTTGTTTGTGGTCCATTGAACTGACTTGAGAGGAACTGTTAGTTTTCAAGGTTTGTATCGTCAATGGATTGTAGCCGGGATTTGCTTACAGTTTCTATTCAGCTCGTCTGAATTTTTGTCCCCAAAGAGGTTTTCAAACTCCTGTGTTGGGGCATTTGACTGGTGATTTTGGTGCTGTGGAGCGGGGGCCTTTCCAATCAACTGTGGTGGATTCTGGCTGGGTTTGTGTGCCCCTCAGGAGGTGGGGACTAGGCCTGCTGGAGAGCAGTGTAAGGTTTCCAGTTCTCCTAGGCCATCTAGAAGGCCTGCTGTGGTGATAGTGGCGGAAGAGGGGTGCATGATATTCTTGGTGGGGTCTCCTGTGGTGGTACTGGGATGTGCTACCTGTATTTCTGCCATGAGAAAAAAACATCTGCCCAGGATTAATAATCCATTAAATCACCTGAACTTGCAGTGGTGCATTGAGGAGGCTCCTACTTGGACCAAAACTGCATGGTCAGACCTTCCCTTGTCTTATACATTTTGGACCCAAACTGTATAGGGTAGTGAGAATTCCTATATTCTTACTCTTTTATCTATTTTTTTAAGTTGGTCATTTTCCTCAGCTTGGCCCCTGGTCTGCTATTGTGTCCAGGCATCTGATTTATCCAGCCACTGTCCACAGCATCCTGGCCCTACTTGGCCCCCGCTGTTATACCCCCATGGCTTACCCCCCCATGGCAGGGTGGTGGAGAGCCCTCCCCTGCTCTCTTCTAACCAGGACTGGATCCAGTATTCTGCACCGGTGCCTTCGGAGCCGGGCAACCCACCAAACGGCCATCAAGCCACTGCGACTGGTCACCATTTTTCCCTGTTTTGAATCCCCTCATGAGTGGGGCATGCAATGATGCCAATGGAAGGCATGCACATGCTTCCACAAGTGCTCCTTCCTGACGTCGAGCCCCAGCTCACCCCTTGCATTGGCCATGCCACTGTACCACCCCAACCTCTGCTAGGGGCCACAAGTGCATTGACAGTCACAAATCCCCCACTCCAGAGAGGGAGAGCAGTCCATCAGATGCTCAATCCCTCTACACCCCTGCTGACCCCCAATGACCCAGTTTCACTCCTGAACCTGGGTTGCTGGGATGGCGTAAGGTGTGGCATCTAGCTTCTCAACCCTCAGTGCCACCGGGCCAGCTCTAACTCTTTTATTGTAATTCTGTTAGTCCTTTCTAAGTCTATGTGAGAGGTAGTACTTGGAAGACCTCTGTGGTTTTATTTTCTGAAGAGGTGGGAGAGCTTCAGATCCAAATTACTGACATTTTGAGCCATCGGTGACTGCTCATTTTCAGTTAATTTTCTTGCTTGCTGCTGAATATATTGGTTATTATATATAGTAGTATTTTAGTTTAGTAATTTGTGAGTTATTGGCTGTTTATGTTTTAAGGATTGAATGGGACAGTGGTTATTGTGTGGGAGTATTTTTTGAGTGAGTGTTTGAGTGGGATTGATTTTTGTGTGATTTTGATTGTATCTGCCTTAAGAAATGTGCTGGGAGGGCCATAAAATGGTCAGGCACTTTTCCCCGTCCAGACTCCAGGACCTTTGTCCCTTTGTCTATCCCCCTTTGTCATCTGAGTCATACACTAGATGTCGCGCCCTGGGAATAGTCAGAAAGAGGAGAAGGGGGAGGACTGGGTCTGGAGGGGAATGGAGAACAGCGGTCAGATAGGGGTAGTGGGGACAAGGAGATGCCCTTGGGAAAAATGAGATTAGAACAGAGGTCCTCCCTGTCTGATTCCCATACCCCAGAGTACTGCAGGATGCAGGCAGGTGAAGTCTTCCTCGACTGCTCATTTCACTCAGATGGTGTTATGCAATGCCAGGTCTATTTGAAAGAAGACTGCTATTATAGCATATCTTGTTGGGACATCAGACTTGGCGTTCATCACCAAGACCTGGCTGGATGATAATGCAGGTCCAGTGTTGGCCTCGGCTGTTCCAGCTGGCTAATCGGTGATGCACTGTCTAAGGATGGATCATAAGGGGGAGGAGCCATCTGTTTTAGACCAGAATTGGGTCTTATTGAGGTGCCAGTGGAGTGCACTAGATAATTTGAGTGTATTGTGAGTGCAGGTGTGGGGTGCAGGATACTTCTCATCTACCATCCACCTAGAGATGGGAATGAATTCCTGTAGGAAGTCGCAGACTTCATCATTGATATGGTATTGGGATCCCCCAGATGGTTGATTCTGGGGAATTTCAATGCCTGGGTCAATGATGAACTCTCAAAATTTGGTTGTGACTTCCTCCAACTGACATCGTTGAGCCTCGCACAGGTTGTTACCTCTGCTACCCACATTAAAGATCACTCACTGGACCTGGTGTTCCTCATGGGGGCATAAGGCTCAGTTTTGGAGCTTCCCCTAATGGGTCTGCTCATATGGAGATGGTCCAGTATCACCCTTTGTGAGGCATGACCCCTGGTGGCCTAATGGCGGTGCTGGATCTATCAAGCCTGCCGAGGGAATGCAAGGATCTAGGGAACCTGGTGCTTGCCTATAATACGTCAGTAACAGAAGCCCTGGATTCCATTGCTCCTGTTCATGTTCACTCACCCTCCATTCAAGGTCTCCATGGTTTGATGGGACCTTGAAGGAGTTGAGGAGAGTGGGGCAAAGGCTGGAGAGGGCCTGGCGGAAATCAGGCCTGGAGGGTGACAGGCTTAGGTTGATGGAACATTATACGATCTGTCAATCGACAATCACCTATAAGAAGGCAAAATTCTTGTCCAGGCAGATTTCTGCTGCACAAAATAGACAAGCTGAGCTTTTCTGGACTGTGGACAGATTGTGCAATCCAATCTGTTTTCAGTCTTGGGAGCTTTTTCACAAGAGAAATGTGATGAGTTTGCTAAATTTTTCGCAAATAAGATTGTCGCCATCAGGTCTGAGATCGGCCAGTCCATCTCCAAAGGGTGCTGCAACGGTCAATGGGACATCACAAGTGCCCATTTGTCTGGACAGATTTCAGCCAGCCAGAATTCATTGACATCATGAGGATCATCCAGACCCTGTGGCCAACCTTCTGTAGTTTGGATCTGGGCACCACACGACACCTAGTGGGTTGTGTGGATGGGATCAGCCCGATCCTTGCAGAGATAGTCTGGAGCTCATTGGAGGGGGAGGGATCTTTCCTGATCCCCTAAAGAGGGTGATTGTGTGACCACTCCTGAATAAAACCTCTCTTCACCCGGATTGTCTTGCTAACTACAGACCTGGCTCTAGCCTGCTCATTGTGGGTAAGGTTATTGAGAAGGTGGTTGAGCTGCAGCTGGATGACCATCTTACCACTCATGTCTATGATTCTCTCCAGCCTGGATTTAGGAAGAGACATAGTACTGAGATGGTTCTTGTCTGGGTGCTTTATAATCTCCTAATTGCGAAAGATCGGAGATCTCATTCTATCTTGGTTTTCCTTGATCTCTCTGCAGCATTTGACACTGTGGACCATGGTGTGCTATTAGAATACCTGCAGTGCATCTGTGGACTATCGGTACAGTCCTCAGATGTTTTAGATCTTTCCTTCAGGGCAGGACTCAGAGAGTGGTCACTGGAATTTATATCTCTGATGCTCTCCCCCTATCCTGTGGGGTTCCCCAGGGTTCCATTTTGGCACCCACATTTTTCGCAGTGTACATGCTGCAGCTGGGAGACATTATTAAGTGGTATGGCTTGAGTTTGAGTTTTCACTGCTATGCAGATGTTACTCAGCTGTATCTGTCCTTTGAACCTGGGTAGGATGATGCAGTCTTGGTATTTAATAACTGTCTCCCTGAGATTCAGGACTGGATGAGTGCCTGCTGGCTGAAACTAAATCCAGATAAGACTAAGGTGTTGGTGGTGGACCCAAATCGTCAGGCAGCAGGTATGCTGATGGGGCAGTTACCTGGGCTTTGGCTCAGTGATGCTCAGCTAGCTGCCTCACATCTGGTGCATAACCTGGGCATTATTTTTGACAATGAGCTGACCCTGAAATCTCAGGTCAGGTGTCTGCAGTTGTTAAGACCTCATTTTTTCATCTGAGGAATATCACCCGGGTGAAGCACCTGGTTCCTCCCGATGATCTTTCTACCTTGGTCCATGCCTTTGTGACTGCTTGCCCTGACTATTGCAATTTCCTCTACCTACAGCTTCCAGGGGCTGATATCCATCACTTGCAGCTGGTGCAGAATGCGGCAGCCAGGCTTGTGACTGATACTTCTAGGACCAGTCACACTACTCCCGTGCTTCGCGGACTGCACTGGCTGCCTGTACAGTGACAGATCACCGTTAAGGTCGGGTTACTGACTCATAAAGCCCTAAATGACCAGGGACCCTGCTACCTGAAAGATCTCCTTCCCCCTTACTGCCCCTCCTGCCTACTTTGGTCCACCGACAAGGGATTGCTAGAGATTCCCAGGGTGCGTTTGAAGACATCGAGGGCTCGGTCTTTTTCTTACACAGCCCATACACTGTGGAATTCTCTACCTCGTCAGGTGAGAGAATGCCAGATTGTACAAAGTTCTAAGTCAGCCCTTTATCTAATCAGGCTACTGTTCCCTGATAGTGTTTAGCTGATAGTTCTAGCCATTAACATCATGCTGATGTTTGGAATTCATTATGAACAAATGTTTTAACTGAATTTTATGGAATGTTCATGTTGTTTTTGATGTGTTTTATTTTATACAGTGTCTTAGGAACATAGAAACATAGGAAAGTGACAGCAGAAAAGGACCTCCAGGCCCACCTAGTCTGTCCACTTGCCTAGCGACCCCTAGGCTTGTCCCCAGTTCCCCCCACCATTCCTTTCATCAGCCCTCTGTGTCAGGGGTTGACCTTAACATTCATTTACTAGTGTGGATTGCTGCAGGCTAGCGCAGAATCTCTGTTACTTGCTCAGCTGGGCTAGTGCAATTCCTCCAGTGGAAAGCTGCAGTTCAGTTTTCAACCCAGGTATCAAATAAATAAATACATTAACTATAACTGTTATTTAATTTAAAGCCACATCCTTTTAATGGAGGTTTAACTATGCGCTGCCTTAGCATTATGGTGAAATGAAAAAAATAGATGTCTGTGTGCAGTGCATTTACAGACTAACTACTGCTTTTATTTTTTGCTAGTAAAGATCCTTTCTCCTTTTCCTTTCCTTGTTTATCTCCGTACTCATGGCAGGCAGATTTGTGACTGTGTCCAGGAGCAGCACAGTTCTAGGGTTGCCACCCGTCCAGTTGTAAACCAGATAATCCAGTTTTCAAGGCCCTTATCTGGTCATCCAGTTTTGATTAAATATAGTCCAGATTTAGGGCCACTGAGTGCTCAGATAGTATCAAAACTGATTGTATCAAATCATTCACTGTTGCATGCATGTCCAGGTTACAAAAAAAGTTCTGATGTCACTAGTCACAGACCTTTGTTGTAAAATCAGTCTGTCTAGAAGGTGTAAAGTATAGCCATTAAGACCATTAGCAGTAAATCAACCTAATCTTTTCAACTCTGAATTTTAAGTATGGTCACTTACTGCCATGATAGGAAACAGTTCTTATACCTTTATATGTTGTAATGGGTTGCCTTCTGTTTTTCCTATATTCTCATGTTTAGAACCACTTTTTCAAATTAGTTTTCACATTGTTATTGCCTTTGTCACTGTGCTGATTATTTCTCTCCTACGTCCTCAGCATCTGCTTCTTTTATTTTTTATACCACCAACCTGAACATTCCATATTAGACACACCTTTATAGGCCATTGGAATAAATAGCATGGAATGGTGTGTCTGAAATTGTTGAATCTGATGTCTGAGACATTTGAAAAGAAACAGCAGTAGATGATGAGGTAAAGGGAACACAATGTAGTATTGAGGATACCACAAGTTCTGATAGTTCAGTTATCAAAAACATGGTCAAAGCATATCAGAAAACATGGCTGTCATGGAAAGGAAAACTGAAGAGTGTTTAACAGAGAGAGCAACAGGTTGTGAATGGGCTTTGTACAACCAGCAGATCTGGGTTTAAACTCCCACAGCCTCCACTTGCATACTGTGTGACCCTAACTAAGCAAGTCACTTAACTTCCCTGTGTTCCTGGGCCACCCCTGTAAATGGGTCTTGGGTCCAATGAGAGTTACCTGGTGGCCAATGAATAAAAAAGCTAGCTGCTGGAGGTCTGCCTCTGAGCAAGTAAGGGGTCTACTGAGAAATATAGGATATTCTTGTCTCAGAACAGGACAATCAGGAGCTTAAAGGGCACACAGGAAGAAAGTAAGGAGAGAGAGAGAGAGAGAGAGAGAGAGAGAGAAAACACAGAGGAAAGAGTAAGGATTGCAAACAGTTAAGGGGCCAGAAATAAGACATGATTGGAGTGGTGCAGTGCAGTGGCTGTGGAGCAGCAGTCTTCCGGGAGACGTTCTGGAGGATGCTGTGTTGTCCCATCTGCAGGCACCTCTCTGGGCTGAGGGAGGAGGCTGCTCATCTTCAGGCTGAGTTGGCCAGGATTTGTGGGACCTCCTCTTCCATCCAGGGACCACATGTGCCACTGCCGTTGCCTCAGAGATTGCCAAGAAAGAGGAGCGGTTGGACCACAGTGGGCTCAGGGAGGGTAAGGGTGGTGGAACAGAGGCGCATCCCTCCAGTTGTACCTCTCCACAATTCCTATGCCATTCTGGCAAAGTGTGCTTCCTCTGTGGAAGCACCCGCAGTGGAGACCAAGGAGGATGCTGGGAACCTCCACAAAGGAGACCCACAGGAGGGTGGCAGGGGACCCCACAGGGGAAGGAAACAACTCCTGGTGGGGGACTCCATTGTTAGGAAGGTAGAACTGTGGGAGGAAGTGGAGAGGGAGGTAAGGTGCCTGCCTGGCACCGTGGCTTGGAGGGACAGGGAGCGAATCCTCAGGATTGCCGGAGCAGCTGCACAGGGGAGGGAGCTGGATGTCATTGTCCACCTAGGGACAAATGACCTTGCTAAGAAAGGGATTAGAGAAGTGCAGGAAGAGTTTGTGGAATTGGGAAGGGGCCTTAGACAAGTAGCACGCACGGTAACCTTCTCGGAGGTGCTGCCCATCTATGGCATAGGAGAGGCTACCATGTTCCGCACCATGGGATTCAATCAGTGGTTGAAAAATTGGTGTGGAGCTCAGGGATTTGGCTTCATTGGGGACTGGGGATCCACCTGGAGTGATGCAAGCCTATACTGGCATGATGGGCTGTATCTGTCCAGGAGGGGAACCAGGATCCTAGGTGATAGGTTTAAATGCTTCATTGGCAAGCATTTAAACTAGCCAAGGTGGGAGGCACTGGAAAGGAGCAGGGAAATCCTAGCCCCCCCCAAAAAATCATGGTAGTAAGTGCAGCAAACACCAACATAGAGGTATCGATAGGGAGAAGGGCAGGGATTAATGGAGAAAGTGACAAAGGTAAGAAGGACAGGGATGGGGTAAAAAGGAGTAAGACCATCAGGAAATGGAGGGTAATGAGTACCAATGCCCATAGTCTGGGCAACAAGCTCCCTGAGCTGGTGGCCTTGATGGAAGAGGGATGCCTTGATATCGTAGCAGTCACAGAAACATGGTACACAGAGAACCATGACTGGGATGTTAACATACCAGGGTGCATAACCTACAGGAGAGACAGGCAGAGGAGAAGAGGGGGAGGAGTAGCTGTCTATGTAAAGGAAGGGATAAAAGCAACTGACCAAAAACCATAAACCGGTAGGAGAGAAGGCACTGTGGGTCACCTTGGAGACTGGAAAGGGCACCACAATCTGCACAGGGGGTTGTGTACAGACCCCCATGTCAGGGGGAGGGGAGGGAATGGACAAGGATATGATAGAAGGCATTCTTAGAATGGCAGAGAAAGGGGAGATACCGTTGATGGGAGACCTGAATATGCCAGATGTTAACTGGAACACATTTGCTGCAGCCACATCCAAGAGCAGGGCCATTCTTGATGCCCTACAGGTGGCAGGCCTCAGACAGCTAGTTTCGGAACCCACTCATGAGGGAGCAATCTTAGACCTCATACTCTCAAACGGGGGCAGTGAAAGAATCTCAGATCTAGAAGTGGGTTGCCATCTGGGAACAAGTGACCATCAAACAGTGTGGTTCACGTTAAACTCAGCTACAGAGTCAAGCCATACAAAAGTGAGGGTACTGGACTTTAGGAGGGCTGACTTTGGCAAGAGGGGAGAGTGCCTCAGAAAAGCACTAGCAAACAGGCTAGAAGGAGGTGGGGAGCAACAATGGGGAATCATCAAAACTGCCATCACAGAGGCAACAAGCCTTTGTGTGAAACAAATAAATAAATCAAAATGAAAGAAAAAGCCACTATGGTTCTCAAAAGAGGTGGCTGTGAAAGTCAGGAAGAAAAAGATAGCATTCTGGAAGTATAAGAAAACACAGAAGGAGCAGAACAGAGAGCTGTACCAGTTAAGGCAGAAGGAAGCAGGGAGGGAAGTCAGAATAGCAAAGGCCCAAACTGAGGAAAAGATAGCCAACTCAGTTAAGAAGGGGGATAAAACCTTTTATAGGTACATCAGCGAGCGTAGAAAGACAAAGGGAGGGATAGTGAGGCTGAATAGAATGAACGGTGGGTGGGCAGAGGGAGACAGTGAAAACGCAGGGGATACTGAATGAATATTTCTGCTCAGTATTCACAAGAGAGGAGGGGGAAGTGCCTAATCCAATTAACAGAAGCACTCTTGATAGGGGGGTCGATCCAAGTCCTTTCACAGAAGAAAGGGTTCTGCAAGACCTCTTAAAACTGAAGGTGGACAAAGCAATGGGTCCTGATGGAATTCACCCCAGAATTCTAAAAGAATTAAGGGAGGAACTAGTGAAACCACTGGCTACTCTTTTTAATAAATCATGGGAGGATGGAGTGGTACCCGAGGACTGGAGGAAGGCGGATGTGATTCCCCCTTCACAAAAGTGGGACCAAGACAGAGGCAGGAAACTACAGACCTGTCAGTCTGACCTCTGTGGTAGGCAAAGTGATGGAGTCACTTCTGAAGGAAAGAATAGTTGAGTACCTAGAGGCCAGTGGGGCACAGGACCCAAGACAGCATGGGTTCACAGCGGGAAGGTCAAGTCAGATGAATCTAATAGATTTCTTTGACTGGGTGACCAAAGTAGTAGACCAGGGAGGGGCTGTGAACATGGCCTACCTAGACTTTAGCAAGGCATTTGACACAGTCCCCCACAAAAGATTAATAGTCAAATTAACCAGCCTGGGAGTGGGTCCCAGGGTGGTAGCCTGAGTAAAACATTGGCTGCACAACAGGACACAGAAGGTAATTGTAAATGGAGTCCACTCTGAAGAAAGAGGGGTTACTACTGGGGTACCGCAGGGTTCAGTATTGGGTCCAGTCCTTTTTAATGTCTTCATCAGTGACATTGCAGAGGGACTGGAAGGAAAAGTATGCCTTTGCAAATGACACAAAGATCTGCAACAGGGTTATGCACAAGGAGGCATGGAAAGGATGAGAAGGGACTTGGCAAGGTTGGAGGAATGGTCAGAAGTATGGCAGCTAGGATTCAATGCAAAGAAGTGTAAAATAATGCACCTGGGAAACAAGAACCCAGGGAAGAATACACAATGGGGGAGGTAAACAACAAAAAAAGGAAAGGGACCTGGGGGTAATCATATCAGATGACCTTAAGGTTAGCAAGCAATGTGGAGAAGGCAGTAGGGAGGGGGCTGTATACTGGGATGCATAGGAGAGGCATCAGCAGCAGAAAACAGGAAGTTGTTATCCTCTGTACAGACAGTTGGTGAGACCCCATCTGGAGTACTGTGTCCAGTTCTAGAGACCCCATCAGCAAGGACATAGACAGGATAGAGGTAGTCCAGAGGAAGGCAACTAAAATGGTGCAGGGTCTGCAAGAGAAGCCATATGAGGAGAGACTAAAGGAGCTTAATATGTATACCCTTGAGGAAAGAAGGGACATGATAGAAACTTTAAGTACCTCAGTGGAATCAACAAAGTCCAGGAGGGTAGCATCTTTCAGAAAAGAGACGCAAGAACAAGGGACACAATTTAAAGATAGAAGGGGGCAGTTCGGGCAATGTGAGGAAGTATTATTTCACAGAGGGTAGTGGATGCATGGAGCAGCCTTCCTGAGGAGGTTGTGGGGTCTAAAACTGTGGGAGAATTCAAGAATGCATGGGACAGACATAAGGCAATTTTTGTGGGGGGTAGGAAGAAATATTCTGGTTAACTAGGATCTGCGGCCTATCCTGTAGATAGGGAAAAGATCTGATGTTGTGCCATTTTTGCATCAGGCATGAAATAGAGTTGAGTAAGGCGGGCAATAACAATTTTCATTTTGGCACAGGTAACTTCCGGGTTGATTCTGTCTTGTTCCATAATATCAGTGAAGCTCATGCTAGGGCAAAGGAAAAGAAGGATTCCAGCACTGCTACTCCAGGGACAAGTAATGTGGAGGGAATGCTGAAGAACATGAATGAAGCAATGCTTAACCATCTGGATAAACCGTTTCGCTCATGCCATGCAATTGCTAAGAAAGGACGTCCTTTCACAGACTTTGTGTGGATGTGCAATCTTGATGATATGAAAGGGCTAGATATCCATTCAGCAACTTTATCCACTATGTAGCCAAGGTTGAACGCATGGCGCTATCAGAAAAAATTATGGGAACAAAGTTCATTACAGTCATCAGTGACAGAACCACTGACTCTTCAGTCACAGAAGCTAATATAGTGTATACACGACTTGCAGTTAAAGGCACAGTGCAAAATCTGTTGGTAGGTGCCCAGACTGATGGCAGGACAAACGCAATTTTATTTGCCTTTCGTTCAACAAATCACTAACCATACTGAGTGCGGGCTACTGCAAACTTCTGTGGACTAGTGCAATCTCTGGTTCACTCGCCTGGCTGGCTAGTGCAAAAAAAAGTTAAGGTTGACCCCTGCTCTGTGTCTATCCCATGCCCTCTTGAACCCCACCCCCATTGTATTCTTAACCACCACTTCCCTAGGCAGCCCATTCCAGATGTTCACCACACTCTCAGTAAAGAAGTTCTTTCTGATGTTGCCCCTAAATCTGCCCACCTCTAGTCGGCGATCATGACCCCTTTTTCTGGGACACCTCTTCAGCTGGAATGGGTTCTCAGTAGTCACCTTGTTTATCCCTTTTAGGCACTTGAATATCTCTATCATGTCCCCTCTCTCCCTCCTCAACTCCAGAGGGTACATGTCCAGGGCTCCCAGCCTCTCCTCATACGGTAAGTGACTAAGCCCATTCACAGTCTTGGTTGTCCTTCTCTGTACCCACTCTATCCTCTCCACGTCCTTCTTTTGGTAAGGCCTCCAGAACTGAACCCCATATTCCAGATGAGGCCTGACCAGCTGGGTGTACAGGGGAATCAACACCTCCTTCTTTCTGTTGGTGATCCCCCTCCCAATACAACCCAGCACTCTGCTAGCTTTTGCCACCACCCTGCTGCACTGCCCGGCCACCTTCAAGCCCTGAGAGATGATGATGCCCAATGTCGCTTATAAAGACATTGAAGAGGACTGGTCCTAGTACTGAACCCTGTGGTACCCCACTAGTAACCCCCCTTTGTTCAGAGTTGACTCCATTTACTATTACCCTCTGTGTCCTGTTCTCCAGCCAATTCTTTACCCAGGCTACCATCTTGGGATCCACTCCCAGACTGGCTAACTTATATATTAATTTTTTGTGTGAGACTGTGTCAAATGCCTTGCTAAAGTCTAGGTAGGCCAAGTCCACAGCCCCTCCCTGATCTACTACTTTGGTCACCCAGTCAAAGAAATCTATTAGATTTGTCTGACATGACCTTCCTGCTGTGAATCCATGCTGCCTTGGGTCCTGTGCTCCTCTGGCCTCTAGGTACTTGACAATTCTTTCCTTCAGAAGTGTTTCCATCATTTTCCCTATCACTGAGGTTAAACTAACATGTCTGTAGTTTCAAGTTTCTGCTCTGCTCCCACTTTTGTGAAATGGAATCATATCTTCCCTCCTCCAGTCCTCGGGTACCATCCCATCCTCCCATGATTTGTTAAAGAGGGTAGTCAGTGGTGTCACTAGTTCTACCCTTAATTATTTTAGAATTCTGGGATGAATCCCATCAGGCCCCATTGATTTGTCCACCTTCAGTTTTAAGAGTTCTTTCAGAACCCTTTCTTCTGTAAATGGGCTGGTATCAACTCCTGTATCCAGAGTGTTTCTATTGTTTGGTTTAGGTACCTCCCCCTCTTCATTTGTGAATACTGAGCAAATATACTTGTTTAGTGTCTCTGCCTTTTCACAGTCACCCTCTGCCCCCCTTTATTAAGCCTCACTATCCCTCCCTTGGTCTTCCTTCACTCCCTGATGTACCTATAAAAGGTTTTATCCCCCTTCTTAACTGAGTTGGCTATCTTTTCTTCAGTTTGGGCCTTTGCTCTTCTGACTGCCTTTCCAGCTTCCTTTTGCTTTAACTGATACAATTCACTGTCCTGCTCCTTCTATGATTCCTTGTACTTCCTGAATGCTATTGTTTTCTCCCTACCCTTCCCTGCCACCTTCTTTGAGAACCACAGTGGTTTCTTAAATCATTTTATTTTGTTTATTTGCTTCACACAAAAGCTTGTTGCCTCATTGATGGCAGTTTTGATTATTCCCCATTGTTCTTCTACCCCTCCTTCCTGCCCATTTGCTAGTGGATTCCTTAGGCACTCACCCATTTTGGCGCAGTCAGCCCTCTTAAAGTCCAGTACTTTTGCTTTTGTATGGCTTGACTCTACTGCTGTGTTTATCGTGAACCATACTGTTCGATAGTCGCTAGTTCCCAGATGGCTACCCACTTCTACATCTGTGATCCTCTCTCCATCTTCATTTGAGAGTACCAGGTCTAAGATTGCTCCCTCTCGAGTGGGTTCCAATACTAGTTGTCTAAGGCATTCCCCCTGTAGGGCATCTAGAATAACCCCACTCTTAGAAGTGGCTGCTGCAGCTGCACTCCAATTAACATTTGGCATATTCAGATCCCCCATCAGCAATGTCTTCCCTTTTTCAGCCAATCTAAGTATACTTTCTATCATTTCCTTGTCCATTTCCTCCTCCTGAGAGAGCGGTCTGTATACAGCCCCTGTGCAGATTGTGGTGCCATTGCCTGTCTCCAAATTGACCCACAGTGCTTCCTCTCCTCCCTGTTTACCCTTTTGTTCTGTTGCTTTGATTCCTTCCCTTATGTAGAGAGCTACTACTCCTCCTCTTTTACCCTCCCTGTCCATTCTGTAGATAGTGTATCCTGGTATGTTTACATCCCAGTCATGGTTCTGTCTGTACCATGTTTCTGTGACTGCCACGATATCCAGATGTTCCTCCTCCATCAAGGCCACTAATTCAGGAAGCTTGTTACCCAGACTACGGGCATTGGTACTCATTGCTCTCCATTTTCTGATGGCTTTACCTCTTGTAGCAACATATCCCACTGACCTTCACAAAAGTGTGAGCAAGGCAGAGGCAGGAAACTACAGACCTGTTAGTTTGACCTCAGTGGTAGGGAAAATGATGGAATCAATTCTGAAGTAATGAACTGTGGAGTACCTAGAGGCCAGCGGGACACAGGACCCAAAGCAGCATGGATTCACAGCGGGAAGGTCATGTCGGACAAATCTAATAGATTTCTTTGACTGAGTGACCAAAGTAGTAGACAGTGGAGGGGCTGTGGACATGGCCTACCTAGACTTTAGCAAGACATTTGACACAGTGCCACACAAAACAAGTTTGCCAGCCTTGGAGTGGGTCCCAGGATGGTAGAGTGGGTAAAAAAACCTGGCTGGATAACAGGACGCAGAGGGTAATAGTAAACAGAGTCCACTCCAAAGAAAGAGGGGTTACTAGCGGGGTACCTCAGGGTTCAGTACAGGGACCGGTCCTCTTTAATGTCTTTATAGGCGACATGTCATCTAAAAAGTATGCCTCTTTGCAGATGACACAAAGATCTGTAACAGGGTTGATACACAAGGGAGGGTGGAAAGGATGAGAAGGGACTTGGCAAGTTTGGAGAAATGGTCAGAATGATGGCAGCTTAGATTCAATGCAAAGAAGTGCAAAGTAATGCACATGGGAAACAAAAACCCAAAGGGAAGAGTACACAATGGGGGAGGGGTACTAACAACAACAAAAATGGAAAGGGACCTGGGGGGTAGTCATATCAGATGACCTAAAAGTAGGCAAGCAATGTGAGAAGGCAGTAAGGAGAGCTAGGAGGATACTGGGATGCATAGGCAGAGGCATCACCAGTAGAAAACAGGAAGTTGTTATCCCTCTGTACAGACAGTTGGTGAGACCCCACCTGGATTACTGCATGCAGTTCTGGAGACTCCATCTCCACAAGGACATAGACAGGATGGAGGCAGTCCAGAGAACGGCAACTTAAAATGGTGTAGGATCTGCACCAGAAGCCATATGAAGAGAGACTAAAGGAGCTTAATATGTATACCCTAGAGGAAAGGAGGAAGAGGGGGGGGACATGATAGAAACTTTCAAGTACCTCAAGGGAATTAACAAAGTCCAGGCGGGTAGCATCTTTCAGAAAAAGAGATGTTCAAGAACAAGGGGGGGCACAATCAGAAGATAGAGAGGGATCGGCTCAGAGGCAACGTGAGGAACTATTTTTTCATGAAGAGGGTGGTGGACATATGGAACAGTCTTTCTGAGTAGGTTGTGGGGTCAAAAACAGTGGGGGAATTCAAGAATGCATGGGACAGACATAAGGCAATTCTAGTGGGGGGTTGGAGGAAGTAGGCTGTCAGTTAACTAGGATCCACAGCTTATCCAATAGATAGGGAAATGGGCAGACTGGATGGGACAAACGTTCCTCATTTGCCATCAAAGTCCATGTTTCTGTGTAATTTCTGGAGTCACTGTCTCCCTGCTGTCCACTTCATCTGACTTCTATGTGATGGTGTGACACCAGGTAACTGCACACACTGTGTCACCCTTGCACTTCAGGTGTTTCTCCAGTATCGTATCCACATCCAGATCACCACTTACTCCCACCTTTTCCATTTCTTGGCCCCTTCCCAACTCAGGAATACTAAAACCCATGGAACAGGCACATTGGGTGGTACAACACCCTTTACCGTGGTAAATTCATCAGACAGGACTAATTTAGGCTTAACTAGCTCCTGATGCACTACAGAGAAAGTAACTCCTGCATCTCTTTATTAGCCTTCCATTTATTTCAATAAGGAGCATGTGTTTAGCTTAATTAGGATTATCTGCTCCCTGACATAGTTAACATTATGTGAGCAGGCTGGTAGTAGGATTCTTTCCCCTGCTACTGGTCGCTTTCCATATGTTCTGAGCAGTTATATGAAATATGACCCACATATCAGCACACATAATGCTTCTGACCCCTTATTCTTTTTTAAGGTTTGCAGGGATGGGTGGGCTTCACCTTGGGATTAGGACCGGCTGCGGTTCTTTTAGGCTTCCCTTCTGGTATGCCTGTTCCTTTGAACCCTGCTGCCCCTCCTACTACATTCTTAAATTAGCAAGAGGCCTGTTGGCCATATACCTGCCAGCCATCTTAACAGCTCCACTGGCAAAGGTCAGGGCTCAGTCTGCCAGTCACACCTTAAAATCATCTCGGCAGCACCTAAGGAACTGTTCTGGTAGCACAACCTCTATACTTTGCTCAGCAGAAGATATCTGTTCCCCATCAAACCACCTCCTTAGCAAATGTATTTATTTATTTTATTTATTTATATCTCGGATTACAATACCTTTGAATCAGAGGCTCTTTTACAAAGGTTCCACGTTGGAAAAACATATGAATACAATGACATATAAAAATAATTTTGACACGGAATTTGATAACAACAAGATAAGCACAATTGAGGCAGGGTCGAATTCCGTCATGTCAGTACATTCAGAGGAACAGCCTAAGTGCACCAAATGTGGTAAAAAAACAAGTTAGAATGGGGGGGAATGAACATGGAGGTGTGGCATGCTATTCCATTTTGGTTGCTCTCCTCTGGACAGCCTCCACTCTGTCTATGTCTTTGCAGAGATGGGGTCTCCAGAACTGCACACAGTACTCCAGAAGGGGTCTCACCAACTGTCTGTACAGAGGGATAATAACTTCCTGTTTTCCACTGTTGATGCCTCTCCCTATGCATCCCAGTATCCCCCCAGTCTTCCTTACTGGTTTCTCACATTGCTTGCCCACCTTTAGGTCAGCTGATATAATTACCCCATTTTTGTTGTCAGTATCTCACCCCAAAGTGTGTACTCTTCCCCTGGGTTTTTGTTTCCCAGGTGCATTACCTTGCATTTCTTTGTGTTGAATCTAAGCTGCCATACATCTGATCATTCGTCCAACCTTGCCAAGTCCCTCTTCATCCTTTCCACTCCATCTTGTGTATCAATCCTGTTGCAGATCTTTGTGTCATCTGCAAAGAGACACACTTTTCCTTCCAGTTCCTCTGCAATGTCACTTATAAAGACATTAAAAAGGACCGGTCCCAGTACTGAACCCTGTGGTACCCACTAGTAACCCTCCTTTCTTTACTGTGGACTCCGTTTACAACTACCCTTTGCATCCTGTTGTCCAGCCAGTTTTTTATCCAGGCTACCACATTGGGACCCACTCTAAGGTTGGCTAACTTGTATATTAATGTTTTGTGTGGGACTGTATCAAATGCCTAGCTAAAATCTAGGTAGGCCATGTCCACAACCCCTCCCTGGTCTACTACTTTGGTCACCCAGTCAAAGAAATCTATTAGATTCTTCTGACACTACCTTCTCGCTGTGAATCCATGCTGCCTTGGGTCCTGTGCCCCACAGGCCTGCGAGGCTCGCAGGATAAAAATAAAGTGTCATCAAAAACAAAAATCACCCAGGAACCCACGGTGAGGCCTAAGACTTGACGAAAAAATTGGAAGAGGTCAAACCTTTGAAATTATTACCCCTGCTTCCCACAGCGCAGGAAAGGGATCCAGGTGCAAATGACCCAGATATCATAATAGAACCAGTAGAAGGGGATACTGGTATGGAGGAGGAAAATGCCATTGAACCTACTGAAGTAATTTCTATCTATGATCAGCCCATGGAAGGCATAATCATGATGTTCGAGGACTTGGTAATAGAGAGGGACATCCCAAAACCTTATGCTATGCCAATCCTTGGAGTGGCTGAAACCACCCCCTGCTCCCAGAAATTTGCAAGTGACGTATGGTGGACATGGATGCTAGTCATCATTTGGACCTCACTGGGCTTAACTATAGAGATGGCCTCTGGTTGTCCAAGGGAACTGTCCCACAGCCCAGTATCAGGACCTTACCCAACTGGAGTCGAGCAGAGAGGTGGGTAAGGAGATATTTAAAGATTGAGTGCCTGGGATCCAACTATCCCCTTGTGAGCGAGAGGACCTGGGATTTGATTGAATGCAGGAGATTGGAATGGGTGTTCCAAGGAGCTGTGGAGAAAGTACACCTTAGGCATAGAGTGGACTTGCAGGAACTGGCCTACAACCCGAGCAAAGTAAATTCTCTTGCCAGATCCATGTGTTCATCCTCAGCCTAGGAAGGACTGACTTCATTTAAAACTTTTTCTTTCGTGCAGGACAGAATTGGACACCGTATTAAGTACTTTGTAGTCAGTCATGATAGCAGAGGGGTAGAAGGCAATAATCCTGACCCATGTCTTTATATAGAAACATAGAAGTTGACAGCAGAGAAGGACCACAAGGCCCATCCCGTCTGCCCATTTCTTTTACTACCTTATGAATGTGCCATCGGCCTTTGCTCTGTCAATGGCCTATCTATTCATAGTCATCTTTATTGCTCCCTTATGCCTATCCCATGCCTGTTTGAAGCCCTGCACTGTATTCATATCCACCACTTCCTGAGGTAGGCCATTCCATGTATCCACCACCCTTTCTGTGCAAAAGAACTCCTTCACATTACCCCTTAATCGGCCTCCTTCTAATCTCATGCTGTGTCCTCTTGTCCTGTTATTTTGCACCTGAGGACCCAGCTACCAGATACAGAACCCCCCGAGAAAAGAAAACCCCTTAAAGACTCCAGGCCTTGGTGTTGAGAGACTGTGTTTAAGAGACTGCAACTACTGGTGAGATTGTGTCAATTTATTTTTAAAACAGACATTTGCAGTCAAGATGGACAGAAATCTAATAGAATTGCATTGCCTTTTGAAAACGAGCTTTTGTCAATGCCGAATGTTTGCTTGCTGATATTAGCATTGGACATACAGGAGTTAGACAGCTGCAGAACAGGAATTTCACCAAATTTTCAACAAAGGCATTTTGTGGCCTCGGCTCAGGAACACTGTCACTATCATTTTCCTAATCTGTCTCAAATGTTGATTTCCCACAGCGACTGCGCCATTGTGCGCCAGATGTGTGAAAACACATTTCGGGCAGGATTTGAAAAATGATAGCTGTTCATAAGGAGGTGTGCTAAACTGACAATGTTGAAACTCTTGAGTGAAAATATTACAAATTCTCGAAGTTATGAGTGTGTGTGGAAACTGTGCAATGCATGCTCGTAGCAGTCATTTTATGGACGTTTGTCACCAAATGTTCAACATAGGCATTTTAGGACCTCTGCTCATGAACAGTGTCACTGTGATTTACTTAATCTGTCCCGAACACTGATTTCCCACAGCGACAGTGGTATTTTGTGCCAGAAGTGCGAAATCACATTTTGGCCAGGATGTGAAAAATGACAGATGCACTGTTCATAAGGAGGTGTAAAAAAATGCTAATATTGAAAAGCTGAAGTAAAAATATTACAAAATCATGAAGTTACACGTGTGCATGGAAACTGAGCAACACACGCTCATAACACAGTCATTTGTTGGAATTTTTTCACCAAATTTGCAACATAGGCTTTTTGGGAGCCCACCTCATGAACAGTGATACTGTTTTTCCTTAATTGGTCCCGAAAGGTGATTCCACATAGTGACCATGAAATCACCTTCCGGGACCGAATAACCAGATGACAGTCACTGAATTCATGAGATGGGGTTCCAAAAACCCCATGTTGAAAACTTGGTGCCAAAATTCATAAAAATGCCTGAGATATCCACATAAGTTGAAAAAAAAACATTTATGCCATTATACAGCTTACCGGCATTTCTTCAGTTTGCAGTCGGTTTTGAAGAGTGCAGAAATGTTCCCAGTCCACTGAAGATCGCCGTGCTGGGATCCAGAGGTAAGTATGGGGTTGGGGGGAGGTGGGGTGCACAGAGGGTGGCTGCGGGTTGGTGGAGGGGGCACCGGAAACAGCGAGGGATTTTGTTTTCTTTTACAGGGTAAAAAAAAAACACAGGAAGGTTTTCTTCACTTACAGGTACTTTGGCATGCTGGGGTGGGCTCCCAGCATGCCAACTGAGTGTTTCTTGGGGTTGGGGTCTGTAGCCAATGGGGATTGGGCACCCCATCAGCACATACAGAGTGTTGAGGGGGCATGAGCCAATGGAGATTGGGCTCCCCCATTGACAAATTAACTTGGGAGGAGCATGCCGTCAGGGGGAATGAGCATCCCCGTCATCTTTTCATGGGGACTATCAGAGGTGGATGGCGATAGCCGCCGCCATGTCAGATTAAAACAACTGCAGGACATTATGCTGACAGGGATTAGGCTACCCTGTCTGCAAATGAACTGGGGAGGGGCATGTTGACGGGTTGGCATCCCGTCGCTTTCATAGGAACTGAGAGGTGGCGCGACAGCCGCCGCGGCGTCAATATGCAAATTGCATACATTGACGTCAATATGCAAATCGCGTAGACGTTACCACTGCTGATTGCGGCAGCAGTTTTCTTTCAGCTGCACACCACTGCATCTGAACTGCTGTCATAGACAGCTCGGCCATTCATTGGTGCAGTGTGGTTGCACCTGCAAAATGAATCGGGGCATTGGCAGAGCAGGCAGCACGCCTCCAAAAAGTCATATGGGGGCACTATGTTTCTTGCATGTGCACACAAGCAAACATAAAAAGTTAAGTCTCCAATCATCGAACAAAAATAGAATTCCCACTCACCGAGCCCCAAACCCAGGTCCTCTCACACCAGCGACAGCCACTTCAACCACTAGACTAAACAGCCAGCTGGGAACTGCTTGGCCAAACAACCTTACATATACTGAATTCAAATAACTCCATTGCCTTTTTATATTGCTCTTATGGTGCCGTTACAGTCGCTCTCCCCCAATTGTTTAACCAGGAGTGGCACACTAAGCTGAAAGCTTGTTTACAGGTGTGACCTGGGAGCACATGGAGGGTAAGTGACTTGCTCAGGGTCACACAGTATGCAAGTGGTGGCTGTGTGATTCAAACCCAAGTCTCCAGATTTGCAGCGCAGAGCCTTAAACCACTGCACTATACTGCCTGCTCTCACTGCACCACGCTATGTTTTCATATTCGCTCTTTTGACAGGTGGTCAAATTGAGTTGCTCAATTTCACTCACTCATATTATGGGTTACCGTTTTATGGAGACCTTAGCACATCAGCCAAGAGTGGGAAGAACCTAAATCGTCAGTTTCTGCTAAGGTTTCTAAATGAATAATGTTAGGCCTGCTGCTACCCTGAGCTTGGAACAGACAGGTGCAACTAAGAGCAGTGGGATTATGAAAAGCGTGTCCCTTGTTAAAATGCCTTTTTAAAAAAAACTGTGCAAATTATAATAAAAAAATTAAAAAATTTGCCAAGTAGAGTGTCCAAATATAGCTTGTTTGTACATCATGTACAGAAAACAGCAAATCATGAACAATGCTGTATTCCCATTGAAGGTCTGTTAGAAACATCATAGTAACTTCAACAGCAAAGCTTGAGAGGTCCTATGTCATAAGACGGGAACACAACTGAGTTGGGTATGGCTGCCTATGTACATTCTTAACTGTATAGGATCTGGCTAGTACATACTGTATGTGTTTTCTAACTGAAACAAAAGCAATAAACTTAACTGAAACAGCACCTTGCACAGCATCTGGGACAGGAGAACTCCAGGGCACGTTCAATGCTGCAGCATATGACCGCTAACAGCAGAACTGGCACAAGGATTTTTCTGCCAAAAAAAGGCATGCCACAGTAATGATAGCAGAATTATAATAACTTTTTTGAGTGTATGGATTTCCATATGCAAAAGGCCCCAACCATACACACCTACTGTTCAAGTATGCATTCTTTTGAGCCCCTCCTTACCCCATCATCCGCCTCAGGGTCATATGAGTCTACATTGTTCCTCCACAACATGCCCCGATGACTGGACCATCAGGGGGTTGCCCAAGCCTCCTCTTGATGGTGTGCTCAGTGAGGGCAGGACAGTGCTCAATAAGAAGAGTAAGAAGTGTGGGATCTGCGAGAGACCGTTGTCTTCATCCTGTGTACAGCCATCCTCTTTTTCTTCCCCAACTCCATGTGGAGAGATGCCCTAACTTAAGCACTCATGCTCTCCCCCAAACCCGGTTTGCTGGTTTCATGCACTTTAATGCTACCACTGTGCAAACAGGCCAGCCTCTTCAATCCCCAATGCTGACTGAGCACTGCCATTCATTTCCAAACCCATTTATCTAGTGCTCCATTTCATATTATGGACATCATGTTACAACTTTAGCTGTGTGGCCTGGAGTTAGCCCTGATGTCCCTCATATCTCACAGGAAGCAGCATGCTAGTTCACTTTGGTCAAATGGAGTGTTCAAATATAGCTGAGAACTTTGATGAAAACGGTGCGGTGGCTATGTTTAATGATGCTCACCATTAATTATTTCTAAAAAAATACTAAAGCAGTCACAAACAGCTTCAAAGTTTTACTAGTAAGCAAACAGTGGGGGGTTGCTAACATAGACAAGTATAGATAAAGCTGCTCTACTCACTGATGTGCCCAGTCATACAGGAAAAGCCTGGCACAGACACCAAGCATGAGTTGCAGCAATTCAGTTTATTCCAGTGTAGCATACTGAGACACTCACAAATCCAGCACAGTGTAGGAAACAGTACCACTCTATCTAGAGCCCACACCTGTTTTGAGTGTGTGCTCTTCTTCAGGAAGGTTGGTTATATTCAGACAGCTACATTTTTACAATGACAGTGAGGCATAGTGCTTATTTATTTATTTAGCTTTTGTTGACCAGTTAAGCACGCCAGACAAAAAGATGTCTATTTTCAGGTGCAACCCGGCAGAGTACAAAGAACGACAAGTTCATACAGAGAAGTACATACTGTAGCACCACATGGGTAGGAAAGGAGTTCCATATTCTTGGTGCACATGAGGCAAAGCCCCTGTCCCTCATTTGTGTTTGAGTAGCAGGGACCTTAAGAACTACTGAGCCAAGCGACCTGAGGGAATACAAGAAGAAAGCTGGCTTGAGGAGCTCAGCCAGCACGGGGGGGTGGGGGGCGCGCAGTTCTAAGCACCTTGTCTGTGAAACTTCCCAGGACAAAGCTCCTGTGGCAGCATGGGGAGAGCCAGGTAACTTTATTGTATAAGTCACAGTGGTGGGTGAGACGAGGGGCAGAGAGTGTGAAGCGACAAATGTTGTTATTGTAGGCTACATCTCACCTAGAAAGGTGTACCTTGGCAGTTTGTGCAAACAAGACAAGCTCTTAGCAGAGAGTAGAGAGAAACACACCTCTGGCCAGGGCAAAGCAAGCAGCAGGTGTGAGGTTGTTCTTTGCTCTATAGGCCAGACCGAGTTTGGTGTTAACCATCCTACACACATTTTGGATATGCTGGGCGAGGTCAAGCTGGGGGTCAAGTGTCACCCCCAGGTATTTGATGGAGTCGGTAACCAATACAGAGGTTCCATCAATTCCAGTAACAAACAGGGGAGCAGGGGAAGCTTTTATCTTAGCCAGGGATCCAAAAAGCATGGCCTGGGGTTGTTTTAGCTTAGGCTGAGGACAAGCTTGTTTGCTGTAATCCAGGATTGGATGTTGCAAACGTCAGCACTTAGTTGGTGGTTGATGATCCCAATGTCATGGGAATGGGTAAGGATAACCAGGTCATCTGCATATAGTATGGAGCTGCAATGTGAAGAGACGGAGGGAAAATTGTTGACAAAAACGGAGAAAAGGAGGGGTCCTAGAACAGACCCCCTGAGGAACACTAGAAGTCATTTGAGATGAACTCCGAGAGGGCCTTACTGAATTTCATAAGTTGCTGTCTTCCCTGGAGGTAGTTGGAGAACCACCTAAGGACAGGGACAGACAGGCCAAGGGACTGAAGTTGAGAGCTAAGGGGAGAATGATCAACCAGGTTGAAGGCCTTGGTCAGGTCAATGAAGATGGCACCAGAGAGCTTTCCTAGGTCTATAGCTGCCCTGATCTCAGATGAGACAGTAACAAGGGCAGAGGAAGTGCTATGCCCTTTGCAAAAGTCATGCTGCGTGGGTGACAAAAGCTCATGGGCCTGGATATACTCCATAAGTTGCCCTGTAATAACTTTTTCCAAAAGTTTGCTGATGGTCAATAAAATGGCTATGGGTCAGTAATTGTCAAGGATCTTAAGGTTACCATGCTTAAGAACAGGGACAACCCTCACCAGCTTCCAGAGGTCAGGGATAATTCCAGAGATGAGAGACATATTGAAGATATGAGCCACCGATAGGGCAATGTATGAGGCACCAAGATGTAGAAGCTTAGGCTCCATGTTATCATGGCTAGCACTCGAGTACAGAGAGAGACCAGAGAGAAGTCTCTACATCTCCTGTATAGTCACTTCCCTGAAATAGAGTAAGGGATAGGAGGCAGGGGCTGGCTGATGGTCAATGGGTATAACTTGTCTTTCACTCATGCAGGCAGAGAATAATGAGGTGAATGCAGACAGGTCAGAAAAAGGGTCGGCATTGGCAATGGTAAGGGATTATTACAGTTTGACCCATCAATAATCGTATCTGTGACCCCATACTTGGGGGAGCCACTTATGATAATTTTGATGTTCCTCCAAACATTTCTAGGGTCCCTAGCTGAACTTAGCGGGGCAGATTTGCAGAATTCACTCTTGGCAGCTCTATTAGCTTTTTTACATTCGTTCCTGAGCCTCCTATACTGCTGAAAGAAAGCTAAGTCCTTTGTGGCCTTAAAGTTGTCCCAGCACTTGTCCCTGGTCCACATGAGAGCCAGTAGACTCCCATGAAGCCACTTGGTAACGGAGCTCCTTACCCTCCTTCCAAAAAGGGGGTAGTGTCTGTCCTGGAGGGCCAAGAAGGTGGTAAGGAAGTTATTTATAGCAGTGGGAGAGTCAGGAGCATTTAGCACAGCAGACCAGTCCATGAGTTCCAGGACCTCATGAAAGGATCCCAGGTCAAATTTAGGGAAGTCCCTCACTTGGATAATTTTGTAGGGAATTTTCAGAGGGGAGATCTTCCACACATAGTATAAGGGGGTGTGATCCAAGATAGTCAGGAAGGGTTCCAGAACAGGCAATTCTCTCAGGTCTATTTGACAACTCCCAGTCAAGGAGGGAGTTATTCCCACCAGTAGTAGACAACCTAGTAGGCTCCTGAATAAGCTGTGATAGGGAGAGGCCAGCAAGCAGAGGCTCATACGGCTTAGTATTTCCACCAAGCCAGTTTGGATTAAGGTCACCTAGGATCATCAGTTCATTATCACTGACCTTTGGACCAACAGAATTAAGGAGGTAGGTTAGCCCTGGCACGCCACCCTCGGGAGGGTTGTAGGTACATATGATATGCAACTTTTTAGTGTTGCCAAATAACAGTACAGTGTGAAGTAGCTCACTAGGAGGCATCAGGGGTAGCTGGTGGGATACAAGAGTCAGATTTAAGTGACTCTTAAAGTAAATCAAGATCCCACTACCTCGCTTCTTCCCAGGACGGTCAAGCCTAATGAGATTGAGACCGGGAAATACACAAGCAGAGTCAGGGTGGAAGGCTTCAGCCATGTCTCGGTAATGCCAGGGATGTCCAGTTTGTAGTGAGTAACCCAGGCAGCAAGCTCAGCTAGATTGGGCAGGAGACTTCGAATATTGAGGTGAGCCACCTTAACCCTTTCTCCGACAGCCAGCCAGAGGGAAAGATAGAGGCCTGGTAGGAGGGGAAGGAAGAGGGGCCAGGGTTTAATTCAATATCACCAGCCAGGACTAATGGCACCAGTAGTAGCCAAAGAAAGTGCCTCAGGGAGGGGTGATCCCTGAAGATCAGTGGCTTATGAAAGAGGCATTTGATCACACTAGAGAGATACAAAATATGCCTAAAGTCAAGACAGCAGATAGGCCAGAGGATCAGGCTATCGGAGGCAATATGGTTTGAAAAGGTGAAGTCGAACTCGGCAGGCAGATCGAGTGTTCTCTGAGACCTCCTAGGGGAGGGCTGCAGTCTGCAATGAATAGACATCCATAGGGAGGTAACTAGGCCAATGAAGAGGACATGAACAGCGGATGGAGGCTTAGCAGCCACCACAACAGGGTTAGGGACCAACATGTCAGACAGTACCTGTCCGAGGAGCTAGACCAGGGCACTGGGTGGTGGAATTAGTGGTGGTAGATCAGCTAAGCAGATGGGAGAATAAGAAAGCCAGTGAAGCTAGCTTTCAACTTCACAGAGTGAACCTAGGAGAGAAATCCCAAACAGTGATCTTTCTGACACCCCAGCAAGGGAAAGTGGCCAACAGATACCTTATAGAGGGATACCCCACCAGCTTCAGCAGTGTTACTGAGTTCAGTAGGAGTAATAATGTTGGAGGAGACCAAGTACAAAAAGACAGCAGGCTCAGAGCTATGAGCAAGTACCCTTAACACAAAAGTACTAATACCACTCATAACAGATTTATAAGCAAGCCAGAAAAATCAACACTAGTAGGTTCATCATGGCAGATATATAAAATTAGTGCTCAATGTTCATTCAGTGTGGTAGAGTCAGGGGAGCACCAGTGTCTTGGGAGAGGCCCACCTCCAGATTGGGCGAGCAGAGATAGGAGGGGCCAAGTTGAGCATTTCACAGGGAGGAGGAACAGAGTGCGGTGGTGGTAAAATTTCTTCCCCGAGAGGACTGACTCTAGCAAACAGGAGCCCAGCAGGATATATCCCTGACTGGCGCTGAATTATCTGCCCTCGTGGCAGCAGAACAGAGTCTGGGCAGTCTGGGAGTCTCCTTTCAGTAGTAAAAAAGATTAAGTCCCGTAGCAGATTGGGGGAGGAGGGGGTCCCAGTGAGGACCAGTCCACATCTCCAACTCCCACCTGCAACGCCCAATTTAAACTGCTCTAACAATTTAAATTTTGGCACCTTTTTTGGTACTTCCCCAAGAGGGCAGGCTCCAGCAAACAGGAGCCCAGCAGGAGATTCCCCCTGTCGGCGCTTACTTTTCTGCTCCCGTGGCAGCAGAGCAGAGCCGGGACCATTCGGGAGTCTCCTTTCAACAGTAAAAAAGATTAAGTCCCGTAGCAGATTGGGGAAGGAGGGGGTTCCAGCGAGGACCAGTCCACGCCTCCAACCCCCAGAGTCCTCTCACAGTAACTTAATTATGTACTGTGCAAAACAAAAAAACTGAAAAAAGTAAAAGATTCTATTACCTCACCTCATTCTCCATCCTTTTGAATACGCGGCTCCAAGGTGGCTTAGAAAATGGGCTTTTTATTTCTTGGTATCTGATTTGCTGGTACACCTGCCAGGGGGTTACATTAAGTAAGCAATAAGCCATGACAGGGTGTACGTTAGACACTTTAACGCTTGGCTAGGAGGCGTAGTGAGGCACGAGGCCACTGGCCGAGTGCATCCAGCCTCCTAGCCGTGTGTTAAAGTGTCTAACACACACTCTGGAGTGGCTTATTGCGCTTCTGGAATGGCCATCTTTAGTGCAACTGCATTTGGTAGGTTAAATTTCCAATTTAAAGTAGGAAACACATGTATATTTGTGTCATTTTTAATAAAATAGTTCCTCCGCCTAAGTGTCCTGTGTTTTTTTTTTTTTTTTGCACTTAAGAAATTTTGTCCTAGAAAGGCTTCTGTACTTTAGGTCTGGTTGTCATGGCAGTATTCACCTGCCTCCCACATGTTGTGTGGAGATAAGTAAGTGAAAAAAGAGTAAAATGCATCTTTTTTTTTTTTATAATTAAAAGTTCAAACTTCAAGAGCAGGCAGGCTGGTAGAGAGAGAGAGACACATACAGAGTGAGCAGGTGGGCAGGTACAGAGATAGTGAGTGGGCAGGTAGAGAGATCGCAGTTCCATTTTTTTTTTTAAATAGATGAACGAGCAGGCAGGTTGGGAGAGACAGCGCGGCTGTACTTTACAAATAAAGATGAGAATTTCAACAGTGAGCGGGCAGGCTTGAAGAGAATTGAGAGGTGCAGGAGGGCTGGTGTACAGATTGCGAGATTGCGGCTGTTCCGTTCCCCGAGGAATAAGCGTGTGTGCAGTTGATTTCATGCTATATTAAAACACTATGGCAATCTGAATAGGAGGTCAGAGGTATTTGTTTTATTTGTTACAGTTCGGCTGGCACTACTTATGGCACAAACAAGATGGCTGCTTTTTTTTTTTTGTTAAGGTTCTGAGTGGGCAACATCACCTATATCAATGCCCACTGCCCAGTGTTGGACCTTTTTCCTGTGCATCAGACTGAATATCACATCCCTAGCAGCCAATCAGAGCTCCTATTTTATGATGCCCATTTCATAACTTTCAATAGATTCCCAGGAAATAAAAAGTGCCAGTCCAAGTACCCCTTCACCCACACATGAACCCTTTTGTGCACCTTGCTTAATGATTGGCCAAAACCACCAAACTGGATTTGAAACCACCACCATTTTTATCTCTTGCTTAGCGAGAGATATTACCCCAACACTTTGTAGTTCAGTGCCAACTGTCAAAAAAAAACAAAAAAAAAAAACAATCCTTTGCTTGCCATTTTTATGGCTACTTTTAAAATTTTTTTAGTTACAGTGCCATCTTCTATCTCCATGCCTCATGACTTTCTACATACGTGAGACAGTGCACCGTGCTCAAATCGCTCCTCCAGCAGTCTGCAACTTTCACTGCCAATGGCTTTTTACTCTCACTAATCGCAACCAAGCATCATGGCAAACCAAAGAGCCCCCTTTCCCTCAGAAGAGGTTACTGCCCGCTTACCTCCAGAAGTGCAAACACTTTAACCCCATCCCCAGCACCCTGCCTGGTATCCTTCACGATACCACCGGTGTTTCCTTGCAGAGCTACCGTTGCCTAGCTAGCGCTATTCCCACATTCTGCCGCATTGTCTCCCCGTAATGGAAAAAAAAGCGGTACACTTTGACTGTTTTATTTTAAAATAAATTTCTAACACAATCACGATGCGTCACAACAGAGGGCTTTTAAAACTAACTGTAGACTCCCACCACATCTGAAAGACATGAAAGGTACCTGTCATTCTTTTGTTCTACCAAATCACAGATCAAAACTCTTCTGCACCTCTCCTCCTCCCCAATATAAAAAAAGAAATGACAAAAGGCAGGCCTGCAAATGAAACTGTTCCATTGTGGGGGGGGGGGTCGACTGTAGAAACATAAACTGTGCTGTAGGGCCACCAAAAGCATTCCACCAGTTATCTTTTAATTTCCTTAACTACAGCATCTCCATTAGGACAAAAGTTATCTGTTCCAGTACAGGCAGAGGAACTATTTAATTACAAAACTTAATGCCAATTATTTTATTAATATTTTTTTTCCTCTGCCATTTCTTTTTACTGTGCCCATTTTCTAAGTGCAATAATACCCTCCAGGGTGGGCAATATGGGCAATTCCGGACCTTCCAGGGGCTATAAGGCCCTCTGCCTGCTGCGTCAGGCCTCATTATGCCCCTGGGTGGTCCTGTATTGCCCAATACTGCCCACCCTGTCAGGTATTATTGCTTGCTTAACTCGCTCCCAAGTGACCTCCAAGCTGAACCTAAGCTATGACCATTCAGGCTTAAACTCCAGTCTCTCCTTGTTAGTCAAATAACCTGCCGATGCCCTCCCTCTAACAAACACCCTGGCTCTACCTAATCCAACCTAAACTGCTCCCTTGCCCCATTTGAACAGGTCTCTTATCCTCCTGGCACCAAGTTACCCTGTCTGCCAAAACCTCTGCCCCTGTCCCTTCTCTCCCATTGCATTTCCACTGCTCCTGCTCTAATTCTTATTTCTCCCTCTCTACCCCACCCACTCCTACCTCCCCCACTGCCTTGTCACCTCTCCTCCCCATCTTCCCCACTACCCCCTACCCTTATCCTGTCTTCTCCAACTCAATTACCGCTCATCTTCTATCTCATCTCTCAGCCCCTATTCCATCCAGCACATCCCCCTGACAAAGGGTATCATGGTTATTCCTATATCCCTGCCTTGTGCCTTCACCACCTACTCAATCTCTTTAAAGGAAGTTGTCCACCCTGCTGCTCACCCTTCCTTCTCCTCTTTAACTCTTTTCCTAAGAAATTAATGTAGCTATTGAAAGTTATGATGCATTTCCAAATGTAATATCTAATCTCTTGTTCTGTAATTACTGAAACTACTATAACTTGATGTAAATGTCTCATTTGGTATGTCACTGTTTAATAATTCTGAGGTGGAACCTTCGCAAATGAGTTCTTAGCTCAAAGGTTGTGTCCCAGTATCTAAATAAATAAACTGCATAACACCAACTATAAAGGAGGCAGTATAGCATAGTGGTTAAGGGCACAAAGCTGCAAACCTGGAGATTTGGGTTTGAAATCCACTTGCATACTGTGTGACTATGAACAAGTCACTTAACTTCCTTGTGTTCTAGGTCGCACTTGAAAACAGGCTCTGACTTAGTGTGCCTCTTCTAGTTAAACATGTTCCCTTTTCCTATATCAGTCATAGAATGGTGAACTCTAGCACTCAAAATTATTAACACCAGATACATTTTAAAAACAGAATATCAAGATTATATTAGTGATGGCTATGTATTGTCATCCCTTGCAGGCAGGTTTTGAGACGCAAATTGCACCAATGATATGCTCTTGACCGTCTGACCGCTCACACAGAACTGGAATTTTTGTTTACATTCTTCATAAAATGAAATTATACTTATACATTTGCACCCACCCTCCCAGTCTTCCTGTTGCCAGATGTCTAGCGGTTTATTTGGAATTCATAATTATGACTGCAAACTCTTGATTCTCTGGCCTTAAAGCGTATCTGGTTTTAATGATTTTGGATGCCAGCAGCCACAATAAAAGTGGAGGGTTGGGGGGAATTTGTAATAAAGTACAAAGAAAGGGTGACCTCAGATGGAAATAAAAAGATATTGATACAACATTTTCACCACATGGTACACCTAAAACTGGCACAAATGTAAGAGCTTGTGTGAGGGGGTGATGAAAACAGGCCATTGCTACAGACAATACATTTCCCAGATATGAAGGGGTCCAAACCACAGAAGGGCAATGTGTACTTCCCCAGAAAATAACCCCCCCCCCATTTTTATTAACTCAACACACTCACCACTACTGACATTTCTTCCTCTACAAAATGGTTATGTCACTGACATGCATCGAGTGCAATGGCAATTTCTTTCTTACATGCAAAAAATGGAATGTGTTGTCAATTCTACACACAAGGAAATAACTCATCACCTGCCTGACAGGTATGATTGCTCAGGCCGGAGAAGCAGCAGCAGTAGCTGTGCATGACTCAGATGGGCTGGGTCACTCTGGAAAAATAAATACCTACACCCCAACCACACACACACCCAAGAAAAAGAGGCCACGCAGTAACCTGGCAACCAAGGCTAATGCCGTTTGCCATTTACTATATCACCATTCTGCACCCTGTCCATACAGAGCAAGATGTCAAATGTGTTAAAATAAAAACATTTCTGTAGCACTTAAGTGGTGGCACACAGGCTGGCTGGCTGGCTTGCAACACGAAGTGCATGGCAATAAACAAACTTGCAGTTCCACTTGCGTAATGGCTACGGATAAATTAGGAATTTTTCGATGCTGCTTGTCACCAAATGGTCACATTGGGATTTTTTTTCATCTGAGGCTTCCCTTTGCCAATGATCCCTCTGCCGCTGCTGCTCTCCCACTCTCTGCAGCCGTTAACTAGGCACTAAAATCATGAGTCAGCCAGACAACGTCTGCAACAGCACACTAATAGTCCCAAGCTGCTACTCTGACAGATTACTACCCCTCCGACAGGTAGAGGGTCCCCTCTCTCCCATTTGTGTAGAAATGTTATTGTTTTTTGTCACGTGCCATTACCTCGAGTCTGGGGCAGTACCAGACGGGTTCTCACATGGCTGAAACTGTCACTACTTACACGGTCAAGATGAAGCTGCTTGCAGGCTGGTGAAAGACTGCCAAGTATTTTTTAACAGGAATCAAATGACTAACAAGGCAAGCTGTTACTGTATTTGCATGAGTTGGTGATCAATTACCTAGTCTTCGATTCTAAGTAATCGATTACCAACTTTGTTCGCGTTTATAAGGAGGGCACCAATCGGTGCAGCCAGAAGAGAACAGATTTACATGTAAGGTAATATTCAATTATAAGGTAACTGATTACCTTGTAATCGAGTTTACCCTGCATGTAAATGGGGTACACATTTACTGAATCTGCACCTGGATCGATTCCTGCATCGATGCAGGAATACCAGAAGTGGCAATTTACATGCCATCTTGGAATCGGTTGTACGAGCATAGATCACCTTGCAACCAATTCCAAGCCTGCATGTAAATAGGGTGTGTGATTCACGCTGGAAACAGGGACCCCCCGCAGCAAAAACAGCTGGATTCTTCAATGACGGGGACCTCGCTGTTTGCAGCAGTGAATTTCTTTCAAGTTGGTCGCACACTACAGTACTGCTGTCATCGACAGCCGTGTTCCTCTATTGGCGCCACAGAGATCAGCCCCAAAATGGACTGCTGGCATTGGCCACAACACTGCCGCACCTCCACAACTCGCTACTACAGCAAGCTGCTGTAATATATTTCTTGTGCATGCACACAAGCAAACATAAAAATTTGTGGTTCTGTTCACAATTTGCAATTACGTGGAAGTTTTCTGCTGTTTTAGCTGTCATTTCTCTTCAAAGTGCCTGGACTTCTAGGTGCAGGTCAGCTGCAGTTTTGTGTACAGTGTTGCATGTCAGAAGCCTATCTTGCATTCACTCTGTAAGACACAAGTCTTTTTGATGCCTGTAGGTTTGAGTCCCAATAATGGTGACCTATTGAATAAATTTAAAGCTGGTACTGCAGTGCATTAGAGAAGTGCACAGTGCAGTACAATTATTAAATAATAGTATACACTTGCTTCCATTAATTTTAAACATTTATGATACATTACATAGAGAAAGGGTTGGTATGAAAGTAGACAGTGGTTTTGTGAAATATAGAACCGCTAACATTGCATTTGTCATACATAGCAATTTGTAAATGCAAACTTGCTTGTATGTGGGAAGAACGTCTGGGAAATTAAAAAAATCCTTCTATGTGGGCATTCAGGCATGATCACCTATAAACATGGTGACAGTGGTCTGTCAGCACATATCCAGCAATGTGGTACTGGCCATAACTTTGAGTTCATGGGCTTGGAAAAAAAATTCAGAGCTGGCAGAAGAGGGGGTGATCTTTACAATGTCCTACTTAACAGAGAATGTTTCAGAATAAATTAATTTGGGGTTATGGCTAGGAAAAGGATGAACAGTTGATTAATCTTAACTCCATTTTTGAAATAATTTAACTAGGGTTTCTTTATCTGATACTGTTTTGCTGCTGTCTTTATTTTGCTGGTAGTAATACATTGTGGTGGCCATGTCATCGTCAGAAAGCATGTGCTTTTGCAAAATGTTGAGTCCTAGCCTCATGTTTTTGCTATTTTTATCTATGTATTTATCTAAATATGAAACATAATCTCTCGGCATGTTTGCAGATTGTTATGGATGGTTAGAGCTGGGTTTTTGTTTTCTGATTTGATGCCACATTTACTCCAGGGCTCCCTTTTCACCGAGCTACCTTTTTTCTTGTGAGTGAATTTACCTCCCAGGATGGTCACTACAAAAAGAAACTAGTTAGTGCAGCCCATAGACGTAGCAACTGATAACTTCTTATAGAGAGAAACATAAGGCGCTTTTACACACAGGTTTTTAAAATGAAATAAGCGTTACCTGTGTGGCGCCGTTGTACTCTGCTGCATTCTGGTTTCCTTTTACACCCTGTGAGTATTCTGGCCAATCCTGCCTCCATTTGTTTCAGCTCCCCCAGAGTTTGCTGCTCTAATGGCAATTTCTGCAGTGCTACTGGAATGGCTGTTTTACACAGCCAGATGAAACGAAACACAGTGCAAACCACGAGAAGCAGAGATTGCGGTTTGGACGAACGTTCACCAAGGGAACGAACCAAATGCATTTACACACAAGGGATGTAACGGAATACTGTTTCCATAACAGTTATTTTGTTACATAAACCTGTGTGTAAAAGCGCCTATAGAGAGATGGAGAAATGTTTCAATTGTTAATCCTTATGCACTTGCAAACAACAGTTCTATATTTACTTATCAGTTGGTTTCCAATTAATCACCGTCACACTTCCCTGTCTCTATATCTCTTTCATTGTCACTCTGTCACCATACAGTTGCAGTGGTGGAGGCAGTTGTGTCATGGGGCCTGTGGGAAAAACTAGCAGACAAAGAAATGGAAACAGAAGTTACGTTAAGAGGAAAGGTGGAAAAAAAATAACATTTGAGTAGACAGACAGAACAATATCTTGGGGCCGGCCAATTGCCATTGCTCACCCCATTATATCTGCTGTTGTTAGTTTCCCCCCTTGAGCTCATGACACTGTCTAACTATTGACCATCTTGGGCACAGTTCCTTATTATAAACAAGCCTTCTAACTGAAATGGCTGTCCTGTAAAAGATCTTTCAATTAAAAATCAAGCCAATCTCACAGGTAGTTTTATGAAAATGATGTGCCTGAATGGGACCATATTGATTTTGCAAATTAAAGAAAAAAAAGTACACTATAATATAGTGTATGGTGAAGGCTTGTTGTGTATGGAACTCCATGGCTTTCAAAATGTTGTACCACAGTTCAAAAGGTCATGGAACGTGATTTTACCACACCGTACTGCAACAACATTTCAAAAGCCTCTAGAGGCTGCACATGCTCAGCTCATTTTAAAAGTGGACCAGACACAGAAAAACTTAGAGCAGCAGCACGATCATCCCCCGAACTGATGACGAACAGGGCACCATGAAAAAAGGCAGGATTGACCAAATCCTTTAAACTATTAAAAAAAAAATGCAGGCTCAACCAGATATTTAAAACTACTCACATTAACAGGTGGATCCTTTCACTCACGGTCCTCTCGCTTAGCGAGAGACACGTCCGCCATGTTTTTTTTTTTCTTGAATCCCCTCCCAAAGGCAACTGACAGCCAATGGCAGACCATGCTACAGACGTAGGGACATTTGGTCCCTAACAACCACAGCACTAACCTTAGCAACCTGACTTGAATACCAGACTAAAACGCAGTAGAAAGAATTCCTTTTACGGCTTAAAAAAAATTAAATGCTCACTTAAATTATCGAGGGGGCACCATACACTATAAAATGGATGGGCAGTAGGCCTAATCAGTGTTGTGCTACTGGGTTCTGAGTCCCACGGACCTCTCCAGCTTCACTCTTGAGGTCATAGGGAATCGGAACCCCTCAGTGGCACAACACACTGGTTGTACATACTTGCCCATCCACTATTCTCTATGTGTTCTAACATTTGTTATTGCTTCTGTGGAATATTTCTTCATTGCTTCACACGATGTAGAATACAAATTATTGTTAGTGTCTTCTATGCAAATGGTGGAACGCTTTACAGACACAGCAACTATTTGGCATAAAAATGCAATAAAAGGTGTAGAAGTGAATAAATGGTGTTTAGGGGTGGTATCAAAATCCGACAATACCCATGGTAGCTTTATATGAGGTACAGTAAACAATATTTACTTAAGAATACTGATTTGTGCTACATGCCCCTAAATGAGCTGTGAATGTTTTTCTGGATGAACATGATTTCATGCTACTTGTCCAGGAAAGACACACACACACACACACACACACACACACACACACACACACACACACACATACACACATATATTGTAGTCACATTTCTGTTTAATTGTCTTGAGCTTTCTTGTTCTTGCTTTAATACACAGACACATATCAACTTGTTTTTATGCAGCAATGGGAGATTTACAAGATTTACCATTAACTGATATGAGAGAGTAGCCACTGTGCTGACAATTGTTATAAAAATGTTAATTAATCCTTGGGCAATACGGAAATATCATTTTGCATTTTCAGCCCCAGTTTTATAGGCAGCCCTGGATTTTTGAAAGTTGACTCCTTTTTTCTTAGACTTTGATTGGCTGATTCAGATTAAAAAAAACACAGTCAAAAGTATTAGTAAGCTCCTATGAGCTTGAGGCTTCCTTCCTGGATCTTCGATGAGCTTGAAACTCTGAAACAGGTGTTAGAAATGTTTTGTACTATATGGATAAGCCTCAATAACACTATACTAAGTTATACAAAAATTTCCCAGTAATACCTTACTACTCTGAATAATACTACCCTAAAATGTGATAATACTATCCTTTTTACTGATAATACTACAGTTCAAAGGTCATCCCAACTGTAGTATTATCAATGGAGCCATATATTACAACAAATAACAGAAAGATGCGTGTTTTACAAGGCAGTAATACCATTTTGAGGTTTTGGGGACTTCAGGCTCGTTCGAGCTTCGCTCTCGAGGTTCCATACTTATCTAGCTGCTATTCTATTTTTTACAAGCTCCAATGTCACGAGCAGTGGGTCAAACACACAAACAAAAAACAAATTAGTGTCACGAGCTTGCAAAAATTGTCCAGTGCGGCAGGTTACTCACTGAGAGCTCTGATGAGACTACAATGTCCATTCAGAGGGAAGCCCCATTTTAAAGGCAGCCCTGGATTTTTGAAAGTTAGCACCTTTTGACCAAAGCAAACAGTGACAGTCAATATAGACCAGTTGTTCTAGACATCCACAGTAAGGCAGGCAGTGATACATACTGTATCCAGTAGGAGGCCTCCCTGCTATCACCGGGGCAAGCAGCAAATTAATACCATTGGTGATCTCGTTAGCATCACCTGCTCTCTTAGAAGAGAAGCAGATTGAATGTATCAGTTGGGGGCTATGAGGAAACCTGCGTTAAATGGCAGCTTCAGTATTGGTCCTTTCCTTAAAAGGAAGTAAATATGATGGTCACTGATCTTTTCTCATTTTGCTCTGCAGGCTGCTTTTGGTCAAATTAGAATTAAGGAATACAAGGAAGAATGCAAATATTGTGAATGATATTGGTTGAGAGATGTTTAACACTCTGGGGAGCGGCCGCTTATTTTATGCTCTGTATGACTGACATTGACTATGGGTATCCTAATAATGCCAACCTTAAAGGGCAGGTAGTCACTTGGTTGTGGTATCTTCAGAACCGTTATGTGTTTGTCATGTTATGAAACACTGGTATATCTATTTTTTTGTCTCTTGTCTCTTTATTTACCGTGTCCGATGAGGCCAGTACTGATCTGAGATTTTATGAATCAGGAAGTGAACACTAATTTATTATTTTTTTTGTTTGTTTGACCCACTGCCCGAAGCTCACTGGCATCAGTTAAAGAAAGAACTCTGGCTTCACACCCTACATTGAGAAAGCAGCCAGTCATTACCATGACTGCAGTGCTCATTCACAAGCTGTTCTGTCTGTTTGCCCCCCCGCCCCGCACACAAGAGCACTCTAAGCTGCTAGCAGGAAACACAGGTGTGAAGGAGGGCTGACAGGAATACTAAGCTACACAGAGCTTACCGGTATATGTGATGCTGGTTTTGGTGAACATCCCTTTTGACTGTGGGATTTTTTTTATTGACTGATTACTGATTTGATGTATACAGGCTTTCCAATTACACCTTTCTGTTATAAGCACTGTCTACTTTTATGCCAGAAACTATGAAGTCCTAATTCACTGTGGCTAAACCGCAATATATTTTCTATTAGTTATGTGCCCCATACATTTCAATTATATGACTTGTTTTACCTCTCTGCTAATTAGAAACAGCCACTCCTGATGAGATGATAATCATTCCAGGATGACAGTATAGTAGTGATAAATTGCATGTCTCCCACTTATTTTCCAGACTCGCCACAATAGAGAAAAGAAAACCCCTTGCTGGAAAAGTTAGGCATGGAGAAAGCAAACGTTCTAGGATACAGCTGAAAGGAGCTGGCTTGTGAATTTGGCATAGATGTCTTGAGTGTTCACTCTGACAGGTACTTAAGCACTGAAAGATGCGTGCCGACATGACTATATGGCCATTCCTCATAATTGACTACACCCAACACAAGAGTTGATAACTTCTTTAAATAAATAAAACAACATTGACAAAATGCTAAGGTAAATCAAAGAAAGCAAATAAATTACACAAACTTCAAACATTATGTGTGATTTTTAATACTGGACTAGACCTACTGTATTTCAATGTGGTGAAACAGTGTACACACATCATTCAACATCACTGTGGGTCACAATTTTGGCCATTGCAGTAACATGCCATTTTAGATATATGCACAATTTCTAAATATACTGACCATGTGCATGCAAACATAATCGACTGCACGTGAGAGGCACTGACATATTTTCATTTAGATCTTCAGTGAGAATGGCACTTTTCTGTGTCAGAAAAGTGCAGGAATAACAATAAAAACCAGTAATCCTCACCCAGCATTTTTTCAGTTTCTCTTGTCGTTCTCACCAAACATTCAAACAAAAATCTGCCAGTGCCTATTAAATATAAATGACTTCAGTAATCAGTCCAGTCAATAAGAACAGAAAAACATATTTCCAGACAGTCAAATGAAATATTCACCCAAACCAGCAGCAAATACATAATCTGATCTGCTTTACTGTTCTTGTCAGCTGTTTTTTCAAGCCTCTCCTTGCTGAAGAGAGAGTGCTGTCATGGGGTTGGGGGCATGGAAAAGGTAATGGGAGATCGTGAATCAGCATCTTTCTTTTTGTAGAATGAGTGCATTGGGGTGGTCAAAAACTGTGTGATTTTTATGTTGCTTGCACGCATGTGCAAGAAACATAGTGCCATCATCGGAGATTTCGGAGGTGTCACCTCCTCCTCCAATTCAGTCAGCGAGCTGGCAGGCGTGGTCCCTGTAAGCCAATGCATTTTGGAGCTGTCTATGACACGCTCAAATGCAGTGGCATACAGTTGAAAGGGGGAGCTATGCTTCAGTGAGCAGAGATAAGAAGCATAGCTCCTCCCCTGACACGCAGGCGTGCCCGGCCACGCACTGTGAGCCGACGGGTGCCCAATCCCCATCAGCTGAGCTGCCTCTCCCCCCAGCAGGTGCCACGCTGGGAGCCCACCCCAGCGTGGCAATCAGTCTCTAGGCCGATGGGGTGCCCAATCCCGCTTGGCTGAACACCCCAACATCCTTGAACCACACTGGGGAGCCCACCCCAGCATGGCAAGCGGTCCCACGACATCTTTTTTTTTTTATTTTGAACCTAAAAATGGCGGTCCCTTGAGCATCTCCGACCCCCCACAACTCGCACCCACCCACTCGCACCAGCCTCCCCCACGCCCCTCACCCCACATACCTACCCGACTCTGGCGCGACAATCTTACGTGGACCGAACACGCCTGCACTCTTCAAAGCCGACCGCGAACTGAGGAAATGCCGGCAAGCTGTATAGTGGCCTAGATAGGGGGTTCAACTTTCTTGCATATCTCAGGCATTTTTGAGATTTTTGCCAAATTTTCAACATGGGTTTAGGGACCCTTCCGATGACGATGTCATCAAACATATCTGGTTCGGCAAGGATTTCCGCAGTGACTCCAAATCACCTTTCGGGCCCGAATACCGCCATGACAGTGACATCATTCATGAGAAGGGTCCCAAAACCCCATATTGAAAATTTGGTACATTTTTCACATCTCACTCAAAATGTGTTTCCGCTCATGTAGCGCAGAATGGCGCAGTCGGTGTGCGAAATCAATGTACGGACAAATTAAGAAAATCACAGTGACACTGTTCATGAGCAGAGGTCTTAAAATGGCTATGTTGAAAATTTGGTGAAAAATTCTAAAATGACTGTTTTACGTAGCGCTAAGGCTATGCAGTTCCTAGGGCAGGCTCGTGAAGTTTGCAAATACCCTTCAATATTTTCACTCCAGATTTTCAACATTGCCATTTTACCACACCTCCTTATGAGCAGTACAGCTGTCATGTTTCACATCCTGCCCAAGCGTGTTTCCGCCCATGGAGCGCACAATGGCGCAGTCGGTGTGCAAACTCAATGTATGGGACACATTAACAAATTCACAGTGACACTGTTCATGAGCAGAGGTCTTAAAATGGCTATGTTGAAAATTTGGTGAAAAAAATTCCTAAAAATGACTGTTTTACGAGCGTGCATTGCGCAGTTCCTACGCACGCTCGTAAGTTCGCAAATTTTCAATATTTGCACTCCAATGACTTCCCAATACCTAAACAGCACATAGAAGCAAGCAACATTCGGCATTGACAAATGCTTGTTAATACTAGACTAAGCCTACTGTAATACAATGTGGTAAAACAGTACACACGCATAATTCAGCATCACTGGGGGTCACAATTTTGGCCATTCCAGTAACATGCCATTTTAGATATATGCACAATTTCTCAATGTCCTCACCTTGTGCATGTAAACCCAACTGACTGTAAGTGAGAGGCATTGGCATAGTTTTGTTTAGAAGTTCTGTGAAAATTGCACTTTTCTGTGTCAGAAAACTGTAGAAATAAAACAAACAAAAACACATTCATTCTGGTCCAATATTTTTACAGTTTCTGGTGTCATTCTCACTGAACATAGAAACAAAAATAATGCCAGGGCCTATCAAATATAAATAAAATCATTAATCAGAATATTTTAAAAAATAAGAATATATAAACCTATTTCTCCACAGTCAAATGGGGTAGTCACCCAAGCCAGCAGCACATACAGGATCTGAGGATCTGTCTAGTTTACTGCTATCATCAGCTGTTTGTTCAGGTGTCTGTTTCCCTCTTGCTAAAGGGTCAGAGTGTGTGTGTATGTGTGGGGGGGGGGAATACTTCCCCACAGTCAAATGGGATATTCACCCAAAGTAGCAGCACCTACAAAATCTGACAGTCTGAATAACTTACTATTCCAGCCAGCTGTTCATTCAAGCCTTTGTTTCCTGCTTTCTAAAGGGAGAGTGCTGGGGTGGAGGCAAGGAACAGCTAATGTGAGATATGAAGGAATAATAATGGGCACAAAAGAAATGTTTTAATTTTGACCAGCCATTTTTTTTTAAGGATAGCTGGTCTTGTAATTGTTGCCAAATATTGAATTCCTAATATTCTTTTATCACATAGCAAGCAGTAATAAAATCTGTGAGCATATCAGCCACTGTGACCTTGGTGACCTCCCATGATGTATCACTACTTCATTTTTTTCTGATGTACTGAGCCACAATATTTATGCATAGCATGGATATCCATTGATTCTGGACATATTTGAAAGGATCATCACTGAGAAATAATTGTTTCTTATTTATTGTGGCCTTCCAGGTATTCAGCATTATCGCACAATTATTTTTCAGTCATGATCCCATTTCAAATCTGTCCAGAACAATGGATATCCATACTATACATAAATATCTCATGTCAGTATCTCAAAATAAAATGAAGTAGTGTGATAAATCATGGGGAGGTCACCAAGGTCAGGGCATCTGAATTGCTCACAGTTTTCATTTCCACTCAATATGTGATGAAACACATTCAACATTCAGTACTGGACACCAATCACAAGACCAACTGTCCTTTAAAAATGGCTGGCCGAGATTAAAATGTTTTAGAAACTAACATGCTGTAACCAAAATGTATTGTACAGTTTAGTGATTTTTAAGAATCAGACAATCTGTGGGACACATCTTTTCACTTTTGCAATAACACACCAGGTCTAAAAGAAGGGGAAACTGTTATGGGTAAAACTGATATTATTTTTGACTTTTGTAACTAAACCTCAGGAGAAATAAGAATAAGTGTGTGACAGGAAAAAGTTTCAAAATATTGTTTTCAAAAAAGTCAATACAGTTGGATAAATGTGAGCCACCTTTAATGTTTACTTTAAAAAAAAAACTGCATTCGCAGGAGTTTGGTGCCATTTATTACTGTTGTTAGGGAGACTACTTTTAAAATGAAGCAGAAGATAAATAACAAGTTGTAAAACTTTAACAAAATAGGAAAGATAGACACAGACGCAATTTGCATAGAGCATGGTGATGATTACTTGTGTTGCTATGGATATCCTGTTCCAAGCAAAGGGAGAGAGGGAGTGGGGAAAAAAAAACTAATGTTAAAAAACTTTTGATACACATCTGTAACTGTTTGGTGTCATTTTTCTGTTCTCATAGAGACCATATTCCTTTTTACTTGGAGCGATCAGGACCACCTGTGCCCACAAAGAATCAGAAAATTAACACACTGTACTACATATAACATAAGGGGATGACGTTTACAATCCTGTACAGAAAAAAAAAATCTGTTGTGTGATCTGCAATAAAAACTATTAACTGAAAAAATATGGAAGGGAACTTTTTTAACAAATAAAAAATGTATAGAACTGGGGTTTGGGGCTTTGAGAGAGGAAGAGAGTGGGAGCATTAAGTAGAGTCTGTAGAAGGCGGGGGTGTTTCATTCGTGGTTTAGGGGCATTAGGGAATCTAATAGTTGTTGCCGAGGCTGAACTGATCATGTTCAGGAAGATTTTGAAGAGTGTGAGGTGATCCCAGTACTGGTTCATTTTTGTGCAAAATGTATAAAATTTATTTTGAGTTCAAACGTATACATTAATGATAAACTGCATAATTAAAATGCAAAGTGCTATGCGATTCAGTGTGATTGACTGTTCAGTGTCTGTGATACAACAGCCATAAGCAAAAACCGGCATGACGTGTCAACTGCAGCATGACAGATATGTAATTTACAGACATATGCATCTGAACTTGTTCACAAATATAATATAACAAATAAATTCCAGTGCAGAAGATGTATCAGTGACAGTATAGTGCAGCAGTGGAAATTCAAACAAAGAGGCTGGACTTAAAGGGCAACCTGTGAACACACGCACCTAAATAATAAGATGCTCTGCAGTCTAGCAGATACAGCTAGCTAAACAGGAGGGGATGAGTCTCCACTACCCAGACACCACAATCACAACACAGGCTGGCATTGGCTGGGGCAGCCTAACCCTATTTATTTATTAGTGTAGAAATATCTGGGGAAAGAGTTAAATTAGGTCTCTCGACCATGATACAACCTCCGACATGGGGAATATTCTTTTCATGGGTCTCAACTACAGTATTTTGATTTGTATGCTTAATGTGAGCTCAGCTAACTAGCTAGCTAATATTTTTGATAGTCTGTCACTCACATTATTCATCCAGTTTCTAATACCCAGTTTCTTATTTAAATTTAAATATTTTCTGTCATTAACCTGCTGCTTCACTTGACTCCCATTTCTCAGCCCTCTTTCATGGATACACACTTGTACACTAGTATGTAATCATTGTCTTAGAGTCCTGTTACAGAAATTTTTTTTCCATTTTCTCTCTCTCCCATCTCAGACACTCTGCAGCCAGTAGGAATTTGTATGAACTCTGAATGCTGCACAGAATGTGATCCCTTCCCCCAACATAAATGGCTTTTCATTGTGACTGCCAGGCAGATTTAGGGCTAATGACTGTGGACATTGTACGATTAAAAAAAAAAAAAAACTGACCCATTACCCATATGAGACAAGAATCCACAGGGATGGTGCCAAATCCACAGGAACAGTGCCGAGATCCAAGGTTTCCACATCTGCAGAACACATTCTAATCAGCCTGCACAGACCCAGTTGAAGTGTGAAGGGGAGATCACCTTTCAGTTTCTCACCCAAGTGACAAGGGACTGGAGGACAGCTGGGGGGTGGAGAATTTGATAATCAGCCTCTCAGGAAGTATAAGGTAAGCATTCAGTTCATACAAAGAGATATGGCAGTCATTCAGTCTTTTAACACTACAATGTAAAATGAGGCAAAGTCTGCATGGCACCTAGGATTACTTCACAAACAAACTCTTTGGACTGCAGGACTCCGGCCACGCAGCCCTAAAAAAAAAAAAAAAAAAAAAAATTTGGGTCACATTCAGGAGGAGACAGTGTGGTGACTTGGGGTGCTGAGGAGCAGACCCAGTGGAAAATAAGCCACATTTATACAAAACCTAAATTAACCCAGAGTGTTCTGGCAAGCTCGTTTGCAGTACAACTGCCAGCATTCAAGCAGCAGACTTTGTTTTTTTGAGTACAAAGCTGTTTTTCTTGAAGCTTTTAACTGCGCAGACTTAACCAAAAAAAAAAAAAAAAAAAACTAGGTCACATTCAGGAGGGGACAGTGTGGTGACTCGGGGAGCCGAGAAGCAGACACGGTGGAAAATAAGCCACATTTGTACACAATCTGAATGAACCCAGAGTGTTATGGCAAGCTCTACTACAGTACAACTGACAGCATTCAAGAAGCAGACTTTATGTTCTGGCGTTTTGAGTAGATTTGAGCAGATTTTAAAGTTGCGTCCAGAAGTTAGGTCATTGTATGTCTTGGCACCTTCTATGCTAACATTGTGAGGCATAAGTTTGAGAGATATTGCTAGGTGAAAAGAACTCTAGATTAAAACAGTATGCAAAGGATGGGTAACAGGAATCTACTGTACCGCATGTGTGGCAGCTGTTCAATCTTTTTTTGTTGTTGTTTTGTTTTGTCTTGCAGCACCACTCTGAGCTCTGTTACTTCTTTAAATGTTTATTGTAAAATTAGACCACAGGGAGAGAAAGGGAGAGCTGTGGGCTGATTAGGCTTTTAAAAATATGGGCTCCTAATTTCTTACTTCACGAATGGCCAGACTGTCTGGTAAATTCTTCCAACCTTTATAGCTGTGTACATGCATCGTGCAGGTGTAAGTCTAAGAAAAGAAAACCTGGGACTTGTGCTATTCCATCTCACACTCCTCCTGTTGGGCTGCCTCATAAAGCGGGAATTTTTTGATGCTGCTTGTCACCAAATGACCACATGGGGGGGGGGGGTTCTGACTGAGGCTTCCCATCGCCAATGACATTCCCTCAGCCACTGCTGCTGTTCCACTTTCTGCAGCCGTTAACCAGGGACTAAAATCACAAGTCAGTCAGACGATGTCTGCAACAGCACACTAATAGTTCCATGCTGCTACGCAGACAGACTACTACCCCTCTGACAGGTAAAGGTCCCCTTTCTCCCATTTGTGTAGAAATGTTTTGGTTTTTTTGTCAGGTACTGTTACCTCGAGTCTGGGGCAGTACCAGACGGGTTCTCACATGGCTGAAACTGTCACTACTTACACGGTCAAGATGAAGCTGCTTGCAGGCCGGTGAAAGACTACCAAGTATTTTTTAACAGGAATCAAAAGACTAACAAGGCAAGCTGTTACTGTATTTGCATGAGTTGGTAATCAATTACCTAGTCTTCGATTCTAGGTAATCGATTACCAACTCCATACGCGTTTACAAGGAGGGCACCCATCGATGCAGCCAGAAGAGAACAGATTTACATGCAAGGTAATATTCATTATAAAAGGTAACCGATTACCTTGTAATCGAGTTTACCCTGCATGTAAATGGGGTACACATTTACTGAGTCTGCGTGCTGGATCGGTGCACCTGGATCGATTCCTGCATCGATGCAGGAATACCAGAAGCGGCAAATTTACATGCTGTCTTGGGATCGGTTGCACGAGCATTGATCACCCTGCAACCGATTCCAAGCCTGCAAGTAAATAGGGTGTGTGAGTCACACTGGAATCGGGGACCCCCAGCAGCAAAAACAGTTGATTCTTCAATGATGGGGCACTAGCTGATTGCAGCAGTGAATTTCTTTCAAGTCGGTGGCACACTACAGTACTGCTGTCATGGACAGCCATGCTCCTCTATTGGCACCACAGAGACCAGCCCCAAAATGGACTGCTGGCATTTGCCACAACACTACTGCACTTCCACAACTCCCTACTACAGCAAGCTGTGCAATATGTTTCTTGCGCATGCGCACAAGCAAACATGAAAAGAAAATGTTTATGGTTTAAAATCAGCCATTGTAATTTTTTTCCCACTTATGTACCATTTAATGTCAATTTTTTTCTAATCTGCAGATTTTAGCTAGGTAATTAAATCATAGGAATTATAGTTTAGGACTGTAGTTTTCTAGGATTGTTAAGTAGGGACCCCTTGGAAATTAAGCACAATTACCCACTCGTGCTATTTATGGGATTACTTGGACTTTAATTAATAGAGACAGTAATCCAGAGACTTTAACATGCACCAGAGCATTTTGAGAAGGACATTAAAAGGGTAAAAGTGTGCCCCCTTCCCCACTGCTAAGTAGGTTAGTATGTTAGAATTGTAGAAATAGGTTAAATTTAGATAGCATGTTTCTACCAGTACTTTTACAATATGTGTTTGCATAGTTGTCAAGACATTTCTGTGGGGGTAACAAATTCAGCAGTACAAATGTGGAACCAGTGTTTAGTAGCCTAGGCAGTAAAAGGTAGCTCAGTAGTCAGTTCATGTAGAAGTAAAGTAGACTAGTAGTCAGCTAGAAATTAGCCCACCACCCCCTGGAGGTGTAGAGTAGTCTAAGCCTTTCTAGTAGTAGATAGATAGGAATGCTGCGGTAAAGCAAATGTTTTTGGGAAAAAGCATGTTTTAAAAATGTTTTGGGGTGCCAAATAGGCCCGGTTGGGTATTGAGCAAGGTCCAATAGGGAAAGTTTTGGAGCAGAAAATAGTTAGAACAGGGTGTCCCAAGGGGGGTGAGTTTGGGTGGGATGTTGGCCTGGTGGAACAGCCATTGTTTGGGAAGTCAGGTTGAGTTGCCATGCCCCTTTGTGGAGTCAGAGAACTGTATGTAGGTGGCTAGGCACACCTAGTTCTTAACCGACTGCTGCCATGCTGTCAGGCTGGTAGATCCTGGATGTGGTGGCCTGTGGGAGAGTGCACGTTACCGCATGCAGCACAGCAGCCATGGTTGGCCAGTGATGGAAACAGCTTCCCCAGGAGGTGAAGTATTTCTGTGGTAGGAAAGTGTAACCCCAGTGCCGAACTGGGGGTTTTACTATTAGGATGCCCTGTTGCCATCAGGAGGAGTGCACACTGCCAGGCTTGCCAAGGGGGTGGGGCTTGGGCACTGCAAAGATTTTCTTGAAGTGCCTATCTGGCATGAGGGAAAGTGGTTGAGAGAGAGTTAGAGAGTCGTTGAGGAGGACGAGTGGGAAGTGCCACCCGAAGGCCTGAAGGAGGGCCTCCAGTCAGGGCCAGGTAGGCCAGGAGCCGGGGTGGGGAGATTGCCCCCTGGCCCCCAGCTCTTGCCACCATGCCATTGTGGGTGTTAAGGAGGAATCCAGCAGCCAACAAAGCAAGGAAATGGCTGGTTAGAAGCCCGCTAGACTCCATTTGGGACTGTAGCTCGTGAGGTAACTGCCACAAGCAAGGACTGAGGTTGTGGTGACAGCGACTTATCAGAGGGACTGTTGTGGCAGAACGACCCCCTTGCCCTCTGTGTCCATCTCAGAAATGTGTTGGGAGGCTGTTTGGGACATTTCCTGTTAAGGTAGTTCATGGGGCGGCCATCCAGTGTGAACCCTGCCCATGGATCAGCAGGTGGCCTGCTCTGGTGTGAAAGTACTGTGCCCTGGGAGCAAGAACCCCCCTCCATTCTGAGGTCAGAGAAAGTCAGTGAGATGTGCACCCCACTCCCACTGGTGGGGAATCCCAAAAGAGCAAAGAAGCACTGAGGAACACTGCTAGTGTTCTGAAGGTAGAATCAGAGCTCCCTATGGCTCGGCCTAACAATTGAAGAGTGTCAGAGTCCAGGATTGAACCTGGGTCTCCCGAAGTAATATGCCATGGTGCTTTGCCATAGAAAAATGTGTGGACTGTAACAAATGAATTGAGCACCCTCCATGGAGTTTTTTCTGTTTTGCCTGAGCTTTGGTACAAAAATAAACTGCTCAATTGCATTTGATTCTGCCTGGACCAAAATTATTGAGAGTCCTGAAATGTGGTGCTGCGCCTTAACCTAATGTTTCCACAGAGTTCCTGCAGCTAGAGTAGCCACCAGTCATGAGGGAGGAAGAGTGTCATCTACCTGCATCTCGTTGGGAGTTCACACCGTCAACTGAGGAATCCTAATTTTTCTACAAACCAAAGGTACAGTGCAAAACCTTGCTATTTGTGTTGTTCAGTCAAGCTGGTACCCTCCCTTCCCCGAGACATTTCCACCCAAACCCCTAGACAGGGAAGAGAGGGGGGTGGGCTCCCTTGTAATCATTCATCCTGAGACTTAGAACAGTATCCTGCTGCCTGCCAGGTAAACCCAAATTCCCCAGGCAGGATCGAGGAAAGTCTAAGGAATGAAAAATGTTTACTAGACTTGAAATAACATTTGATGTATAAGCAGGGGGAAAGGAAGATTGCATGTGTGTGCTTGTTTCAAGTTTCATCAAGGTCCAGAGTCGCAGTAAAAATTGTAAACTACAATATTCCTGAAAAAATCATGTGAGAGTCATTATTCATAGTCTCCAACCAAGGTTAGTATAAAAAAAACTGCAACTCCTCCTGTCTCTTTAATTCTCATTGATTTGTGTAAACCTTTGCTATCAAGGTCTTTGGTGACATCATAGAACCTTGATGTAAACAGTCTTTTTGTGCTTAGTTACTCATGTATTTTTCTACTTGATTATGTGTTTATGACAGCAAGAGCTAAACAGAAATACTTTTCTATATAGTTTACTTAGATCAAGTTGCCTTTTTTAATATTTATATTTTCTTTAACTTTATGGAGTCAGCCCTTGCTGTAACAGTTGTTTCTTGGCCAGTAAAGGCTGGAATGTTTAACTTGCAGGCAATGACCACATGAAAATGGATATAGTGCACAGAGAGCGAGAGACGCATGCTCTGCTGAACACACTCCTGATATGCATCACATCCATGTTCTTTAGTGCTTGAGCCAAGTTTGAAATCCAGCTGTTTAAAATGGATTTAGAGGAAAAGTCCAACATGACTAATTCACATCACACAGACCAGTTCCAACATCACAGACACAGTCATACAATGGAAGTGGAAATCCTGCATTTAACAGAGGAAACAATCTCCCCCCTTAGATTCAGGCATTTCTGAGAATGCCATTGCATGCTGTGATTTTGATTGCCTTTTTAACTGTTGCATCACCTTGCTGCTCGTCTCTAAAGTTGCTGTTGAGCAATACTCCCAAGTAATGATCCCACTACTTTTTTGAACAATGGATGAAAGCCTTATGAGTGCCTGGGACACTTTACCTGTATATGAAGCAAAATAAATGCACAAGTATGCAGGAATAATCTTTTATTTATTTATTATATTTATTTATTTCAAGAACTTCACCAGGAAAAAATGCTAAGCTAACTAGCTAATTTCCAGATGAGTCCTGGGGGAAGGGAATGAGAAAGGGATGAGAAGAGTGCAGCAATAAGTTATATCAATAAAGGTAAAATTATAATAATAAAAAGCACACAGTAGACAAGAAGAAGCACAGTGTTCAAGCAGTGCAAAACAACACATCAATAGCAATAATTAAGCAAAATGCAACTGGCAGCAACATGAGGGGGGAAGGGGAATTACAATGGGGACATGTCTGAGGGGGGATAGTGGGCCAATAAATTAGTGCAATAGGGGGAAGGAGTAATACGGAGGGAGGAGGAGTGGGATTAGCCTAGGATAAATGACAACTCAACACAAAATCAATCCTAATACCCTCCCCAGGTATTTACAAATCATGAGGTTAATAAAGTTAACACATTACAGGATAATTGTGTGAGACTACATATGTTATCATTCAGTTCAACTTAGCACATCTGCTTATATTGTATAGTAGAGCATTGTTCTGTATAGAATTCCATCCCCTTTGAAATGCTGTTGTACCACAGTTCAAAGGTCATGAAATGTGATTGTACCCTTCTGTGGTACAACAGCATTCTGGACCCTCTAGAGACTGCACAAGTCAGTTTCATTCTAAACGCCAAAGAACTGCTGTGCTTACATTTCACATAATGCTACACACTGTAAAAAAAATACAGTAAGAGCAACTTTATGCACAACCAGTGTCTTCTGCCACCTCGTGGTTCTGATTCCCATGGACCTCTTGAGCTTTGCTCACGAGGTCATAGGGAATCAGAACCCTTCTCTGGCAGAACACACTGGTTTTGCATAGTTGCCCATCCAGTATTCTCTATGTTGTTTATAACTGAAATCAAAAACCCCTCGTCACTAATACAAAGCCATTCCTGACCTCATATGTCACATGATATATTTTTATTAAGTCATAATGGATACCAGTGCATATAGTGGTTCCCAGTTCTTACTATAGGACTGATACCTGTTGGCCATGCTGGCAATCATTCTTTTGGCTTCAAAAGCCATAAGGACCTGTTTTGATTGCCTTTTTAATTGTTGCTTCACATTGCTGCTCCTTTCAAAAGCCCTCTTAGAGGGCATTACTGAATCAAGCCAATGGTGCAGCACAGATATCTTGGCTGACATTGATATTAAAGCCATATACCTTTTGATTTTCCCTTATAATCTCCAGTACTACAAACCTGTGGGGTGAAAGTGTCCTCTAATCCCAAAAGAGAATCTTTGTTGTTCCTGATATTGTTCCAGGGGGCTTGAGCTAATTCACAATGCTATAAAATGTGCAATAAAGTGCCCTCTTCCTGTTGGCATCCAATGCAGGTATCTGGTTCCACTTTTCCCATCTTAAATAGTCTGGTGGGAGTAAAACATAGGTTCTGAAGAATTTTGTATTGAATTAGCCTTTATTTATCAAATCTGATATGCAAATCTTTCCAGATAGTTTCCTATTTCTGGACATCTTCAACATTTAATACCATTGTCCATTATCTACAAATTCCTGTTAGTTAGCAGGATTTAGCTTGCGTAGTTTGGTGTAAACCTTAAAATATATCATGTGGTTGAAAAGCTAAATTGACAAGTTCCAGTACTGTGGACCATCTTTCTGATGTCCATGATGCGGAGTCGAGGATTTTAGCTATAGTGTGTGTTACCGGTAACAACTGAAATACTTCTCTTATCCAAATTATGCCATCTCTGAAAAGTGGTGAAGAGTATAAAACATCCATCCAGCATTAAATGCTCTGTGTATGGTAGATCCAGCTGTACCCACTGTTCAAATCTTATCAGTTTGCCATTAATAGTTACATTGGGATTACCAAGAATGGGCTGGGAACAGTCTTTTAAAAGATTAATCTTTAAAAGCCTACAGAGTTGCAGGTGTGCTGAAACAGAAGAGTGCATGGGAGTAGTCGCCATATGCTTAGGCATGTACTTTCATGGAGTAAGGAATAAAGCCCTAAGAGTCACGCCAGCCTGTCTCACAAGCTCCTTTTCTATTTGTAGTCACTTGGGCTTATAGTTGGGGGTCTTGACTGCCACATTGGTTGTACTCCATCTTAACTATTTAACACTGTGTAATGCCAAATAATACAGCAAAAAGTGGCTCATTTAAGACCTCCTATATGCTTCAGGGCAGATAAGTTGTTGCATGATGATCTCCTGACCACTTTTACTCCCCCCAGAAAACCATTAAACAAGCTGTGCAGTTTGCTGAACCACTTCAGAGGGAGAGCCATATTAAACATTCCTAACGGACAGATAATCCTGGGCGCAACATTCATTTTTAAAATATTAATCCTACCCCAGAGAGATGAGGGGAGTTTACCCCATCTCTGTAAATGCTGAGTGATTCTCACTAGAAATGTATCTATATTATGTCTTCAACAGTTTAGGATCCCTGGCTATCAAACACCCAATTACTTGATTTTTTTTTTTTTTTTTTTGGGAGACCATGTAAGGCCTAATTCTTTGATCTCATGCTGATAGACTCCAGCATTTAGAGGTAGGACCAGGGTTTTGCCCATGTTCAATTTATATGCAGAGACATGACTAAAATGCTCACCCTCATTTAGGACTGCTGGGATAGAGGTAACCAGGTGTACTAGGTGGAGAAGGATATCATCTGCATGATTTAAAAGTTTATATTCCTCCGCACTCAACATTTTGCCCTGAATGTGTTCATTCTCCTTAAGGTAATGCATTAGGGGTTCAATGTATAAGTTAAAGAGCACTGGGGAGAGTGGGCATCCCTAACTGCACGGGCTGTGTTAGAACCCCATTGTCTAATAGCCAGGCCATGGGATCACAGTACAGTACTTTAATCCAGTTTATAATGGCTAGTGGGATGTGGTAAGCCTCTAGCACCATGAACATATATTCCCATGACACCCTGTCAAATGCTTTTTCTACATCCAGAGACACCAATGCTGCAGGAGTGCTAGGGTCCCTGGACACAGAAATAAGGGGGTGCTAGTTTTCTCAAATGGTCTCTGGAAACTCTGTTTCTCATGAAACCCACCTGTTCATCTCCTATCAGTCCATGCTAAACTCTGTCTAATCGGGTTGCCAACACTCAAGCCAGAATTTTGAAATCTAAATTAATAAATGAGATGGGACAGAAGTTTTCGACCTTGGAATGATCCCTTTCTGGCTTGAGTATAAGTGTAACTAATGCTTCCGCCAGGCCTTGAGAATGTGCTCCCTCTGAATATGTGTAATTAAAAGTATCTGCCAAAAGCTGGACTAACTCTATACTAAATGTTTTGTAAAACTTTGGCATAAAGCCATCTGGACCAGGGGCTTTATCAGGACTTAACGATGTTATGGCCATCAACATCTCTGTCACAAAAATGTTGCCCTGCAGGAGTTGTTCTTCTGCATCTGCTTCTTTCAGGAGGGAGATGTCTGTTAAATAGTCATCAATTTTAAGATCTTCATGTTTTTATTTATTTTTTATTTATTGAAATGTTTCACCAGGAGGGCACACTGAACAACAGGTTGCTCGTCTCAGGGTGCGACCTGGGGGGAGGGCATTACATAGGGTTGTGAAGGATGATCTGTTACAATAGTATGTGGGTTGTACAAACAATACAACATTGTAAGATTATGCAACAGTTGGAACACAAAGTATTGTACAATAAACAGTAGTGGAACATTGGGTAAATTACAATACATGTCCAAAATTGTACAAAAGAATATATAAATGTACAAAACAGTAATAATGTGACAGAATCGTTTATAGTGCATGAGTGTACCAGCAGCAGGCTCGAGGTAGTACGCAAGTGCTGTTGGAGTGAAAAGGATGGGGTAGGTTGTGCACACGGGTGACCCAGAAGGGCAGGTGGGGAAGAGAGGAGGGCAAGAACTGAAAATGAGAAAGGGTAGCCATTTCCTGATTCCCCCTTCAGGATGTTGAGAACCCTGCTTGGGGGGGTGTCAGGGTAGGAAGGCAGAAACTGGAGATAGGTATTAAGGAGGGTTAAAGCAGTTAAAGCAAATATTCATCAATTTTAAGATCTATATGTTTGCGTATCTCCTCTAGTTGATATAAGTGTTGACTGTACTCCTGGAAGCATTTAGCAATTTCAGAGGCCTGAATTGTTTGATCTTTAATACCTTTAATAATTCTGAGGTTTTCTTGCTGTTTTAACCTCAAGGCAAGTAGTGTATCATCCTTTTCATCTTGGTCCATGTACTTTACATTAGTTCTGAAAACTTTATGTTCAACCTTCTCTTGTAGTAGTTCTGCATATTGTGCTCTTAAATTATTAAGTTTGAGCCACAGTGCATCTGATGTTGTGGGACCAAGATTATGCTCCAGACCTCTAATATCACACAAAAGGGCTTCTGCTTTCTTTTTTCTCTCCCTCTTGTGAATTGTGGCTAGTCTAATGGCTTCACCTTGTACACATCTCCCTGCTGCCCACAAAGTATCCATATGCAATGTGGTTCCTTGATTTTCTTCCTTATAAATATGGTGATATGCTGTTTGATTTTTTTCTACCACTTCTTTAGCTTTAATTAGATGATTGTTAAACCACTATTGTTTATCTGACTTCACGTCCCTTACAAAGCAGTGCCAAAGTTTAACTGGGACATGATCTGACAGTACTTGAATTTCTTACTCACATGTTTGCAGGCCATGAAGGCAGGTGTGATGATGACTCTCTGAAAAATAATCTATTCATGAGAAAGACTTATGGGGGTGGAAAAGAAGGCATATGTACATTCCATTAGGTGCGTCAATCACCATGGGTCTGTCAGACCCAGAGTATCCATTAACTCCCTCAGTGCCCTTTATGTTAGTGACAGACCCTCCCTCTCCCAAGTTCATTCCTATCCACATCAGGGTCCTTGACTAAATTCCAGTCTCCACCCAGCATCATGGGAAAATGTGTAAAGTGAGCTAACAGCACAAATAATGAAGTGAAGAACTGTGGATTGTCCACATTGAGACCATGGATTGACCCTGATATTATTTCTTGAACTGACTGAATATTTTTAGCCATAGTCTGTCATCAGGGCTAGGCATGGGATGCAGAGCTTGGTGTGCTCTTTCGATAACATAACTTGTACCATCCGGGGAAGGGTCAGCTATTTTCTCACAAAGTCTTTGCAGAAATAAAGTTGTGTCCTTGCCCTCTTCTTTCTGCAGTAGTCCCAAAATTACTAGGTTATTTAGCTTATGACGACCTTCCTGGCCATCCAGGCATTCTTCTAATTTTGCCACCTTCCTTGGGAGTTTTATGATATCAAGCTCTGCTCAAATAATCTGGTTCTCCACCGAGCTGACTCTAGCCTCTGCACCCCCCATTCACCCTGTTAGTGACTCCATTGCTGGTCTGATGCTGTGGATTTCAGCCAAGACATCTTCCAGCATATCTTTAATTCCACTTAGTTCTTCAAAGAATCTTTCTAGTATTTCTGCTGTTTTGGGGGCTGTAACTGTGGTTGGTGGTGCTGCACCCCTTTTTTCACTCAAAAGGGCTGGCTGAATAGGTGTGAGTATAGCCTGGAGTTCCAAAGCTGCTGGTGTAGCCACCATCCCTGTGCTGGATTCTTTCAAAACCAGCAACAGGATAATTTTTCAGTGTAAGCTCCATTATCCTCGATGAGCTATGACTTGGTTTATGCTTGAAAATTGTGTTTTAATAAACATTTTAGCCTACCTGTGAGCAGAGCTCAAGCACCATGCTGCATTCAGCCTGAGTGTATCACATGACTCCAATAATTAATTTAGTGAGTTAGTTATTTAAAAGTAGTTTACCAGGGAAACAATCAAAGCCCGGAAGACTTGTTTCCAGTTGCAACTGGTGGGGGGGGGGATAAGAAAGGTCATAGGGAAGAATAAATTTGTCCACAGCGGTTCTTAAATGCAGAAACAGTACAAAATGCAAAATATAAATGTAAGTCATGAAGGAGAGATTTTAGAGATAGGAAAGAGGAAATATTGTGACTAGCAATGGGGATGGTGCGCCAAAGTGTGAGGAAGCAGAAGGAGAAAGCAGCTTGACCAGCAGAGGATTTTACAAGGAGGAAGGTGAGAGAGTGGTGCCAGAGCTGTGACAGGAGTAGGAGGTGGATGGAGGGGAGGATAGGGAGAAAAGGCTGGGGGAGGGAGTCCAGCCAGAATCTGGAACTGAAGGTGACACAGTGAGCGAGGTGTGAGGGAAAGGAGAGGGAGGGAGCAATACAGGGAACAGTGGTAAGCTCTGGGGAGGCAATCCAGGGCAAAGTGGCAGAAGGAGTGAAAGAGGGAGCCAGCCTGGCAAGGGTGGACTTGGGAGCAGCACTGTAAACAATGTTGTAATCAAAGATAGGTAGAATCATCTTTGTGACAATCTCTCCTTGGGCAAGAAGTGGGATACTTGCTTTGTTCCTGTAAAGTGCCCCAAGTTTAGGGTGCAGCTTCTGGTGGATGGCATCCACATGAGTAGAGAAGTCAAGATGACAATCAATCCAACCTTACTCCAAGGTATTTAATTGAGGAGACAGCCTCAATCACAACACCATCAAGAGTCTGGAAGGAGGAGGGAGGGGAGAGCTTGGCAAGTCTTTGCTTACTGCCAAAGGTCATGGAGATAGTTTTTTTGTTGCATTGAAGGACAGTTGATTGGCCAGCAACCAGTGCTGAATGTTGTTGAAATCCAGTGGAATGCGGGTCATTACCTCAGAGGCAGAGGAACCAGAGATGTAGAGAACCATGCAGTTTGCCTACATGTGAATGGATGCAGATGAGGTGGTGAGAAGGAGGTCATTTAAGAAGATGGAGACTAGGATAGGGACAAGGATGGATCCTCGGGGGATGCCAAAGTAGATAGGCAGAGAAAGAGAGACAGCATCATAAATATGGACAACTTCGTTCCTACCCTCAAGGTATGAGTGAAACAACTAAACAGAGGAGGAGATTCCAGTGCCTTTTAGCTGGTCCAGGAGGATGGGTTGGGCAACAGTGCTGAAAGCTTTGCCAGGCCAAAAAAGATAAATGAGGTGACCAACCCCTGGTCCATGCCAGAAAGGATGGAGTCTATGAGCCTAAGGAGGGAGGTGGGGATAGAATGGGACTTCCTGATGTCAAAATGGGCGAGAGTGAAAAAATGAGGAATTGTCAAGGAAAGGGGAGAGCTGGAAAAGGATCAGGTGTTCCTGAGGTTTAGCCAGGGAGAAGAGGACAGAGATGGGGCATTAGTTGACAGGGAGGGAGGGATGGGTCACCCACTTTGGAAAGAGGGTGACAGGCCTGATTCCACAGATCCACTGATCAGGGCCTGAGACAAGTGACAAGGAGCAATTTAGGAAGTGGGTGGTGGGAAGGGCAATGGCCAGGATGGAGAGAGAGAGAAACAAGAGTTTGGGGTCAAGGCCCTCAAGGCTCCCTCCTTTGTGTGGACATACAGAAATAGATTAGTTGCCATATTGGTCATTGTAAGAACAGATCCAGAAGCAAATGGTTTGATACCTTTTAATGGACCAACATAGATGTTACAAAAAGAAAACAGTGTCTAAGCTTTCGGACCAATCAAGTCCTTCCTCAGAGACTTATGACAATTGTCATAAGTCTCTGAGGAAGGACTTGGTTGGTCCGAAAGCTTAAACATTGTTTTCTTTTTGTAACATCTACGTTGGTCCATTAAAAGGTATCAAACCATTTGCTTCTGGATCTGTTCTTTGTGTGGGTTAAGAGTTAGGAGGGCCTTGCTGGGGGTACTGGCTGTGGAAGGAGAGGGAGGGAGAGAGGAGGCTTAGGGCCGAGAGGACCTCAGATGGGGCTGGACCAGGCAGGATGCCCAAGAGAGGCTCCGCAGGCCACGACTGGAGCGAAAAAGAATGTTAAAAAAAAAAAGAGTTAGGAGGGCCTTGAAGATAGCAGAGGGAGTGGTAGAGGAGAAGGAGAAGGGATAGTGGAGGAGGAGGGCTGAGGCAAAAGGGAGTGGGTGTGGGGGAGGAGGTGGAGGGAAGGCGTAAGCGGCACAGGTGGTGAAAAAGGAGTTAAAAGATGAGGCAACTGTTGCAAAACCAGAGATGTGGGTGTCGCCCACCAGGAGGATGGGAGAAGGGGCTGTGAGGGTGGGGAGAAGAGGGTGTGAATGACCTTCCAGAACTTTTAGTCAGAGTTAATGTTGTTCTGGAGCATGGATGCAAAGTAGCCAGCCTTGGGTCTGGTATAAATTAAACAAAGCATGAAAATGCAGTGGGAAGCATTATTGAGCTAGTGCACTGACTGAAATTAATATCAACTTTAAAAACTAGGAAATGCTTATTTTGTATCTGCATTACATTTTTTTTTATTTTTTTGATAATCAGAGGATTTTCTAGGGCTGGCAGTATAGCCTAGAGGTTAGAGGGATGAGCATGGTACATTCAGCAGATCTGGGTTTGATTCCCACAACCTCCACTTGCATACTCTGTAACTCTGAGCATGTCCCCAGCGCTCCCAGGTTACCCCTGAAAATAGGCACTTGTGCCTAGTGGACCTTACCTGCTTACCAAAGAATAATAAACAAATACATTTTCTCACAGACAGAACAGATGCTAGGGGTAAGCAAATAGTTTTTTTTTTTTTAATTTCTCCTTATTTGCAATTTTATGAAGCAAACATACAGGATACATGTGTACAACATACAATGTATTAGTAGGGGTATCACAAGTCATAAGAGGGAGGTAATAATCCCTGTTTACGAGACACTGGTTAGGCCCCATCTGGAGTACTGTGTGCAGTACAGGAGGCCTCACCTGCACAATGACATTAACAAAATAAAGGCAGTCCAGAGAAGTGCAACCAAATGATGCAAGGACTGCATCAGAAAACATATGAGGACAGATTAACGGAGCTCAGTATGTATATCCTAGAGCAAAGGAGGGAGAGAGGTGATATGATCGAAACATTCAAATATCTTAAGGGCATTAACAAGGTGAAAGAGTCTAACATGTTTCAGTATAAGAAAAAGAGCAGGACAAGAGGACATAGCATGAGATTAGAGGGAGGCCAATTAAGGGGTAATGTGAGGAAGCTCTTTTTCATAGAAAGGGTGGTGGATGCATGGAACGGCCTACCTCAGGAAGTGGTGGATATGCATACAGTGCAGGGCTTCAAACAGGCATGGGATAGGCATAAGGGAGCAATACAGACGATTATGGATGAGAAAAGACCTGTCAAGGTTGGAGGAATGGTCAAATGTATGGTAGTTTAGAGTCAATGCTAAGAAGTGCAAAGTAATGCATCTGGGAACAAAAACCCAGGAGAAGAGTACACATTGGGGGGGGGCAAGATACAAACAACAACAAAAATGGGAGGGGACCTGGGGGTAGTCATATCAGGTGACCTAAAGGTGAGCAAGCAATGTGAGAGGGCAGTAAGCAGGGCTGGTGGGATACTGGGATGCATAGGGAGAGGCATCACTAGTAGAAAACAGGAAGCTGTTATCCCTCTGTACAGACAGTTAGTGAGACCCCATCTGGAATACTGCGTGCAGTTCTGGAGACCCAATCACTGCAAAGACATAGACAGGATGGAGGCAGTCCAGAGGAAGGCAACTAAAATGGTGCAGGGTCTGCACCAGAAGACATATCAAGAGAGAATTAAGGATCTTTAAATGTATAGCCTCGAGGAGAGGAGGAAGAGGGAGGACATGATTGAAACTTTCAAATACCTCAAGGGAATTAACAAAGTCCAAGAGGGTAGCATCTTCCAGAAAAAGGAGTGTGCAAGAACAAAGGGGCACACTCTGAAGCTAGAGGGGGGATGGCTCAGAGGTAATGTGAGGAAGTATTTTTTCATGGAGAGGGCTGTGGATGCATGGAACAGCCTTCCTGAGGAGGTTGTGGAGTCAAAGACAGTGGTGGAATTCAAGAATGCATGGGACAGACATAAGGCAATTCTCAGGGGTGGAGGGTGGAAGAAGTAGGCTGTTGGTTAACTACGATCTGCAGCTTATCCATTAGGTAGGGAAATGGGCAGACTGAGTGGGCCAAGCAGTCCTTATCTGCCATCAAATTCTATGTTTCTATGTGTGTGGATAAAGCAATGAAGGTGGATAAAGCAATGGAGCCTGATGGGATTCACCCCAGAATTCTAAAAGAACTAAGGGAAGAACTAGTAACACCACTGGCTACCTAAACGGCCGGTGCCCCTAGGCCGCAGCCTAATTAGCCTATGCACAAAAATAGCCCTGGTAGATACCAGTCCATTTACAGAAGAAAGGGTTCTGAAAGAACTAATAAAATTGAAGGTGGACAAAGCAATGGGGCCTGATGGGATTCACCCAAGAATTCTAAAATAACTAAGGGTAGAACTAGTGACACCGCTGACTACTCTCTTTAATAAATCATGGGAGGATGGTGTGGTACCTGAGGACTGGAGAAGGACGGATGTGATTCCCCTTTACAAAAGTGGGAGCAAGACAGAGGCAGGAAACTACAGAGCTGTCAGTTTAACCTCAGTGGTAGGGAAAATGATTTAATCACTTCTGAAGGAAAGACTAGTTGAGTACCTAGAGGCCAGTGGGGCACAGGACCCAAGGCAGCATGGATTCACAGCAGGAAGGTCATGTCAAACAAATCTAATTCATTTCTTTGACTGGGTGACCAAAGTAGTAGACCAGGGAGGGGCTATGGACATGGCCTACCTAGACATTAGCAAGGCATTTGACACAGTCCCACACAAAATATTAATAAACAAATTAGCCAGCCTGGGAGTGGGACCCAGGGTGGTAGCCTGGGTAAAACACTGGCTGGACAACAGGACACAGCGGGTAATAGTAAATGGTGTCCACAGTGAAGAAAGGAGGGTTACTAGTGGGGTACCACAGGGTTCAGTACTGGGTCCAGTCCTTTTTAATGTCTTTATAAGTGACATTGTGGAGGGACTGGAGGGGAAGGTATGTCTCTTTGCAGATGACACAAAGATCTGCAACAGGGTTGTTACGCAAGGTGGGGTGGAAAGGATGAAAAGGAACTTGGCAAGGTTGAAGGAATGGTCAAATGTATGGCAGCTTAGATTCAATGCAAAGAAGTGGAAAGTAATGCACCTGGGAAACAAAAACCCAGGGCACGATACACAATGGGAGGTGAGATACTGACAACACAAAAATAGAAAGGGACCTGGGGGTAGTCATATCAAATCAGATGACCTAAAGTGGGCTAGCAATGTGAGAAGGCAGTAAGGAGGGCTGGGAGGATACTGGGATGCACAGGGAGAGGCATCACCAGTAGAAAACAGGAAGTTGTTGGCCCTCTGTACAGACACTTGGTAAGACCGCATCTGGAGTACTGTGTACAGTTCTGGAGACCCCATCTCCACAAAGACATAGATACGGTGGAGGCTGTCCAGAGGAGGGCAACCAAAATGGTGCAGGGTCTGCACCAGAAGACATATGAAGAAAGACTAAAGGAGCTTAAGATGTATAGCCTTGAGGAAAGGAGGAGGAGGGGGGACATGATAGAAACTTTCAAATACCTCAAGGGAATCGACAAAGTCCAAGAGGGTAGCATCTTTCAAAAAAAGAGATGTGTAAGAACAAGGGAGCACAATTTGAAGATAGAGGGGGGGACGGCGCAGAGGTAATGTGAGGAAGTATTTCTTCACAGAAAGGGTTGTAGATGCATGGAACAGCCTTCCTGAGGAAGTCAGAGTCAAAAACAGTGGGGGAATTCAAGAATGCATGGGAAAGACATAAGGCAATTCTAGAGGGGGTCTAGGAGGAAGTAGGCTGTTGGTTATCTAGGATCTGCAGCTTATCCGTTAGCCAGTTCTACTTTTATAGCCACTGGATATGACTGTCAACAGGAACTTCCTGTTTGGCAGCAGGAGGGGAAGGATCATAGAGAAACATTGGTTTTGTCAACCCTAAAGGAAAAAAGTAGCTCACTCTCCCCCCACCAGCTGCTGGTGGTCTGACATTGAGCAAGGAAGAAGGAGGCTAATGAAGAAGATAGGAAGTTGCTGTCCCAGAACAGGAAGGGTGAGAGTTGTAAGGAGAGGAGAGAGTAAGCATACAGAGAAACAGGAGAGGGGACACAAAATAAGACATGATAGGAGTGGTGCAGTGCAATGGCTGTGAGGTGGCAGTGTTCTGGGAGACATTCTGGAGGCTGCGATGCTGCCCTATTTGCAGGCACCTCTCTGGTCTGAGAGAGGAGGTTGCCCGTCTCCAGGCTGACCTGGCTAGGATTCGTGAAACCTCCTCCCCCACCCAGGGACCACCAGGGCCAATGCCAGTACCTCAGAGGTTGCCAAGAAAGAGGAGAGGCTGAACAAGGGTGGGCTCATGGAGGGAGAGGGTGGTGGAACAGAGTTGCATCCCTCCAGCTGTACCTCTCCACAATTCATTTGCTCTTCTGGTGGATAGTGGTTCCTCTATGGAGGCACCTGCAGTGGAGACCAAGGAGGATACTGGGAACCTTCACAAAAGAGACCCACAGGAGGGTGGCTTGGGACCCCATAGGGGAAGAAAACAACTCCTGGTGGGGGACTCAATCATTAGGGGGGTAGAAATGAGGGAGTAAGGGGAGAGGGAGGTAAGGTGCCTTCCTGGCACCACGGCTTGGAGGGACAGGAAGCGAATCCTCAGGATCGTGGGAGGAGCTGCACAAGGGAGGGAGCTGGATGTCATTGTCCACCTAGGGACAAATGACCTGGCTAGGAATAGGATCAGAGCAGTGCAAGAGGAGTTTGTAGAGTTGGGGAGGGCTTTAGACAAGTAGCACATCTGGTAACCTTCTCGGAGGTGCTGCCTGTCTATGGCAGGTGATGCTAGGGGCACTCCTCACCAGGGAATTCAATGAGTGGTTGAAAACTGGTGTGGAGCTCAGGGTTTTGGCTTCATTGGGGATTGGGGAGCCACCTGGAGGGATGCAGACCTATACTGGTGTGATGGTTTGCATCTGTCCGGGGGGGGGGGATCCAGGATCCTAGGGGAGAGGTTTAAATGCTTCATTGGCAAGCATTTAAACTAGCCAAGGGGGGGCATTGAAAAGGAGCAGGGAAATCCCAGCCTCCCCTCACAAAACATGGTAATTAGTGAAGTAAACACCAAGGTAGTGAAGTTACGAGGGAGCAGGACAGAGGTAAAAGCAAAAAAGGCAAAGGCAGTAAGGACAGAAATGGAGCTAAAAGGGGTAAGGCTATCAAAAAGTGGAGGGTGATGAGTACCAATGCCCGTAGTCTGTGTAACAAGCTTCCTGAACTAGTGGGCTTGATGGAAGAGGGTTGTCTGGATATTGTGGCAGTCACAGAAACATTGTACACAGAGAACCATGACTGGGATGTCAACATACCAGGATACACAATCTACAGGAGGGACATGGAGGGTAAAAGAGGAGGAGGAATAGCTCTCTATGTAAAGGAAGGGATCAAAGCAACAGAACTAAAGAGTAAACAGGGAGCAGATGAGGCACTCTAGGTCACCCTGGAGACAGGAAATGGCGCCACAATCCGCATGGGGGGTTGTATACAGACCCCCATCTCACGGGGAGGGAATGGACAAGGAAATGATAGAAGGCTTCCTTAGAATGGCAGAAAAAGGGGAGATATTGTTGATGGGAGACATGAATATACAAGATGTTAACTGGAGCACCTTTGCTGCAGGCACATCCAAGAGCAGGGTCATTCTTGATGCCCTACAGGGGGCATGCCTCAGACAGCTTGCATTGGAACCCACTAAGGAGGGAGCAATCTTAGACCTGGTACTCTCAAATGGGGACAGAGAAAGAATATCCGATTTAGAAGTTGGTAGCCATCTGAGAACAAGCGACCATCAAACAGCGTGGTTCACGATAAACACAGCCATACAATCAAGCCATACAAAAGCAAGAGTATTTGGACTTCAGGAGGGCTGACTTTGGGAAAATGAGAGAGTGCCTCAGAAAAGCACTAGCAAACAGGCAAGAAGAAAGGGTTCAGGAACAATGAGGAGTAATCAAAACAGCCATGACAAAGGCAACAAGCCTTTGTGTAAAACAAATCAATAAAACACAATGAAGGAAAAAAATGCTATGGTTCTCAAAAGAGGTGGCAGAGAAGGTTAAGGAGAAAAGGATAGCATTCAGGAATTATAAGGAATCACAGAAGAAGCAGGACAGAGAACTTTATCAGTTAAAGCAGAAAGAGGCTGGGAAGGCAGTCAGAATAGCAAAGACCCAAACCGAGGGAAGGATAGCCAATTCTGTTAAGAAGGGGGATAAGACTTTTATAGGTACATTAGGGAGTGAAGAAAGACCAAAGGAGGGATACTGAGGCTTAATAAAGGGGAGGAAATGTGGGTAGAGGGTGACAATGAAAAAGCAGGGATACTGAACAAATATTTCTGCTTAGTATTCACAAAGGAAGAGGAGGGGGAGGTACCTAAACCAAATAAGAGAAACACTCTGAAGACAGAGGTCGATACCAGCACTGTGTTTACGTAGATAACGCCCATAGGCTTGAAACTTCAGGTGCCCCCCACACCACTGACCCGTGCACCCAGTGTGCAACAGGCGTGCCCCCCCCCAACATACACACACATACACCTCCCTAGCATGTCCTGCTGAGTTACATCCACACCACAGAGCCCCTGCCGGTCCCACTCATACCTTTTTGAAAGCTAAACTTATATAAAACTTTTCCAGAATATGAACATTTTTACAGTCAAAATGTTAAAATTCCTTTTAATAAACTGTTTACACTTATTTAGAGGTGGTAAAAAAACAGTCTATCAGCACACAAGCAAGCACAAACACTCGCTTATTTATGCATTTGATCTGAACAAGGCCAAACAGTGTGCATTCTTATTCGGAGTCTCCCTAGTTAGAAAAAAGTAATGCACTGAATAGAACAAAAGTCACTTTTACCTAAATGGTCTGCGTTCAATCACTGCAAGTCATTCAGGGGTAGCATTTTAAGGCTAAACTAAAGTTAGTGCCATAACAGACAAGCTGCAAGAATAAATGCACTGCCCAAAACTCCTTGTTTTAACTTCTTTAGGAGTTAGAGAAAAAAAAATGCAGGTCATGGGGGGGGGTAGCATTTTAAAATGGAGGCTAGTGGTTAAACTTTTTTTTATCCAAGTGGTCCGAAGGTCAGGGGGCAGCATTTTTGTTACTAAGTGTGGTGGTAACATTATTTAAGAATAAAAGCTACTGCAATGCCAGTCGGTGTCACTGTCTGATAATACAGAACCTGTGGGTAAACAGTCTGAACTCTGAAGCTGCTGTTATCAATCTAATTTACAGGAGAAAAAAAACCCTTCAAATTCACTGCAGATCATGGGGTTGGGGAGGTAGCATGCATCCTGAACTTTAAAAAAAAAAAATGGATACACTACAGATCAACCAGGAGCAGCATTTATTTTTTACTACATAACACAGACAATAAAATAAGATAAGCTTCAAGCAAACTGTCAGATGACATTGTGTGCAATAAAGCAAAAATGGTACCTGATATGCCTTGAATAATTCTGTGGGAAGGTAAATAGTCTGGCAGAAGTTGCAGGCAGCAGTTATTTATCCAGGGAAGCCGACCGACAGGACACGACGACCCAGTCCGCCCGACTAGTTGTGATGAATGATGCATATACGTTGATTTGGAACACACCTAGTCTACAGCTAGCCTCACACACACACACACACTGGCTGGCACTGCTCACTCAAAAAGATGAAGAATAGTTCTGTTTACTTACTAAAGTAAAGTGGGTCTGGTGCTGACTGTGCGAGTCTGTGACCTCTCGACTTCCTTTCAAACTTCTCCCCGACCAGACTGGCCACGACTACTGGGCTGGCAGCCCTGTCTGCACTCACTGTCTGGCAAAGAAGGTCCCTCTCAGTCTTTGCTCTCCAGCCTACCCGACTCCTCCACGCTTGCTCAGTCAGGTCAGGAGAAGACTGAGGATTTGAATTTCTTTCACTTCAGTCCACAATAGTTAGCTGGACTAAAATTAAGTAGCTATAGCTGGCTGGTCTAGCTGCTCCAGACTAGTACTACCGCTACGCAGCTGCTGCGTGCTTCCGACTCCCGAATCTCCTACGAAGTCACACTTGTCTTGTCCCTGTGATGGTGACTCTCCCAGACAGAGACCCAGTGGACTTGAAGACATAGTGCCTTGCGGTCTCTCTCTCTCTCTCTCTCTCTCTCTCTCTCTCGGCTGGCAGTTGATACAGTTCTCCTTCTATCTTCCAAGTACTTTGCTGTACTTGAACTGGGGCCATTAAAGCTTGCCACCCCTCCTACTTGAAACGGCAGCCAATCGGAGGATGCACAGCACAGTATCATCACCACGGACCTGATTGAAATCCTAAATCACAAGGCCCAAGGGCGCTGCTGACTTGCTGAGGATAATAGTTTCATACGGGGAGGGTAGCGGAGGCGGGGGCACCAACAGTCGGAGTAAGTACATTGATGTCGGCGTCAGTCAGGGTCAGGTCAGCCATTGCCTAAGCGGGGGGCAAGGGGCGCCAGCAGTCATGTACATTGATGCCACGTCATCCATTGCCAAAGTAGGGGAGGGGGGCTTGTCATCAGCACAACAGCAGGAGCAATAAACATTTGTCTGTCACGACAAAGGGGAGGGCAGGGAGCCAATGGTTTAAATGATGCTGGCAGGGGTTCCCTTAGTAGGAGTCTGAACTGGAATGCCTTTAGACATTTGTGTCTTTTTTTTTTATTTTGTTTTTAGCAAGACATACTGGCAGACAACACAAGCAGCCAGCCCCGAAAAAAAAACTTTTTTTTTTTTTAACTTTTTTTTTTTTGCTGCCTAATTTTGCAGGTGCCCCTAAATGGCTGGTGCCCCTAGGCTGCATCCTAATTAGCCTATGCACAAAAATGGCCCTGGTCGATACCAGTCCATTTACAGAAGAAAGGGTTCTGAAAGAACTAATAAAATTGAAGGTGGACAAAGCAATGGGGCCTGATGGGATTCACCCAAGAATTCTAAAAGAACTAAGGGTAGAACTAGTGACACCGCTGACTACTCTCTTTAACAAATCATGGGAGGATGGGGTGGTACCTGAGGACTGGAGGAGGGCAGATGTGATTCCTCTTCACAAAAGTGGAAGCAGGACTGAGGCAGGAAACTACAGACAAGTTAGTTTGACCCAGTGGTAGGGAAAAATGATGGAATCACTTCTGAAGGAAAGAATTGTTGAGTACCTAGAGGCCAATGGGGCAGAGGACCCAAGGCAGCATGGATTCATGATGGGAAGGTTGTGTCACACGAATCTAGTAGATTTCTTTGACTGAGTGACCAAAGTAGTAGACCAGGAAGGGGCTGTGGATATGGCCTGCCTAGATTTTTGCAAGGCATTTGATAAAATCCCACACTAAAGATTAATACACAAGTTAGCCAGCCTTGGAGTGGGTCCCAAGGTGGTAGCCTGGATAAAAAATTGGCTAGACAACAGGACGAAAGGGTAGTAGTAAATGGAGTACACAGTGAAGAAAGGAGGGTTACTAGCGGGGTACCGCAGGGTTCAGTACTGGGACTGGTCCTTTTTAATGTCTTTATAAGTGACAGTGCAGAGGAACTGGAAGGAAAAGTATGTCTCTTTGCAGACGACACAAAGATCTGCAACAGGGTTGATACACAAGACCGAGTGAAAAGGATGAGAAGGGACATGGCAAGGTTGGAGGAATGGTCAAATGTATGGCAGCTCAGATTCAATGCAAAGAAGTGCAAGGTAATGCACATGGGAAACAAAAACCTAGGAGAAGAGTACACAATGGGGGGTGAGATACTGACAACAGTAAAAATGGAAAGAGACCTGGGGGTAATTACATCAGATGACCTAAAGGAGGGCAAGCAATGTGAGAAGGCAATAAGGAAGGCTGGGGGGATACTGGGATGCATAGGAAGAGGCATCAATAGTAGAAAACAGGAAGTTGTTATCCCTTTGTAGAGACAGTTGGTGAGACCCCATCTGGAGTACTGTGTGCAGTTCTGGAGACCCATCTCTAAAGACACAGACAGAGTGGAGGCTGTCCAGAGGAAGGCACCAAAATGGTGCAGGGTCTGCACCAGAAGACATACTGAAGAAAGACTAAAGGAGCTTAATATGTATACCCTTGAGGAAAGAAGGGAGAGAGGGGACATGATAGAAAATTTCAAGTACCTCAAGGGAATCAACAAAGTCCAAGATGGTAGCATCTTTCAGAAAAAGAGATGTGCAAGAACAAGGGGGCACAATTTGAAGATAGAGGGGGGACGGCTCAGAGGTAATGTGAGGAAGTATTTTTTCACAGAGAGGGTTGTGGATGAATGGAACAGCCTCCCTGAGGAGGTTGTGGAGTCAAGAACAGTGAGGGAATTCAAGAATGCATGGGACAGACATAAGGCAGTCCTAGTGGGTAGAATTAGGAAGTAAGCTGTTGGTTAACTAGGATCTGCAGCTTATCTGTTAGTTAGGAAAATGGGCAGACTAGATGGGCCAAGCGGTCCTTATCTGCCATCAAATTCTATGTTTCTACGTAGGAAAATGGGCAGACTAGGTGGGCCAAGCGGTCCTTATCAGCCGTCAAATTCTATGTTTCTATGTTTCTATGAATAGATAGGCCATTGACAGAGTAAAGATTGATGGCACATTCATAAGATACCAAAAATGGGCAGATTGGATGGGCCTTGCAGTCCTTATCTGCTGTCAACTTCTGTGTTTCTATGTAGCAAATACTGGGCAAAAAAGGAGGAACAGCAATCAAATTACAAAGCAGTCAGCTGTAAGAAAGCAAGTAATAGTGTAGTTCCAATGTCTCACATTCTGATTAGAGCTGGGCAAATGTGAACTGTGCTTTAGCGGAACTTTTATGAAAGTTCACTAACTTACGTGGAATTTTCCAAATTTCTGCCTTTGGTGAAATCAATAATCTTCCAAATCTGTTTAACGAATTTTCACCCTGTTCAGTGGAATTTTCTCGCTGAACTGCAGAATAATACACACGAAGTATGGAACTAATATATTTATCCACAGTTCATGTAATTATTCCACAGTTCAGTTCTGTGCCATCCTGTAACAGAAAAAAAAACTTTCCCTGGTGTCCAGTGACACCACCCACCCTCCGATCACCAGCCCCATACAAATAATGTTTCCTTGGTGTCTATTGGCATTCCCCACCCTCTGTTCGCCAGCCACCCTATACAATTTAATGTTTCCCTGGTGTTTAGTAGCACTCCTCACCCTCCAATCACTGGGTCCTGTATTTCCTGATGTGCAGCCCTCGTCTGAATCTCGGCTGAAGTGACTGACAACTCCACGTTCCTCACGTACCATTCCTTAGTCTTTACATTGTGCGGTAGACTGTCTCCATGCTTGTCCATTGCTGTTTTAACCATTAGCAGGCTCCAGAGTCCCTTTCAAAAGTTGTCAGGTATGCTTTGATATCATCTGAAGGACACAGTTTTGTAAGTTTAATGTCTTTTAAGGTTCTTGTGTTTTGTTGATCTACTTGACCTGTACCAGATCCTCCAGCTTTGATAACTTGCTAGGCATCCAGCTATCACTTCTCACTCTTTCTTTGTTATATAGCCCACCACCTTTCCAGTTCTGTTCCTGCCTGTTCTTCTTTCATCACTGGTGCTGGCAGAACAGTCTCACTTTGGACTTCTGTTTATGCTTCTAGTTTAGCTGCCATTCTTCTGGTAATCACTCCTGGGTTAGTGGTTGCAGAATCCATACCTTTCTTCTATGCTTCCCTGGTACCAGGTCTAGTATCCACACACAAAACACGTGGGTACAGTATGCAAGGCAAAAATCCCACATTGTCTGACACCAACTGTTTTCAAGGCAGGAAGCATAGGTAAAAGAGGAGAAGTTGTAAAATTCACAAGTAGCATTTTATTATTAAAAACAAAATAAAGTTTTACAGGACAGCACTTCACAGAGGCAGTGCAAATAAAAAAAAGTCCTTCATCTGAAAGTCTCTTTTCAATTTAAATCTCAGTCTCTCTCTCTCTCTCTCTCTCTAACTAATCAAACAGATGTAACCCCCCCCCCCACCAGGGCTTACCTTATTGCCCATTTCTCCCATTATCCTCCTGCTGCTGCAGTCTCCGTTACATGGGCCGGGAGATCAGGGATGCACTGCCCACCAGGGATACAGATCCATATACAGGACAGGATCGTGAAGGGGACGGGGTGCCACTAGCCACCAGGAAATCCATCACCAGGATGGGTGACTGGCGGGTGTCGCTTGCAACGTCAGAAAAGACTTGCCTGCTCCTGCTGGACGCTGAGAAACTTGCTATACTGCAGAGAACAAACTGGAACGCATTTGAGGAACTGGGAACTTGGTAAAACATAATATTGTTAAAGTGTAGTAATTTTATAACCAAAGGGGTTAAAATACAATTAAAGTTGCTTGACTTCTGTGCTAGACACATAGGATTTAGAAGGATATTTGTGCAATATTTTAGAAGTGTCCTGCTGGCTAAGCAGTGAGTTTATCCCTGGTTTCAGATAAAGGGTTTGTGTTTGTATTAGAAGCAGACATAGCAAATTGTCTTCACTGAAAGGCCTGCTTACATCACAGGTGTCACTAGTCAATCAATTGATTCTGGGTGGGGCTTTTATCACTGCTGTCTTAAGCAAACTACACAGAGAAAGGCCAGTCAGAAGACTTGCCTGCTCTTGTTGGAAGCTGAGAAATTTGCTATACTGCAGAGAACAAACTAGAACGCATTTGAGGAACTGGGAACTTGGTAAAACCTAATATTGCAGGGGACTAGGAAGGTAAGCTACACTTTCTACAGAAAGTTTCATTATTTTCTTATTGGCATTAAGAATTGCAGGATTCCATTAAAGTGTAGTAATTTTATAACCAGAGGGGTTAAAATACAACTGAAGTTGCTTGATTTCTGTGCTAGACACATAGGATTTGGAAGGATATTTGTGCAATATTTTCGAAATGTCCTGCTGGCTGAACAGTGAGTTTGTTTTTATCCCTGGACTCAGTAGAGTGGTTTGTGTAGGAGCAGTGGTCTAGTACATTGTGGTGTTGGTTGACTTACTATAAAGGGCAGTACTCACCAGGGTGGTGGAGCAGTGGTGTATTTGATTGTTTCTAACAGTCATCAGTGGTTGTGGCATTTCCTTTATAGCCAAGTTTCTGACATCACTTCCTCAACAAGTCTTGGAGCAGAACTGTCATATTCTTAAGTACCCAGCACAGTGCATACAGGGTAAGTACACACAAACAAACAAAAAATTATATATTACTCATTGTATATTATAAGGAAGAGGGACATGTGGGGAGTGGTGCAATGCACTGGCTGTGGGGCAGCAATTTTCCAGGAGACATTCTGGAACCTGCGTTGCTGCCCTATTTGCAGTTATCTGTCAGCTCTGAGGGAGGAGGTTGCCCACCTCCAGGCTGAACTGGCAAGGACTAAGGAGGCCTCCCCCACCCAAAGAGCACCTGTTCCACAACCACTGCCTCAGAGGTTGCCATGTGTGAAGAGCAGATGGACCACAGTAGGTTCGGGGAGGGTGAGGGTGGTGGAACAGAGGCATAGCCCCTGAGTTGCACCTCTACACAAATCGTATGTCATCCTGGCAAATCAAGGTTCTTCTATGATGACACCCTCATTGGAGACCAAGAAAAATGCTGGGGACATCCACAAGGGAGACCCACAAAAGAGTGGCAAGGGACACCACAGAGGAAAGAAACAGCTTCTGATAGGGGACTCAATTGTTAGGGGTGTATACCTGGGGAAGGGAGAGGAGAGGGAAGTAAGGTGCCTGCCTGGTGCCATGGCTTGGAGGGACAGGAAGCGAATCCTCAGGATTGCAGAAGCAACATCACAGGAGAGGAAACTAGGTATCATTGTCCACCTTGGGACAAATGACCTAGCTAGGCATGAGATCAGTGCAGTGCAGGATGAATTTGTAGAGTTGGGGAGGGGCCTCAGACAGGTAGCAAGCACTGTAACCTTCTCAGAGGTGCTGCCAGTCTATGTCAGGGGTGAGGCTAGGGTACTGCACACCATGCAGTTTAATGAATGGTTGCAAAACTGGTGCAGAGCACAGGGCTTTGGCGTCATTGGGGACTGGGGGTCCACCTGGACAGATGAAGGTCTATACTGGCATGATGGTCTGCATCTGTCCAGGAAGGGAAACACGCTCCTAGGTGACAGGTTTAAAGGCTTCCTTGGCAAGCTTTTAAACTAGCCAAGGGGGGAGGTGCTGATAGGAAACAGGAAAGTTCAAGCCTCCCCCCACAAAACATGGCAGGTAGTAGGGTAAACACTGAGGTACAGAGCTTGACAGAGGGCAGGACAGGGGCAAATGGAAAAATGGACAAGGGCAATAAGAGCAGGGATGGGGTAAAAAAGGATAAAGCCAACATTAAATGGCGGGCAATGAGTACCAATGCCCGTAGTCTGAAACAAGCTTCCAGAGCTAGTAGCCCTGATGGAAGAGGAACACTTGGATATTGTGGCAGTCACAGAAACATGGTACACGGAGAACCATGACTGGGATGTCAACATACCAGGGTACACAATCCACAGAAGGGACAGGGAGGGTAAAAGAGGTGGAGTAGCTCTCTACATAAGGGAAGGGATCAAAGCTACAGAACTAAAAAGTAAAGGGGGAGGACAAGAGGAACTCTGGGTCACCTTGGAGACAGGGAATGGCATCACAATCTGCACAGGAGTTGTATACAGACCCCCGTCTCAAGGGAAGGAAATGGACAAGAAAATGATAGAGGGCATTCTCAAAATGGCTGAAAAAGTGGAGATACTGTTGATGGGGGACCTGAATATGCCAGATGTTAACTGGGCGACATGGACTGCAGCCACATCCAAGAGCAGGGTCATTCTCTCTGCCCTACAGGGAGCACGCCTTAGACAGCTAGTGGTGAAATCCACTCGGGAGGGAGCAATATTAGACCTAGTACTCTCAAATGGAGAGAGGATCACAAACTTAGAAGTCAGTAGACATCTGGGAACAAGGGACCACCACACAGTGTGCTTCACAATAAACACAACCATGGAGACAAGCCATACAAAGACAAGGATACTGGACTTTAGAAGGGCTGACTTTGGCATAATGGGTGAATATCTGAGGAATGCATTAGCAAATGGCCAGAAAGGAGGGGTGGAATAAAAATGGAGAAAAATCAAGACTGCCATCATGGAGGCAACAAGTCTTTGTGTGAAACAAATAAAGAAAACAAAGCGGAATAAAAATCCACTATGGCTCTCAAAAGAGGTGTCAGGGAAGGTTAAGGAGAAAACAGCTGCATTCAAAAAGTATAAAGAATCACAGACAGAGCACGATAGAGAACTGTATCAATTAAAGAAGAAAAAAGTGGGGAAAGCAGTCAGAAAAGCAAAGGCCCAAACCGAGGAAAAGATAGCCAACTCAGTTAAGAAGAGGGATAAAACCTTTTATAGGTACATTAGGGAGCATAGAAAGGTTAAGGGAGGGATAGAGAAGATTAATAAAGGAGAGGGGAGGTGGGCAGAGGGAGACCGTGAAAAGGCAGTGATACTGAATGAATATTTTTGCTCAGTATTCACAAAAGAAGAAGAGGAGGAGTTACCTAAACCAAACAGTAGAAGCACTCTAGATAGTGGGGTTGACACCAGTCCATTTACAGAAGAAAGAGTACTGAAAGAGCTCCTAAAACTCAAGGTGGACAAAGCAATGGGGCCTAACGGAATTCACCCTAGAATCCTAAAAGAGCTAAGGGAGGACCTAGTGACACCACTAACCACACTTTTTAACAAATCATGGGAAGATGGGGTGATACCCGAGGACTGGAGGAGGGCAGATGTGATTCCCCTTCACAAAAATGGGAGCAAGGCAGAAGCAGAAAACTACAGACCTGTTAGTTTGACCTCAGTAGTTGGGAAAATGATGGAATCACTTCTGAAAGAAAGAATTGTTGAGTACCTAGAGGCCAGCGGAGCACAGGACCCAAAGCAGCATGGATTCACAGCAGGAAGGTCATGTCAGATGAATCTAATCGATTTCTTTGATTGGATGACCAAAGTAATAAACCAGGGAGGGGTTGTGGATATGGTCTACCTAGACTTTAGCAAGGCATTTGACACAGTCCCGCACAAAAGATTAATCAAGTTAGCCAGCCTGGGAGTGGGTCCCAGGGTGGTAGCCTGGGTAACAAACTGGCTACACAACAGGACACAGAAGGTAATAGTGAATGAAACACATTCTGAAGAAAGGAGGGTTACTAGTGGAGTACCTTAGGGCTCAGTACTGGGTCCAGTCCTCTTTAACGTCTTTATAGGTGACATTACGGAGGGTCTGGAAGGAAAGGTATGCCTCTTTGTGGATGACACAAAGATCTGTAACAGAGTTGATACACAAGAGGGGTTAAAAAGGATGAGAAGGGACTTGGCAAGGTTGGAGGAATGGTCAGACATATGGCAACTTAGATTCAATGCAAAGAAGTGCAAAGTAATGCACCTGGGAAATAAAAATCCAGGAGAAGAGTACACAATAGAAGGGAAGGTACTAACAACAACAATAATGGAAAGGAATCTGGGTGTAGTCATATCAGATGACCTAAAGGTGGGTAAGCAATGTGAGAAGTCAGTAAGGAGAGCCAGGGGGATACTGAGATGCATAGGGAGGGGCATCACAAGTTGAAAAAGGGAAGTGGTTATCCCTCTATACAGACAGTTGGTGAGACCCCATCTGGAATACTGCGTGCAGTTTTAGAGACCTCATCTACACAAGGACATAGACAGGATGGAAGCAGTCCAGAGGAGGGCAACTAAAATGGTGCAGGGTCTACATCAGAAACCATATGAAGAGAGACTGAGAGCGCTTAATATGTATACCCTTGATGAAAGGAGGGACAGGGGGGACATGATAGAAACTTTTAAGTACCTCAAGGAAATCAACAAAGTCCAGGAGGTAGCATCTTTCAGAAAGAGATGTTTAAGAACAAGAGGCACAATTTAAAGTTAGAGGGGCTCAGGGGTAATGTGAGGAAATTCTTTTCATGGAGAGAGTGGTGGACGATGGAACCGCTTCCTGGAGAGGTTGTGGGGTCTAAAACAGTGGGAAATTCAAACATGCATGGGACAGACATAAGGCAATTATAGTGGGGGGTTGCAGGAAGTAGGCTGTTGGTTAACTAGAATCTGCATCTTATCCAATAGGTAGGGAAATGGGCAGACTGGGTGGGCCAAGTGGTCCTTATCTGCCGTCAAAGTCTATGTTTCTATGTTTTTGTGTCCCCCTGAGTGTTCCCTCTCCTCCCAAACTCCTCTGGTCCCCTTGCTTTCCCAACTTTCCCCATAGTGCCAGATTTATTATTTGAGCCCAGTTCGAGTTGAAATCTGTAACTGTGAGTCACTAGCATGCTTCTGGCACCACCGGCGACTGCGCATACGCATGCAGCACATTGATGTGCCAATCGTTCAGTCTGTGGTCAAAACAGGGAGTCTTTTGGTGGTCCCGGCATCCTGGCCCACCAAGAAAGGGCAGGTGACCTTGTGAAAGTGGGCAGAAGCCACTCAGAAGTTTGTAAATAGAATCTGAGCAAGGGGCAAGTTTGAAGGGCTAATACATATTCATGATCCTAAATAATATTCATAAGTTGCTGCCTATCACTTAGGGGGACAGTATATCGGCGGCAGTGACAGTAAAAGTGTGGGCAATATTTTAATAAGTGTGGACTCATTGAAAAGATAACTGTTGGGGCTACCAGTGTGTGTGGGGAGAATATAGTACAATGTTTAACTTGGGGCTACCAGTATGTGGGGAGAATATAATAATATAATGTTTAACCTAGCTGCTCCAGACTGTGAAACTTGGAGGACTGCATAACTGGGACAGTATCTTGTACTGCAGCCACCATTTTGGGAGTGTTTCCACCAATCACAAACTGGGATTTTGTCCACAGACTTATGGGAGTATATTTTATTTAGTTTTTGTTGACCTGGTAAGTGCACTAGACAAATTCTGCCTATTTTCAGGCACGACCCAGGGGCAGGGGATACAGATGAATGCCACTGACCTTGAACCAGATCAGGCTGTTGGTAGTATTTTTTAGTGAATGGGGTGGGGGGATCTGGCCAGGGCACTGGGAAAAATCCTCTACTCTTTTCGAGAAGTGCCATGGGATCTTTAACATCCACCTGAACTACCACCAGAACAGGCAGATGGGGTCTCGGTTTAACATCTCATCCAAAAGATGGCACCTCAGGAGTGCAGCACCCCCCTCATGCTGCACTACAGTGTCAGTATTGGGATTTAACCCAAGTGTCTGGTGTGGGGATAGAACCCACAGCCTTCTGATCTCCTGGCCTCAGTGGTGAGTATGCTACCTGCTGAGCCACTGAGACTTTCTGGGACAAAGTCTGGATGCCTAAATTGCAGCCAATTAAGAGACTAAAACTGTGCTAGCAGCCTGAATAGCCAATCATATTTCATGGATTTCTGCCTTTATTTAAGAGGGGCAATTTGAATTCCAGGCAGTTCTGCAGGTAGACCAGATTGAAAGGGACTCCAGAAAGTAGCTTGCAGCTCAAGGCAGGCCTGTGTTGGAACTCCAGCTCAAACTACTGAGTGGCTCTGCGAAGATCAGGCCTGCTGAAGACCTAGCTGTTGTCTTGTGTGTTTCTGGTGGTCCAAAAAAGAAGATTAATTGCCAGGAACAGCCTGCCTGCAGTTTGGAAGTTTCCTCAGTGACTCAACTGAAATTGCATGCCAATTTGGAACTGAACTGAGAGGTGGAGACTTAAAAGCTGTTTCCTTTCAGTGTGCTGCATGTTTATTGTGGATCAACGCCTGCTGCTCAGGGACTCCTGTTTGCCAGAAAGAAGCCCACGCACACTTGTATTCGAACTGTCAGCCAGTGGAAAAGGCCACCAGAAATTTAACTGAACTCTGTCAGAAATGCTGCTCCAGCCTTGGGTCCTTGTCCAACCCAGCCCAGGCTGTCTGATCTTATGCTGGCTCTAATGTCATTGCTGAGATACCAGCTTCGGAGATCCAGCCCCAGTGCAGAAAGCATCACAGGTTGTGGCCACCTTCAGGGAAAGGTGGTGAAGTGGAGGTGAGTCATGTCGGCCCCTCTTCCCCATTTGCATCGGTTTTCCAGCCTCAGGTCTTCATTTCACCAGGACATCATCTCCAGCCAACTGGTAGCATGAGTACACGCAGGGTAACTCCCTGTAACAAGTCACATAATTATCTGTGGTACCATCTAATTTCTTTTCCAAATTCTTGGGTTTCACAAGCCAGAAGGGGAAGGAAACATACTCAATTCAGTGCTTTATAGTAACTGGTAATTGCTATTTTTCTTTTAAGCTTAGATTGTGGGCTTTTAGTGACACTGTACTTTCATTGTTCTCTTTACTTAGAATTGTTTTTGGGCTGTTGAAAATTTAAAACGTAGTGGTGGTGTATTTCTTTGCTGTCTTTAATTACTGCAAATTTAGTCTTGGCTTGTCTGACTTGCCCTGTAGTTTGGGTGAGGGGAGTTAATTGTCTGGCCTCTGACCTCAGCTACGTGATAACTGGAGGTGGAGCTTAGTCAGAGTTGAGGTAGCAAGTGAGTTTTATTTTCTCAGAAGAAGCCAGAAGGGGAAGGAAACATATTCAATTCAGTGCTATACAGTAACTGGTAATTGCTATGTTTCTTTTAAACTTAGATTGTGGGCTTTTAGTGACACTGTACTTTATTTGTCGTCTTTACTTAGAATTGTTTTTGGGCTGTTGAAAATTTAAAACATAGTGGTGGTGTATTTCTTTGCTATCTTTAATTGCTGCAAATTTTCGCCCCCCCCTTCCCCAACTCTTAATTATATGCCCTGTTAAATCTGATTGACAGGAGCTAAACACAGGGTATAGTAAGGGTGTGGGTAGGAGGGCATATAGTGAAGAAGCCCCCTCAGCACGACAAGTGTTTTGATTCATTTATTTATTTCTTGGTTTATTTTCTTTTTAAAAGAAAAGTATCTGAGGATCAGTGGCAGGATTTTAGGACAGTAAGTTAATAAAAGGAACTAGGAGAGCTTCAGTAGCAGACAAGTAGTGGAATAGCAGTATAATTGCAGTATAATGTAGGGAGTGGTGCAATGCAGTGGCTGTGGGGCAGCCATATTCAGGCAGACCTTCTGGACACTGGGGTGCTGCCCTATCTGCATGCATCTCTCTGGACTGCGGGATGAGGTAGCCAGACTCAGAGTGGGAAGTAAACTGGATCAGGGGTACCATCATTCTATCCAGAGACCACCCAGTCCAATGCAACTGCCTCAAAGGATGCTGAGAACAAGGAGCACTTGGATGACGGTGGGCCCGGGGGGGTTAGAGCGGTCAGGCAGAGGCACATCCCAGATCCTATTCCACTCAAGAACTTATATGCCACACTGGCAAATGGGGACAACCAAATAGAGGTACCCAGAGAAGTGGAAGGAAAGGATGTGGAGGTTAGCCAAGGAGGTGACCTCAGCGAGGAAAGCAGTGGACCCCAAAGGAGAAGGGGCGAATCCTGGTGGGGGACTCCATCATAAGAGGGATCCAGCTAGGAACACAGGAGGGAGAGGACAGGGAGGTGAGGTGCCACGGCATGGAGGGATGGAAGGAAGATCCTGGGGATCACTGGGAAGGCAAGACAGGAGGGTGAGCTGGATGTCATTATCCACCCAGGTACCAATGACCTGGCAAATGGGGAGCCAAAGGAAGTTCAGGAAGAGTTTAGGAAATTGGGAAGGGGTCTCAAGCAAGTAGCTACTTCTGTCACTTTCACAGAAGTACTACCTGCAAGAGGCAAGGGAGAGCATAGGGGTGCATGCACCAGGAACTTTAACTCATGGTTGAAGAACTGGTGCTGTGAGGAAGGGTTTGGATTCATTGGTGACTGGGGACCCACCTGGAGGATGGAGTGTTGTTCAAGCCTGACAGCCTGCATCCATCCTGGAGGGAATCAAGCACTCAATGATAAGTTTAAATGCTACACATTGACAAGCATTTAAACTAGCAAAGGGGTGGCAGGCCAGCAAGGAGGGTATCTACTTGCTCACCCCCAACAGCTAGCAGTGGAACCAGTGAACCAGAGGGTGGCTATCTCTACAAAGCAGTGTGCAAAGATGGAGATTAGTGCCCAAGAGGTGGATAGGCAGAAAAAAGAGCAAATTCAGCAGAAGGGCAGACAGCAAGGAGAACCAGGAATAAAGGACAACCAAGGAAGGGCTGGAGTAGAACAGTGAAACAGTCTAGGAGGGGTCAAATCATGGAAAGCCATGTGTGCAAATGCCAGGAGCACTAGCAACAAGATGGAAGATCTGGAGGCTGTCATGGTGCAGTCAGACCTGGACATTGTGGCCATCACTGAAACCTGGTGTAATGATAACCACGACTGGGAGATGGCCATACCTGGCTACAACATATTCAGAAGAGACAGGGCAGGCAGGAAGGGAGAAGGTGGTACTGTATGTGAAAAATGACATAAAGGGCCACGGAGATCCAGGAGGAACAAAATGGGGGAGAGATACATGGGTTAGCTGGAAAGGAAAATGGGGCCAGCCATCCGCACAGGTGTGGTCTATAGACCACCAGCCCAGGAGGAAGAAACAGATAGGGAGCTGATGCTAGCCATCCAAAGGATGGCAGACAAGGGTGAGGTAGTACTGGTTGGAAACTTCAATATTCAAGACATGGACTGGAGCATCCCAGCAGCAGCATCAACTAGGAGCAGATTTATCCTGGACTCCCTTCAGGGTGCCTTCCTCAAGCAACTGGTCATAGAACCAACTCGGCAGAAGGCAATACTGGATCTTGTACTCATAAGCAGGGACAGTGTGATGGGGGTAACAGTGGGGTGCGGCACCTGGGGAACAGTGACCACCAGTCATTGTGGTTTGAAATCATAGAAAGAGCAGAACCAAACCACACAAAAACACGTATCCTGGATTTTAGGGGGGCAGACTTTGGGAAAATGGGGAGATACTTGAAAGAGGCATTAAGGGGAAAGGGGCAGGAATCAGGGGTTGAGGAACAGTGGGCAGTATTTAAAATGGGGATTACAAGAGCAACAGAATTATGCATTAAGCAGGTTAGCAAGAGGAAAAAGGAAGAGGAGACCATTATGGTTTTCCAAAGAGGTAGCAAGAAAGTGAAGGCCAAAGATTGCATTCAGGCAATACAAAAACACAGGCAGAAGGGGATAGGGAGAAGTACCAGGAGAAGCAAAGGGAGGCAGGAGGTCAGTAAGGGAAGCCAAAGCTCAGACAGAAGATCACATTGCAAAATCAGTGGGTAGAGGGGACAAAACCTTTTACAGGTACATAAGTGAAAAAAGAAAGGCAAAGGGAGGGATAGTGAGACTGAAGGGGGAGGATGGGGGCCGCGTGGAGGATGACAACAGTAAAGCTGACATATTGAACAGGTATTTCTGTTCAGTCTTTACTGAGGAAGAGAAGGGTAATGTGTCCATTTCTGCACCATTCTCACCCCTTGTACTCCCTTCAGACCCAAGTCCCTTTACACGAGAAAGGGTCCTGAAGGAACTGGAAGTAATAAGAGTTGATAAAGCAATGGGGCCAGATGGGGTGCACCCCAGGGTCCTTAAAGAACTGAGAGGTGGTGGCTGAACCTCTGGCTATCCTGTTTTAGCCGATCACTGGAAACAGGGGAGGTACCCAAAGACTGGAGGATAGCAGATGTAGTCCCCTTATACAAAAGTGGGAACAAAGAGGAAGAGGGGAACTACAGACCAGTCAGCCTCACCTCGGTAGTGAGGGAATATCATGGAAGCACTACTGAAGGAGAGATTGGTGGAACATCTGGTTGTCAGTGGACTACAGGACCCAAGGCAGCATGGTTTCACCAGGGGAGGTCATGTCAGACCAACCTCATTGAATTTTTGACTGGGTGACTAGGAGGTGGATCAGGGAGGGCAGTGGACATGGCCTATCTGGACTTCAGCAAAGCCTTTGACACTGTGCCACATAGAAGACTATTACACAAACTGGGAATATGGGTGTGGGCAGGACAGTAGTGTGGTGGGTGAGGTAACTGGCTGGGTGGCAGGGACACAGAGGGTAGTGGTAAATGGCTGTCACTCCACAGAGAGAAGAGTGACCAGTGGGGTACCACAGGGATCAGTGCTGGGACCGGTCCTATTCAACATCTTCATCAGTGACATTGCGCAGGACCTAGAAGGCAGAATTTCACTGTTCGCCAATGACACAAAGCTCTGTAACAGAGTAGAGACACCAGAGGGTGTAGACAGAATGAGAAGGGACCTGCAGAAATTTGAAGAATGGTCAGGGGTTTGGCAGTTGAAATTCAATGCAAAGAAGTGCAAGATAATGCATATGGGGCACAAAAACCCTGGCACAATATATCAGTTGGGGGGGTGAGGATACAGCATGCACCAAGCAGGAAAGGTTTCTTGGGATTATCATCTCTGATGACCTCAAGGTAGGGAAACAGTGCGACAAGGCAGCAGGTAAAGCAAATAGGATGCTGGGATGCATAGGCAGGGGTATCACCAGCAGGAAAAGGGAGGTCATAATTCCACTATACAAGACACTAGTGAGGCCCCACCTGGAGTACAGTGTACAGTTCTGGAGACCTTACCTACGTAAGGACATAGACAGGGTAAAGAGGTTCAGAGGAGGGCAACAAAGATGGTGCATGGATTGCATCACAAGTCCTATGAGGACAGGTTGAAGGAACTGAACATGTACTCCCTGGAGGAGAGGAGGGAGAGAGGGGATATGATAGAGACATACAAGTATCTTACAGGAGGAACAGGGTGCAGGAATACACTATTTTAGCGAAAAAGATGTTTCAGGACTAGAGGCATGGGATGAAGTTGGAGGAGGGCGATTCAGAGGAGCGTGAGAAAAAATTTCTTCACAGAATGGGTGGTGGACAAGTGGAACACCATGCCAGAGGAAGTGGTGGGGGCTGAAACAATCACGGGATTTAAGAATGCATGGGATAGACATAAAGGAATTCTGGAGTTCAGGGGTAAGGGGCAACAGACTTCTAGGAAAACATAAACTGAACTTACAGGCTCAAATGGGCAGACTGGGTGGGCCATAGGCCCTTATCTGCCAACACTGTCTATGTATCTATGGGCCAACCAGCCAGGATTACAAATAATCATCTTGTTGTTGTGTATGCTAACTGCCTTTTAATGTCATTAAGGGCCCCAACATCAGCTGTATCGCCGGCTCCCCTGAATAAAGCCTCTGGCTAGGCAACTTTTCATCCTGGGTACCCAGTGTTATAGAACTGTTTATGTGGGACTCAAAAGTGCATGCCAGAAACTTGAATCAAATCAGATTACCAGTCACTTAACTAAATTCATGCCTCTTCTTTGTTCTCTACCCCTGAATAAATCTGATTGTCTTTTTTCACATTTAACCTGGCTCATGTGCATATTATTAGTTGGGTTACAGCACTGAAAGTGTGTAGTTGTTTTACTAACCTTGTTTTAAAGGTGTCTCCAGGGATATTGCTGGAGGTCCAACCCTGGTGGTGCAGTAAGTGTAAAGGGTGTGTGCAGATTGTTGGTGCCTATTGCAAACTGTCTTTTGAATGCTGTCAATGGTCACTGTCATCACCTGGGTAATTGGTTACTAGGTGGGATCGTGGGTGGATATAGCTTCCCAGAGGGCTGTACCAGACTAGGTAGATAGCCCCACTATTGTTACTCTGGGTGGAAGCACCATAATATTGAACCCAGGCCCCTCAACCTGTTGTTAGGAAGACAGGCAGGTGTAGTAACCCTAGATATAGCGCCGTCCTAGAGGTTACACAAAACACTGCTCTCTTTTTATAAGATGTTTTCCGCTGGCAATTAAATTATGCTTCCTGTTCATGTTAACCTACATCTCCTGTTTTCACACAATGTAACAAAACCCAGTCATTACTCTTCCTGTGACGAGCATGAAGAGTAAATCTAGACTTCTTAACAGGTGCCTCCAATTAATATATTCTGTCCAGAGCTGGCTTCCTGCTGACACTCTGTCTACATGTTTGTGAGCATCAAAAGGTTTCTCAGTATCAACCACCTATGTTCCAAATTGCTAACTTTTCTAACAAACCCAAGTAGCTGTCTGCATTCATTTCAGCAATGTAACATATATAATGTACATCTTTCAACCACAGAGGAGCAAGCGGAGAAAGAAAGAATAGAAACAGCAACTGAAGGAAGGGAGATAACAGGAGGAAATCGTGGGACCATCAGAGTGGCCAGTCTCTAGGTGTCACAAGGAAAATTTGTGCAATTAGACATGCAAGAGACAAACAAGTGGAAATCTAGAAGAGGACAAAATAGTTCCTAACTTTTAATACTCTCTCCATAACAAATGAAACAGGGTCTTACCCAACCCTGTCACACATGGGTATATAAACAGATGAAAGGGACTAGAGTGGGCACCTGTGGCCAAGTAGGGTCCAGGGTATAGTGTTAGGCAGGGAAAACAGGGCAGACTACATGTACTTACTGGTCCTTTTCTGCCGACACTTTCTATGTTTCTGTGTAGCATTGGCCTTCTGAATAACATCAAATTCAAACACTTTATTGAGACTAAAATATCAGATTTCTTGCACACCACCCAAACACAAGACACAAAGAAAAAAACTATACTATGGGACAATATGAAGGCTGTTTTACAGAGGGAAAATAATAAGCTATGCGGTTAACGCTAAACGATGGAGGGAGAATAAAATTAAACAAACACTGGCCTTCCTACAGTTAGAATATCTGCAAGGGGATGATAGCTTATACCTTCAGATTAGACAAATACAACACCAAATACAAGAGCTCCTGAATGTGCAGATTAAATTGGCCCCACAATAATTTAAATAAAAATATTATGAGGGTGGCCCTCTTGCAACTAAACTACTAGCATTCAGGCTAAGGCAGCAGCAAACAACAGCAACTATTATAAAAACAAGCATTTGTCAATGCCAGATGTTTGCCATGGTGTGTGTGTGTGTGTGTGTGTGTGTATATTTGTTTGTGTGTATGTACTGGGAGGGTGGTCCTGGCTGTCCATTCCTGTAATGTCAACTATGTGACCACATGTGTTCAAGGACAGGGTTGAAACTGGCACCAGTCCACTACTCAAATGCTGTTAGATTTTCTTTTGAGATAGTCAAAAATCTTTTTAAGTAGGCAGGAAGGCTTGTACTGGAAAAGGTAATGTTTCAATAAGTAGATCAGCTGGGACAGTAGAATAGTCTGCGGGGCTAGTGGATTTTGCAAGTCACTACCCTGCTGGTTAGTAGCAACAAAACTTAATCTTACCACTGCATGGATCATTGCAGACATAAGGCTGGCTGCTTGAAATTTAAACAATGCTTATACTACAGCAACTCTAAAATAAAGGGATACTGCATGCCACTAGTACAACTTAGAAGTGCATAAATTTCAATTTCAATTTCAACTTTATTTTTAAAAGGCGCTTTTCTTAAATCAAAGCACCTGTACAGATAAACATGACAATAAATATAATAAATCCAATCAACAGAAATCCTTAAAAGCTATATTAAAAAGGTGGGTCTTCAACTCCCTTTTAAAACTAAGAGCCAGTCGGGCAGTCTGCACCTGGCAGAGTAGAGAGTTCCACAGGGTAGGTGCCATAAAACTAAATGATCTAGCACCAGATGTTTTCAAGCGTACCTGGAATCTCTAGCAATCCCTCATCAGTGGATCGGAGGGCGAGGAGGGACTATAGGGGCACAGGAGCTCTTTCAGGTAGGCAGGTCCCAGATCATGTAGGGCTTTATAGGTCAGCAAACCGACCTTGAGGTGATTCGCCAGAACACGGCAGCCAGTGCAGTCCGTGGAGCACAGGCGTTATGTGACTGGATCTAGAGACTCCAGTCAACAGCCTGGCTGCCATTCTGCACCAGCTGCAGGCAGTTCAACCCTGATAGCCCTAGGTATGGGAGTTACAGTAGTCAAGTCGGGAGGTAACAAAGGCGTGGATTAATGTTGGAAGGTCCTCTGGAGGAACCAAGTGCTTCACCATGGCAATATTCCTCAGATGAAAAGGAAGTCTTCACAACCCGCTGACACCTGGGATTTGAGTGTGAAAGCGGTCATCAAGTATTATGCCAGGTTTGCACCTGGTCTGAGGTAGTCAGCTGGACACCTCAAGCCATAGGCCTGAGGGTGATCCTTCTGGCAGACCCACCTCACAGCGACCTAAATCCACAACCAACACCTCAGTTTTCTCCGGATTTAACCTCAGCCAACTCCCATTCATCCATTCTTGGATTTCTTCAAGAGCAGTTATTAAATACCGACAAACTGGCGTCCTGACCGGGCACAAAAGACATATACAGCTGGGTATCATCAGCATAGCAGTGAAAGCCAGACCGTACCATCTAATAATCGCCCTAATGGTAGCATATACACGAAAACAACATGGGTGCTAAAATGGAGCCCTGCGGTACCCACAGGGCAGGGAGAATGATGTTGAGGAAAAAATTCTGACACCACTCTCTGAGTCCTACCTCAAGGTAAGATTGAAACCATCTGAGGACCGTACCAGACAGTCCACAGACTAACCGCAAGCACTCCAATAACACACCATGGTCAATGGTGTCAAATGCTGCCGAGAGATCAAGTAGTACCAAGATGGATCGGGTCCTACGATCTCTAGCCATTAGGAGGTCATTTAGTACCCGTACGAGCACTGTCTCGGTACTATGCCTTTTCCTAAATCCAGACTGGAGCGAATCGTGATATTGTTGTTGGCCAGATGATCCTCCAACTGCACTGCGACCACTTTCTCAATAACTTTACCCACAAAGGGTAAGTTAGAGACTGGCCTGTAATTTGCTAGACAGTATGGGTCTAAGGAGGGTTTCTTTAAAGAGCAATTACAGCCTCTTTGAGGGATCTGGAAAAATCCCCTCTCCAAAGACTTCCATCTGATCAGAGCTAGGACTAGGCCAATCTTATCCATGCAACCCACTAAGAAGCGCGTGGGACCAGGGTCCAAATTACAGCAGGTCGAGTCGCAGTGCTCGAATGATCATCAACATCCTCGATTATGGGAAGGCTGAAGTCAGACCATTCCAACTGGGTGCTTGACATCTCCTGACGACCACCGCTGCTCCCATTAGGAGGGGAAGAGCGAATGTCTGATCTGATTTTGGCAACCTTATCTGCAAAGAAGAGAGCGAGCTCCTCACACCATTCTTGAGATAAGGCTCTTCTGGGCTGAAGACAGACTGGATTGCACAGTCTGTCCACAGTCCGAAAGAGCTGAGCCGGTCTATTCTGTGCAGCCACTATCTCTCTGGACAGGAATTCTGCCTTCTTACGAGATTGCGGTTGATAGACCAAATAATGGTCCATCAAACTAAGCTTGTCATCACGCGACCGGACTTTCGCCAGCGCCTCTCAGCTTTCGCCCAACTCTCCTCAATTCTCATGGTCTCATCAAATCAAGGAGACCTGGAGAGGAGTAAGAGGACAAACACAAAATGGTGCAATAGAATCCAGGGCCCTGCTACTGCCTCATTATAGGCACGCAGCAGAACACCTGGATCCATGCAATCTATCGGTAGGCTCGATGGTCCAATACTGCCATCAGGTCCTCTGGGGATATACCTCAAAGGGCGGTATCGAACCATCTCGAGGGGCAGACCTAACAGGGGTGGCCTCAAAACTGAATCTAATGGAGTGATGGTCTGACCATCCAACCGGTTCCACCACCAAGTCCGATATCCCCATCCCCAGAAGGAACACCAGGTCCAATGAGTGTCCGCCCACATGGGTCGAGGAGGAAACTACCTGTGTGAAGCCCAGTGATATCATCAACTGGAGGAAATCTTGACCAAACCGAGAGAATTCATCGTCGACCCAAGCATTGAAGTCCCCCAGTACCAACCATCTGGGGGACCCCAATGTTAGGTCGACAATGAAGTCTGCGATTTCCTGCAGAAAAACATTCTCGTCACCTGGTGGACGGTATACGAGAAGTATCCTGCACCCCACACCCTCGCCCACAATGTACTCAAAGGATCTGGTGACTCACTGGCACCTCCACCAGACCCAGTTCTGACCTAAAACACATGGCAACACCCCCCCCCTACGATCCTGCCTCAGGCGGTGTATCAATGAAAGTACCCAGCTGGAATTGCTCGGCTAATACAGGCCCAGCATTATCATCCAGCCAGGTTTCGGTGATGCATGCCAGGTCAGATGACTCGACAAGATCAGCTATAATAGCTGTCTTGTTTTTAATAGACCTGGCATTTGCATAACACCGCCAGTGGAGACAAACCTCCGATAGTGACCGGCTACCTGCTGGTCCAATCCAGACCCTTGGGTATGGGCACAAGACAGGAAGGACCTCTCTCCCGTGCCCAATTCGCCCCAGGGCGTCTCCTTGACCCTACAATCCCAATCCGCCCACTCCTTTCCATTCCCCCTCCAGCTGTAAATGCTGTTACAAATATAATTACATGGCCTGGATGTTCCTGAGGCATGTAAAAACATAAAGGCTGCACGGATAATCACCTTTGCCAGTCAATAAATACAATTTGCCAACAGAGAGAGAGAGAGAGAGAGAGAGAGAGATGCACATTGGAGGGACATTATTGTGCCTCTCAAAAGACACTGTCATAGGAAGATGTTTACTTGCTGCACACACGCGTACAATGCAAACATAATGAGAGACCCAGTACTTAACAGCGATGCCCATAACACTTCACAGATTTTAAACATACTTAATTCCTACCATGTCACACTATATAGGAGGCAGTATAGCACAGTGGTCTAAGGCTCTGCATTGCAAATTTGGTGACATCCAGCAGACCAGACTTGGGTTTGAATCGCACAGCTTCCACTTACATACTGTGTGACCCTGAGCAAGTCACTTAACCTCCTTGTGCTCCCAGGTCGCTCCTGTAAAAAAGCTTTCAGCTTGGTGTGCTATCCCTGGTTAAACAACTAAATAAATATGCAATATACAGAACCAGAACTGCCACAGTATAGACAGTATTTTGGCACTTTACAACTACTGAGTGTCTCCAAAGGACACAATTTACACCTAACAGCACCCATAAGAGTTGCAATTAGTTTTCAGCTATGAAATGTCCAGTCACAGATGATGACCTGATGACATTTTAAATCCCATAAAAGCAGGACTACTACCCCTACTGCTGCAAGCTTTTCAGGAAGTACAAGAAGGTGGCTCTCCCCCTCCCTCCTGGCAATTTGCCACAGTCTTGACATCTTAAAACCACATCAAAATCAGATTTACCCAGAATCCCATAGATCAATGTCACTACTAAATGTTGATTATAAACTACTTACGGCCATCATGGTAAAACGATTAGAGTGAATATTACCTAAGCTAATCCACCATGAAAAAACATGATTTATAACGAAGACATAAACTCAAGATAGTATAAAATGTGTTCTTCTTTGCTCCAGTACATTTCCAGGTCTGAGCCTGGACATGGAAAACGCATTTGATAGGGTATTATACACCAATCCACGTGCCACAGTATGAGCAATTGTCTCATTATCAAACCATTTTGGACTAAATCATGGCATGAAGCAGGGATGTCCATTACCCCCATTATATGCCTAACAGTGGAACCACTCACCCTGACAATCAGGCAAAATGCTACTATTCATGGTATTTCCCATCATGGCACAATGTATAAATTAGCATTTTACGCAGATGACTTGCTGATTTATTTAACTGACCCTAACTCACTCCTGCCAGAACTTTGGCCAGAGTTACATGCATTTGGGACACTGCTGGGATATAAATTAAGCACATACAAGACTGTTGCATTACTTGTGCATTATAACCCGCCTCCGACAAGCAGACGAAATACTTCAAGTGGAATCAATCCAAGATTAAACAGCTGGGGGCTTCTCTCACAAAGGACTTATCCACTCTGTACAAGTTACATTACCTCTGCAGCTACATACTATTACCTCTGATATTGCGAAGTGGGCAGTTTTCCTTCTCACATTTAGTAATACGACAAAGGTGATATGGATGAACCTATTTCTCAGACTGTTATATTTATTTCAAACTTTGCCAGTTGCCCCTACACAAAAGGAATATCAAGCCTGGGATGTATAGATTTCTAGATTTATGTAGGTAGGTGTCCATCCTAGAACTGTGTGTCAGAAATTGGATATACCGAAAAGCAGTGGTGGACAATTGTTACCCTATCTATACCATTATTTTCATGCATCCCAAATACACCATAGGCTGGATATTCAAAAGGGTTGCGCCATGCGCAATAGGGTTGCACCTGCGCAAGTCCGAAATTGAGCCATTCTGCCATATTCAGCAGGAGGCAGTTGCTCCCCAAGTCATGCTGAGCAACAGCGCAATGCTAATGAAGGCATGCTCAACCGAAGGGGGAGGAACCATGCATAAACTGCACAGCCTGATATTCAGCCGGCTGTGCAGGCACAACCCCCAACCTGCGCCTGCACAACTTTGAGCAAAAAAAAAAGGAGCAAGTCGAGGGCCACCCACAGGTGAGCTGCCACGTTGCAAGGGTGCAACACAGCAGCTGCCACCTGTAAATTATTCAACTGCCCCCAGCAGCCCAATCAGGCATGTAAGTAACCCCTCCCCGACTGGCCCGATCAGGCATAACTGTGTAATCCCCTCCTCCCGACTGGCCCTATCACGGCAAAACCATAGTAAACCCCTCCCCCACTAGCCCGATCGCGGGCATTAGAGGTCAACCTCCCCCAAGAACAATATCCCTGGTGGTCCAGTGGACCACAAAGCCCGATCACGGGCATTAGAGTCCACCCCAGGTCCAAGTAGCCTGGTGATCTAGTGGCCCCCACCCACCCACCCACAGAGCCCCACCACCCCGCTCCCCGTCCGCCAGTGGGCGGCAGCACCCACCCGCCTGCTGGCCCGCTGACTGACTGCTCGGTAGGGCTGCTCCCGTGGTTCAGAGCAAGAGCCAATGGGTGTGCAACCATACCACTAAGGCAGTCCAGATATGTGAATGATGCCCATGATCGGGCTAGTGGAGGAGGGGTTACTATGGTTTTGCCCATGATCGGGCCAGTCAGGAGGGGATTACAACAGTTATGCCTGCGATCGGGCTGCAGGGGGCGTCGGTCCCCGATGGCTGCTGCCTGGCAGGGCGCCAGGCACAAGTTGTCGGAGATTGGCGCACCTGCATGCTAATGGCATGTTAATGGGGCCATAAATAGATGCAAATGTCAACCCCTGTGTCTTGCATGAATTATGGCCCCATTTGCATGTCACCTTTTGAATATCGGAATTTTGCGCATGGCACAATGGAACTTGCGCCATCACATCTTGAATGCTCCACTCTGACCACTTGCGGTGGCGCAAGTTCCACTGCGCCATGCACAGTGGCTGTGGCCTGGGGGTGATATTCAAAGGAGTTGCTCAATAGCGCAACTCCATTGAATATCGCCCCAGCCACACCCCAGCGCAACTATTTTGAGCAGCGCAAGGGTTTGTGCCACAGAGTGGCGCAGTTTGAATATCCAGCCCCATATCTGTACATGGGTTGATCCTGAGCACACTGCACACTGGAACGAAATGGATGTAAATGAGTTGAATGCCCCATTTACTCAGGCACTATTTTCAAATCCAACGCCAGATATTCCTCAGTTGACAAACAATGCATACACTCAAACTGTAGTAGCTCTCTGGTCCCAAATATTTACCATTGCTAAATATAAGTCTGCATTAAAGTTTTACATGCTCTGCCATATGATACAGATTTCTACTCTGCCAGACTTGATGACAGATTTATACACTGGGAGAGGCAAGGATTAATGCATGTGTGCCAATTTTATGAGGGTACCTTCCCAGACTCTTATGCCCAACTTAAATTGAAATAGAACATTTCAGACCATTACAGATACTTGCAGACATGCCATTATTTAAATGCTACACTGGGAAAGACCTCAGATACAAATAAATTACACCCAATAGTTGATTTGATTAATATGACATGCCAGAAGGGTCTACCCTTGCTTTTTATATCAGTGGCATACAAAGCATTAAGTATCCTACTATCAGTATCATTCGGAAAAGTAGAATCTAAATGGATGCGAGAGCTGGGCATACACTTAATGAGAAGGAGTGGGCTGATATAGAAGTACAACAACACAAGACATCCTCCTTACAGATGTGGAAGGGGATATGCCTAGTAAACAACTATCAGGTTTCTTATAACCCCAGTCTTTAAGTTTTCTCAAGGTGCTGCAGCCTGCTGGTGAGAGTGTGGAGAACATATAGCATCCCACTCTCATATATTCAGGCAATGCCCAGTTATTTGGCCATTCTGGTCACAATTATATACCCCCCCATGGGGTGTGTACATGTTGTACAGATTTCAGCTTCTTTTTGGGCCTGCCATTAAATAGTTAAGATGCCTCTGCTGCACTGGCGGGAACTCCTCGAGTCTGAGGTCACTATAAGTGCACGGGGGTATACGTTTCAGGTTATGGCACCAGGGGGAGAGAGCTCACATGGAGTTTGGTGGGGAATGGGGAGGAGTAAGAGAGCAGGAACAAACGCCTCCTCTCAGGAAGTGCTGTGGTTTTCTGTGAGAGGCCTAGGCAGTAAAGGCAGTGAGTGAAATGGCAGCGGCCATGAGTGTGGGTTGGAGGGCTGCCCTGCTATGGTGTCCCTTTCCTTGTTCCCTTTGGCAGTGCTAACATTATGACAGAAAGAAAGAGAGAAAAGCAGATGGGACAGGACAATGCAGTGGGAGAGTGAGCTGCAGGTGTCTCCTGCAGAAGAAGCTGGTGAGAGAGGTTGGAACCCTGAGGCAGTGGGACAAGTACCAGTTTTGAATCAGTAACCAAACTGGTTGTGGAAGCTCTATGGTGCTTGTAGGATTCGAACAGTAGTGCAGGGAAGGAACAGGAATGTGCTCTGAGTAAAGATGAAGGCCAACCCAGTTGTGTTGGTTTGTGTGGGGATGCCCACCTCAGAGTCTACGAGGGGAGTCGCCTACACAAGTCCTGATGACTGTGCTGCAGAGAAGGGGAGAGGGAAGAAGTAGCTCCAATTTGAGATGACTGTTTCTTTGAGTCTATCCCCAACCCAGTGCAATACAGAGATGAGGGAGTGAGTGGGGTAACTAGTTGCTGCTGCTGCTGCCGCCTGTGAGAGGGTCATTGTGACCCCGAAGAAACACTGCCCAGAACTGTTTAGCAGCCATCTCAGCCAAGAAGCTATGAGCCCAGAAATATTGGTGGAGCCAGCTCAACCACATTAACCACTACCCCTTGAAATGTGACCTCCATGGTCCAGATTGAAAAGAGACCATGTAAATGGCACCATGGAGTTCTGCTATCAATTAAATTGGATACCCCCTGTTTTGAAATTTCTTCAGTTGTGGACCTCAGTTATTTCAATTGAGGCTGTTTGCCAGTTAACTGTAAGATTTGTATTAGCCCAGCACCAGAAGATGGTACTTCTCTCACGCCAGTGGATACATTTCAACGCCACTCATCCTGGTAAGAAAACAACCAAAATCAAAACTGTGTTTCCACTGTTAGTGAGCACCCATCCCCTTTAAGCAACATCAGACATATATTTAGACAATGGGGTTGGAGGGATTACAAGTAGAACAAGGCACTGAGGAATTATGTCCTGACTCCCCACCGCTGACTCCTCAGATTGCCTTATTTCTCTTATTCCTACTCAGAAAATACAACACCAGAGATACTAAGTATTTTACTGACTGCAGCAAAGAAAGCTGTAACCAAATTATGGTTGCAAATGCAGCCTCCAACAGTGGATCAGTGGAGGGACATAGGGATTAATGTATACCAAATGGAAAAACTGATGCACAAAATTAGACAGCACATATGCATAAAATTAGACAGCACAACAATGTAATCTTACAGATTTTAAATAAAAAGAATGTTTGCTACAAAACACTGTTCTTTCTTCAACACTAAGTATCCCTCAAACAGGAAGTTCCTTAAGGTCCCTTAAAGAGGACCTTCCCCAGTCCGTTTGATTTTCATGCATAAATTACCCCTTCTTGCATTGATTCTGGAATTGTATTTCATTACTGTCCACTGCAGTTAGTTTTTGCATTCTGAGCTGCTAAAAACTGTAGGGTGTACTAGACCTTCTATAGCAAGCCTGGTATTGTTGTGAGCCAGGGTTGTACTGCTGACATCACTATAGGGAAGAGTCAACTTCACAAAAAAAAACATACCGACAAGGCATTTGGATTTTGGCATAATGCATTGCTAACAGGCTGTCTTGGGGTAGAGAAGACACAGTATGTACACTAAGTACTGGTAGGTTTCCCTTGCAACAGTGTTGCAACTGCATAGAAACATAGAATTTGATGGCAGATAAGGACCGCTTGGCCCACCTAGTCTGCCCATTTCCCTACCTAACGGATAAGCTGCAGATCCTAGTTAACCAACAGACTGATACTGCACAGTGTGAGTCACTCCTCTACCCTATAGTGATGTCATCAGGAGCTAGCAGCCCAGCAGCTGAACAGCAAAGGCAAGTGCAGCTGGGCTCAAAAACAAACCCAAATTATGGAAGGCAGAGTAAATCTTGGCCAAAAATAACAAATGCACACACCTTTTCAGGTCTAGTACTGCATATAATGACTACAAGCTGTAACTTTTTGGACCATCATGAAAGGTCCTCTTTAAGAGAAGGGAATGTTGTATAATAGCTAAAGCAATGGCTTTGGAACTAGGAGATAACAGACGCAAACCCATTAATCCGTGTGAAATGCTTCCACCACCCATGGGTTTCGCCTGAATTAATTGGCATGTACAAGTCTCTGGACGTTGCATGGGCCCATTTCAAGGCTTCCCACTCCCCCTATGACCACCAACTTTACAGGTCCCTACAGAACACCTGCACTAGGGCTACTCACACTGTCAAGGCCCATTATTTCAAGTCCAACTTTCAGTTCAACCTTAATTCCCCATCCAAATTCTGGAAAGTGATTCACTCCTTGTTCAACCCTCCAGCCCACTCTGCCCCAACCCCCCAGGCAATGGCTCCCTAGTCTCTGATCACTTCACTTCCCTCTTTAACAGCTTCTTCACCACCTGCACTCTACCCTGCCATCCAGCTCAGCTCCTGCCCTCTCTCACCCACCCAACACTGCTGGTGATTTCATTCCCCCATCTCCAGGAAGTTCACCATGCCCTCCTGTCCATTAACACCTCCAAACATAGCCCTGATGGTCTGGACCCCAAACTTCTCTACATATCCACTCCTGACATTGTCAATCCTCTCACTCACCTCCTGAGCCTATCCTTCTCCCATGGTTCCATCCCTCATGCCTAGAAAGTTGCCAAAGTTATACCTCTAAACAAAGGGTGTGACCCCCTCATCCACAAGAAATTACAGGCTGATCTTACTTCTTTCCACCATTGCTAAACTTCAAGAGTCCATAGTGTACTCCAGACTCACAATTTTTCTAGACTCCTTATCCTTTCTCTCACTTTTCCAGTCTGGCTTCAGGAAAAAAAAACACTCCACCATCTCATCCCTATTGCACTTCACTGACTCTGTTCTCTCTGGAATAGATCAGGATCACATCACTACTGCCATTTTCTTTGACCTTGCAAAAGCATTCGACTCAGTCTCCCATCCCCTCCTTCTGAGTAAATTATCTCTGCTGGCCTCTCTGCCCTGGTAGTAGCATGGTTCCTCCCCTACCTCACGGGCTGACAACAGTCTGTCCAGGTGGGTGGCGAACTGTCGCCTCCCCTCCCCATCCAGTCTGGTATCCCCCAGGGCTCCATCCTGGGCCCTGTACTTTTCTTGATATTTCTCAATGATCTCCCCTCTGCCTGTGTCTCATACAATATATACTTAACATGCTGTTGATATGTCTTTTAACACTTACTTTACTACCTGTGTACTTTCTCTTATCCCCTCTTACTCTACCTAATTTTCTCTGCCTTCCTCTCCTCCTTCTTTTTCCTTCTCTCCTTTCTTTCCCTCCATCTCCCTAAAGGCTCTGCTTGCCCTTAATCTTATGAAGGGAGGTAATCCAGATGGCCTTGACCCTAAGTTTTTTCTTCTGTCTGCACCTGCCACTGCTCTGCCCATTACTCTACTCAATCTTTCCTTTACCTCTACTACTGTTCCTGATGTTTGGAAACATGTCATTGTCATCCCTCTTCACAAAGGTGGTGATCCCACTGCTCCTGGTAACGTCCGTCCTATATTTATGCTACCTAATTTGGCCTAGTTACAGGAACACACTGTTGTTTCTCAGCTCACTTCCTTTCTTGACATCTTTTTTTTTCACACATTTCCAGTCTGGCTTTAGGAACTCCCACTCCACCTCTACTTCTCCTTCTCTCCTTCATGTCACTGACTCCATACTCAAAGGTATAGATCAAAGACTGATTACTTCCACCATTTTCTTTGATTTTGCTAAAGTTTTTGACACTGTGTCACATCCCCTCCTTCTAGACAAACTTAAACTAGCAGGCCTCTCTGACTCTTCAGTCAATCTGCTTCATTCTTACATTTGCAGGAGGTCTCAAGCTGTCCAGACAGGAAAATCCATTTAATCTCCACTTCCCATTAACTCAGGTGTCCCTCAAGGGTCTGTCCTGGGCACTATTTTGTTTTCCATTTTCTTAAATAACCTCCCAAATGTCTGTTCCTCTGTGTCCATTCATATGTACTCTGATAACACAGTTCTTTTTGATTCTGGTTCCTCTTCCCAGGACCTAACCTCCAAGCTGCAGTTGGATTTTGACAACATTCAACGCTGGTTCAAGTCTAACCAATTGTCCCTCAATGCCAACAAAACAGGTTCCTTGACTTTTGGCACCTATTAGAGGCTTGTCAGATTTACTTCTCTCCCATTATTTAATACCCTCGATGGTACTAAGATAGAAGATGTTTCTTCCTTTAAGTACCTTGGGATCTGCCTTGGCTGACATCTTGATTTCTCAGTGCATATTGATGCTATTCACACAAGCTACACCCTAAGCTTGGAGCATTGTATGGAGATAAAGTGAGTGTTCCGCTTCCTGCCTGCCGAGAAATTGCAATAAAAATTATTCTCCCTATCTTCGACTACGGTGACTTAGTCTACAGTGGTGCCCCTAAATCTTCCCTTTCCAGGCTGGACCCCTTTTTCCATTCTTTCTGTTGTTTTGCTTTAGATTGTCCCCCTTGAACTCACCACTGCTCTCTTTACTCATCACTTTCTCTCCCCTCTCTTGATGCCTCTTTTATATCCAAATTCTGGTTCAGCTCCCTTCTCTCCTATCCGAAATCCTATCTATCCTCTTCTCCTTCTTCCTCCTACCTTCTCTGCAACACTAATTCCCCTTCTCTTCATATTCCTTCTAGAAAATCTACTGTTGGACACTCTCTTTCTTACCAATTTCCTATACTTTGGTCCTCCCTTCCCCTTTCTGTTTGTTCTGCCTCTTCTCCTTCTTCCCTAAAGTCTCTTCTTACCGACTTTTGTTATCCTACCTGCAACTGTCTTTGACCCTCTCCTCTACTTATTCCTTTCCTCTATACATATAAGAGTGTGTTTTATTTTCTACTTGCATTCATTTACTAATTTGCCTCTAATTATTTATATTTATTATTTATTTATCTTTTGTTGACCGGGTAAGTGCACTAGACAAATCCTGCCTATTTTCAGACACGACCTGGGGAAGGGGGATACAGATGAATGCCAACTGATCTTGAACCAGATTAAGCTGTTGGTGGTATTTTAGTGAATGAGGGAAATTTGGCCAGGACACCGGGGAAATTCCACTACTCTTTTCGATAAGTGCCATGGGATCTTTAACATCCACCTGAGCTACCACCAATCCAGGCAGATGGGACCTCGGTTTAACGTCTCATCCGGAAGACGGCACCCTCAGAAATGCAGCACCCCTCTCATGCTGCATTACAGTGTCAGTACTGGGATATTAACCCAAGTGCCAGATGTGGGATCTCCCGGCCTCAGAGGTGAGTGTGCTACCTACTGAGCCACTGCTCCATGTATTACCATGTTAGTGTAATGAACTTTTTATTTTCATCAGTTTATTGTTTAATTATCTCCTTCTTCCCTTTCTCTTAGGACATAACTGGAAACAAGCTGTTCTCAGCTCAGTATCTCTTTTCTGGGTAAACATTTAAATAAATAAACATATGTTTGCTGACAAAATGGTAATTTACTCATCAGGCCCCTCCTCTTCTGCAGTTGAAGCCTCACTTCAAAGTGACTTCTACAATGTGCTATGCTGGTTTCAGGATAACCAACTCAGTCAACACCAAAAAGACCTTGACCATGACCTTTGGCACCCCCAGAGACTACCTAGGCTATCACCTCCCCCATCCTTCTCCACCCAGGACAGCACTCACCTGGAGTTGGTCCCTGGCTTCAAATAACTTGGCATCTGACTGGACAGCAAACTCTCCATCCAAATTGATGCCATTCATGCCAAGCTCCACCCTAAGCCTGGCATCCTTCACTGCAACATGGGCTGCCTCCCTTACCACATCCGCCAAGAACTCTTAACCAAAATGATCCTCCCAATATTTGATTATGCTGATGCGGTATACAGCTCTGTCCCTTCCTTCTCTCTTGCCAGACTGGACACCCTCTACAATGCCTTCTGTCACTCAGCCTCTAACTGTCCTACCCACACCCACCATTGCTCCCTATACTCTTATCTTTCCACCCCCCCACTCCTCCGTCACCAGTACCACTTCACCTGTTTCATTGCCAAATACTAGGTTGGCTCTCTTCCCTTCTACTTATCTTCCCTCATCTACTCTCCCCCCCCTTCCTCCTACTCCCTATGCTCCAGAGACTGCAGCACCTACTCCTTACCTCACCCCACTCATGCTGTGGCCAAGCTGCCTTCTCCTACCGGCTCCTCTCCCTGTGGAACCTGCTTCCCTATTCTTTTTGCCTTCATCCCCTCCCCTCTCTAAAACATCTACTAAGGCTATCTCCCCCTCATCTGTGTTCCTGTCACCCCCTTGACTCTTCATCAACCTTTCTTGTTCCAGCTTCCCCACTCCCTGTTCATAAGCTTCTACTACTGGAGCCTCCTAGCCCCTGCTTTGTTCCCCGTTATGTGTGAACATTATTTCACCCAAACCTAGCCCATCTCCCCTATTCTCTTTTCCTCACCACTCCCCCATCAAAACTGGTACTTGGGCTTCTCATCCTCCTCCCTGTCCCTGTTACCCCTCCTCCTGATTTCCTTTCTTCTTTCTCACTGCAGCCTATTCAACCCAGTTTTGTACCATCACATTTTGATGTACTGTATGCCTCTCAGTTTATATTCCACATGCTCTGTTGTTTTGAGTTGTTGCCAATTGTACACAGCACTTTTATTTGACAAATTAATTGTTTCTCTGGTGTTTTTACTTGACTGTTAGCCTTATCTCTCTCCCCTTCCCACCTGGAAATGAGCCTCAGGTCAGTGTGCCTTTCCCGGTTACCAAACTTTTAAATAAAAATAAATATTTTATTTAGCATGCCAAAAACCACCAAATTTGAGTGAAAATTTACAGGAGGGTCCTGTAGGATCAATACAGCAGCAGAGTCATTAACTAACAGTTACAGAGTAGCTGACACATTCAGGATAACTTTAACAAAACATGACATTTAGACACAGTCCAGCTTGTATTTCACATTAGTTTTGTATTTCTCCTCTCCATTATTTATTACTGAGGTCATCTGCATGAAAACAGGATCATTGCTCCTGAATAGTTCATCTGTTCCCGTTGCTTTCTCCCTACCTGAGGTCATAATGCCCTGCTTGTGACATCACCATTACTCCCATGACAACAGACTGGGATGTCACAACAGATGATTATGACTTGAAATAGGAAGCAAGCTACAGAGGCAGATAAACTCTAAGGGAAATCTAAGGGCTAAAAATCACATACTCACGTAAATTTACTCAGTAATAAATAATGAGGAAGAGAAATATATAGAATACACATGGAATGCAAGCTGAATTGTACCTAATAATTATGTTTTTCAAAGTTTTCTTTGAGGCGTCAGTAACTCTTTAACGTTACAGAGACTTAAAATTTACAACATTAGTTATTACATATTTTCAAAGATGGGCATCATATAACAATACTATATGCAGTACATATGTGAAAAAATCCTCTGATGAATGGGAAGAGCATAGGAAAGAAGAGTCTAGAAGTCACAGAGAGCTTTGTACGTGTTCAAGCATGGCCCTTTTGAAGGCTTTTGTGTTTCTGGACTTAATGTATTTTATTCAGTAGTCGATTCCAGACTGACCAAGCCTGGGAGCACTGTTGGTATTTTCTGAATTGGTTTGACTACCATTTGACTCAGATAGGCTGGAAGACCATGTACACTCTTGAGTACTTTAGATTCTTACATGAGCTCCCTTCTTTTCTCAGAGGATGGAAGTTCTAACATGAACACCTCAAGGACAGAGGTACAGGAAGGCAGGGACTGGATGAAAGAAGAGGGGATACAACTTGAGTAGGTGAGAAAGGTAGATTAGTGGGGACCAAGAATGGAGAAAGCATAGCAGGAAGAGGTGAGCCAGAGGGGGCTTCAGGTAACAGGAAAGGGAAGAAGACACAGGGGGAAAGGTGTGAGGAGCCATGTGTGCTAACACCAGGAGCCATAGGAACAAAATCCCAGGCTTAGGGGCTATTGCAGCAGAGACTACCCTGGACCGAGTTGCCATAACAGAATCATGGTGCACCAAGCACCACAACTGAGACATGGCCATATTGCGATACTCTCTATTTGGGGGGGGGGGCAGTGTGACACTATATGTAAATAGGAAATAAAGGCCACAGAGGTGCAGGTGCACCAAGGTGAGGAGGGGCTGGAGGTGCCATAGATCATCAAGGTGACAGGCTCTGGGACTGCTTTCCATACCAGAGTAGTGTACAGACCACCAGCACAAGGAGAGGAGATGGGCAAGGCACTGGTGAAAGCCATCTTCAGGATAGCAAGAAAGGGGGGAGGTGCTGCTAGTTGGAGATTTCAGTCTGCCAGATGTGGAGTGGACCCATCCAGCTGGAACTTCATCTAGAAGCAAGGCCATCCTTGACTCCATACAAGGATCTACTTCTATGGCAGCTACTTAAAGAGCCTACAAAGGACATGGTAGTGTTAGACATGGTACTAATGAACAGGGACAGCACTGCAGACATCACAGTGGGCCATCGCCTACAAACCATTGATTATTGCACAATGTAATTCAACATAAGGAAAGGAGAAAAAATGAGCCACACAAGGATGAAGGTCCTGGACTTCAGGAGGATGGACTTTTTCCGCCCTCCACTAGCGGCCCCCTTTGGCCCTTGCAGTTCCCCCAACCTCATCCCCCACCATCCCTGAGACTTACCTTAGGCCCATTGAGTGCCCCACAGGTTACCCCCTGTGGTGGGGTCATCAGGGGGTCCTCCAAGCCCCCCCTTCTGGTGTCGTGTTCAGATCTGTGGTCCCTGTGCTCAGTAGGTGGTGTGCGGTCTGCTGGGCTCCACGGGGTGGCATTCTGCAGTCAGTGGCGATTTTCTGGTTTCTCCCCTGAACTCATGGATGCTCCACAAAGGTGGTGGCCAGACATGTGCTATCAGAGGACATGTTTACATCTCCCATCAGGGAGTCTCCCCCACCCGGAACTGCTGACCAGCCATACTGCCTACCATGGTCACCTAGGAGGCAGTGTTATGGAGACACAGTCTGCCCTCCCTCCCTGGAGGAGGAGAGCATCTGCTGAGATGCTCAATCCTCCTCCCCCCCAGCCAACACCTGAGTGGCCCAAGGTCATTCCCGACCCCAGGTCATCACTGTGACGACAAGTGAGGCATGGGTGCCTTTGCCCTCCATGCCACCTTGCTGGCAGGATGATGGACTTTAAAGAAATAGGAGTCAACTTCAGAAATTGCCACAATGTGTGGGATTGCCAGGGAGGAGGAGTAGAGGCACAATGTGGAAGAATAAGGGAGGGCATAATTAGGGCAACAAACCTCTGCGTGGAACAGATAAGCAAAAGCAGAAGAAAAAGGAGACCATTATGGTTCTCCAATGCAGTGGTAAGGGTGGTGAAAGAAAATAGGTGGCATTCAAGAGGTACAAAAAGACACAAATGGAGGAGGACAAGGAGGCGTACCAAGCAAGGCAGAAGGAGGCAGGTAAGGCAGTTAGGGAAGCAAAGAACAGACAGAAGAAAAGATCGCTAGTGAGATGGCAAAAGGGGATGATTATTTTCAGAAATGTAAGTGAGAAGAGGAAAACAAGAGGAAGGATAGTGAGGATCAGAAGGGCTGAAGTGGGAGATTGTGCAGAAGTGGACAAAGAAAAGCAGTAATTTTAAATAAGTACTTCTGCTAAATCTTCACAGTAGAGGGAGGAGGGGATGGACCACTAGAAAGAAGCAAAATTAGGGGTAAGAGGGATATGGACACAAGTCCATTTTCAGAGGAAACAGAACTGGAAGGACTTGCATCCCTGAAAGTAAATAAGGCTATGGGATCAGACAAGATACACCCCAAGGTACTGAAACAGCTCAGGGAGGTGCTAGCTGTCCCATATGCAGCCTTGTTCAACAGCTTACTGGAAACTGGTGTGATTTCAGAGGACTGGATATGGGCTGACATGGTCCCTCTGCTTAAGAACATTAGCAGGGAGGAGGCTAGCAATTATAGACCAGTCTCCCTAACTTCAGTGGTGGGGAAATTAATGAAAACCCTACTGAAAGAAAGGTGGGTTGAGCATCTAGAGTCCAGTGGGCTGTAGAACCACAGGGGTAAGGACATGCCAAATGAATCTGATAGATTAATTTGACTGGATTACTAGGAAAACAGACCAAGTTAAGGGCTATGGATATAGCCTATCTGAGCTTCAGCAAGGCCTTCAACACTGTGACACACAGGAGGCTAAGAAGTTGACCAGCTTAGTGGGGGGTCCAAACTGGTAAACAGTGTTTGAAACTGGTTAATGGATAAGAGACAGAGGGTAGTGGCTAATGGTACTCACTCTAAGGATAGAAGAGTGACCAGCGGTGTACTGGGACAAGTCTTTTTCAATGTCTTCATAGGAGACATTGCAGAAGAGCTAGAGGGGAAGGTATACCTTTTTACAGATTAAACCAAAATCTACACTAGGGTAGAAACTCAGGAGAGGGTGAAGAAAATGCGAAGGGATCTAGGGAAACTTGAGGAGTGGTCAAAGACATGGCAGTTGTGGCTCAATGCCAAAAAGTGCAAAATCATGCAACTAAGGCATAGGAGCCCTAGTGCTGAGTATAGGATGGGGAAATATTGACAGTCACTAGACAGGAAAAGGACCTTGGAGTTATTATAGCAGAGTACCTTAAAGGAGAAGACGCCTGTATTTTTATGATTTGGAAATGTCTGATGTATTTATTATACATTACATCAAGTACTGTACATATGTCAATAAGAGATAAGCCATTTCTTCTGTTGCAACACATATCTAGAGTTTGAGGCTCTGACACAAGGTAGTAAAATGTCCAGCAAGCCTCCATTTACATGCAAATGAGTCACTTGTAATACAGCCTCTCCCATTCCTTGATGCCACTGCAGCAACAGTGCATAACAAAACATAAGGGTATCAATGCTGTCTAGCCTGATTTTAGTTTAAGTCTGAAATGGCTTAAGGCAGTTCTGTCATGCAACTCAAACAGGAAGTAGTACTTGTAGCCTTAATACTGTATGTGTAGAGCACATAATACATCTAACAGTATTTCATTCACAGGAAACAAAATATATTTCTTTGTACTGCTCATTTCTCTCTGTGAGACAGTAGTAACATGTGGAAAGCAGTATGCTGAATCAGTCAGTCAGTCAACCAACCAATCAATCAATCAAGCAGTCAATCAGTCAATGTATACTGAACCAGGAGAACACCCTTGAGAAGATTCATTACAAAGTGGGCCTGGGCAGTTTACCAAAGGATCACACAAGACTGAATTATACACATCCCCTTTCAGCAGCCTGAAAGTGGAAAGCTAGAGCATTTACTTAACAAAGTGTATTGTTTTACATTTCAAATGCCCCTTAAATCTGAGTTTCTGGCTGGAAATACTGGAAATACCAAGACACAGAATGCATATGACATGGGAGGAGTGAGCTAAGCAAATACAGAGCACTACAAACACTGAGACTGATTAGTTTCTTTACCTACAATAGCTGAGGTGTAGCATCTGATTTGTGAGGGACATCCTACTTCAAATGCTAGCATTGTAAAGTGGGGGTGGGGACTGCCTCAGCTTATCCTTAGTACCTTGAAAGTGAAGTGATGTAGCTCTCACATCACTGCTAATGATTTATAATGAGAACTGGGGCACTTTTAAAGTCATGGACCTGAGTGGCCATCATAGTTCCCAAGGAGGTTAGGGGAACTTCTTAAGGGTTAGAGAGTAAGGGACTCTAGTAGGATTGGAACCAGATTCCCCCAGTTCTTGTGCCTGTGCTTTAACCACTAGGTTACCCCTCTTCCATATGCTGCAGCTGATGCTTTCCTGGTAACCTATTCCTTGTTATAGCTGAATTCTTTATTTCCTTACAGCAGCCATCCAATCACTGACTGCCTAGTTACAAAGGGAAAGTGGCATATTTGCAAGATTGTTTCTCACTGCTGGTGTCAATCAAAACAGAGAATGCTAACACACACAACATAATGCAACAGCTATATAATGCCACTTAAAACTCTTGTTGTACCCAGAGTCATTTATTGGGTAAACTGTGTTTGCTAACAGAAACAGTAACACAACACATACAGACACTTCCTTATATGCATATTGTATATACCTCAGATTGGTGCTGCATCATACTCACATGGTCCTAGTACCTATTAGACCTGCACTTCAGGATGTGCACAACACTTAAAGGGTTCCTCCATTACTCAAGTGGGGAACCGAACACTATGGGTTTGGTTTACTGGTGGAACAGCATTTAGTGTGGCACCATTATCTGTTGCTCTGACATCATCATCCTCCAGCAACATTGATTGTAAAATGGAGGCCAAACACATCGATAACTTCTGGGGACTGTATATTTTTATTTATAATCTAGATCTGGACAGCAATAGGACTGCTGGCAACTGGAGGAGGCACACAACAGTTACACATAAGGAGTTGGGAAAATATTGGTGTGAAACTATGGGAGACGTCCCCTTTAAGGTGGAAGCGTAGTGTGGCAAGACTGTGGGCAGGGCTAGTGGGTTTCTGGGAAGCATTGGTGGGGGTATCTCCAGCAGGAGGTGGGAGATGGTGCTGCTGTTTTATTGCTCCCTAGTATGCCTCCACCTGGAGTACTTTGTCCAGTTTTGCAGACCACACCTCGGGAAAGACAAAGACAGGGTGGAGGTGGTCCAGAGAAGGGCAATGAAAATGGTGCTGGGTTTGCTATGGAAACCCTATAAGAAGAGACTGATGGCTCTCAAGATGTACACTCTGAAAAATTAGGAGAACATGCATTCACTGGGAGGAGGTTGTGCCAGACAAATCTGATTGAGTTCTTTGACTGGGTGACCAGTGAAATATAGGAGGGGGGGGCAATGGATGTGGCCTTTCTGCACTTTAGCAAGGCCTACAAAACTGTACTGCACAGGAGACTGATTAAGAAATTGAGCAGCCTAGGGGTGGGATCCAAAGTGGTGAATTAGGTTAGAAAATGGTTAACCAAGAGGCAACAGAGGATGGTGGTTAATGGCACTAACTCTAATGATGGTAGAGTGACCAGTGGGGTGCCGCAGGGCTCAGTACTGGGACTGGTCCTCTTCAATTTCTTGATAAGTGACATTGCAGATGAACTGAAAGGGAAGGGAAGGTATGCCTTTTTGTAGATGATACCAAAAGCTGTAATAAGCTAGACAGTAAGAAAAGGGTGGAAAGAATTCATAAAGATTCATAGGGATCTTGGAAAACTTGAGGAGTGATCAGCATGGCAGTTGGACGCCTAGGGCATATGAACTCAAGAAATGAGTATAGGATGGGGGGAGGAGGTACTGTTAGTCATTAAGCAGGAAAGGGAACTTGCCATTGTCATATCTGATTGCCACAATAAGGCAGGGCAGTGTGACAAAGTAGTAAGTAGGGCCAGTGGGATGCTGGGATACATAGGAAGTGGTATCTCCAGCAGAAGGACGGAGATAGTGTTGCCACTATATCACTTCCTTGTGAGACCCCTCCTAGAATATTGTGTCCATTTCTGGAGGTCACATCACAGAAAGGACGTAGACAAGGTGGAGACAGTCTGGAGGAGGGCAACTAAAATGCTGCAGGGGTTGCATCAAAAACTGTATTAGGAGAAACTGGGGGATCTCAACATGTATACACTGGAAGACAGGCAAGTAAGAGGGGGCATAAGAAACCTACAAGTACCTAACTGGGGTGAACAGGGTGCACAGAGGAGTCTCTGTCAATTAAGGAAGAGCATCACAACCAGAGGGCATACAATGAAGCTGGAGGGGAAGAAGTGTAGGAGGAATGTGAGGAGGTAGTACTTCACTGAAACAGTGGTGGATGCCTGGAATAGACTGCCAGTGGAAGTGGTTGAGGTGAAAACAGCATGAGGCATCAATCATACATGGGATAGACATAGGGGAATATTAGGAAATGGGCAAAGAGGAAGTATGGATACCAGAAACCAGCTAGGGTCTTTTGAGACAGACTAGGCAGAGACCATTTGGGTAGACTGAGTTGACCAAGCAGTCCTTTTCTGCTGGCAAATCATATGTTGTGAGTTTCTGTAAGGGAGAGAGGTGACAAGATCGAGACCTACAGGTATCTCACAGGGGTTAACAGGGTACAGGAGGGGAGATTCTTATTTAGGAAGATGAGCACCAGGCCCAGGGGGCATGCAATGAATCTGGAGGGGGTTCAGGAGAGATGTGAGGAAATATTTCTTCACTGAAAGGGTAGTAGGCACTTGCAACAGACTGCCAGCCAAAGTGGTGGTAGCCAAAATGGAGTAGTGCTTCCAGCATGCATGGTATAAGCAAAAACAAAAAATGGACTCAGCACTCTAACACCATAAATGATTTCTTCATCAGCTTTTAATTTGTAGATTGCAGAAAGAGCAAGTAACCGGTGTAGCACTGTGAGACCACCACAAATCACCAGCGTTTCACATTCTACCTGATTGCTTTGTCAAGGTGTAGTGCACCTCCTATTGTGTTTTTGTATTGCACTTAACACCATTTAAATTATACAAAACGTGAGAATGCCTACAAGTTCAATCAATCTCCTCAGCTGCAGTTAACAAGTACAAACTACTTAAATATATTATATTATATATGTTTGTACATCCTTTTTCTTATTTATTTATACAGCAGTACATAAAACTTTACATTCCAAGTGTTATGTACTGCTGTATAAATAAATAAGAAAACGGACAAGGAGATTGCTTGAATTTGTAGGCATTCTCACGTTGGTGATTTGTGGTGGTCTCACAGTGCTACACCGGTTACTTGCTCTTTCTGCAATCTACAAATTTAAAAAGTTGGCGAAGAAATTGTTTATGGTGTTTGAGTGCTGAGTCCTTTTTATGTTTGCTTGCATGCATGTTTAAGTTTGCTTGCACACATGTGCAAGAAACATAGTGCCACCATACGAGTTTTCGTAGGTGTGCCTCCCCCACTTCCAATGCCATGCTCCCTTATGAAGGCGCGGCTGCACCGCTCCAATGAATGTCCGAGCTGTCTATGACAGATGTTCAGATGCAGTGGCCTACACTTGAAAGGAAAACACTGTGGCTCGTGTAGGCAATTTGCATACTGCCATCCATCAGCAGTATGCAAATTGCCTACACATCACTTCCATCTGACTGTCATAGGCAGTTACTTCCACACACACACACACACCTATATATGCTGGGCCACCCCAGCATGCTCATCTGATTCGAAGTCCCCACACTGTATGGCCGAGCCGGTGCTCAATCCTCCGCTGGCTCCTCTGCCCCCAACAGATTTCCAGGTGCCACGCTGGTAGCCCACCCCAGCGTGGCAAAAGTCTGTATGGCGATGGGGTCCCAATCCCCCGTCTGCTCCACTGTACCCCCCACACACACACACACACACGAAAAATCCCAACTTCCAGTTGCCCGACGGGATGCCCAATCCCCCGTAGGCTCCACTGCCACCCCAAAACAACCTTCCCGCTGCCACGCTCGGAACCCACCCCAGTGTGGCAAAAGTCCCGCGTTGTCTTAAAATAAAATGACCTGTAAGAAACAACGGTCCCTCGCTGACTGTCTTGACCCCTTCCCCCATCCGTGTCCACCCTCTGCACACCCTGCCGCCCCACACTCCCCTCACCCCATACTTACCTCCGGAGTCCAGTGAGACGATCTTTGGTGGACCGGGAACACGTCTGCACTCTTCAAAGCCGACCGCGAACTGAGGAAATGCTGGTAAGCTATATAATGGAATAAATAGGGTGTTTTCAACTTTGATGCATATCTGAGGCATTTTGGGGAATTTTTTCACCGAATTTTCAATATGGTGTTCTTGAGACCCCACCTCATAAATTCTGGCACTGTCATTTTGTTATTCAGTCCTGAAAGGTGATTTCACGGTCACTGCATGGAACCACCTTTTGGGACTAAGTAACTAAATGACAGTGTCACAGTTCATGAGGTAAGCAACCAAAACCCTATGTTGAAAATGTGGTGAAAAAATTCCCAAAAATGACTGTTTTACGAGCGTGCGTTGCGTAGTTCCTACGCACGCTCATAACGTCACAAATTTTTTATATTTCACTCCCGATTTTCAACATTCCCATTTTACCACACCTCCTTATGAGCAGTATAGCTGTTATTTTTCACATCTCACCCAAAATGTGTTTTTGTGCAAGTATCGCACAATGGCCGGGTCAGTGTGCGAAATCAGTGTTCGGGACAGATTAAGAAAATCACAGTGGCACTGTTCACGAGCAGAGGTGTTACAATGGCTATGTAAAAAATTAAGTGGAAAAAGTCCACAAACTGACTGTGTTACGAGTGTGCATTGCAGTTTCCACACACCGTTGTAAGTTCATGAATTTGTAATCTTTTCAGTCCAGATTTTCTACACCGGCATTTTTTCACACCTCCCTTATGAACAGCACAGCTATCATTTTTCACATCCTGGCTGAAATGTATTTTCGTACTTCTGGTACAGAAATGTGTGGTCGCTGTGGGAAATCAGTGTTCGGAACACTTCAAGAAAATCACAAAGACAATGTTCATGAGCGGAGGTCCCAAAATGCCTCTGTTGACAATCTGCTGTAAACGATCCCCAAACTAATTACATTATGGGTGTGCATTGTGCAGTTTCTACACACGCTCATGACTTCACCAGTTTTTTTATATTTTCACTCCAGATTTTCAATATTACAATTTTTTACACCTCCTCATGAACAGTACAGCTGTCATTTTTCATTTCCTGTTCAAAATGTGTTTTCGCACCTGTGCTGCCAAATGGCGTAGTCACTGTGCAAAATCAGCTTTTGGCTAACAAACTGATATTGCCACTGTTCATGAGGTGGGGGTCACAAAAAACTCATGTTGAAAACTTGGAGTGAAAATACCAATGAACGCCTTCGCCGTTAGGGTTTCCAGCCATAACGCCCCACCCTGTAGAGACTGACAGGCATCAGGGGTGTGACTTGGGATTGTCACCTGTGTAATGTTCATACCATTCCACCCTCACCCACACCCTGCAGCCAGTAACAGGCATCGAGGTGTGCCTTGGACTCTTTGGCCCCAAAGTTCACCACATTCTCCTATACTGCACCCATCTCATCGTATTTCCTTATGGAATGGGGTGAGCATAAGGCCCAAAGACCCCAAGGCAAACCATGATACTTGTCGGTGCCTACAGGGTAGGGTGTGGTGAAATGGCACGGCCGTTATGCCTGACAACCCAAAGGCACACCCCAATGCCTGTCGGTCTCTGCAGGGTGGTGGTGGGGTTAGCTTCAGTTCAACACTTCACTGCCATTCCTATTATGCATCTCTCTAACTTCTACACTACCAGTGCAATGCCAGCAAGCAAACATTCAGCATTGACAAATGCTTGTTTGTTTTTGCTGTTGCTCTTTTGGGACTTTTGCACCATACCTACTGGAGCGACCCTGAGTCTGTAGAAATGCATGGAATAAACATAGGGGTATGTCACAGCAAAAGCAGGGATAGGGGAGGGTCGCCAGAAACCAGATAGGGTCTACAGATGTGGAATTAGCAGAGAATACTTGGGCAGACTGGGTGGGTCAAGTGGTCTTTGTCTGCCTAAAAATTATCTTTCAATGCATAAGTAGCTTATTATACATAAAGCAGTGGCATGTTCTTTTGTCACAGCCTAACACAGATCTGCAGGTGCTATTGTAAGCAATAAAGGTTTTATGTCAAGTTGTGGCATTAGCAGATCTGAAAATGTCAGTACTGTACTTCAACAACAGTAGTGTAAACGTGATCCTTTTTAGAGCAATGTATAGTTTTCTGCTGTGAGGTTTATGTAGCTTTTGTTGTGATAGAGGACCCCAAAGTCTGGTGTGCATTTATGAAATAACTAATGATGTGCATGTTAACACTTCTGCCAAGATTACTCTTATGGTTGTAAGAGTGGTTTCACATGCATTCTTAGGGAATGAGAGCTGCGAACCATAATAGTGGTCTCAGTGGCACTATTAATATATTATTGATCAAGATTGATCAATAATATTTTAAAATTCTTAAAACCTGCCTGACCATGTTCATTTCCAGGGCACCTGCATCTGAGATATTCTTTACAGAATGACAGTGTCTCACGTGCAGAGGAAAGGAGCACTCCAGCTGGCCAGAAGTGCTCCCTCGATCCTTAATGCTCCATATAGGAAATTTGTAGGGACTTTAGGGCAGACTACGTGGACCAAAAGGTTGTTTTCTGTCGACTGCTTCTATGTTTATTACTGAGCTAGAAACCCAAGTATTTAATTTATTTTTATTTAGTTTTTGTTGACCAGGTAAGTGCACTAGACAAATCCTGCCTATTTTCAGGCACGACCCGGGGGATACAGATGAATGCCAACTGACCTTGAATCAGATTAAGCTGTTGGTGGTATTTTGAGTGAATAAGGGAAATTTGGCCAGGACTCTGGGGAAATTCCCCTACTCTTTTCGATAAGTGCCATGGGATTTTTAACATCCACCTGAACTACCACCAATCCAGGCAGATGGGACCTCGGTTTAACATCTCATCTGAAAGACGGCACCTCAGAAGTGCAGCACCCCTCTCATGCTGCACTACAGTGTCAGTACTGGGATATTAACCCAAGTGCCAGATGTGGGAACTGAACCCATAGCCCTCTGATCTCCCAGCCTCAGAGGCGAGTGTGCTACCTACTGAGCCACTGACACTTCCAATGCCATGTATTACCCTATGGTGGTCCTGTTGGGGCTATGGCTTGTAATGAGTTCCTGTTTGAGCCAGATATTCACTGTCTGACATTGGCCAAGTTACTTAACCTTCCATTTCACCAGTCTACCCATGTGGAGAAATGGGTAGGCACAGGACCCTTTAGAAAGCAATGTTTCTCAGCTGGACTTTACTGGGTAAATAAACAGTAAAAATAGTCCAGCAGGTCCAGTTCGATCAGAGAAAGTTCACCAGTCAGCACCCCTCCAGTATGCTCTCCACCTCTACTTCTGGCAAGTGAATACACACACACAGAACTCCCATTTCTAACAGACCCCTTCAGTGTCACCTGGCCATTTACCAAATCTTTGGCAGCAGTAAGAATACCTGACTTTTGAAAGAAATGTTCAAACTAGCCAGTACCTCTGATAGTCACAAGCATGAATTGTGCAAATGAGGGCAACCAACACAAACACTGCAAGGAAAAACAAATCAGTCTGCTCAGCTCTGCAAGAGGACAGGGAGTTAACAAATGCTGGACATGGATCAGCTCTTTGAGGAAACAGGCTAAATAGTGCAGGAATTGCCTGGAGGAGGTGGAAGACAGGAAGGACAGCACCAGTCCACTCAGTTCTGCATTGTAGCTGAGGGGACTCAGCTGTGCAGTGGGGCTGAAGGGTTGGATTGCATTTTGATCAGCTCTGTGGTGAAGGTGGAGATTAACTGAATAAGGTACTGATCAGGGGGGTGTGGGGAGTGAAGACAACCTGTGTCCCATTCAGTTCTGCAACCTGTTAATGTAGGTGTTTACTGCAGTGTTCTACTCTGAGAAGCTGCCGACAGGGAGTCACTCAGGATTTGGGACATTTTTGTGCTAGACTCTGTGTGCGCTGCTGCCACAGTTGTGCATGCCTGCTTCTGGGATGCTTTGTGAGTGCACATGCCCATGCTTTACAGGTAACATAACTCCCAGGTCTTGCTTTCAGAATCCCTTAACCATTCAGGTATTATTTTGTATTCCTAGCTTTGAAACGTTCACAGCTCAGTGGAACGGTTTCTCAGTGCACATGTGATCGAAGGCCAGATTCCGTTGTTTCTGTTTCTCTGTGGCGCTTCTTTAGCTTCCTTTCCAGTGTCTTCCCTTACTATAATCTCAGAACCTTCCTAGTTTCAATTACGGTTGCCACTCCAATGCAGAAACATTGTCCTAGCCACAGTCTCATATGTGAATACAGAGGCATACTGTAGCCTGCACCATGGCAAATGTGCCAAAATGTTTGGTGGGCTATTTATTTTCCTTTTTTTCTATATTCTGTTTTTCCTCCTTGGGACCACAGCAAGGGAGGATCCATTCTGTCGGCTGCTGCCACTGCCTACCACCGTCCATTGACTCCCCAGGATTCACGGCCCTCCATGGCAGGGTCAGGAGAAGGAGGTCTGACACCCCCCCCCCCAACCACCACCCGAAGCTCATAATCCATTTTCCTATTCCAGGTCACCGTGGTGACATGGCGGGTGGAGGTGTGGCCAGCGGGTGTCATATACCACTGGTTATGCATATTGGCCAGAGGAACCCATAGATAACATAAAGCATAAATGGAGCCACTGTGTGATTTCTCCTATGAAGAAGTTGGTGCATGATAATAAACAGTAACCTGAAAAGGTCTAGTTAGTGTGAAAAAGTGTATGGAAGAGCTAACAGATAACTGAGATGTTTCAGATGTGGGTTCACAAGTCACAGGAAATGATCATCTTGCCACTGTACAGGTCACCGGTCTTGCTGCATCTGGATTACTGTGAGCAGTTTTGGAACCCTCTTCTAAAATAAGTTTTAAATCTATAGAAGAAAGCTTGAAAGCTTATTGGTCTAGAGGCATTTCTAGCTGTGAAATTCTCAGTACATTATCATGGTCTGAATCTAATCTAAAAAAAAACATGCATAAAAAGCCATTTTTTTTTTTATTCTACTGGATACATTTTGTAATACACTAAGGCACTTCAGGGCATCTGTTATGCTGGTTAATGTCACTTCTTGGGTGGCTGAAGCACTCAACTGAATCATCTGCCTAAAAATCCACCAGAGGGATGAATATATTCCCCATAATATAACCCTGAAATGCCTTATTACGTAAAGCAGCAATGCAATGACAAAAGTTATTTCAAAAAGCTAATTTTCTGCTACAGTTATAAAAAAATATTGGCAGAATTGTTGATTTGGGTTTTCTGGATGTTTTCTATGCGATGTACTGTATACTTGCATTTTTGTCTGGATTTTAACCCTGTTCAGGTCTTCAATATTATTTCTATGCAAAAATGAGGCGGTAATCTTTTTGTCTTGAGATATAATTGTAACCCCCTTGTTACCCGGGGTTACTAGAATCCCAGTAAGACCTAGTGGTAGGCAGGGAAGGCAGCTTGTGAAACTCCAGTTAAATGGGTTTCACACTGTCTCACTCTGTTCTCAGTCTCAGCTGAGACTGAGAGATGACATCACCAATAGAACTGTCGCAGCTGCATAAGCCACATTGGAATCTGCAGCAGAGGAGTGAGATAGAACGTTGGGAGTTTTCAAAGTCAGTCTCCTGCTTGCCTTCAAGCAGGGAGGGAGTCTCCTGTTTGTTTTGAAGCAAGAAGGTCAGTGTCCAGTGTTCAAGTGGTGGAGACCGCTGTCCAGGTCTCAGTGCCCCCTCCCTCCGGGAGGGGGGAGTAAAGTATCCCCATGTAGATTCCAGGGGCAATCTCCTAATTTCTGCTAAAGAAAGCTGCCTTTTACAGTTTCAGTTTGTGCTTGAAAAGTGGAAAAAGTTATACTTCACCTGGGGGGCACCTGCAACGAAAGGGTGAATGCTTTTGCTCTAATTTGAGAGGGCAAAAATTGTGTTTCTTCAGCTGGAAATGTGAAGAAATCTGGGATTTGAACTACTATTTGGGAGGCCTATAGTACTAGCACAAACAAATGGAGTAGTATAAAAAGCTAAAATGTGTGTGTGAATTCAAGTATTCTTGTAGAGGGGTGCGACAGTTCATCCACCATTTAATCTACATTTCAAGTTTCAGTTTTCCAGAGAAATGGCGGTGGGCTGGGAGCTGGAGGTGGGCAAACCCCCCATCTTTAGTAACCAGGTCCACCTCTACGGATTTCTGTTGTGATTGCTACTTTGCCTCATGCACCTGGCCAGTGATGAGGGAAGTACCCAGATGTGGGGTTGCAAAAGGAAAAATCTCTCGAAGTCGCAGACTCTAAGTGGTGTGGGGAGCCACAACAAGTAAAGTGGGTTCATTCTTCCAATGGGCCGTCAGTCAAGTGGCCGACAGGGGAGCCTGGCCAGTCTGGCTGTGTATCCAAAGCGCATGCAAGTCCAGGCTGTGTGCCTGGTGGGTCCAGAGCCTGAAAACAGTAGAAATGGTTCATTCTTCAAGTGGACCGCCTTGTAGTCTCTAATCTGCATAATCAGTAAACGTAGCCCCATGGGGGTCCATCTATGCTTTGTTGTGTTCAGCTAGTTGTGAATAAAAGCCACACTGAAAAATCCCAATCCTGGTTCTGGACATTAGTTATTGCTTCCTGTGTTCGGATTTACTTGGGTGCCCTTGTGCAGAGTAGCCAAACCTAGGTCCCCTTGTGCCAGGTAACCTCATCCTCCCCGAACCCAGGTCCCCACCAGGTATTGCTGCTAGCGCCAACAGCATGCCACCTGTCATTTGGTAATAAGGCAGGGGTGAGGGGTTACAAAAATGGAAGCACCACTGGGATTTGTTCAGGAAGGAAGGTGCTTGGGCAAGGGGGCTAGCGTTTTGGCTATCTGGCAGTGGGTAGCCCAAAAAGTTGAAGCAATTTCCCTAGTGTGTTGCTGTGTGCGGTGAATCTTGTGCTGCTGTTTAAAAAATGCCAACTGTTTACCAAGGAGCTGTAAAGCCAAAGAGTGTGCCCTTGTCCTGCATCATCAAAATTGTTTACAGCGTTTTGTCAGCTTTTAAAATAAATTCTGTGAAGGAAAGTGTGGAAGACTAGGGGTAGCAACAGAGAAATTATGCCCTGGATGTTGGAAATGCTTTCTGTGTAAATGGAGAGACTGCAGAGTTAATGGCAATGTTACATGGTTGAAATGGGCTCCCACCGTGGAGTCAGTTGAAAAAAAAAAAGTGCATTTTACAGTTTAAATTTGCCTGCTAGACGATCGCCGTGAGGAGAGGAGCCCTCGTGAGGAAGAAGAGGCTCATTTGCATGGCGTCATGTGGTTGGTCAGGCTGCAATCAGTCCCGCCCCTCAGCCAGCTTTACAGAGACGGCCTCAGCATTCGCGAGGGAGACAGAGTGTAGTGCATGTACTGGCAGTGGAGGAGCGTCGCGGAGTATTCAAAGTGCTGTAAACATCCAGAAAATTGACTTTTGAATTTAAAATCGGGCTCAACCCGCAAATCGATCATGGAAATAGCGAGTTTGGTGTTGAAGACGACGATCGCTAAGACTGCCCACCCATTTGTGTACACAGGCCTTCAAGAACTGGCTGCAGGCCGTTTTACCCCATTGCAGCAAGCTGCTACTAATAACAGTGAGTAAACCTTCATAAAACTACTCAATCAGTGATTTTCAGTTATGCCATATAAAATGTGTGTGCAGCAGTGTAGTCACTTTGCAAGTAACGACTGTGTGAAGTCCTGCCAGCAAGTGCAAGTCTGTTAAGCCATTGAATGTCTGCATGAAAGTGAAAATAGCCTCAGTTTAAAGTTTGCAGCCAGAGAGAGACTGTGGGTTGTAGAAAAGTGCAGCACTAGTAAAAGCAGGCAATCCTATGCTAAAACCTGAAGCTTTTAAGGGACTGTGAAATAAAATAAAGGTTACCAGCTTGTAAAAAGTCCAAGGAAAATCCTGTAAATGTGTGTAAAGCCAGAACACAGCAAGTTGTGCAGTTTAAGTAAAAGTTATCAGTAGCTTGTGTAAATCGGGTGCGCAGTGGCTTGACCCAGATTCTAAATGTTAATACACAGGAGTGCTGCCGCCGCCATTACAGGGTGGGGTAGTAAAGTAAACACAGCAGCAGAGGAGCCATTTTAAAGCTACAGAGTGTGTTCATTAAAGTGGGACTTTCAGTTACAGTGAACTTTTGTTTATTTTTCTGTAGTTATGGCCTCAGTACCAGCTCGTTACCCAGATCATGCCCGGGTTGCAGGAACAGCAGCAGTAAATAGACTGAGAGATATTGAAAAGTGGTGCTATAGAGGGCAACTGCCTCTTCAGGTGGCGATTCCTAATTATCCAGTGTGTGTATGCCAGATGTGTTTGAGTGCTGGAAGGGATGTCTTCATGATTCCTCACTGTGCTGGATGTCTACAAAAATATGGCTTGTATAAAGCACCTCCAATTCGTTTGGCTCCCACATGGACAAAAATTCAGGAATCTGCAGTTGGCAGCACACAGCACCAGGTGGAGCCTGTGAAGGAAGATCCCTCGGGGGAGTGTGGCACAAAGCTAGAGGGTGCAAAGTTAGAGACTGAATCAGAAGTTGAAGTTTTGGATGCTGGATCTCAGAAAGAAAGTTCGGATAAAGCATCAATAGACCCCTGAGTGGGGGGGGCCTAGCCCAAGTCTCTTGGGTGAAGATGAGATGCGGGAGGCCTTTGAATGGGAGGTGTTGACCTCCGTGCCTAGTGATGAATGGATAGTCTCAGGGGTGAGAATGACTGCTCACTCCTGGGCTCAGATCCTCCGTGAAGAAGAAGATGAGGGGGAACCTATGTGGCCTTGTGAGAAAGGAATGGGTACACAGCCTCAAGATCTTGCCTCGGAGGAATGTGTTCAAGAAGGTGGTGATGCCACTGCCCTGGCTTTACAAGAGGAAGAAGTCAGGGATCCATTTTTAATTTCTTTGAGAATGCGAAGCTGGCAGAACCAGGACTGGCCACCCCTAAGCCAGGCCAGCGGTCTCAGATTGACCAAAGCAAGTAAAGAGGAGAGACTGGTTCGTAGAAAGGCCAATGAAATCTATGGTATGACTTTCCTACCTTTCCTCGGAAAGTCTGGGAAGAGATTGAGAACTGCAGGAAATCCTGGATCTGGGATGAGGCACTGAAAAGTGTGCATCCTGGGGCCAACCAGCATGTAAAAAATAGACTGTTCCACGAAAAGTATACCCAGTGGAAGAGAGGCAGGACACTGTTTATGGACGGAGTGAGAGTGGTGGACAGAGAGGGATGTGAAGTCTCCCACTGTGTGAATTATGTGCGCCCAGACGGGGTAATAATTCAAGCCCCTGACCCCCGGTACTATTAGCCTCAATGCAAGGACCTCCCAGCAATTAAGCCCGTGCCTACAAAATGGAGAGCCGAGCAGTGGTAGTCAATACTGCCACACCAGACTGTGAAGTGCCCTTATTGATCCACCAATATGAATAACCAGGACTCGGGTGCCCCACATTCATCAGTGTACAGTGTACTGTCCTGTCCAGCAACCATCAACTGGCCCACCAGATGACTTCAGATCCAGAGAGGACACCAGCCCAGCTGTTCCCTGTTCATTGCCTGGTAATCGGATGACATCGGACCAGCTGTTTTCTTTTTGTTCCTGTTCTAAGGTTCCGTCTCCATAGATGATATCAGCCCAGCTGTTCCCAGATGTCCTCCTGTGGTTTCCGGAAGATGTCCGCCCAGCTGTATCAGAAGAAATGCTGCCAGGGAGAGTCTTCGGCAGGGTGCAGGTTCATACAGATTCTTGTACTACAAATGGCTGGTAAGTCCGAAACTTTTCTATCTTTATGACATTGCAGTACACACCCTACACTACAGACTTCAAAATGTGTGAACTGTCTGCATAGACTCTCCCCTTCGGGACTTTGGCCTGTTAGAACTGTGCTCACCGGGCTCCGGCCCAGGAGAGACTCTTTATTGGACTAGCCTTCGGGCCTTGTGGTCACTAGTTGGAACTTTTAGGGCACTCCATCCCCCCAAATGTGTATTGTAAATAATGTCATTGTTATATTGTAATGTAAATACTGTTTTTCTACCTTTTTCTAAAAAAATCTTTTTGGGATTGTGCAGTGTTTTGTATGGTAGGGGTTTTAGATAGACTGTGTGTGCAGATTAGGAGTGTGTGTTTTGCCTTCCTTTTTCTTACAGGTGTTCCTGGGAAGACAGAAGAGAAGACAAGAAGAGGAGGAGGGGCTCATCGGAGTTCCTCGTCAGTGCTTTATTGTGTAGAATTTAAAGTACTGTGGTGTTATTGTTATGGTGGTTACTGTATTAACCCTTTCCTTCCACAGGTGTGGTTGTGTGGGTAAGGAGGAGGCAGTAAATTGGTATTTTAATGTTGTGTGGTTGCAGGTTGCCCAAGATCGGGGTGGTCCCCGGGTTGTTTTTTGTTTTTGGAATATTATGTTAGAGGCAGATAGGTTTTCCCTAGAGGGTTAGGGGGGATGGACAGGCTGTGGCCCTGACCTGCAGTAGGGACCGCAGTGCTGATCTATCAGGGCTATGCTCTGGATGGTTCTACCAGAGCCACTGGGAGTCCATAGTAAGTGGATGGTGTAGAGGCTGATATGTCAGCTACAGATCTCTAGGCCCTTAGTGTTGCCTGCTTTTGCTTGCACATGGAAGGAGGGGGCCTGATCACCCCCCTCCGCAGATAGCACATAGGGTGGGATGGCCTGGGGACAGTCATTTTCCTGGTCAAGGGCGAGTGTAACCCCCCTTGTTACCCGGGGTTACTAGAATCCTAGTAAGACCTAGTGGTAGGCAGGGAAGGCAGCTTGTGAAACTCCAGTTAAATGGGTTTCACACTGTCTCACTCTGTTCTCAGTCTCAGCTGAGACTGAGAAATGACATCACCAATAGAACTGTCGCAGCTGCATAAGCCACATTGGAATCTGCAGCAGAGGGAGTGAGATAGAATGTTGGGAGTTTTCAAAGTCAGTCTCCTGCTTGCCCTCAAGCAGGGAGGGAGTCTCCTGTTTGTTTTGAAGCAAGAAGGTCAGTGTCCAATGTTCAAGTGGTGGAGACCGCTGTCCAGGTCTCAGTACCCTCTCCCTCTGGGGGGGGGGGAGTAAAGTATCCCCATGTAGATTCCAGGGGCAATCTCCTAATTTCTGCTAAAGAAAGAAAGCTGCCTTTTACAGTTTCGGTTTGTGCTTGAAAAGTGCAAAAAGTTGTACTTCACCTGTGGGACACCTGCAACGAAAGGGTGAGTGTTTTTGCTCTAATTTGAGAGGGCAAAAATTGTGTTTCTTCAGCTTGGGAAATGTGAAGAAATCTGGGATTTGAACTACTATTTGGGAGGCCTATAGTACTAGCACAAACAAATGGAGTAGTGTCAAAAGCTAAAGTGCTGTGTGATTTCAAGTAATCTTGTAGAGGAGGTGCGACAGTTCATCCACCATTTAATCTACATTTCGAAGTTTCAGTTTTTCCAGAGAAATTGCTGGGTATGGGCTGTGGGAGCTGGAGGTGGGCAAACCCCCCATCTTTAGTAACCAGGTCCACCTCTACGGATTTCTGATTGCTACTTTGCCTCATGCACCTGGCCAGTGATGAGGGAAGTACCCAGACGTGGGGTTGCAAAAGGGAAAATCTCTCGAGGAGTCGCAGACTCTAAGTGGTGTGGGGAGCCACAACAACGGTAAAGAATTCTCTTTGTGAGATGGGAGTCAGAAGAAGTAAGAAGGAAATCTCTCTAGGTCACAGACTCTAAGTGGTGTGGGGAGCCACAACAAGTAAAATGGGTTCATTCTTCCAATGGACCGTCAGTCAAGTGGCCGACAGGGGAGCCGGGCCAGTCGGGCTGTGTATCCAAAGCGCATGCAAGTCCGGGCTGTGTGCCTGGTGGGTCCAGAGCCTGAAAACAGTAGAAATGGTTCATTCTTCAAGTGGACTGCCTTGCAGTCTCTAATCTGCATTATCAGTAAACGTAGCCCCATGGGGGTCCATCTGTGCTTTGTTGTGTTCAGCTAGTTGTGAATAAAAGCCACACTGAAAAATCCCAATCCTGGTTCTGGACATTACAGTTATTGCTTCCTGTGTTCGGATTTACTTGGGTGCCCCTGTGCAGAGTAGCCAAACCTAGGTCCCCTTGTGCCAGGTAACCTCATCCTCCCCGAACCCAGGTCCCCACCTGGAATTGCTGCCAGCGCCAACAGCATGCCACCTGTCGTTTGGTAAAAAGGCAGGGGTAAGGGGTTACATAATTATTTTAAAACTTTCATAAAATTCTTAAATGATAACAGAAACTGAAAATTTCACCACCAAAATAAACTGGAAGACATCTGGCATCGATTTAGGAAGAAAAAAAGGAGGGGTCAAATTTTAGCCCATTTTCATTGCCACTGCTGCTTTAAATAAGGATAAACTTTAAAGGATACAGCAGAAGATGACTAAAATTATACATGGGCAATAGAGCAGGCACTACCAGGAGAGATTAAAAAACCTTAGCATGTACGCATTAGAGAAGAGGAGGGAGAGACGTGCCATGATAGAGACCTACAAATACTGTACGCACGGGATATAACAGGGTTTACTTTAGTGAGTTACTTAGACTTCAGGGACAAACAAAGACCTGGAGTCACAACTTCAAACTAGTAGCAGGGCAGCAGAAGGGAGATGAAAGTGGTTTTCTGTACTGAGAGAGGAGTACACCAGTGGAATAGGCTATGGTAGGAGATGGTGAATGCTGACTCTATAGTGGACTTCTAGATCAAATGAAATAGACTGGTAGTTAGGGACAAGCCAGGAAATGGGGTGTCAGTGGAAGTGGAACACTAGTTAAACTAGGTGAACTAACCGAGCAAACAAGATGGATGAACGTTCTAAGCCATCTACAGTATGCAACAACATTTTTCTGTGAACTCAAATGTTATCATTAGCTGCAATATCTACTTCCACCACACTGGGGCGGTAAGCCACCATTACATTATTTCAACAGCACAAAAGGGCTTTTACTGGAGACGAGAGCACTGGATAACCTTCCAGAATAAGAGGTACCGGTAGTTGCATACCTCTCAACTGTCCCTGATTTTCAGGGATGTTCCTGATTTGGCCTCAACATTTTCCTCTGTCCCTCGTAAAATTTGTGTTTTTGTGACAGAACAGTGGGGATTAAATACACAAAATAATGTGAAACAAAGTTGTAGACTTGTTCTTCTTCAGAAAATGCATCTTATCACAAATCCCTTTATTCTATCAGCTTTCTAAGTGAATAGTGCCAGTTTTTAAGATGTGTCCCTGATTTGAGGTCATTGTCCCTGATTTTTTAAAGCCTTGTCCCTAATTCATGAGGCAAGAGGTTGAGAGGTATGGGTAGTTGTAAAGACACACACACACACACACACACACACACACACACACGCGCACACGTTCAAAAGCAGAAGGTGTCAAATTGGGTCAGCCTTCACTACTATTTAACAGACATTTCACCATCATAATTGGAACTCATCCAGAACTGATTGTTGATTTGACATATGTGTGTCTTTATTACAATACTGCTCATTTCGATAGCCTGATGAGATATGGCTTCTCATTTTCATGAAGGTCCTGTTGAGCAGAGCAGGCCACTAAGATATGGCTCCCACTTCGTTTTTGTTTCTGTAACTCCAGGGTAAATATCCTATTTTTTTTTTTTTTAACAAATTACACTACGTCCTATCAAATCTCCATTGCAATCGCAGGTCTTGAGTAATGATTTCCATGTAGATCCAGTGTCCTGTAAAAGACAGGTATCCATGTAGATCTAGGAGCCCATGAGTCAGCCAGCTAGTGTACAGATAATGCTACCACTTTTCATTCAGAAGACCAGGGTTTGTGCCCCAAGCCTGGAATGTCTGATGCCATAGGGTTCCAGTGTCCCTCTTGGATGTCATCTGCCTCAGGGAGGGAGGGTACCTCCTTCTACTTCAGAACTGCCCCCTACTGGCTCTGGAGGAGGGTGTGTCATGTGGGAAAAACATAGTGGTTCTCTGGAGTGACATTAGGTCAACATGCACCTCTTCCCCTAGTGAGTGATGCAGAGGTTTTACATGCCCAGAGCAGGGCAGGCAGAGGAGTTCTGAAGGAAAGGTGGGGCTCACCTGCCCTTCCAATTGTCCTAGTAGCCTATTTGCCAGGTCACTCATCAGGATCACACCCTAGGATGGAGAGACTTTAGGTGCTTTTACACACAGGTTTGTAAAACAAAATAAACATTACCTGTGTGGCGCCGATGTACTCTGTTGCGTTCGGGTTTCCTTTTACACCCCTGCGAGTATTCCGTCTAATCCCACCTCCATTTGTTTCGGCTCCCCCAGAGTTTGCTGCTCTAATAGCAGTTTCTGCAGTGGTACCAGAATGGCTGTTTTACACAGCCAGATCAAACAAAACACGTTCGTGCAAACCACAAGAAGCAGAGATTGTAGTTTGGACGAACGTTCACCAAGGGAACGAATCAAATGCTTTTTACACAAAAGGGATGTAACGGAATACTGTTTCGGTAACAGTTATTCTGTTACATAGTAGACCTGTGTGTAAAAGTGCCTTTTGAGTTAAAAATTCTTAAGTGGCCCTAGGCAGATAAAGCCACCCACCCCCAAACCACAATAGGGACCTAAAGACCCCCACTCCTTACTGGCTTCTTCTCTTGGACCTCAACTGTCGAATTAGTTTGTTCTTCTTGGCTTGGGGGAACTGGGAGGTCTCACCCACAGGGTTAAGCTGTGGGTTACTGTTGGAAGTTGCAAACAGGGAAGTAAAGTAGAGACTGGTAGGGTCTGGAAGGCAGGTAGTAGGCACTGTGTAGGTAGAAGGAGGACCTGGTGGCAGGTGAGGAAAAAGTAGGAGGGAAAACAACAAAGATCCGGGAGCCCTAAGGATACAGGAGGGGATTTTCAAAGGCATTTCTGGGCCTTACCTTCTGATTGTTGCATACCTCCAATGCTTGTGTCGTAGAGTTAGACCAGCCAACGCATGGCCTAACCACTGGGCACAATTTGCGCAACTTGTGGCACTAAAACAGATGCATGTATCAATATCAGATGCATGCAATCCATCTTTTTTTTTTACTGTAAAGCAGGCAACACTATTGCAAATGCATCAAAACTTTTGAGACTAGCATCCAGAAATATTGGCACCTTTTGCATGATGTAAGCTGCAACCAAAATTGAGAATTGCACCTGCAATCATACCTTCTTAAAATGCCCCCATAATGTTATAGCATACAAGACAAAACATGAGAACATATACAGGCAAAATTATTTCTTTTTTAATTCTTTGGTAAGCAGGTAAGGCCTGCTAGGCAACTTGCCTGTTTTCAGGGGCAACCAGGGAACACTGGGGTAGTTAAAGAGCAAATATCTATTATAATAGAAAGCTTAGGAACACTAGATTACACTAATTATGTTTAAACATTATTGTTTTCTAGTTATGTGTTACTTTCTTTTTTTTTTTACTTTTCCCTGTTGCTGGTCTTCTAAATATTGCAGCTAATATAGTACATACCTCACTGGGTCTTTCAAAATGTATCTGACTCTCCCCTGCTAACCCCACAATTGCTGTTTGTGACATCAGTCTGTTGCCATGGTGAGCACTATGATGCCATAAAGAAAGGCACTGTGAAGTAAATAGGGTACAGGTAAATGTTTTCAAATGTTTTCTATACAGACTTTTTAGCTGGACTGTCTAAATGTGTTGTAAATCTTTGAAGGGAACATTGAAAATGAAAAAATGTATTCTTTAGTAAATTGTAACGGCTGAAACATCTTATTTATCAAAGCACACGCTGAAGTGCAGAGTTGCTCTTTAAGTGATTTACTCAGGGTCACAAGTTCACCAATATCGGTGTGGCAGTCATTTTGTCGACGCCAATATGGGTGAAGGCAATATGCCACCTGGCATTAGGGCACCAGGTAATGCAGCTCCCAGAAAATGTACCGCCAAAGCAACATCCTGGGAAACAGTCCTGTTTAGTGGGGGGCTTCACCCCCAACCCCCTGAAAATCGATACAACAACCTCCAGGGAGGACATGCTCTGGAGGGGGGTAGAAACAGTATGGGCACAAAGGGCGGCATGACTGAGGGGAGATCTAAAATCAAGATCACCCCTGTCATCATCGCCCTTGTTGTAGTGCCCTAATTGCAGCGACAAAATTCATTCGCCATTCTAATGATATACCGGATCACATAGTATACAAGTCAAGGTTGTGGAAAATCAAACCAAGGTATACAGGATGTATCACGCTCACTCACAGCCCATTAATCTAACCTCTAAGCTATACTGCCAGCCTAAAATAAAAAGTTTCATACTGTATTTATGAGCAGTTCATGAAGTACTAGTAGCTGGGTTCCTTGAGGTAGGTAGTATATTTCTGAAGCTTCTTAAGGGGGGGACCTAGTTTAAGTAAGTAGTGGCCTCATACACAAGGGGATGTCAAGATGACCACTGAGCAGCAGACGTAGGTGCAATAACCAGTGGGCGAGTGGTGGCAGCAGCCCCCCAGGCCCCCCACCCAAGAGCATTGAAAGTACCCTTTTAATCCATAGAGGGGCAGAAGGGACACAATCACGGTCTCTTATTTTATTACAACAGTGCCCCCACTTTTCCCCTCATTCTGGCACTCCTCTCAGCAGAGCACAAATGGTGTCACAAACCTTCCTTGTATGGTTCCTAAACACATTCCAACGGCACAGAAAAGGGGGTGGGTCACCCTGCAAATGGCCTGCATGGTGAACCTTGCAGAGATGATCACAACAGACTGTTATTTAATGGTTTCAGTGACCAGTTAGCACCAGAACCTTGAGCTGTACCCCTTTGTGCCATGCAAAAATAGGGTTTTAAACCTTTCTGTGTGGTTGCTATACACATTGCAACTGCCCTGGGAAGGGGACAGGGATCTCCATGCAAATGACCTGTAGAGCAATTCACAAAATATGGCAACCCTCACAGAGTATTGTGACACCTTCTACATGTAGAACTACTTCAGGCAAATAGTAGAGTGTAACGCAAAGCTTCCACTGCCTTCAGTGGAGCCAGCAAGGGATTTCAATCAGTAGGGAATCTTAGAGGGCAACAAGCGCACAGTAGAGGTTGGAGAGAATGTAGGAGGGCCACTGGAGACATAAATTAACCTTCGTAGTCTTTTTGGCCCAGGAGCAGGCCTAACAGTAAAGGTCGGTCAGAAAGAACATTATGATGTCAGCACCGCTTCTCATAAGTTCTAGTCATGGCAAAACACCATGCAACTGGCACTAACCATGGCCAGAATTCCAGGGATGATGCAAGTCAGCATCTTAGCAGGAGCAACCACTGTTTGAGTGCTGAGAAGGTAGCCAATTGCGCTGCCTCCCCTGCTCGATGGCAGGCTCTCCTCGTCAGGTGCTGTGTCCAACCTTGAGTCGGGCACTCCCTGGAGTCTGGTGGTTGTGGCTGAGAAGGCAGCCGACCACGCTGCCTCCCCTGCCCGATGGCAAGCTCTCCTCATCAGGTACACTCTCTAGTCCAACCCAAGACCATTAAACCTACCCGACTGGCCTGCTCTTTTACTTCTGGAGCGTTATTGGTGGGCGTTTTTATGGCTCTTGCTCTGATTGGCCAGATCCTCAAGCCAGCATCTTTTGGGCCAGAATTGCTGTAGTATCGCTTGCCAGGGCTCAGGTTGCTTGCTTAGTCTTGAATTTTCTCCATTTGAGACTGTGGGATCCAATTGTATTTGCTGTGGGAATTACTATGTATAGCATTTTGGTTCTAAGGGGGTACTAGGAAAGTGTATGCGGGCTGCGTGGAATTGCACTGTATTTGCTGTGGGATTTATTGTGTAAAGCATTTTGGTTCTAAGGGGCTACTAGGACAGTATATGTGGGCTAGGTGGAATTGCATTGTAACCATTTCTTTTTTCTCCATTTCCTTTGCTGCCCTCTCTCTTTTCCTCTCCCTCCGCCTACCCCTCGATTTTTGGCTTCTGATCTGTAAACCTCTTAACTCAAACTACCCCTCTACTCTGCTCTTGTAACCTAAGGTAATTCTATCACCACCTTCTACACTGCTCTCATGCCCTGCTAATTCTATCACCTCTTCAATATTGTCTCCCTTCCCCCGTCCTTTGTTTCAGGAATTGGTGGTGCCAGGCCTAACAACCTTCCCAACAGTCTTCCTGCTATCCCCCTCCTAAACTATCTCCTTTCTCCACTCCACAAATTTATTTCTTTGTCTTTCACCATTTTAAACCCCTAACTCCTTTGTGTTTCTGTAGGTGCTGTGTCCACCCTTGAGTTGGACGCCCCCTGGAGTCTGGCTGTCGTGGCTGAGAAGGCAGCCGACCGCGCCACCTCCCCTTCTCGAAGGCAAGCTCCCCTCATTAGGTAAGCTCTCTAACCTGACCCGGGACCATTGAAGCTACCTGATCGGCCTGCTCTTTTACTTCTGGAGCACTATTGGAGTGCGTTTTTATGGCTCTTGCTCTGATTGGCCAGCACCTCAAGCTGGCTTCGCTCAGGCCAGAATTGCCATAGTCTTGTTCTCCAGGGCTGTCGTTGCTTGCTTGGACTTGAATTTTCTCCCACCCACTCACACCCCCGCCACTCTTTAAATGTTTTTTTTTCCACTCTGACTAGCTATGCAGTCTTTCTATTGGCCAATCCTCTTAGCTTGACACCCTTGTGGAAATATCTTATTCGTGTCCCCAAAAGGTAAATAAGAGTATACCTGGACACTGCTCTGCAACGTGTGCACTTAGCCAAAATGAAAGCTACTATGTTTTACCTAGGCTTTTTGCTTGTTTTGTCCTTCATTATTCTGGACCCAAATCCAGAGCAAAAACTCACTGATCACAATACAAAAATGTATACCCTCTCCCATGCTGATATTTTCTTCGGTTTTGAACTGTACATTACAGCCCTTCCCTCTGTTAGGTTCGCCATCCCTTGGAAGCAGGCATTTTGCATGCCCTTTGTTTCAATTACATATCAAGCTAGAATTCCACCTATCAGCCAGAGTACTACTTTATGTTTTCCTGAGCCCTGTCAACTGGCACTTGGCATCCATTAATAACACTTCCACCCCTTATTTCTGTAAAAGGGGTAGAGTCATGCTTTTCAAACTGCTACTTACTGTCCTAAAGAAAATTCTGCTCTTACCACTTATTTGCTCTGGTAATGTGGAATTAAATCCAGGACCTGCCCCTCCCATCTCTCCCATCGCTGCACCAGCTGACATGGCTACTCTAAAGGGACTGAGGCTACTCCATTTAAATGCATGTAGTCTAATAAGGAAGCTTGATAATATACAGATGTGGATCTGTCACACATCCCCTGACATACTAGTGATCTCCGAGACCTGACTTAAGCCTTCTACCCCAGACCACGAAATTAATATTCACTCATACAACGTCTTTAGAGCTGATAGACAGACTAGAGGGGGAGGAGTCGTGATCCACATTCACGTCAAGTTTTCTGCCTCAGTAGTTGACTCCACCTCTGAACCTAAGAAATCTGAATGTCAACAGTAAAGGTGCTACTTGCTCCTGTAACTTCCCACACTATTATCAGCTGCTATGGGCCCAATTCTGCAGGGCACAAGGTGATTCAGCATCTGACTCATGTCTTGGAGAAACTCACATTGGAGGTCTTCGTACTTGGCAACTTTAACCTTGATTGGTTCTCACAAAGTTCATCCCCATTAAAAGATCTCTGTGACACATTCAGGCTGACCCAAATCATCACTGAGGCTACCCATCCAAAAATCCAGCAGGCAGCACATTATTAGATGATCTTAGTAAACAAGCCCCACCTTATTAACCACTCAGGCATATTCCCAAATGATCTCAGTGATCATTGCCCCATAGCCTGTATAAGATCCTCCCCTAGGCAAACTTCCACTTCCAGATATACCTATCGGAGAAGTCGCGGTAATTTCGACCCTATTGCCTTCCTTTTTGACCTTCAAAACTCAAACTGGCAAGACTTCTACCTATCCACCCCTGTGGCTGAGGCACATGAGCACCTACAGGGCATAATTCTTGGGGTCCTAGATCGCCATGTCCCACTAACCAAAGTCCGCACCAGGAAAAAATCCTGCCCTTGGTTTATTGCTAATTTGAAAACCCTGCTGAACCACAGCAATGCACTATGGAAAAAAGCCTGGAAATCTAAGTTCCCAGCAGATTGGTCCACATTTAGAACCATAAGGAACCAATGTACCAAGCTTACTCATGCTGAGAAAGCTAGATACTTCAGAGATGACTTAACTTCTTCCTCTAACATTCCTACAAGATTTTGGAGAACATTAAAGGAGGTGACAGGACACCACCCTGCTAGCTCCCTCCCTGCAAAAGTCACCACTGGTAACTCCTTCACCACTGATAAGCAAACTATCCTAGATCTCCTCAATAACCATTTTGCTTCCATTGGACTAGCATTTGATTCCTCGCCTGCTAATACCCTATGTAAGAACCTCACAGCCCAATGTCTGCCCGATATCTCACTCACCTCCGCCGCCAATGTCACTTCCTTCTCCTTCTGCACGGTCACTATAAAAGAAGTGGAGAACATTCTCATATGTCTAGATACCAGTAAGAGCATGGGCGCTGATCATATTGACCCATATTATCTAAAAATAGGCTATTACTTGTTATCCCCACCCATTACATACCTTTTCAACTCATCCCTCTCGTAGGGCCTTCTCCCGCAGGTCTGGAAAACAACCTACGCTGTCCCTCTCTTCAAATCTGGTGACCCATGCAACTTAAACAATTACTGACCTATATCACTCCTTCCTATTCTTTCCAAAATACTTGAGAAAATCGTCAACTCTCAGCTTAGACAGCATCTAGAAACTTTCAGCCTCCTGAACGGATAAGGTCCCAGTACCGCTTTGGCTAAACTAGACATCCTCTACCACCGTGTATTGAAATTTATCTTTGGAGCCCCATTCTACACCCATCATTGCTCCCTATACACAGAACTTGGGTGGCTATCCCTTAATCATAGACTCCAGAAAAATGCAGTCGCCTGGACATACCAAGCTATAATGCATAGTCTGCCCCTATACATTCTGGACTGTCTGCCTGCCTGCAGCACAAGGAATTACCCCCTTAGGAGCCTCTCGTATATCACATTAGCTGTTCCTAGAACCCACCTTGGTGAAGTCACCATAAGCCGTGCCCTGCCTGTACTCTGGAACAGAGTACAAAAAATGCTAAAAATAACAGTGCCTATCTAGCTGGCCTCTTTCAAAATTTTGCTCACATGCTTCCTTATACAGACCTGTACCCGTTTCCAGCACTGATACTTCTTTGTATGGGCCTCATCGTTTATGTCTCTAACTACTCTTCCCTCTCAAATCTTCCCTGTATTAATAATTAATGTGTGTGTATAATAAGTCTACTTACCTCTCTCAAGTTACCATGCATTAAGGTGTACATATTTGGAGTCCATAACTCTGACATGTGTTATTAAGTATGTGATAAAGTTATGTATAGAATTATTGCTTCTTACTGGCAATTGCCCTACATATATTTGTTCTACCTTATATTATTCTTGTTACTAACTGTATTACTCTCTGTATAACATGTATGTCTTGCTCTGTTATCTTATGTATACATTCCCAGGTCTGTCATGCAAATGAGTTTCTCAGTGATGTTCAGCCTGGTAAAATAGAAATTGATTGATTGATTGATCCTACTAACATCTGGGTGACTGATTTGCCTTATTACTTGGCTGTTGAGATGACCCTATTCCCACCCTGTGGCTAAATCAGATTTTTATGCCTGGCAGTTTCTGGTGGCACCACAATTGGGAGCCTGTTTGCACCCCACATTTGCACTGTCACCACATATTGTGGCTGAGGATGGGACCCCAGGCATTGTATAGCAAGTCTAGGGGGCAGAGATGATTAGTTAGTTAGTTAGTTTAAAACTATCGACCAGAAAGGGAAGGCAAATACATAGTACAGAAACAATACACAGTTAAATGCAATTACACAGCATTGACACAGTTCACAGTTACAGTAAAATGGAATAGAGTACATGATTAAATCAGGAGTAAGTACAATAAGAGCAATCAGTCAATTCAGCCACATCTACATTGGGGCAAGAGGCAAATGTAAGGGGCCAGTCAGGTAGGGGAAAACAGGAGTGGGAGAGAAGGAGTTTCAGTTGGAACCTGCAGGAAACAAAGGAAGTAGTGAAATGGATGGAGGATGGGAGTAGGTTCCCGAAAGAAGGGAGATGACAGGGAAAGGCCAATTGCCCAGCAGAGGAGTGGGGATGAGGAATGGCCAAAGTGTGAGGATCCGTGGAGTGGAGGAAGCAGGAGGTAAAGGGAATGGAAGAGAAGAGAGAGGAGAGTGGTTAGAGTGAAGGAATCCAAATGAGTATTTGCATATGAAAGAAGCACAATGGTTCTGGTAACATGTAGGTAAAGGAAGAATGGATTTAGAGTAGCCATCAGGAGAATGTGACTTAGAAATGATTTTTCATTTCTGTAAGGTAGTGTTACACTTGGGCATGTGTCAGTGCTCTACCCACTAATTCACTTAGCTGAAAAATCTTCTAATTTGTTTCAAAGTGGAAGGAGTCACTGTAAAATCACCTAATTACTGTTTGATGCAGGTCACACTACAGATTTGCCATGTTCCATCCATTGTAAGGTTTAAAACAGCAGTTTTAAAATGATTCCATATAAATGTAATTGTCCTTGAACGTTGATTACTTTACAGAAGTTTGTAATGTTTTTGGGCATGTTATTGTGATTATGGTCATGTCTATATAGAATTAATGGTCTCCCCTTTTTCTCCTTAGGGAAACTGTGCCATAATTTGCCATTATAAAGGAGTGTTTATAACAGCAAACACGTGCACAGTTTCCCTCGGTCTGCGCATGCGCCCACCGCAGTTTGTCCCTTCCTGGACCTCGCCACTTCCTTCTCACCCACAACACAGCCACCGAAGAAACTCGGTGGTAAGTTATTTCCAAAATAAAAAAGTGCTATTTTTCACAAATAGGGGGACAGCAAAATGTTTTAAAATATTGTAACACCTCAAAAACTGAATCTGTGGACCGGCGAAAAACAGAACCAGAGTGCAGCCGCACCGGAATGGTTGCTATTTTATATAATTGCTGTGGTGAAAAAGGGGAGATCCAGCAATTATATAAAATAAAATATGGTTGGTGTGTGTAAACTTGAAGTTTACACACCTCCTCGATGTCAGATGCTTTAATAAACCCCTCAAGCTTAGCTCTCGGAGTTTATGTAGCATCTAACACTTCGGGGGAGGGGGTAAACTTCTCATTAAACACACCACCCCATACTTTATTCTATTTGTATTGTGCACTGTTGTACCTTCATGCAGGACAACCCTGAAAAAAGGTTCATTCCTAGTGGTCTACATCCTGTTAAAATATAATAACTGTTATTCTTTCATGTGTGACCTCCAGGTCAGCATGCCTGGGTTCACGCCACTGCCTGGTGACTGTTCAGGGCTCACCTGGTTGAGGGGTTGGGTTTGTGCTTACTCCTGTGGAAGGGGAGTTTATCCCAGAAGAAATAGTGTGCTGCCTCCACCCAGAGAAAATAAGTGAGCCAGATGTTGTGTGCAGTATCACCCTCCGGGATGCAGTACCTATACAGCTCCTTACACTGGACTAGATCGCCTGCTGGGGACCAATAATATAGTTCTACCTTTTCCAGTAAACAATTCAATCAAATGACAGAGTAGCCACACACACAGAAGTGAAATTCAACAAAGTAACAGTGCTTTTATTTAGAAACACAGGCCTGGAAGCTGGAGGGAAAGAGAGGGGTAGACAGTTGAAAGTCACCTTAAACAATCCCACCCTGTAGCAAAACCAACTGGGAGCCACTACTGTGGTTCACTACCACCATCTCAGATCCCACATGGTCTGTGAACTACCTGTCCCATCAAGAGGCACAAAAAGGTGAACTACACTTCACAGGGTACAGTAAATTCTTCTGCAAGTAGCAGTACTAATACTGTGCTATCATTTCAAGTATGACATGAGAACCAATGACTATGGGTACCCAGGAATTACACTGACATCCCACTGCTGGTCTGGTAGCTATTCAGCCCAGGTTCTTTCAGTGGTGCACTTTGTGGAATTTAGTGACTTTGCATTAACCACCCCAACTGGCCATAGTGTGCTAGCACAATTTAAACTTGAAATCTCAAAGTTTGGAAACCCAGCTTTGTAATTCAAAACAAAAGTTACTGTTATTTAAAGAAACACAAAGCCCCACCCAGCAACTCCGTTGCTCGTGTGACACAGGGATGCAGAAGAACAGTTGAGGCAGGAACCAGCACACAGCAGCAGGTCAGGTAGCAATCAGAACAAGGCCCAAAGGCCTGAAGATGAAGACACTTTGCGCTTGTTCTAGACAATTTGCAGCAGCTTTGCCCTTCTGGCTCACACTTCTCAGGACACAGTCCTTCTGCCTCAGCTCTCACTCATAGGAGCACTGCATAGCAGCTTCCCAGTTCCCAAGGAGCCCAGACACAGGATCGATCCTGTGAGCCAGCTCCCCTCTGGATCGAGAGTACCCACGTACTCTTGGTACGTGCCCCATGCTTCCCTGTTTCCCGATCCACCCCACTAGATAAAGGCTAGCAGGCCCCTTACCAGTCTGCAATTCAAATGGTTAGGATGCAGGTACCTGTTAGTGATTCCTCAGCTCGCCATCTTTCTCAGAATTCTGGACCTCTCTGAGTCTCTCACAGCAGCTTCATTCTGCAAATGATCTTCTGGCATGGTTGCACAAATATGAGCCCAGGATGAGGCTCACAGTATTTCACAGGATTAGCCCAGGATGAGACTCACCAGATCTAGGCCTGCCTAGGCTTCCAGCTCTATCAAGCAGCAGCAGGTCTGCTCTCTTCTGAATCTTCCCCAACTGCCACAAGCTCCTCTGGAGTCTTGAAACTTCTTTCTCCCACTCCAGTATTTAATTTGACAGGCTGGGCTGTTCATCAGTCATTCTGCCCTGTCCTGGCTTTCTACTGGTCCCCCTGGCCCAACTGTCCATCAGGGAGGGTCCGATTGCATTATCCTCCCACAGCCCTTGGCTCCTGTTGCTAGGGCTTTCTAGCCCTCTGACTGGTCAACTAGCAGGGTTAAAGGGTGACAAGATGGCCACGCCTTGTCCTGATGGAGCCTTGTGCTCCAATGCCCGGTTTTATTTATTATGTTGCCCCCCCCAACAGTATGCTGGCCTCCAGGGGCGCAGTAGCCCTCCTGGCCTATTGTACAGTCAATCCGAATGTGGTCATGAGTACGGTGGGTCCTGGTTGCTGGCCAGGGCTTGGTGTTAGTGGGGAGGACTGAAGAGGAGCCTTGGCACATGTGCTCCCACTCGGCGGCTATCTTTTGTGGTGTTGGGGCACCAAATCACCAAACAGGAATGATATCCTTGGTGTTTCTAGTCCACTTTGCCAAGGTCCGGGAACCAGGACTGAAGAATGCAGCAGAACTGCTGAGAAAACGGGTGCAGGAGGTGCCAAAACATCCATGCTGTGATGCTTTCTCTCTAACTGCTGGACACTTGGTCAAGTGGAAAGGAGCCGGCAACATCAGTAGCAGCATTCCTGGGCCTTGGGAGGGCAGCAGTCAGGCAATCAGGTAAGTCCCCTTCTGAGGGGGAGAGATGACACATGTTTTGTAATTTTTTTTTTTTATTAATACTCACTTTTTGATATCAGTCAATTGCAATATATCAAACCTGCAACCTTCACCCTCTCTGATGATCCCACACACTTCCCACCAACACCCGACTTACATCTGTAAAGGAATCAACTGTGGGAATGTCAATAGGGCTTAACACAGCTCATTCATACAGCAGCTTCTAATGATACAACCACCACCCATACCATGCTCCCTCCTTGGTGCTTGGTACAAAGTGCTTGGCAGTGGTGAGGGATTGCAGTACAGGCAGTATCAGTTGTAGTGGAAACTAAAGTATGAAAGAACCATACTGAGTCCTAGTGAATATCTTGTGATTAATTATGTTTCTGGCACCAGTCGGGATAGCCTATAGGAAGGGTTTGGAGTTATCATGAAGGATAGAGGTTGCAGGTTAATTATCAGCTGACACTACAAAGTGAGTAATGTCAGCTGTCCTATGGCCCAGCAGGCAGACTGATCTGGGAGAAATGCTGCTCAGTGCAACACCTAGCAGCCTAGGGAGGGTGCCATTTCCCACCACCACAGCAACTTCTTGTGGGTGCTGGCAGTTGCACTCAGGCACTGTGGGAAATGAGGCTCTCTAGAAAATACTGTGCAGTGTTAGAGCAGTGGAATGGTCATGGGTCAGTCAGAACATGCACATTAGCCCCACACCAGAGATGAAACTACAGGGGAAGAAATACCTCCATGTCCCCCATCAGATTGAAGGCCAGGCACACTCAGGTCCTATATCATGAACTTTCCTCCTAACCAAGTGATGTATCTCAGGTGGATGGGGAATGCCCTTTCTTAGTTACCTCACCATAGGAGGCAAGCTGTGGAAGACTGTGTAGAAGAGGTGATTGGTGATCCCTCTTGTCCCTCACACTCTCTCCGATCCACTGACGAGGGATTGCTAGAGATTCTCAGGGTTCGTTTGAAGACCTCTGGGGCCAGATCTTTTAGTTTTATGGCCCCAACCCTGTGGAATTCTCTACCTCGTCAGGTACGAGATTGCCTGACTGTCCTAACCTTTAACGGGGCATTAAAAACCTATCTTTTTAAACATGCATATAATGATTTTTAAATGTTGTAGGATTGGATTAATTTTAATGTTTTTAGCTAAATCGTTTTTATTATGTCATGTGCAGGCACCTTGGTTTTGGAAAGCCACCTTTTATAAATAAAGTTTGACTTGACTTGACTTGGATGGTCACTGACCAGAGAGGTATGGGGAGACACAGTGAAATGATCCAAACAGCAAAGCAGTAATAAAGTGTTCCTACTCACAATATATATCCCCAGCCAAATAGCAAAAATAGGTGTTTACTACCAGATTAGGGAGACAGTAAAGCATCACAAATGGACACTGTGCCATGTCTAAAACCTGAAAGACACTCTAAAAAAAAAAAAAAAAAAAAAAAAAGATACTTGGGTCAGAAAGTGCAATGCAACACACTTTAATCTGAGCATGTATATGTCAATTCAAACATCTCAGTAAAAGTAAGAAAAGGCAGTCCCAACCATAGACATCTTAATGGCTATGGCTGTGGACGTCCTGTGTGGCAGGCAGTATTTTGAAAGACTTATATAGCAAAGAAAGTTTTGCTAGTTCATCTGTAAAATCCTAAAGTTGCATGAAAGCTAATACAGGCAAAACTGAGAGTCCTAACATGTTACAAATGGTGCAAAATGCTTAAAGCCAAAATCAAGCTGAGATCACGCCCACCCAGACATCACACATTTGCGGTATGTTCCTACATGAACTCTTTCTTAGTGAGGAAGTCTGCCTTACATGACTTCTGTGTCCAGGGCTGCAAAGACTTCTAAGGTTGGGACTAACTTTTCAGGTAGTGTGGATGGTAAGCTGGCACAGATAGTGCAGACTCACTCTCAGTGTAAGCCCAGGGTGGAATAAATGGTGCTAGCAGTCGAAATGGGTTGAACAGTTGCATGTGTCACTGGATTGCAGTAAACTACATGGCATAATGGCAGCTGCATTTTATTTTTTCTTTAATTAATCATTTTAGGCCTTGTTCTGAAAAATGCAGCTGTTCCACAGGACCATGATAACATGAAAACAGCATGACCTGAATATACTCACCTCCCCCATGGTTTTCCTTGCACCCATACCTCTAAACATTTTATCACCAAAATCTGAGATACTTATGTGGACTGCATGTCAAAATGTGGAACACATCATGTCATATCATGGGGACTGAAGCTTGGAGTACTCTTTGCCTCTCCAAAAGTTTTCTGTTGAATGAGCAACATCTCAGTATACACTTCTTTATACTGAACATTGTGTTTCTAACAGGTACATTAAAAAATGCTCCTCATAATGTGGTACAGTTGAGAGGTATACTTGTACCAGATTCTTTAAGCCTTTATCCCAATCCAGTAATGGAATGCATGAGAAGATGGGGTGATGAGTAGTGCATAGCTTCTTGATACTATTCAGTCATTCATTCCTTCTTGACTCCTCTGTTGTTGAGTCCCTGCCAGTCAGACTTTAGAAAATCCCTCTCTTGTGTCATCCCAGCTGTGACTCTCTGATACCATCCTGAAGAGATCAGGGTATATCACCTCCACTGTCTTTGTCAACCTAGTGAAAGTTTTTAGCACTGTTTCCCACCCCTCCTACTTGACAAGTTTACAGGAGCAATGCTTTCCGAACTCACTGTCAAAGAGCTTGGCTCCTACCTAGTGGACAGGTCCCAGGTCATCATCATAGCTAGTTCCCTCTCCCCCTTCCCAACTGATCACAATTTCTGCAAGGCTTTGTCCTTAACCCCTCTTGTCCTCGACCTTCCTGAATGACCTGCCGAAGGCCTGTGGCTCCTCATACATTCACAGGTATGTAGATGACACTGTGCTATTCTCGTAAGACCCTTCTACCCCTGACTTGGGTGCACATCTCCAGTGAAATTTTAACAGTGCCCACTGGTTCTGCACAAGTCAGCTCACCCTGAATGTCAAAAAACTGTCTGAAATGAGAAAGGCCACTCAGAGTTAAATTAAGTGCTTTCAGCCTAACAGCTATCATACAACAATGAGGACTTGGATGTAAGTATTACCAGAAGATACATACTAGTGTTGGTTATGATGTTTAAGTAAATTACTCTATTGAGCACAACATTTAAAATTGCAGCAAACTAGCACCACACCACCTCACAAATGTTTTGCAAGTCTACAGTCACTTTATCAACCTTAGTCAAAAAGTCTGTCTCCTTGACCTTTGTACCAGGCAGGGTCTGGTTAGAAGCTAGATTCCCTCCCGTCTTCACTACTCTGAATGGCTCCCAACTGGAGGAAGTTCCCCCCTTTAAATACCTGGATATCTTGCTTGATGGTCATCTTGACTTCTCTGTCATCTGTGTCCATACTGATGCCACCACATCAAACTCCTCCTGAAGCTAGTCATGCTGTTCAGGAATAAAACTGGTATCCCTTTTATTTGTTTATTTATTTGTTTTTTTGGTAGCGGAGTAAGTACATTAGACAACTGAACGCCTGTTTTCAGGTACAAGCCAGGAGGGTACAAGACAGGTAAAACAACAATCAACAAAAATACGTAAGCAATTCAGATTACATCACAGCTACACTAACATCTAGGCTAATATCTATGAAAGTTATATTGAGACAGTAAGTAGTAAAACACTATATAAGACAATTAAGACACCAGTGGCCAGATATTCAAATGTTAGTGACGGTACTAAGAGGTGTTTGCCCATGCTAATCTGGTTTTGGGCCCAATTCAGAGAAGGCCACAGCACAGGCAAAATCCACTAACGCTTGAGCACTAACATACCGCTGCACCCATGTAAATGAGGGGTTGCCCCTGCACACTAGCACAGCAGCAAATTTAATAGTGTGCACTGGCATTAAATGTCACCCAAATGGGTGGAAGTTACTGCCTTTGCAAACCTAGTCTTAACAGGGTGCAAGGCTGCAGCTGCCTGCCCCCCCCCCCAACTCCCAAACCCCATCCAGGTGAAACAATGAATTCCCTGTTGTCTAGTGGCACCCCCACCTCCTGATCACCTATCCAGGTGAGTAGTGGTATATCTCTGGTGTCCAGTAGCACGGCCCACCCTGATCACCCATTCAGGTGACTAGTAGTGCATCCCTGGTGTCCGGTGGCAATCTCTGAGCCCCAATCACTCATCTGGTGAGTAGTAGTACATTCCTAGTGTCCGGTGGCACACCCCCCGATCACCCATCAGACTGAGCAGTAATACATCCCTGGTGTCCAGTGGCATCCCCCCCGATCACCCATCAGAGTGAGTAATAGTACATCCCTGGTGTCCAGTGGCACCCTCCACCCCTGAGCACCTGTCTGGGTGAGTAGTAGTACATCCCTGGTGTCCGGTAGCACCCCCCCCATCACCCGTCAGAGTGAGCAGTAGTACATCCCTGGTGTCCAGTGGCATCCCCCCCGATCACCCATCAGAGTGAGTAATAGTACATCCCTGGTGTCCAGTGGCACCCTCCACCCCTGAGCACCTGTCCGGGTGAGTAGTAGTATATCTCTGGTGTTCGGTGGCACCCTGTACCCCCACCCACTGAGCACCAATCCCGGTGCTGCCGCTTAGGCCCTTGTGGCTAGTGGCCTCCCAACCTCAGTCTCATGGCCTGTATAGTCTCCTGCCCCCCAGGTGGAAAGCAGCATCCCCCTCCCAATCCCTGGCCCAGTTACCCAACCCATCCCTGGTGTCCAGTGGATCCCCCCTGACTGCTGGTCACTAACAGAACATGGGAAGCACCATTAGCTAGTGAATGACAGCTACTGCTGTCAGTACCCAGGGTCACTGGTGTGATCCCAGAAGGTGCTCCAGTGAGGCAACCTATAGTGTGGTAAGCAGGTACTCATGGGGATCCTACTGCCAGGGATTATCATTGCACCAACTGTGTACCGCAAGTACAGGGTGCCACCAAATAGAGAGAAGCAGAACCAGTGAACAGTGGTGTGGCTGTGGACCCCTACCCACTCCATTCTCACCCCAGCGTACCACCCAGCCAACCCCCCATACAGCATACCTCAGCTGGCGGGGCTGTATGGGGAGCTCAATATGGAGACCGGAACAGCCCTCCTGTCACCTCCTCGGTGGCTGTGGTGAATGATGACAGGGAGTACACGTAAGGTATATTGTACTGTACGTGTGCTCCCTGTCATCCCATATGGTGACCAGTCGAGGAAGTGAGAGGAGGGGCTCTGCCGGTCACCATATTAGACTCCCCACACTGCCTCACTAGTTCAGGTATGGCGGTGTTGTGTGGGTGGCATGCTGGGTGCAAGCAGAGCAGGTTGGGGCCTGTGGCCATGCCACTGTTCACCTGTTCCACTTCTGTCTGTCGGGAGGCATCATGTACTGATGGTACACAGTCAGTGCAACAGTGAGCCCTGGCAGTGGAATCCCTATGTGTACATGTTTATCACACTGTAGGGTACCTCACTGAAACACCTGCCGGCTACCCCGGAGATACTGACAGCAGTACTGTAGCTGTCATTCTCTAGCTAATGGTGCTTCTCACAGTCCAGTTGGTGAATGGCAGTCGGTAGGGGTCTACTGGATGCCAGGGATTACTTAGCTACCTGAGTCAGGGACTGGAAGGGGGTTGCCACTTTCTACCTGAACAGCAGGGGACTCTATGAGCCATGAGGCCAAGGCATGAGTGACTGCTAGCCACAGGTGCCTCAGCAGCAGCATTCGTGCTCAGTGGGTGAGGGGTACCACTGGACATCATGGACAGGTATGGGGCATGGGAAATGGGAGATTGGGGGTAGGAGGTGCCACCAGACACCATGTATGTATTACTACTCACCTAAATGGGTAATCAGGGGGTGGGGGTGCCACTGGACACCAGGGATATACTACTACTCACCCAAACGGGTAATCAGGGGGTGGAGGGTGCCAGTGGACACCAGGGGTATACTGTTACTCACCTGGATGGGTGATCAGTGGCTGAGGGTGCCACTGGACGTGAAGGATATACTACTACTCACCCAAATGGGTGATCAGGGGGTAGGGGTTCTACCAGACACCAGGGATATACTGTTAGTCACCAGGACAGGTGATCGTGGTGTGGGAGGATGCCACTGGACACCAGGGATGTACTGCTACTCATTCTAACAGGCGATCAGGGTGTGGGATTCCAACCAATACCAGGGATAGACTATTATTCACCCCTTCAAGTGATCAGGGAGGTGCCATGGGACACCAGGGATATACTACTACTCACCCAGGCATGTGATTGGGGGTGTCACTGGACACCAGGCATATGCTAATACTCAACTGGATGGGTGATCAGTGTGGGGTGCCACCAGGCACTAGGGATATTCTACTCACCTGGATAGTGATCAAGAAAAGTGGGGATGCCACCAGACACCAGCAATATACAGCTACTCCCCCAGATGGGTGATTGGGAGTGCCACTGGACACCAGCGATATAATGCTACTCACCCGGATGGGTGCCTGAGGGGGTGGCAAGTGCCACTGGGCACCAGGGATATACTACTATTCACCTGGACGATGATACCAGACACCAGGGATATACCAGTACTCACCTGGATGAGCAGTCGGAGGGCAGGGGTACTGCTAGACACCAGGGACATGGTGTTACATACCAGGATGGGTGTTCAGAGAGTGGGAGGTGCTACTAGACACCAGGGAGTATATTTACATTGAGGGGACAGCTGTTTAGGATGTGGGGGAGGCCGTTCACCACTATGACTGATGTAGCAGACAGCCACAGGATGAGCAAAAACCTGCCACAACTTCCAATGCAAATAATAGGCATGCTAATGGCCCCTTAGCACCTTATATGCCCAATGGGCTCATTTGCATTTTGTGGCTGAATATCGTGCCATGGCTCCCAATTCTATCTGGTCTTGGGGTGTAGTTCCCGACTGGCTGCAAACAGCTCCAGTCCATGTCGGGGTAGCTCTGCTTGACACAGCACTGCGCCAACACTGGCTGATATTCAGCTGGATAGCACCAGTGTGCCATCTGAATATAGCATCCTCTGGGTCGGGCACAAGTGTAAGTGCAGTGCAAACCTTCACACTCCACTTTTGCACATACTCGAATATCTAACCCAAGTGTCAAGCAGTACATTTTTTTTTCCAATTGTTTAACAAGGTGAGACACACTAAGCTGAAAGCTTGTTTACATGTGCAACCTGGGAGCACAGGGAAGTTAAATGACTTGCTCAGGGTCACACAGTATGCAAGTGGGGGCTTTGGGATTCAAACCCAGGTTTTCAGATTTGCAGCTCAGAGCCTTAAACCACTGCACTATACTGCCTCCTGTTAAATAGCCATAGGGAAGTAGAGGTGTTAGGTATGTAATTATTATGACACCAAGGGCCTGATATTCAAACATTTGTGGGGCGCAATTGGGTGTTTGCTGTGGAAACCGGGTTTTGCACTGGATCATGATATTCAAAAGGAGTGGCTGAGCGGGCACACAGGGTTCATGGCCCCACAAAAAATAATGCATGTTGGTGGGCAAAGGGAGGAGTGGGGACAGGAATACCTGCACTCAATATTCAGCACATTTATGCGGCGCGAAAGGGATTAGTGTGGCCAATTCGCACAGCGAGCGCAGATACTGCTGAACAAAACCGAGTCTTACTTTAGGCAACCCTAGCAGTCACTGGAGGTACTGCAGCCAACAAGCAAATTGGCTAGTTAGAGAGCAGTCCCCATACTAACCATGATTGTTTCTGGTGCCTAGTGTACCCCTTTCCTATGAGCATTGTCCCAGTATCGATGTGAATTATCCCTGTGTCTAGTCATCCCCCCAACCTCCTATCACCAGCCCAACATGAAATGCATATATCCCTGGTGCCCAGTGGTCCCCCTCCCTCCATCCATCAGCCTGACACCAATCACATGCATCCCTGGTGGTCTGTGTAGCCCCTGCTGTCTGATCACCATCCCTAGTAACCCCCTGGTGGTCTGTGGGCCCCCCAGTGTCCGATCACTGGCCCTGTAATAAACTGCATACCACCTGGTGGCTAGTGTTCCTCTCATCCATGATCTATACCCTGCAAAAAACCTACAAACCACAGTGACCACTGTTCCCCCTGCACCAAACTGCAGAAAATCACATGTATTCCCTGGCATCTAGTGTACCCCCACTCACTGATCCCCATCCCCATAGCATCCTTCCCTGATGTCTAGAAGCCACCTGTCCATGCAGAAGGAACCAGCTATCCACCCTGCCAAACCCCCATTACCAGATGTGCCAGTGCCATGGCAGCACGTACAGCGACCGGCACAGCCCACCTCTCACCTCCTTGGCCGGCCACCATATGGATGCTAAGCGAGCATGCTGCAAATATTTTATGTAGGGCACACGCCTCTGATGCATGCCCTAAACAGAACATTGGCATCATATTCCTTGAGTATCAATATGGCAGCCAGTCGAGGAGGTGAGAGGTGGGCTGTTCAGGTTGTCATATGTACACCCGCGTCACCAGCACATCTGGTAAGGAGGGGGGTTGGCAGGGTGGGTAGCCAGTGCCTGCCATGTGGGGGGGACCACTAGACCCAAGGGGAGGATGCTACAGGGACGTGGATTGGTAGGTGGGGGTACACTAACGTCAGGGAAAATGTGTGGTTTTCTAAAATTTGTTTCTTTAGTGCACACTTCAGGGATAACCTTCTGTTATCCATAGTGCTCTTATAGAGGGATGGCTGTGTGAGAGAAGGGTGGAAAAGTGGCCACCACGTCCCATAGTTTTTTTTTTTTGCTGGTCTGAGAACCAGGGACAGAGGGACTACTGGCCACCAGAGGGTATGCAGTTTATTATGGGGCCAGGGATTGGACACTGGGGGGGCCCACAGACCACTGGGGAGATGGTATTTCATGTACAGGACAGGGATCGGGCACTGGGGGGTCATGGACCACGAAGGATGTATACAGTTGGTAACAGGTCAGCAAATGGAGGAAGGGGGACCACTGGGCACCAGGGATGCATGCATTTCATGTCAGGCCGGCGATCAGAAGGAGGGGGGTACACCAGGCACCAGAGATAATTTCATGCAATACCAGGACAGCAATCAGAGGAAGTCGGGGGGACCACTAGGCATCAAGGATATTTTTTTAATGTTGGAATGGCTATTGGTTGGGGGGGTCAGTGGGCACCAGGGCTATTTTATTAAATCATGGGATGGCAATCAGAGGGTGGGGGTACCACTAGACACACAAGAATTTTCTGTCTTGCAGGGGACCGGGTATGCGGGGTGAGGGCATGCTATGCAAACCTGTCACCACTTCCCATGCAAATGGGCCCATAATAGGCATGCAGATGGATCCTTAGCACCCTGCATGCCCAATAGGCTCATTTGCATGGGTCTCTCTGAATATCGCACCGGGAGCTACTGGCACTATCGGGTCTGGTAGCATTATTCCGTGCACTGGAGGGATCCATGTCAAGGCAACACTTCTTGACCTACCACTGCGCTGACATGCCTCTATATTCAGTCGGCTAGCGTCAGTGCACTGTCCAACTGAATATAGTATCCTCAGGCTCCTGGGCAATCACCTATTTTTGAATATCAGGCACCAAGTAACAAAGTACATTAATTTGAATCCTGGGAAATAACAGTAGTATAGACCACTTTGCTGTGAAGCAAAAGACTTTAAAATCAACTGGGTAGTACGACTGCACAGTGTAGAAAAATATTTAGTGAGCAGAGAGCGGAGGGTAATGTCAAGTGCAGGTACAACCCACTGATTGATGGAAATTAGCCTTCAAGTCTACTCTGAAGGAAGACAAGGTTAGTGAGCTGAAAATGTTTGTGGGAAGGGAGTTCCACAACTTTGGGACAGACAAACAGAATGTCTGGTCACTCATTTTAGTTGCTCATTTCGGAACAACCAGGGAGGTGATACCTGTTGATCGAAGTGAGTAGGTGGGAGAACACTGTATATTAATGAGATACAGGAGGCTGGGGAGGCAGACCTGAGAAGTTTGAAAATAATGCATCCCAGAGCATAGGAGTGTGATACAGATGGGGACAGCCAGCACAAAGTGGAATACAGAGAGCAATGATAGGTCCAGCGGGGGGGAGGTAAGGGCAAAGTGGCATATGTTATTGTAAGCAACTTCCTATTCATGCAGCATGGTTTTGAGGGCATTTGTGAGGATAAGTGAGTTGCACTGCAGGAAGGGGAAGAGTATGCCTTGGGATATGGCCCTGTGAGCATCAGGATTTAGGAAGAGGCAGAGGCAACAGGCCATTTCTAATTTGGAGTTTGTGGACTTAGTAATGGCAGAAATACATGAGGAGAAATCGGAAGGGGGGTCAAAGGTAATGCCAAGATACTTCAGTTCCCCCACAATGAAGAGAGGGATGCCATCAGAGCAACTAATGGCCAGTGGTCATGGATGGAATGCTCTGCGTGCTCTAAATTCAGATAACATAGCCTAAGTTTTGGAGGCATTGAGAAATAAGTCATTGACCACAAGCCAGTTCTGTATGTGGGAGAAGTCAGTGTTAACCTCAGTACATATTTGTGGCAGATTTTGGGAACTGTGGTAAAGCGTGATGTAGTCAGTATACATGATGACAGAGCATTTGGAGGAGACAGTAGGGAGGTTGCTTATGTAGACAGAGAGCAGGCGTGGTCCTAATATGGATCCCTGGGGGATGCCATGAGGAACTAGCAAGTGGTTTGAGGAGGCATCTCCAAATCTGACAAATTGCAGCCTGTCTTTCAAATAGTTAGTGAACCAGGCAGTGGCATGAGGAGAGACCAATATCTGTTAGCTTTTGTGTCAAGAGGGTGTGATCCACTAAATCAAATTCTTTTAATAGGTCTATGAAGACCATACCAGTTAGGAACCCTCTATCCATGGCAATTTTAATGTCATTTGTGACCTGTACGAGGGCAGTGGTGGCACTGTATTCCTTATGGAAGCCATGCTGGTGAGGTCTGAGAAGGTTATGTGACTGTCCATAGTCAGTTAGTTGGGAGGCAACCACCTTTTCAAGTAACTTGCCCAGGAGAAGGCAGTAGGGCAATAGGGTGGTACTGAGTGAGTATTGTATGGTCACCCTTTTTTGGGATAGGGACAATTCTGGCTATTTTCCACTGAGAAGGGACAACCCCAGAGGTGAGTGAAAGACTGAAAATATGGGTGATGGGAAAAGCATGTGCCAAGGCAACAATTCGGAGAATTTAAGATTCAGTCCCATCTGGGCCAGGACTTTAGCCAGGAGGCAGGGAGTTTAGTAATTTGACAATCTCCCTTCTCTAGATCCTTTTCAGTAGGAAACAGAGGTGGGTGGGGGGCGTGATAGAGATTGGTGGGGGTTGGAGGCAGTAGCCTATCCAGCATGGGAGTGAGACAGGATGGACAAGAGATATGTGAAGTGTGCATTGGAAGCACTGGCTATGGTGGTTTGATTGTTGCAATTCACTCCATCAGTGACCATGTCCTTGGTGATAGATTTAGAAGGATCATACAGGAGCCCTTTGTTATGGCCCACAAAACTATGTGAATTTCTAGTCGAGGCTAGACTTGCTCTTTGCAGAAGGAGCTTCTTGCAGAGCAGTCTAGTTCCCTCACCCACCACCTGTTCCACTTCCTCCCTTTCTGTGCGGAAAGCCTACTCCATGCCCACACCTCCCATGTCTGCACCTGTAGCTGCCCCTAGTGCAGTACTTGTTATGACATAACTGCTTACCCATATGCTTTTGCCAGATCATTTGAACTTCTGCACTTGACTGTGTCTGTCCCTGTTGCTCTCTGCCAACCACATTCTGCAATGTTTTACACTGCCCAGTGCATTTTTCTGTGCAGCTGTAGCATCTTTATTTTCATTTTTATTGTACATTATGTAATGCTTTTAACATCATACACTGCATGTACGCTGTTTACGGATGCTAAATGCTTTGAGCTCATTTGATACCTATCTGGTCGCTTGGGCAGACTCGATGGACCACAGGTCCCCTTCTGTCATCATCTTCTGTTTCTGTATTTCTATGTTTGTCTTACTGTATGCTTTTTGCATTCTCATATCCCCTGTACCTGCATCCTCAGAACACCTCTGAAAAGCAGCAGTTTCATGCAGCTCAGCAGGCCTTTCTTGATAAAAATGTTAAGTACATAAATACATAAACAGAGGGCTGCCAGTCAGATGTCCTTAATCTGGACTAGGTACATTCCAACTACAGTATGCACAGACTGAACTGCGTCATCTTTGTTCAAATAAATGTGGAACAGAGAGGCTAAGTCTCCTTATCTCTTTAAAAGGCTTTTGTTAATGTATAGAATTGTTTGATTGATTAAAACAATTTATTTGTTTATTTTCACCAGGACAAACATACCGAGCTAACAGCTTATTTCCAGATGAGTCCTGGGTGAAGGAGTTGTGGAGAGCGCAGATTAAAGTTAAAATTATATATGGAATAAAGTATGGGATGTGAAGTTTGGCCAGCTGGTTATGATTGTTCTATGATATTTGGGATATAAAAATATAGCATGTGCTCATGGGTGCCCCCCCCCCCCCCGGTCAGAGAAGTCAGAGGATATATTAACCTGAAACCAGGAGGTAATTAGAAGATCAGAGAGACTTAATTAAGGGTCTCCTGTTTTTCTGTCAACTGACCCAGCTACCAGGATACAGGGCTCGTAAAGTTTGATGATACCTATAGGAAGAACATGTTATCCCACCATGGTGCTAAAAGTTATAAAAACCTTTGATGTTCCTTGGGAAAACAAGAATTAACTGCCAGTTCAAAGGAAAGGCTTGATTAAAGACTGTCATAATTTGGGAAATTAGTTTTTACTGAAGCCACATTATTTAAAATATCTCCCGACCAGGAAATCATTGTTTGTATAGTATTTATATTCAACAAGGAGGAGCTAGATGCCTCACAGAAGGGGTATGAGAGAGACACAGTTTAAACTAGGACTTGTGTCTGATCTTTGTGACATATCTTTTTGGGCTGTTAAGAAACAAGATCTCTAACTTAGGCACTCAGAGGTAATACATTAGCTAGAAAAGATCTAAATGTACTTTGGTAGGAGTTTGTGTGTAATTTTCATTGTTTTTCTTTATTTGATTGTATGCTCTTTGATATATTGTTCTGTGTTACATTTTTCATATTTTTATTCATTTTTAGTAAATATATTATTTGAAAGACTGCCTGGGTGTCTGCTCAAGTTCTTTTTTGCATGTGACGTATAGAGGGTTAAGACTGACAAAAACTGTTCAAAAGCTTGGTGGTGTTACTAAACTGGGAAAAGGTTAGAATATACCTAAGGTCTTTTACAGAGTTTTAAAGGGTTCATTTTGGAAGCCTGGCTAGGTGCCCCCTGGCATAAGATTGTACCACAATCCCCAAAGAGGGTGCGAATCTGCATCTGTACATTGAGTACGCTAGCATAAGGTTCACAGTTTGAATCCTTCCCCCAGAACTTAAGACTAAAGGTGATTCGGACCTACAAGCAGACAAGAGGGTTACCCTGTCTGTTACCTGTTCACATTACTGTGCTCAGAGGTTGGCACTGTGGAAGCAGAGGGCCTGACCTGCTGAGTGCATTTGTGTCATGGGATAGTGTATGTTATGAGAATTTAATGCACACCCGAGGTGTGGGATTCTACATAAGCCCCGAGAACGAAGCCCAAGGGGTTTATCAAAGTATCCCACACCGAGGGTGTGCATTCAATTCTCATAACACACACTACCCCATAGTTTATTATATGTAATATCTGGTGAAAACATTTTTTCCAGCCAGATTCTATGTCCAACTGTGGCAATGTGAAAGAAGTCATTTTAGTGTGTTATGGTGGCTCGGTTACCAAGGAGCCGCCACAGCAAGACTCCTCACATTCTTTCTTTTTCTCTCTTTTGGTATCTATCTAGTTGATCCTACCCTTATTTATTTAGTTATTTATTTACTTATTTATGTATTTATTAAAAAAGCAGTATCTGGTTGATCCTGGTGTTTGGCAGCTTCAGGAGTACTAGAGAGAACGGGTCCATGACTGACTGTCCACACTCACAATTGTGACACGCTTACCTGTCAGTGTAAGGAGTCTGCCACAGAGCCATTCTCTCTTGCACTCCTCACATTCTTCTAATCATTATTATATATATATTTGTTTAATCCTACCAGAATTTAATTAAAAAAAGTTGTATCCAGTTGATCTTGCTGTTTGCCAGTTTCAGGAGTCTTGTTGTGGTGACTCCTCACTAATGGAGATACAGAAAGGGAAAGGAGAAACTGTTTAACCAGAAAAGGCACACTAAGCCGAAGCCTGTTTCCAGGTGCGACCTGGGAGCACAAGGAAGTTAAATGACTTGCTCAAGGTCACACAGTATGCAAGTGGGGACTGTAGAATTCAAACCCAGGTCTCCAGGTTTGCAATTCAGAGCCCTAAACTGCTGCGCTATACTGCCTCACATGTTCCTAGAACTGTTCAGCCTCCTACACACAGAAGAACAGCCAATGAGGAAGCACTGAAGTTTGATATACAGAGCACGTGCTCTCTGTAGCAACCCACAGGTTATTATGGAAAATAACAACTCTCAAATCCCATTGAAAATATTTCTTGTCAGTCATTATAAAACAATAATCATACTGTAGCCCACTGTGGACTAGTTTAAGTAGACTTTTTTAAAACACATTAGGGTGGAGGCAGTATGGCACAGTGGTGTAAGGCTCTGAGCTACAAACCTGGAGAGCTGGGTTTGAATCCCACAGCCCCCACTTGCATACTGTGTAACCCTGAGCAAGTCACTTAACTTCCTTGTGCTCCCAGGTTGCACCTGTAAACAAGCTTTCAGCTTAGTGTGTCTCTCCTGGTAAAAAAAAAAAAAAAACCTTACTTATCAAATTAATATAAACATTTTTTTTGTTCAACAGACATGTCACCATCCACCTTAATAATACCATCAATGTTTTGTGGAAGAAATGACTTCACAGGGTGGGTCAGTTGAACGCTGCTTGGCTACATAATATTTAAACTGCACCGTAGGTTGTTGTACGTGTCAATAAACAGGTACTGTACTTCGTAAGTGTCTGCTAAGTGAGCTACAGTACGTAGTTTAACCCAAAGCTTATTTTGAATGCTTTGACATGTACTTACTGGTACCTTGGCATCTGTTGTCAAATGGATAAGTATCCTGGCATGGAATGGCCTCCATGAGACTCTTCTCTGTCTGTTTCTTTTCTGGGTCCATAGACCACATTTGGTTTTACCAGGATTGAGCAGACTTTTTTAATTAAACAAAAACATGTGCTGTTGAGTCACAGGAAATGCATAACAAATACACCTGCCCATGACAGGTCTGACGCCACATCTCCTAGGAGGTCTTCCAAGGTTGTTTAAGGTATTGCTGAATAACCATAATGGGCTTCCTATCTGTGGTCACACCCTAGCCAGTTCATGTTTTTCATTGGGCCTGTACAACATTTCCACATTGCATAGGCTTGAGTGGAAAATACTGAGCCAAGTCATACTTTCATGCACCTGGGGAGCGTCAAGAGTGATTAATGTAATTTTAATCACTTCTACTTAGCATACATCATGCCACAGGGCACTGAAGACTAGAACTTATAAGTAGTAACTAGTAAGGTAGCAATTTATTGTGAGAGTAAAAGTTTGATGAGTATGTCTGTTCTGAAATGGTAGCTGGTGGAGAAAGGGTAACAAGTTCATGCAGGTGAAGTGCATGGCTAGTCAGAGTGTTGCTAACATGTAGCAGTTAATCCAGACTGGGGTGTAGCAGGGATTTCAAATTTGTACTCAGAGCTGCCACACTGCTACCCTCACACTCACCCCAACCCCCGTGTCCACACCCCACCAACACAATCGTCATTTAGTTTCTAGTATATACTCTAAAACATATATTTTTATGTTTCTATGAGTCTGTCTTTAGGGAGTGGACAGGAGTCAGAAAGACCGAGAAGTAAGAAGACACGGGGGGGGGGGCAGATTGCATTTATCCCTGAAAATATATATATATAATGATTTAGGTGGACTGTTTGATGTTGGTGCTAAAGTGCTGAGGGACGTTTGGGGCAAATATCATTCAGCCCTACCCCTGGGCTGTACATTGTAACTGGAAGACTGCCTGCAGTTCCCTGTGGTGCTAAAGCAGTTATAACAAGAAAAGGCTGTTTAGCTAATAACAAACTACTCTGCAGCACTTTGCAAGATTCAGAAAAACAGAATGGGGGCAGCCTTATAAAGAACGCCTATATGTTCTCTTGCAGCTTTGGTAAACTACACTTTCATTTGTATGACTTGTTTCAAGAGGAGAAACAATAAATAGTACTATGTTACCAGCATTACAAAAATAGAAGGCATATGCAGCAATACAGTATATCAAAGAAGCATAATCAAACACTGTAAGGTAAATCTGTACATGCTGCAGATACAAGCTGAGTACTTACGGTTTGAATGTTCATGGGACAAACAGAAAAGGGGCAAATGTTAATGACTTCCTCCACACAGTATTCTGGCAGAATCTGAAGAAAACAGAGAATACTGGATGGGTAACTGCACAACCAGTATGTTCTGCTGCAGAGGGGTCCTGATTCCCTTTGACCTCGAGAGTAGAGCTCGAGAGATTCATGGGACTCAGAACCCCGAGGTGGCAAAAAACACTGGTTGTGCATCAAGTTGCTCATACTGTATTTTTTTATATAGTGTATAGTACTGTGTGAAATATCTGTTTGGTGAGTTCTTTTGTTTTCAAACTGAAACTAATTCATATAGTTTCTAGAGGTTGTAGAATACTGTTCTACCACAGTAGGGTAGAATCACATTCCATGACCTTTGAACTGTGGTACAACAGCATTTTGAAAGGGATGGAATTATATACAGTACTCCACTCCACAATACACAATAAATAGAATAATAGATAGGTTCTGGTATATTACAAGATAGTAATTCCATCGAGAGGTTCTGGGGACACAGAGAACCTCGGGCCCAACTCAGAGGGTTGTGTGTCCCCAGAACCTCACGAATGGAATTACTACCTTGTTATGCCAGAACCTATTTGTTATTTTTTTTTTAATATATGGATAGGAGGTGAATTGACTCACCTCCATTTAAACAGTGGAGTCAGCGGGTCCATGTGAGTGCTGGCAGGGTTCCCTAGTGCTGTGTGGATGACCGGTGCTGTGGGCTTCATTTACCACTGCTTTTTTTAACTGTTTGTCAGCAGCAGTATCCCGTGAGCAGAGGAGCTCAAAAAAAATGTTTCAAAACTGCACAAAAACAGTTGTAGCGGCTGTTGACTGTTCACTCGCTAAGCGAGCGAGCAAGCCACCATGTATTCCTACTCGTTGTGCCTGCCCACAGAGAAAAAGTGGCCAATCAGAGGGCACGCTTTGTAAAACGTCGGGGATACACTTGCGCATGCGCTCTTCAGCTTTCTTGATAATACTATCGATCGAGTGCCGAACGATACTATTACGGCACCCGAACGATAGTATTATCACTTACCAACAGTAGTATTATCGCTCCAGGAGCTATGGTATTACAAGGATATTTTTGTATGCTTTTTAAGCATATTATGTTCACAATCCATATATTAAATAGAGAATACTGGATGGGCAACTATGCACAACCAGTTTGTTCTGCCACAGAGGGGTTTTGATTCCCTCTGTCCTTGAGAGCATAGTTCAAGAGATCCATGGGAATCAGAACCCCGAGGTGACAGAACACACAGGTTGTGCAGAAAGTTGCTCATCCTGCATTTTTTATAGTTTATAGTAGGATTATGTGAAATGTATGCATTGTGTTTTCTCTTTTTCATAATGAAACTGACTTGTGAAGTCTCTAGAGGTTCTAGAATACTGTCACCACAGAATTAAATAGAAGAAAGTAACAATGTGCCAGCATTCCAAGTGGTTCTGCTACAGTAGTGACATCACTACTGCAGCAGAACATCATAATGATGTCACTACTGCAGCAGAACAACATAGTAGTGTATGGGGGAATGTTACTCTGCATAGAAATCTATGCTTGGAATATCCTTGTTCTGCTGCACTGACTATGTCACGATCTTGTTGTGCTGCACTCAGTACGTCAGTAGTGCAGCACAACAAAATTGAATGCCTCCTCGAGCTGCTTCCACCATGAGACACAGCTGACGTTAAATTAACTGTGAATTTACCGCTAATTATAGTAATGGTAAATCACACATCTCGGTCGTGAAACTGAAAGCCCTCAAAAGTAAACAGTACAGAAAGCACAATGGCCTCAGTCCGCCATCCGAATCAATATCAGAAACAGCATTTTTTTTTTATTTCTCTCACCCTCCTCAATATGTAGTGCTGACACAGTTTCCATTTTTGTCTGAGGAAGTAGTATACCAGACGATGGTCATAACGAACTGGATGAATCTGCAGCATAGTGGGGACCCAGCGACCCGAAAGAAAAGAAAAAAAAGACACTTTCTTTACTCAGATAAGCTATTGTCTACCACAATCTAGAGCCAGTTGATAATAGTTTGTTCATGAGCTGCCTACGTTTAATGGAGCAAGTGTATTTGTTGCATGCTGCCTTATTTTTTTTCAGTAAAAAAATGTTCTTCCCATATAATTGACTCCCCATACACCATAAAAGATTGTCTATGTGGAGTGAAGCACAGACAAGGGTATTCAAAAATCTTGAGGTATCCTTGGCAACATTGTACCTCTCGAGCTGCGCTCTCGAGGTAACTTGTTGCCAAGGATACCTCTCGATCAAGAATACCCTTGTTGTGCATCACTCCCCATAGACAATCCTCTATATGATGTCACTAGTGCAGCAGAACAATCATATTCCAGGCATGGAATTCCATGCATAACAGCGTTCCTCTATACAGTTTCATTATGAAAGAGAAAGAAAACAGTGCACACATTTCACATAATCCTGCTATACACTATAAAACATATAGGATGAGCAACTTTTTGCACAATCTGTGTTCCGTCACCTCAGGGTTCTGATTCCCATGGACCTCTCGAGCTTCGCTCTCGAGGACAGAGGGAATCCACCCCCTCTATGGCAGAACACACTGGTTGTGCATAGTTGCCCATCCAGTATTCTCTATCTACTATATGCTATAATAGCATCTGCGTGTGCCAGAGCTTGGTTAAGGTTACTACAACAAAATCTCAGGTTCCAGCAGAGCAGAGTCTGGTCTACTAATACCCTGGTCAAGATGGAATAAGTTGAACCTTACAAACTAGCCATGCTGAAGCCAACAGTGTTATAAAAACCAACAATATTTTGTAACAGAGCATAGATTTGGGTCCCTCTTACACCAAATGAAACAAATTGACCTTTGCACTTTGGTGTTTGAGGGGGCCAGTTATGGGGCCAGTAAGATTTTGTAATTCATAGTTTTTAGTATATTCTGCTAACAGCACAGGCATTTTAAAAATATAGAAAAATTATTCAGAAAGAATGTAACTTCAATTTTGGACTTTTTTTTATTTAAATCTTCTCTGGATGGTGACAGAATTGCCTATAGGAGGAAGAGCAACTACTAAAAATGAGCACACACCCTAACTAACTCCAGGAAAATACCCAGGAATCTCTGAAAATACACACATTTTTCTGACCTAACTGGGAACTAAAACCAGGTCCCCAAGTCAGTAATTTTCCCTTTGCCTGGCTTCTTTTTTTGTAAAGAACAAAGTATTTCATACAGAGCTGGATACAAGTCTAAATGTGACTGATTTGCACATGTTTTAAACCAAGTCTAAGAATTGAAAACACTCCGTCTTATGGGGGGGGGGGGGTGTTATTAGATTTAGCAGAACTGCTTTGAAATGAAAATCTGAAGTTATATTTCAGTGACAAAATGATGAATGGGACATCTACCTGATTATTTTCACTTTTCAAGTGTCTTTTCCCTTCACTGGAGACAGCTCTTCAGTCAGTGAAGACCATGTGAAGAAATGACCTAATAGGCATTTAGAATTACTATGCTCTAGATAAATGAGAGTGGGAGGTGTACATTTTCCCTGAAGTGGTACAAACATTAGGTGCTTACAGTTTGCTGTAGTTCTGGTGAACTTCTAAGTACAAGTTTAGTTAGAAACTTTAGAAGTTAAAATTTAAAAAGTTTAGAAACAACAGGATGCAGAAATACTAGTTACAGTACCAGAAGGCTAGCTGTCAATTAAAACTTGCCCATGGTTAATAAAATAAAGACGCACTGTAACCACGTGTGCAATATCCTATAAGCAGTGTTGCACAGAACAACAAATGACAGAAACAAGAGCGCATCAAAAAATATTTTACTTAATCACATAAATCGGCACTTTTATCTCTGTATGTGACTCGTACTCCACTGTGTTGTCACGCGTTTTTCATTGGGGAGGTTGTGCGTGGAGTTTTGCCGTTTGCTTTGTTACTTTATTTTTTGCTCAGAGATGCGAGCCACACTATGGGCAGTTCTTGGTGCAGTCAGAAGGAGTCAGACTCATGCTACACAGCAGCAGAAACATAAAATATATCCATATTTTACTCCGGAAACCAAGACAGGTTTCAAAACAAGTTCACTTCTGGTACGGAGTCTGAGTGACCCCCCCCCTTCAATTTTCACCATTAATGCAGTTGAGACTACTGGAGATTTTTTTTTATTCAAAATTAAAATTATATACGTCCCTTGAGAGGTGAGTGGCCCACAGTCAGTCCCCATTTGCTAGGCAGGCCGGTGGCTTACCTGCAGTGACTCTCGACAGGACTCAAACACGACCAAACTTTGAAACTTGAATCTGGGACCAGAATGAATGTGCTGCAATTGCTTCAAAACAAATGCTCACGTAGGGACGAGGGGACTGATCACTACCCTGCCTCTCAATCTGCAGTGTAGCCTGCCCAGTACAATCAACACACACAGAACGCAGCTTTTTCAGTTCAGGAACAGTTCACTCTTCCACGGTCAGTTCCTGCTTTTTGATCTGGGTGCCTGCCAAGTGACTTGAGGGTCCGCCAATTGCCGCAAATCCTTCTAAGTCTGCTCTGCTCACTGCTGCACTGTAGCCGACAAATGCCAGCACACCTTTACTAGATTCAAAAAGGCTTTATTAATTATTTAAAATAATTAATAAAGCCTTTTTGAATCCAGCAGAGGTGTGCTGACACTTGTTGGTTACAGTTTGGAAGTGTTTTCTTCTGACATGCATTGTACCCTACCAGCATGATTCTGAGTGAGCTGTCTTGTATGCTATTCCAATCGCTGCTGCACTGCCTACCGATGCTCCGTTCTAATCGATCAATTGTCCTGGTCCTCCAAATGCTGCTGCCCGCTGCTATCACCATTGGTGCTGTTGAACAGCCACCATGGGGTCGTCCAGTGAGTTGCTTGTCCTCTTGTAAAAACAACTACAGGAAAAAAAAGCCACAAAAAAGAAGCCATTTATCTTAAGTTTAAAGAGCCCGCGGATCTGTCTCGACCCGCCTCAACAAGTTGCCGGCTGCAGCATTGTAAATGACATCACAGCCAATTGGCTGGAAGACGTTGCATGCCGCATGGCTCAGCCAAGTCACGCCCCACACAGCAGCATGATCCGCAACACCCCCCGCCACTGTGGAGGCCAGAAATACCCCATTTCTGTTTTGTCCCGCTTAGTTGTACCGGGCATCAGTAAACAAAGGAAGTAGGATAGACAAGCGGGAAATTTACAAAATGATACCCCGAGTCAGAAATTGTGTACACATTTGCATACACTGCATATGTCTGCCGACGTCCTTGAATCCAGTTTCCTATGGTCTGTCCATTTGTTCACATTGTCTTGCAAGATTCATGTCATCACTTTGCTAATCCAGTGTCAGAATGTTTGGGGTGTTGTCAAGGTGAGGTTAACTTCTGTGCACTAGACAAGTATTGGTGTCCTACTACCTTCTGATCAGCTACTGACAAATCCCTTGGGAAAGTATAAAACTGTCACCAAGAATTGGAAATCAATTGGCCGCATGATGATCCCCTTGCTATCAGCTGCTATGTGTTGATGCCAGTTTGATGTCAGTGTTTTGTAATTATAAACTCAAAACCAGTTCGCTCAGGAGTTCCCCAGGGATCCATCCTGGGCCCTCTCCTTTTCAGCCTTTTCCTAAACTTCCTCCCCAAATCCTGCCCTGAACAAATAATCCTCTATGCCGACGATGCCGTGATTCTTGCCACTCATAAAGATCCGAACCTCTTACGCCTCAACCTTCAGCATGCTTTTTCCAAAGTTGAGATGTGGTTCCTTGAACATAAGCTGGTTCTAAACCACAAAAAAACTAAATCCATGCTATTCTCTAACCCGCAAAACAAGAAACGACAAGTCCCACTCACCATTAATACATACCTAGGAAATACCCTTGAACAAGTGCCAATTTTCAAATATCTTGGAATCAACTTTGATCAAAGCCTAACCTTTGCAACTCACATTGATAGTACAGCAAAAACTATTAATCAGCGAATTGGGATTCTGTAACAGAACCGACAGCTTCTTACCCATTCTGCACTGAGGATTGCCATCCAATCCTCTCTCATCTCAGTCGTTGATTATGGCGTAGTTATATACGGATCTGCCACTACTACAGCACTTAGTCGCATTACAACATCCCTAAATAAGGCCTGTCGGTTTGCTCACTGGTGCACACCGGCGTACCACTATGTGAACTCTATGCTGACTCAGGTTGGTTGCAACTCTCAAACGGATAAAGTACCTTACCTGCCTGATGGCGAAAAAATCCACTCTGGGCCTCACTCCACCCTGTATCCAAGACCTGTTATGCCCGAGCGCTAGCACCGGTTTTACCAGAAGATCATAACACCAGCCTCTCCAAGTCCCCCGATGCCGGACTTCTCAGGGACAAAGATCATTTGCCTATCGTGCCCCCAGCTGGTTAAATGCCCTCAGCACTCATATTACTGCCTCCACCTCTCTAGGTATTTTCAAATCAAGGCTTTTCTCTCACCTTGCCACCTACAGCTCCTGTGACTGCACTGATTAAACCTCCTATTTTCTCACTACCCACCCTGTCCCATTATTTGACAAAGACATGTTTGGGAAACCTTTTCTCCTGCTATTGTCTGCTCCCCACACCTTTCACTTACCCTCTCTGTTCTGGACTTTTTCCCTATTTGTTTCTCCTAATCTGGCATGACCTCTTTCTTGTAATAATAACGTGATTATTGATATCTCATGTCCTTTTGCACAAATGATTTGATATGTATTTGTATATGTTTTCTTGCTCTTGACACAACACAAATTGTTGTGTTATCTATGTAACCTTTTGTACTGTACCTAATTGACGTGGAACCTTTGTAAAAGAGCCTCTGGCTCAAAGGTAGTAATTCCTAGAACAATAAACTAAAACTAAAACTAAATAAATCACTTACAAGACTTCAACCAGGCACCACTGAGAACCACAGAATCTCTTTTCCTGCATAGAGTTTGTGTCTCATGTACAAACCTGAAGTGGAAGTTTCCACTTTAACAGTGCAGGAGAGAAGTGTTACATTCCCTTTTTAAAATTAAAAAATAACTTCAAACATAAATCATTCTGGAGAACTTGAATGCTTTACAATATATTTTTGTATGAGTAGTGGTTAGGGTATCACTTACTGAACAATAACATTCTTTCTTGCTCTCTGGGCTGCCGGAACTGCTCAGCTTTCCTTTGAAGTCCTCTTGCCCAATCAGCATGGAAAGTCATTATTTTTATGTTGATTGCACACATGCGCAAGAAACATGTTGAGGCAGCTCGCTGCAGAAGCAGGTTGTGGAGGTGCGGCAGTGTTGTGGCCAATGACTCCCACTGCCTTTGGAGGTTTGGCCCCTGTTCCCCAATGGAGTGGCATGCTGCTGCTGACACTAGTTCAGCCAGCATGCCACCACCTTGAAACATTTTAGCCGCTGCAATCAGGGGCTGCCTCATCATTGCAGCGTCATTCACTGCAATGAGGGAGCGACCCCTCATTGCAGGGCTTGCCGACAGGGCACCCAATCCCGTCGGCTTTAGTCCCCACTTCCCTTGCCGATGGGGAGCCCACTCCCCATCAGCCAAAGTCCCGCCCGCTTGTTCTGTGCCAAGGGGTGCCCAATCCCCTCGACTTGTCCCCCCTTCAGTATGTGCCGATGGGGTGCCCCAATCCTATCGGCTACAGATACCCCCAAAGCACTCAGGTGGCGTGGCACACTGGGAGCCCATCCCAGTGTGCTAAATGTCCCTGAAAAAAAAAAAATCCCACAATGTTTTTTTTTGTTTTAAACCTGTTAAAAAAGAAAATGATCCCTCGTGGTCTCCCTACCCCCTTCCAAACCCGCACCCACCCTCTGCGTGCCCTGCCTCCCCACACCCTCCCTCACCCCATACTTACCTCCAGAGTCTGGCGCGATGATCTTCGGCGAACCGGGAACACATCTGCACTCTTCAAAGCCAACTGTGAACTGAGGAAATGCCAGTAAGCTGTATAATGACATAAATAGGGTGTTTTCAACTTTGGTGCATATCTCAGGAATTTTTTGGAATTCTGGCACCAAATATTCAACATGGGTTTTTTGGGACCCCTCCTCATGAATTCAGCCACAGTCATGGCGTTATTCAGTCCCGAAAGTTGATTTCGTAGTCATTGTGTGGAATCACCTTTCGGGACTTATTAATGAAATGACAGTGCCACTGTTCATGAGGTGGGCTCTCAAACAGCCTATGTTGCAAATTTGGTGGAAAAAATCAAAAAAATGACTGTTTTACGAGCGTGTGTTGCACAGTTGCTACACATGCTCGTAACTTAGTGAATTTGCAATATTTTCACTACAGATTTTCAACATTGGCATTTTTCTGTACCTCTTTATGAACAGTATAGCAGTCATTTTTCACATCCTGGCCAAAATGTGTTTTCGCACTTCCGGTGCAGAATAGTGTGGTCACTGTGGGAAATCAGTGTTCAGGACACATTAAGAAAATCACAGTGACACTGTTCATGAGCAGAGGTCCTAAAATCCCTATGCTGAAAATTTTGTGATGACAGTCCATAAACTGACTGTGTTACGACCATGCGTTGAGCAGTTTGCACGAACGCTCATAACTTCGCGAATTTATAATATTTTCACTCCAGATTTTCAGCATTACCATTTTTACACACCTTTTTCTGAACAGTATAGCTGTCATTTTACACGACCTGGCCAGAATGTGTTTTCGCACTTCCGGTGCCGAATAGTGCAGTCGCTGTGGGAAATCAGATTTTGGGATAGACTGAGAAAATGACAGTGACACTGTTCACGAGCAGAGGTCCTAAAATGCCTTTGTTGAAAATGTGGTGACGAAAGTCCACAAAATGACTGTGTTACAACTGTGCGTTGCGCAGTTTCCACGCATCCTTGTAACTTTGCAAATTTGTAACATTTTCATGCCAGATTTTCAACATTGGTATTTTTCTGTACCTCCTTATGAACAGTAAAGCTGTCATTTTTCACATCATGGCAAAAATGTGTTTTTGCGCTTCCGGCGCAGAATAGCGCAGTCGCTTTGGGAAATCAGTGTTTGGGACAGATTAAGATCAAGCAAGTGAGAGAGGGGGAGTGACCGAGCTCAACTGAGTTCTGTTGGAACTGCTGCAGATTTCTTTGTGGGCAGAAAACGGTGCCAACACAGGCAGGAGACCAGTACAAAAGAGCAGCCTGCAGCTCCGGAAGAAACAAAATGAGGGAGTGAGAGAGGGGTAGTGAGCGAGCTTAACGGAGCTCTGTTGGGACTGCTGTGGATTTCTTTGTGGGCAGAAAAAGGTGCCAATGCAGGCAGGAGCCCAGTACAAAAGGGCAGCCTACAGCACTGGGAGAAACAGAATGAGTGAGTGAGAGAGGAGGAGTGAGCGAGCTCCACGGAGCTGTGTCGGGATTGCTGCAGATTTCTTTGTGGGCAGAAAAAGGCGCCAATGCAAGCAGAAGCCCACTACAAAAGGGCAGCCTGCAGCTTCGGGAGAAATAGAATGAGCGAGTGAGAGCGGTGGAGTGAGAGAGCTCAATGGAGCTCTGCCGGGACTTTATAGTTGCCCACCCTCCCCCAGTGTCCTTTGGTCCTATATTGCAGCAGGGTCTTTGGAGTGGAGACAAAGCAATGATTGGATACTTTAGGATTGCTGTAATAATACAGATTTAGTTGGTCTGTTTATTTCTCTAACTGAGCTAAGTACTGAGCTATACTGTTATGATTGCTGTAATAATACATATTTATTTCTTCTGTTTATTTCTCTAACTGAGCTGAGTAATACTTGGAGTGCAATAGGATTTCTAACTGGACTAAGTGAAACTATATGACAGCCAAGAACAAAAAGTATGGTAGCTGAGAGGTGAAAAATGGACAAGGAGGCTGTAGGATTGCTACAGTAATGCAGTATCTAACGGATGAGATTTGAGACTGAATTACATCGGTCAACAGGGTCAGTAGGGGGACTAGTGTGGGGGCAGGAATTTGAGTAAATGGGGCCTAACAGTTGTAGTAGGGTACAGAACCTGGGAATAAGAGCCCGTAACATAAGATGGGGGCCAAAGTGGGGCTGGTGCCGCATGTCAATAGGGCGGGCATCTTTGGGAGGGTGGAGGGGTGTACAGGGTGTGGGTCTGCCATGAAGACTGGGCTTGGAGGATGGGGGGGTGTATGGTCTGTGGATGACTGGCTAGTTTGAGGGAGGAACTATGGAGGTTAGGGAGGAGTGTAAGTGGCAGGGCAGATGAGTATGGTCGGCATCTTGAGGGGGGCATAGGGGACGACAAAGGGGGATGGAGGAAGAATAACTAGGGACCGAAACTGACCCCAGTATCAGAGGCACTAGCAGAAAAGACAGCAGAAGGGAGGGGGGTCATAGGTGAGGGCGGGGGGCCTCCTGATCGGGGAGGAAGAGACCACGAGGAATACCAGGGGAAAGAGCAGATGGCTGCAGGTAGGGAGGGACCAGGGGTGCCATGGAGGGGAACAAGTAGGAGGGAGGAACCAATAGGGGAAAGAGATGTAGGAGGGGTATTGACTAGAAATAGATTCGAACCTCTGCTATGGGACAGAGAGGGGGAGCAGGAACATACTGAAGGGGGGAGGACAAGTGGGGCATGAGAGGGATGACAACAGGTAGGGGAAGAGATAGTGAGGACAAAAGGGTAGAAGGGGGTTAATAAGGAAGGAGGAGGTGGTGACTGAAGGAGAGAAGGCTACGGGAAGGGGGAAGGAGGAAGGGGCATCACTATCAGGGTAGAAGGGAATGGGGGCTCTAAATCGATGACAGCGGGGATAGGAGAGGAGTTGGAAATCAGCAGGAGAGGAGGGGAGGTCGACATGGGAAGCCCAGTAGGAAGTAGTCAGGCTGGAAAGCAGTTCAAGGGGGATGGGAGGAGTAAGGCAGAGAAAAGGGGTGAGGCAGAAGTAGGGGGTACAGATAGGTGCAGTTGGTGAGGGTAAGGGACAGGGAAGAACGAATACTGGGGTTGTGGAAGGGGCATTAGAAGGGAAATGGGGTAAGGGTTGGGGGGTACTCATCCTGGAGGATTCTATGCTGAAATGGGTGAGATGGGGTGGAAAGGAGGAAAGGCGCAGCCATATTTGGGTTGAAGCTGTCCCCAGGTTGACTGCAGAAGGGGCAGGGCAGGCAATGCTCAAGCGTGCAATGAGTGGGAGGAAGAAACCTCATTTACTGTTGCATGTGGGTACAAACGACTTGGCGAGGAACACTGTGGAAGTAGGAGTCTGAGTACTTGGGCAGGCAGTGTGAGGGGGTGGGGAAGTTGGTGGCATTCTTGGAGGTACTGCTGGTACCATGTGCAAGCATGGCGAGGAAGGGTAGGCATGATGAGTTCAAGTGGCTGAAGGATTGGTGCCACATAAAACATTATGGGTTAGTGACTAACTTGGGTAGGGTCTGAGGGGAACAGTGACTTGTACGTGGGGAACAGGGTACACTGGAGCCAGAAGGGGAGGGGAGTGTTAAAGTCAGCATTGCTGCCAGGCCACTGGCACTGAGGGTTGAGGCGCTGGATGCCACACCTCACACCCACTGGCAACCCGGGTTCAGATGCAAGCCTGGGCAGCAGGGTTGGCAAGGAGGGATAGGATTGAGCATCCAGAGGACTGCTCTCCTATCCTGGGTGGGATCCAGGGACCCACCGCTCTGTAGTGGCCCCTGGTGACAACCGCTGGTGCTACTACAGCAGTGTAGTAAAGGGTAGCGGAGTGTGGCAGACGTTGGCACGTTGTGCCTAAGCGTCATTGCATGTCTACACTCCGCAAAGGGGAAGAAAGTGGAAAATGGGCTATGGTCAGGCAGCATGAGCTTCTGACCACCCCTGCTCACCCCGAATGGTGCCTCCTTAACCAGATCCTGCTCCAGTGGGTTGACCTGGGAAGCTCCTCACCACGGGGGTAATCCATGGAGGTGAGCAGGTTGGCCTGATGTCGGGGGCAGGGCTAGGGGGATCGGTTGGGATGACCAAGCCGACTGTAGCCCAGTGAGAAAATATGTAAACAAAAAAAAAGGTAGGATTAGAGGGGTATATCTCTACTAAGGTGGATTTAAACAAATGGGGGGGGAGTGGCCAAAAGACTGAGGTTGGTAGAAAGGTCCAGACAGGGGAGCCTGATGAGGTCACCACCCTAGATATAGGTAAAGGCGGAGGCACAGTAACCCTGGAAGGGGGCAGGCAGAGTGGTCTGAGTGTAATACAGAAGGCACCACCACCCGGTAAGAATAAAGAGGAGAAAGGCTGCAGACTACCAGGAGGAGGGACACAGGCCAAAGAGGAGAAGAGTGAGGAGAAGGAGGGGTATGGGTGGAATGTGGTCTGACTAAATGGATAGAGAACTGGTTACAGGGGAGAGTGCAGAGGGTGGTGGTGGTGGGGTAGCTCTCTGTACTCAGAGCAGTGACAAGTGGGGTGTCACAGGGCTCAGTGCTTGGCCCAATGCTATTTGGGCTCTTTATCTCTGATATAACATACGGAGTGGGGAGCAGGGTTAGTCTGTTCGCACATTATACCAAATCAAAAGCAAATAGTTATAGTAGCAGAGCCCCCCCCCACTTACACACATATACACTCCCCGAAAAGCTGCTTAAAAGCCTGCAATTCATTCAAATCAATTCCATTTTCTTACTTACTTGGAGTTCAATGCCAACAAGTATAAAATCATGTACCTAGGGTATAGGAACCCCAATGCTGGGTACAGGATGGGGAGAGGTACTGATACTCACTAGACATGAAAGGATCCTTGAGGTTATTATATCAGAGGACCTCAAGATGGCAGTACAGTGTGACAAGGCTATGGGCAGGGCAAATTGGATTCTGGGGTGCATAAGAAGTGGCATCTCCAGTAGGAGGAAGAGGGATGTTGTACTGCCATTGGATCACTCCCTGTTATACCCCCAGCTGGAGTACTGTGTCCAGTTTTAGAGTCCACACTTCAGAAAGGACATAAGGTGGAGGTTTTCCAGAGGAGTGCAACTAAAATGTTTCAGAATGTTCACAGGAATCCCTACAAGAAAAGCCTGAAGAATCTCAACATGTACATTCTGGAAGAGAGGAGGGTGAGAGGTGACATGATCAAGACCTACAAAGTACCTCACAGGGGTAAAGAGGGTACAGTTGGGGAGCTTCCTTCAAATGAGGATGAGCACCCAAATCAATGGAAATACAATGAAGCTGGGGGGCATTCAGGATAGATGTGAAGAAATATTTATTTACTGAAAGGGTGGTAAACGCCTTGAACAGACTGCCAGGAGAAGTGGTGGAAGCTAAAATGGTAGGGGGCATGAAGCATGCATGGGATAAATATTGGGGTATATTATAACAAGCATCTGTCAATGCCGAATGTTTGCTTGCTGGTATTAGCACTGGGAATGCAGGAGTTAGACAGATGCAGAATAGGAATGGCAGTGAAGTATTGAACTTCACGTGAACCCCACCTCCATCCTGTAGAGATGGACAGGATTTCGTGTAAGTGTTTGGGTCGTCGCCCATGTCGGTCAAGCCATGTCACCTAATCCTATTCTGCAGACATCAACACGTGTTGAGGTGTACCTTAGGGTGTCTGGCTTTCCAATCACCCCATTCCATAAGGACATACAGTGAAATGGGTGCAGCATAGGAAAGTGGGGTGAAGTCTTGGGCCGAAGAGTCTGAGGTACACCTCGATGCCTGTCAGTGGCTGGGGGGTGGGGGTGGGATGGCATGAGCAGTACAGTCGGCAATCCAAAGGCACACCCTGATGCCTGTCAGTCCGTACAGGGTAGGACATTATGGTTAGAAACCCTAATGCCTCGGTCATTTGTTGGTATTTACAGTACAAATTTTCAACATGGCCTTTTTGTGACCCACCTTTGGAAAGCATTTGGGACCTCTTCTCATGAAGAGTGGCAGTGTAATTTTGTCAATGTGTCCGGAAAACTGCCTTCCAACAGCAACAGTGCCATTCTGCGCCACATGTACGAAAACATAGATCAGGCAGGATGTGAAGAATGACAGCTGTACCATCCATAGGGAGGTATGAAGAGATAGCAATGTTGAAAATCTGTAGTGGGAATATTAAAAATGCTCGCATGCTTGTGTAATGTGCCTCGAACACTGATTTCCCACAGCAACCACGGTATTCTGCGCTGGAAGTGCGAGAACACATTCCAGCCAGGATGTGAAAAATGACAGCTGTACTGTTCGTAAAGAGGTGTGGAAAAATGACAATGTTGAAAATATGGAGTGAAAATATTGCTAATGTGCGAAGTAACGAGTGTGCGTGGAAACTGTGCAATGCACGCTTGTAACACATTCATTTTATGGACTTTTGTCACCAAATTTTCAATATAGGCATTTTAGAACCTCTGCTAATGAACAGCATCAGTGTGATTTTCCTACTGTGTCCCAAGCACGGATTTCCCACAGCAAGCTCGCTGTTCTGCACCTCAAGTGCAAAAACACATTCTGGCCGGGATGTGAAAAATGACAGTTGTACTGTTCATAAGGAGGTGCAGGCAAATGGCAGTGTTGACAATCTGGAGTGAAAATATTTCAAATGTGCGAAGTTACGAGCATGTGTGGAAACTGTGCAACACACGCTTGTAACACAGTCATTTTATGGACTTTTCTCACCAAATTTTCAATATAGGCATTTTAGGACCTCTGCTAATGAACAGTGTCACTGTGATTTTTGTAATATGTTCTGAACATGGATTTCCCACAGCGACCGCGCTATACTGTGCTGGAACCACAAAAACACATTTCGGGCAGGTTGAGAAAAATGACGGTTGCACTTGTAACCCCTAGATGGCGCTATCCCAGGGGCTACTACCCCTGCCTGATTTGCCACTAACAGGTTGAGGGGCCTGGATCCAATGGCGGGTGCCTCCACCCAGAGGTCAGGGTTTGCAATAGTTAAACTAACTTGGTCACAGCCCTCTGGGACACTGCAACCCCTTCTTCCCCACTAGTAGCCCACACAATATATCAGAATTACCTTCACAGTATACACTTATCCCCAGGTCTGGTTCGGCACTGGGACCTCCTGTGAAATGAGATACAGTGCAACAATCACAGTACAGTACTTTAACATAGACAAATACCTCCAGGCAGTATAACTTTGCTGGAAACAAGCAGCTCCTGATTTATTTGGGGATATAACAAGACAGGGAAATCAGGTTAATTAGCTTATCACTTTAATAATCTACCTATGGCTCTGTGCACAGGCCTATCCCTATCAGTTACTGTCCTGGGTACCTAAGCCCTAGTGGCTAGTCCAAACCGTGGCAGCTGGTAGGGGCCCTTTCACACAGAGAAAGGAGAATTAAACAGTCAGCAGTACAGTAATTCCATTTGGATTTAATGTGGCAATTCAACAGGACGACCTGAATTAGTACTCACGACCTCCAAATAAGATAGGGTCCTTCAATGTCAGCAGGGCTCACTTGAGGTGCACAAACCTCTTCACATCCATATAAAAGAAAGCACTATACCAGGCAGGCTGCATCTGTATCCCGATCGCAATTACTGCACAATACCGGGAGAACACACAGCAGATTCAGTTCCTGACAGACAGAGTGTAATTTTCAGCAATTCCTCCAGTCTTCTACAGGGTGAGCCTGGTTTCTACTCTTCAGAGATCCTTTGATTCTTTTCACAGGACGGATTCAGTCCTAACAAGCTGCAGACCGGAACTCTGGGCCTTACACACGTTTTTTGACTAAAACTGCACACTGAAAAAGCACAGGGCTCCTTCCTTCTCACTGCCAAAGCTCAACTGAAACTCCAACCGACAAAACCGGGCACTTCCTTTGAGTTCCTCCCAGTTCTTGACTGGATTGGCTGTCACTCACAATAGACTGCTGCTGTTGGTCCAAAAAGGCACTGAAGTCAAACTACATCTCCCAGAGTCACTGCCCATACAATCCTCTTGTGGCTGGCTCAGATTATGAGTCCAAGTTCTGATTAGTCCAAGGCACCATTTTAGAGCTAGCTTACCCACACTGATTGGTCCAGTTCAGCAGTTCAAAACTAGAATGGGAACTAGCAGACACAGTTCTGACTGCAAAGAAAGCAGGTTAGACTAACTGTAATTTCATTATTACTCTAAATAATTTCTGGCAAACAGTTACATCTGTCAGGTTCCCTTTGCACTCCTAGTGACTGCAAAAATGAAGTGACTTGGCAGCAGCTTGAGTGGTACTCAATCAAAGAAACACACAGTCCCCCATACAAACTAATTATGTCTGCAAGCAGACAGCTCTTAAAGAGACAGTACCAGAGGTTCTAAAAACACTCACTGATAAATGGCTTAAATGCCAAACACCATTCAGGCTTGGAGCATTCAAGCAAGCTCCTGGAAGTCTTTTGGGAACCCCCATTTGCAAGGAGGTTACACCCTTCCTGGCCTGGGAAAGCTTGACGTCCTCGTCAAGCAAGTACCCCATGAGTTTCAACTGCAACCATATACATTTGCATTAGGCTCGCATGTAATCATCAGTCAATATATCATTTACCAAGAACACATTTCTGAAACATTGCAGTATCGTCACTCTTTACACAGTATTACATACACATTGTACCATAACTCAAGTTATTACCTCTTGTACATGAAACCTGAAGAGAGGGCCCTTCCTATCAGTTACCTTGGGGCTGGATGGGGCAAGGGCACCATACTTAGAGAGCAACACAAGTAACTTGGAGTTAGCACTGACGCTCAGTTTGGGCAATGAGCTCTGGGGACACACACTCCTTATGGACAACATTGAGAGGCAAATCCACAGGCCTCCCAAGTGAATCATAACTGAGGTGCACCACAGGCTTTACAGCTCGACCAGTCTTTCTAGGGGAACTGTTATAGTCTCTGCACTCTGAGCCTCATTTTCAGCATTGTCCTCACTTGTCAGGGGAGTCTCCATGGGGTAGAGAAGCTAGAACTTGGGGCACTTTCAGCTCCAGGAGTTACAGTTTCTGAGTCCACAACATTTGGCTCGCATGGAGAGCTTTCGGACACTGGCAGTGGACTGTCAGGGCACTCAAAATACTCTTCTTGTTCAGGTGTATCACCAGTCTGCCCCAATCTATCATTTTCCTCCCCTGAAAGCTCAAACAGTTCAACCATGCACAATGATTCCATTTCATCTGATCTGATGCTTTGCACTTCACTTTCTGGGAGCATTGGCTCCAGGGATGAAGCTGGGGCTTACAGTCCAGAAGGCCCAGCTTCATCTCCAGTATTGACTAGGGATTGCCCGAAACAATTGACTCAGTTCATAAGAAGGATAGTATTCAAAGTCACTCTCACTTTCTTCCGATATGGACTGACAGTCATGCTCAACTGGGACTTGTGGAGGAACACTTTAACTTTGCTTCTGTAGGTGCAGACTTTCTTGATCTTTCTTAGCAGCAGCTCTAGTCACTGGTCCAGAGGGGGCATCTTCTAGGGGCTCAGACTCAATTAAGATTTGTCAATGGGCAGTAAATGATTTCTATGCATTGTTTTACATCTTTTGAATTATTCTCAGGCCTTACTTTGTACACCGGCAGATCATCTAGTTTGCCCACTACAATGTGAGGAGATGGTGCCATCTGTCAGCAATCTTGTGCTTGCCATGCAGTCCCAGATTTCTTAGCAATACCCGATCTCCTCCTGGAGTTCCTGTGCTTTCACCTTTTTATCATCCCTTTCTTTGTTGGCCAGATTTCTTTTGGCAGCCATGGTTTGAGCCAGTTAGTACGCATGAGTTAGCTGGGCCTTTAACTTTGCACATACTGTAAATAGTTGTCAGCTTGAACCCCATCAGGAGAGACCCCAAAACACATCTACTGGTAGTCGAGCTCTCTTCCTAACATCAGGCGGTGGGGAGAATCCAGTGGCATCACTTTTGGTGCAGTTATAAGCATGTACCAGGGTGCTAATTTGTTGGCTCCATCTAGGCTTGTCCTTTGGGTGCAGGGTGCCTAGCATATCTAGCAAAGTGCGGTTGAAACGTTCAGGCTGTGGGTCCCCTGGGGTGGTAAGGAGTGGTTCTGGACTTTGCACTCCCCACAGAGAAAGCATCTCTTTGATCAGACGACTCTCAAAGTCTCTCCTTGATCAGAATGGATTCTTTGTGGAGCCCCATAGTGAACAAAAAAGTTTTCTACAAGTACTTTGGCCACAGTGGATGCTTTCTGGTCTTTGGTGGGGAAAGCTTGGGCATATCTCGTGAAATGGTCAGTGACCACCAGCACATTACTGATGTTTCTTTGATCTGACTCCAAACTCAGAAAATCAATACAGACCAGCTCCATGGGTGCACTGGTGGTGATGTTAACAAGGGGGGCAGCCCTCTGGGGCAAAGCTTTCCTCTGTAAGCAGCGACTACAAGTTCGAATGTGTTGCTCCACATCAGCCCCATCTTAGGCCAATAGAATCTGGATCTCACCAAGTCAAGTGTTCTGTCTATACCAAGGTGCCCCATGTGGTTGTGCAAGGACCTCAGTACTGAGTCTCGAAGGCAGTGGGAAGCACTAGTTGTTGTTTGTCTACTTGTCCCCTCTGTCTACTGTTTCTCTGTATAACAGTTTATTGATCAGTTTCAACTTAGGACCTTCTTTGTATAACAGTGCAGTTCTCAAATCAGTGGGCGTAATTTGGACACATCTTTTCCTGCATAGAGGGCTTCTAAAGCTGCTTTGATCATGGGATCCGGGATTGAGCCGCCGAATACTGTCATTGTCCAGCTGAGGCAGTGCACCAATGTCTATTGCAGAAAAGTGGCAATAAGCAGCAGGTATGCAATTCTCAGAGGCTCCCAAGCAATCCACCATGCAGTCCACTGCGTCCGTGGACATTTGTTCCTCCCTGTCAAACTTCCGGCAGAGTGCCGAATGTCAGGTTCTGCCAATCGGACCCAATCATTCTGGGGAACAGGCCTCCGGAGAGAGCATCAGCATCTATGTGGTTCAGACCTGCTCGGTATTCGAAGCATAGTCATATGTAGATAATGCAGAAAGCCACCTATGGCCAGTGGCATCCAACTTAGCTGAGGTCTGCACATAGGTCAAAGGATTATTGTCAGTTTTACTAGTATTTTAGCCCATACAAGTACTCATGGAATTGGTCAACATAGCCCACTTCAAAGCTAGGAACTCTAACTTATGTACAGGATAGTTCTTTTGGATGGGGTCAGGCTTCTACTGGCAAAGGCCACTGGTCTCAGGCCATTCTCGTGCTCTTGGTACAACACGCCCCAACCCTTGCAAGCTAGCATCAGTGTGCAGGACGTAAGGTTTTCTTGGATCGGCATAGGCCAGCACTGGAGCATGGGTAAGTTGATATATGATCTCATGAAAAGCAGTCTCACAATCAGAGTCCAGCGGGCCCCAAATACTTCTTCTGGATGAAAATACACTCTTTCAGTCTTGAGGGGCTGACTTTTGGTATTTTTGTGGGTTGGGGATACCCTTGAGTAAGGTTAAGTAAAGGCGGATCACTCTTGAATAGTCCTTGATGAGCGCCGATAATAACCACAGAATCCCAGGAATCTTTGCAGTTCTTTAGATTTTGGGCTGTGGCCAGGTGGTCAAGGCCTCAACTTTACTTGGGTCGGTCTCTATTCCTCGGTGGATACTATGTGTCCCACATACTTTACTGATGTTTGAAAGAATTGACACTTATCAATGGACAGTTTAAGGCCAAAGTCCTCCAGTCGGTCCAATACCTTAAATAATCTGCTCTCATGTTCCTCCAGTGAGCTGCCAAACACAATAACATCATCTAGGTATACCAGGCACTCTAGTAAGTTCATGTCCCCACTACAGCCCATCAATCGTTGAAAAGTGGCTGGGCACCTGAAATCCCTTGAGGCATCCTCATGAATTCATAGAAGCCAAGCGGACAGATAAAGGCCGTCTTCTCACGGTCCTCTGGGGCCATCGGGATCTGGTAGTACCCACTGCGGAGATCCAGCACAGAGAACCACTTGCTCCCGTTTAGGCAGTCAAAGCATCCTGAATGCGGGGCATTGTGTACTGATCAGGATAGTCCGCCGGTTTAAGGTGCGATAATCCACACACATCCTTACTGTTCCATTCTTTTCCTCACTACCACAATGGGGAAGCATAAGGGCTTCTGGATTCTTGTATTACACCAGCAGCTAACATCTCTTGCAGATGCCGTCTCACATCATCTATGTCAGCAGGTGCCAGGCGCGAGATCTCTCACGAAATGGTCTTTCATCATGCAGCGGATATTGTGCTCAGCCTTGCACGCATCCTACATCCCATTCCTTTAAAGAAAACACCTGGTCTCTCTGGGCAAGCTTCTCACTGATCCTCACTTTCCATTCAGCTGGCAGGGGAGTCGCCAAATCAAACAAGTCAGGCGTTACTCTGTCATTCTTCCTTGAACTCTTGCTGCTGGGTAGCACTGCAGTGTCTGCACAATGCACATTAGCCAGGATGCAACCTCTGTTTACTCGAATGTCTCTTTCAGACACATTATGAACTTGGACCATTACCCTTCTGGCATAAGCATGGGCTCTAGCGGGCAAAATACTAGGCTTGACCAGCAGTCCCTCTGGCAATTTTCCATCGCCTGGTGCATCCAACATTAATATTTTATTCTTAACATCCTTTCTGATATGGACCTCTCCTGTAAGGTACACTGGGCATTTGGCGCCAGGATCAGAGACTCAGGATCCTTCTTCCATACAATTCGACCGGTTCCTCTGGTTCTGTTTTTTCAGCATCTCTGTGCCTCATAGGCCTTCTTAATTAAAGCCGGAACTCTTAAAGCTCTACTAGTCTTTGACCCTGTTTTCATAACACAACTGTCCAGCCTTCCAAACATATGAGCATTTGTTCCAATCAACAAAGGGACACCATCATACAGTCCAGTGGGGGGACACACTAAGGCTAGGGTCTCTACTTGTTCGGCCACTCCAGCCACGGAGGTGGGGAAAGACAGCCAAATTCGGATATACCCGGAATAGGGGTAGGCCTTCTCACTTAACCCCCATACATGCAGTCCTTCTAATGGTTGTAAGGGTACATCTGAAAATGCTTCTGATACCAATCCTGGAACATAATTGTCACTTGGGAGCCACTGTCTAATACAGCTCTTGTAGACACTCCATTCACCTTTACAGTGGTCTCCATGGAGGGACCCACTATTCTGGACCAGTCTGGAGGCGGTAGTGGGGGCCTGGGCAACTGACCTTGCCACAAAAGGACGTGAATTAGCATTTTGGTGCCCTCACTGGGATCATGTCGTGCACCTCTTAACCACTGATTTCTTCTCCGAAGCTCTCCTTGTAGCCTATATGCAACTTTGTCAGTGTCTTTGGGGACTGGCATTCTCTTTCATGTGCCCATCTTTCCCACAATTATAGCAAAACATACTTTCTGGAGTTTGAGCTGGCCGAGGCGCCACACTGGGAGCCAGGGCGGGGTATTACTAACTGGAAACCTGGTGCCATCTCTGTCTGTTGCGTGATAAGCATTTGGAGACATCTCGTCAGTTTCTCCACTTCCATGGTCAAGGAATTGAGTTTGGAGCTGTTATCAGCAGGAGATACATGGGTGGGTACCCCACCCCATAGCAGATGCAGTCGGATATAGGTCAGGGGCCGTACTTGCAGGCGTGGCCTTCATAAAGGGACTGTTTTTGAATTCCCGGATCTCTCTCAACAGTTACCCCATTGTGGCATATCTTTTTCCTTGTCAGAGCACTCATTGACTGTCAACCTCTGCCCCTGAACTTCACTTGATGGGTCACCCTCAGTCACTCGGGTCGTAGCCACAGCTGTTGGTGCAGGTACCTCCCGAGGTCGCCTTTTCTCAACTCCTCGAATTTCTCTCATTAACTCATCATAGGAGGGTGGGGATTCCAGTCGATTTGCCAGGCGTAACTGAAGCAACAGCAGTTCTGAGAAGGGGGCAGACTTAAGGATTCTGTCCAGTCTGGTTCGGTCCAGTTCAGTCACTGGCAAACTACCCTTTCTGAGGCATTCTTGCAACAATTTTTCCAGCCGAGAGACATACACAGACAACAACTCCCCTTGGTACTGTTGTGCATTTCTTACTCTCCACCATAGGTCCTCATCAGAATCTGGGCTCCCATACACATTCTCCAAGGCCTCAAGATAGGCCTGTGCAGTCGCTTCAGGGTTACTGGCCCGTTTAGCACGGATGGTAGCCAGGGCAGGACCTCGGAGGCTCTCACTAACCCTCTTTCGCTTTTCGCCTTCCGAGCATTGCCATTCTAGCACTTGGGGGGCAACATAGTCTATCCAGGTCTCCCAGTCATCCTCCCCTTGGGGGGTGGGAGGGTGCCAGAGAAGATCCTCAACCTTGGTAAGAGTCGTGACTAATGGCAGGTGCAGAAATAGGAGTCTGCATTGGTTCAGCCACCATTACGGGCACTGGAGCAGGAGAGGTGTTGGGAGGAACACCCCAGGTGGCAAGAATAGTTTCTTCAAGTCCTCCACAGTTTTCCCTCTCCCAGCAACCATTCAGCAAATTTCTCCTCAAAGTTTCAGATAGTGGTGGGGCTGATTCCCCCCCGGGTCTTTACTGTCCTTAGTTATCACTCTCCAAGCAGTGAGGGCTCCCTCTGGGGTAATGGTCTGTGGCACTTTGGAGCTATCTATGGGATCCTTAAACTCTACTAGGGCCAGGAAAGTGTGGGTGAGCAGATTAGCATGCCGACCCACCACCACAGGGTTTTGTAAACCTTCCACCTTGGAAAGTACTCCCTGCACAGTGTCCGTATTGATACCCAGGGGGATGTCCAGGATAAGCATAGCATTTTGGGGGTCGATCTCCTCCCCTGTACACCACTCCACCAGCCAGTGCACAGCCACTTCTGTCGGGGTACCCATTTTTTCTTAACAGTGGTTCGTAAATATGGCCACTAGAGGACACACAATCCCAGCGGTGAGCCTCCAAGATGTAACCCCTAGATGGCGCTATCCCAGGGGCTACTACCCCTGCCTGATTTGCCACTAACAGGTTGAGGGGCCTGGATCCAATGGCGGGTGCCTCCACCCAGAGGTCAGGGTTTGCAATAGTTAAACTAACTTGGTCACAGCCCTCTGGGACACTGCAACCCCCCTTTCTTCCCACTAGTGGCCCACACAATATATCAGAATTACCTTCACAGTATACACTTATCCCCAGGTCTGGTTCCGCACTGGGACCTCCTGTGAAATGAGATACAGTGCAACAATCACAGTACAGTACTTTAACATAGACAAATACCTCAGGCAGTATAACTTTGCTGAAACAAGCAGCTCTGATTTATTTAGGGGATATAACAAGGACAGGGAAATCAGGTTAATTAGCTTATCACTTTAATAATCTACCTATGGCTCTGTGCACAGGCCTATCCCTATCAGTTACTGTCCCTGGGTACCCAAGCCCTAGTGGCTAGTCCAAACCGTGGCAGCTGGTAGGGGCCCTTTTACACAGAGAAAGGAGAATTAAACAGTCAGCAGTACAGTAATTCCATTTGATTTAATGTGGCAATTCAACAGGGAGCGACCCTGAATTAGTACTCACGACCTCCAAATAAGATAGGGTCCTTCAATGTCAGCAGGGCTCACTTGAGGTGCACAAACCTCTTCACACATCCATATAAAGAAAGCACTATACCAGGCAGGCTGCATCTGTATCCGATCGCAATTACTGCACAATACCGGGAGAACACACAGCAGATTCAGTTCCTGACAGACAGAGTGTAATTTTCAGCAATTCCTCCAGTCTTCTACAGGGTGAGCCTGGTTTCTACTCTTCAGAGATCCTTTGATTCTTTTCACAGGACAGATTCAGTCCTAACAAGTTGCAGACGGAACTCTGGGCCTTACACATGTTTTTGACTAAAACTGCACACTGAAAAAGCACAGGGCTCCTTCCTTCTTCACTGCCAAAGCTCAACTGAAACTCCAACCGACAAAACCGGGCACTTCCTTTGAGTTCCTCCAGTTCTTGACTGGATTGGCTGTCACTCACAATAGACTGCTGCTGTTGGTCCAAAAAGGCACTGAAGTCCAAACTACATCTCCCAGAGTCACTGCCCATACAATCCTCTTGTGGCTGGCTCAGATTATGAGTCCAAGTTCTGATTAGGTCAAGGCACCATTTTAGAGCTAGCTTACCCACACTGATTGGTCCAGTTCAGCAGTTCAAAACTAGAATGGGAACTAGCAGACACAGTTCTGACTGCAAAAGCAAGGTTAGACTAACTGTAATTTCATTATTACTCTAAATAATTTCTGGCAAACAGTTACATCTGTCAGGTTCCCTTTGCACTCCTAGTGACTGCAAAATGAAGTGAATTGGCAGCAGCTTGAGTGGTACTCAATCAAAGAAACACACAGTCCCCCATACAAACTAATTATGTCTGCAAGCAGACAGCTTTTAAAGAGACAGTACCAGAGGTTCTAAAAACACTCACTGATAAATGGCTTAAATGCCAAACACCATTCAGGCTTGGAGCATTCAAGCAAGCTCCTGGAAGTCTTTTGGGAACCCCCATTTGCAGGGGGGTTACACACTGTTCATAAGGAGATGCATAAAAATACCAATGTTGAAAATCTGGAGTGAAAATATTGCAAATTGGCGAAGTTACGAACGTGTGTAGCAACTTTTTTCCAATTGTTTAACCAGGAGTGGCACACTAAGCTGACAGCTTGTTTACAGGTGCGGCTTGGGAGCATGGGGAAGTTAAGGGACTTGCTCAGGGTCACACAGTATGCAAGTGGGGGGCTGTGGGATTCAAACTCAGCTGGTCTCCAGATTTGCAGCTCAGAGCCTTAAACCACTGCGCTATACTGCCTTACAACTTCGCAATGCACGCTCGTAAAACAGTCATTTTTTTGATTTTGCCCACCAAATTTGCAACATAGACTTTTTGAGAGCCCACCTCATGAACACTGGCACTGTCATTTTGTTAATCGGTCCTGAAAGGTGATTCGACGCTGTGACTGCAAAATCACCTTCCGGGGCCAATGAACGCCATGGCAGTGAAAGAATTAATGAGGAGGGGTCTCAAAAACCCCATGTTGAAAATCTGGTGCCAAAATTCCAAAAAGACCCGAGATATGCATCAAAGTTGAAAAAACCCTATTCATCCCATTATACAGCTTACCGGCATTTCCTCAGTTCGCGGTTGGCTTTGAAGAGTGCAGACATGTTCCCGGTCCACCGAAGATCATTGCGTCGGACTCGGAGGTAAGTATGAATTGAGGGGTGTAGGGAGGCAAGGTGCACAGTGGGTGGATTTGGGTGTGGGAGGGCCAGGGAGACCGTCGAGGACCGTTTCCTTCTTTACAGGAAAAAAAACACATCAGCAGGGACGGTTTTATTTACAGACATTTAACTGGACATTTGGCATGCTGGGGTGGGCTTCCAGTGTGTCAACCTACTGTTTTGTTGGGAGTGACTTTAGCCAATGGGGGATTGGATACCCCGTCGGCATATAGGGGCCTTAATGGCCGGGGGATTAGGCACTTATAGCAACATAGGTTTTGTGTGGGGGAGAAATTATGCCGACAGGAGTGGCTCCCTGTTGGCACATCCACAAAGTCGGGAGGGACTGAAGCTGGCGAGGATTGGGGCCCTCGTCAGCAAACAAAGACTGTTTGGGAGGCACATGCTGCCGAGGGGGATTGGGCACCCCCTCGGCACGAGGACTGCATAATACTGTTTGTGAATGTGGCAGCAAGCCGCCCGCCATGTTCACAAACAGTATTAGGCTACCTAACATTCCGCCCTGCAATGACGGGTCGCTCCATCATTGCAGCACAATGACTGACGCTGCAATTACGAGGCAGCCCCTGATTGCTGTGACGAAAATGTTTGTACTTGGTGCACTTTTGGAGATCACTGTCATCAGCAAACTGTGCCTCAATTGGTCCACCACTGCCAAGCCCCCAAATGCAGTGCCTCCCTTGGCTGTAACAGTGCCACTCCTCCACAACCCACTTCTCTCCTAAGCTGTCACATAATGTTTCTTCCACATGCGCGCAAGCAAACATAAAAAGGGGAAGCAGGGGGTCAATGGAGATCAATAGGGCTATGGAAGTGGAGTAGGTTCAAGTTCATTGCAGGAAAAATCCATTAAGCAAGCTCATTCACAAGGAAGTCCTGATGGACACAGGCAGAATAAGACATGCAGTAACATATACAAGCAGGAGTTACAAGTAGGTAGAGAATACTTGTGTAGACTGGGTGGGCTGAGCGGTCCTTTTCTGCTGAAAAATTCAATGTTTCTATGACACCACGTGTTAATTCAGGTGCAGTGTTTATTTAAAGTTGGGCCTACCATACATCCAGATGTAAAGTACAGTAAATTACTGAATTAGAAGCAGTCCACTTACAGTACAATAAACAGAACCCCAGTACTTTGAGAAGCCTTTACTCTTCATAAGGCTGCTTAAAGAGCTGCAGTTCTATTTGCAGTGTCCACATCAGTATGCTGATCTTAAAATTGATGCTGCATCTGAATGACTACTTGATTCTTGCTCACTCCATTTCTTCCCCACTTTGTAACCTGCTTGTCCTGAATTAGTTTTGGCCTGGCAGCGCCTCATCTGTGTTGGAAGATGATCAATAAGCGGCACTGAAAGACGTCAGACTTCACAGACTGTGAAGGTAGCTGCTCACGGACAGACAAGGCAATTCTACTGGGGGGTAAGTGGAAGTAAGCTGTTGATTAACTAGAATCTGCAGCTTATCCATCAGGTAGGGAAATGGGCAGAATAGGTGGGCCAAGTGGTCCTTATCTGCCGTCAAATTCTGTTTCTATGTTTCTCACCCACCATCTTGGCAAGAAGAAGGCTGCAGCTGTGGCCACTGATAACTGTTGGGGTATGGGGATGGGGTGACCAAAGGGGACAGACATGAGATGAAATCATAATAAAAATTGTGAGACCTTCACCAGCTTTCCAAAATGCTTACCAGTAAAAGAACACTCTATGAAGTTTTTCAAATGGCAACACAATCTGTTGAGCCCTCTGTCTGCCATCGGACACCAGGCATCAACCAGCATAAAATTGCCTAAAGAAGGCAGTGTGGTCATGTGGTTACTGAAATACTGGAGATTACAGATTTATAAGAACAAAAGAATACCACACAGAAGCTGGCACATATGCCTATAGCAGCTGTCTCCTGCTTCTCAGTAGTTATATTTATACCATTGAGGTACTTGAATGTTTCTATCATATCCCCTCTTTCCCTCCTCTCTTCCACGGAGTATATATTGAGGTCCCTTAATTTCTCCTCATAAGTCTTGTGTTGCAAGCTCTGTACCATCTCATTCGCACTTCTCTGGACCATCTCTAGCCTGTTAATATCCTTACGAAGGTGTGACCTCCAGAACTGCACACAGTACTCCATGTGAAACCTGACCATGGTTTTATATAATGGCATCACTACCTCCCTCCTTATGCTGGTGATACCCCTGCCTATGCACCCCAGCATGTCACTGGTCCTCCCAGCTGCCTTACCACTTTGACATTTTCAGGTCATCTGAAATAAGAACCCCCAGGTCCCTTTCCTTCTTTGAGACTGTCAGCAACTCCCTCCCCATCCATCCTGTACCTTTCCCCAGGGTTTCTGTGTCCCAAGTGCATAATTTAGCACTTTTTTGAATTAAACTTCAGTTGCTAGTCCTCAGACCATTTCTCAAGCTTCCCCAGGTCCCTCCTCATTTTCTCCACCCCGTCTGGGGTATCCACTGTGTTACACATCTTGGTGTCATCTGCAAACAGGCAGACCTTTCCCTTCAGCCTTTCTGCAATGTCACTAATGAAGACATTGAACAAGACTGCCCCCAGGACCACTCCCTGCAGCACCCCACTGGTCACCCCCTCTCCCCAGACTGAGCCCCATTTACCACCACTCTCTGCCTCCTGTCTGTTAGCCAGTTTCTAACCCAGTTTACCACCCTTTCCCCCATGCTGAGCCTACTCGGCTCATTTATCAGCCTCCTATGTGGGACGGTGTCAAAGGCTTTGCTTACATCAAGGTAAGCGTTGTCCACTGCCCCACCCTGATTAGCTTCCTTTGTCACCCAGTCAAAGAGATCAACCAGATTTGTCTGACATGACCTCCCCACTGTGAATCCATGTTGCTTATGGTCCTGGGCTCCGATGGCTTCCAGATGCCCTACTATCCTTTCTTTAACCAATGTCTCCATGATCTTCCCCACTACTAAAGTAAGGCTGACCAGCCTACAGTTCCCCACCTCCTCCCTACTGCTGGATTTGTATAGAGGGACCACATGTGCCCTCCTCCAATTCTCTGGTACCACCCATGTGTTGAATGACTCAGTGAACATGGCTGCCAGAGGTACAGCTAATTCCCTTCACAGTTCTTTTAATATCCTTGGGTGTATGCCATCTGGTCCCATCGCTTTGTCCACCTTCAATTTACTCACCTTCTGCAGCATTCTTCTGCCTGTGAATGGACTATTGTCTACCTCTTCATGCCTTTGCAGCTGCTGTACTGCTGTGGCCCTTGCCCCTCCCCCTCTTCTGTGAATACTGAACAGAAAGACACAGTGGATGTCTTTGGGGGGGGGGCACATTACAGTTCTTAGGCATGGTACTTTCACTTCCAAATACCTAAACAGCATACATAAGCAATCCACATTTGGCATTGACAAATGCTTGTTTAATAAGAAACACCCCAATCTACCAATATAAACATACAGAATGCTGATGCTCTGACAGATATACCAGTTAATAAGGGAACACTGTTACCCCCACCACCCTTACCCTTCCAATGCACATAAGTGGAACCACCCCCAACTGCAAGGCAAGTGGTGGAACTGAGTAGAGACCAGGGATGGCAGGGCTCTCAGGATGAATAGCACCTGGGTCTAAGGATGTATTGAGATTTTGATCTGGCACAGTGTCTCCATCTATGGAGTTGCTTTTGACCACTATTCTGCTGTCAGGGTGCTTCCCCACAGGAAATTGTAGTGTTCTCACCTATAGTGATGAGCGACCTGATATCATTTATCACTATACCCAACTAACCAAAGGCAATAACACACAGAAGCAGGCACTATCACATAGAAACAGAAGGATTTTTATTTATTTATTTACTAAAGAATCGGAAATACAAACCTTTGAGCTAAGAGTTCATTTACAGAGGAGCCTCGTCAGTCAAAGGAGAGCAATTATGAGTTGGGACTAGCAATAGCAGCTAACAAGCATTGTTATAAACTTATTAGTAGCTTATTAACAAACTAATATAATACAAGAAATTGAGTAGTAAAGGCAGAGGATAGAAAACCACTGACAGAAGAAGCCTTTATGCTTTATCTAGTCTGCCTGAAGAGGTGATACATAGGCCGTAAGGGAACATGACTGACATCCCCTTCCACTACCCCTGTGAGGAAGTAAATTAGCACACGTGATTTGCGTATGCTTTACTAATGCTCATACGCTAACATGTATATATAAACCCTTGCTTGGCAGGCAGTCCGTATTTTCTGCAGTTGTTTCAAGTGTGTGTTTCATACAGTAAACTTACAAGTTCACTACACATTGGTGCCTACATGATTATTACACCCCCCAAGCCCTTGATGATTTGATCCCACTTCTTCTTATAGTTCTCCACCAGCTTTTCACTAACTAGTGCTACAAGCAGCTCATTCTATCCCCACCACCCTCTCCATGAAGTAGTACCTCCTTGCGAATCTCCTAAACCTTTCCCTTCCCCCTAACCAGTTTCTTACTATTCCCTCTAGTAGTTGTGTGGCTCCAGGTAGTAAACAACTCTTGGGATCCCAATCGTTAATACCCTGCATCTATTTAAACATTTTAATCATGTTCCCCTTCTCCCTTCTGGCCTCCAGTGAGTACATGTTGAGGCTCTCTGATCTTTGTATGTCCTCTCTTGTTGCCCCGGACCATCATGGGCACCCTATTCTGTACAAACTCCATCTTGTTGAGGTCCATTTTCAGGCGAGAGTTACAAAACTGTAAACGGTACTCCAGGTAAGGTATCACTGGCATCCTGTACAGGGGCAATATGACCTTTCTTCTACTGCTGAACCTCCTACCAATGCATTCAAGCATTTTGTTTGCCTTCTCTGTTGCCATATCACATTGTGTTGACATTTTAAGGTTGAGATCACTACCCCCAGATCCCATTCTTTCTCAGTTACAGCAACCATCAACTACCAAACCTGTATTTTGCCCTTAGAGTTTTGTTCCCCACATTCCTGACCTTGCACCTTTTGCACCGAGGCTCAGCTGCCAGATCTTTGACCACCTCTTGAGCCTCCCCAGATCTTCCCTCAACTCACAAACTCCCTTCTCAGAGTCAGCTCTGTCACAGTGCTTGGTGTCGTCTGCAAATAGGTAGATTTTCCCTCTGATGCCTTCACTTATGTCACTAATGAAGATGTTAAGAAGTATTGGCCCTTGCCGCCTCAATGGCCCAGCGGCAGCTTGTTGTGCTGCTGTGCACATGCCCAGGGTATGAGAGTGAACCTGAGTTGTCACATCAGGAGGCAGGCTGGGCTGAGGTAGCTGCCACATACCAGTGTGCTTCAGCTGGAAAGGGTCAACCATGAGCTCCAGTGCAACAGTGAACCCAGCAGCTGGGCTGGGTTGCCTGCTCCTGCTGCAAGGAACACGCTTCATGTGTGCAAGGCCAGCATAAACTACACTCACATCAGAGAGGTGGGAGGGACCACAAAAATGGGAAAAACTCATAGCCATCTAAATGATGGCCTGGACTGATGAGTCCTCCGCATTCTAGTGTCTGCAATCTAGTCCACATGATGCACTGGCTCGGGGGGGGCAGCTTTCCCTCTGGAGCCTCTGCCACAGTGGAAAGAGTCATGGGGTAACCAACAGGTTGCCAGGACTGGGGAAGATTGGAGATACTGGCCTAAATGGTTTACCCATGCCTCAACAGTCTTCATGGAGACAGCCGCAGTACTGACTGTCAGCATTGCAGTGTCAGTGATGCCTCTGTGTATCCATTGGGGGGTCTGCCCCCACCCTCCCCAGTCTCTAGGAGTCTAACTCGGGTTGGAGTTGGACCGGGGGGTGGGGCAAACACCCAGCGAGGCAGTCCCGATCACCATACAGACCACCACAGCGACTGGCAGATTTTGCCCGATTCCTGTCACTGTGGTGGTCTTCGCGATCAGGGAGTTGCTGCAGCAACGGTATATAGGATTAAACAGGATACATTCCTCTGACCAGGGTATATCCCTGCATGATGGATGTGGCTGGGGGAGGAAATCCTTATAGGAAAAAAGGTACTGGCCCTAACATCAACTCCTCTGGGAACCAACTGGTGATTGCCTTCATGCCAGAGAATTCCCCTTCTGTCACCACCCTCTGTATCTTCCCTGCAGTCACTTCTTTACCTACCTTGTCAGTTTGTCCCAAACTCCCAGATCCCCCAATTTTTGACTTGCCGCCTGTGCAGTAGTGTTGAACACCTTGCTAAAATCACGATCCAGTATTTACTGGCTGATTGACTACTTGATTGATTGATTGATTTTAAAAGTTTTATCAAGAAAGACATAGTGAGGGGATAATAGCTCATTTTCAGATGTCTCCTAAGGGGAGGGATATGAATAGAAATAGTAACAGCATTACAAATATAATAGTCATATACAAGCAGTACAGTACATCAAATGGACTGGATAATCATCATAACCATTGCAAGTCACAGCAATACAACATGGTACATACTGAAAACAAAATAGAGTTTGGATAGGCAAGAGAAAATTATCCTTACCGACACAGTGCGGGCAATATGGCCAGGGCAATGTGAGTAGAGGTGAAGGAGATCAAAAAGGTAGGGGTCATGGACAGTTGCTGGTGGGAGTAGAAAAATAGCAGAGACTTAAGGGAGAAGACGAAGAGTGGATTGACACGGGAAGGGTGGACCAGAGTTTAGGAAAATGATATGAGAAGGCAGCTTAGCTGGCAGTAAATTTCCTAGATGGAAAGGAAAGGGGATGGGGAACATTGCTGCAGAGAGGGTGGGAGGAAGGAGGAGGGGATAGGAGGGAAGTAAGGTAGGAGAGATAGAAACCAAACCAGAATTTGATTTTTTTTCTAAGATTTGTTTTTCTTGTGTGAAAATTTTTGGTGCTCGTGAAAGGTGATGAATAGATAGCACTGGGACCTTAAGTCCTCTGCTCATCCACTTGACAGGTACAGCAAGGAAGATCACAGTGCAAGCTTCACCAAACTGCCCCATCAACGTGCCTCAGCTCTGCCGTGAAGGGGCCACAACATAGGTGAGAGTGTAGTTCATACTCCATGCCCATTCAGTCCTTGGTCTCTCATGAGAGACTGCTAACAAGGGTGCCAACTTGTGCCAGTTCTGCTGCTTGTTTTGTGATTTGGACACCTGCCCACACTGAGAACTGAACTGAGACCACCGCAGCTCATTTCACATTGGTTACTGAGCAGCCCTCAAGGAATAATGGCTTTCGACCACTATTGACCTGTGCTAGATTTGAACCAGTGACCTAGATGTGAAAGGTTCCGCTAAGCCATCCAGTTCACCAAACCAGAATTAAGATAAAAAGGAGACAGAGTGGGAAAGGCACCTAGCATCAGGACAGGGGAAGGAGAGGCAGAGTAAAGTGAGCAGTGATGGGTACAAGGGGGACAGGCTAAATTACAAAAAGAGTGAAAGAGGGGTTCCAGTCTGGCAAGGGCGGATTTGGGAGCTCCACTGTAAACTATGTCACTACAGTCAAAAATAGGGAGAATCATCTTTAAAATAATCTCAATATGTTGACTACCTATTCTCTATCAGTCACCATCATTAACCAATCAAAACATCTGTGACATTTGACAGCACCTTCCTGTGACCAAACCATGCTATCATATTTCAGTCCATTAGCTGCTTGGAACTTACCAGTCTCCTAGTATGGTTTCCATTAGCTTACCAAAGACTGACATCAAACTTTCTGGCCTGTCGTTCCCTAAGCATCCTTCTCTCCCCTTTTGTGCAGGGACACCACATCTGCTGTTCTGTGCTGTTAGATAGTTACTCCCTATCTGCGATAGGCCTATAAAGGCAAATTACAAATTAAAATACCTAGGGTAGGCTGACAAAGGAAATAAAGAGGCTGCAACTATACCCTATCTGGGGTAGGCCCACAAAGAGTGTGGTAGAAGGTACTTGTTAGATATGGAAGGGGAGAAGTTACCATATACTAAGACCACTCCATTTTCTCCTCTCTCCTCAGGCTGTGCAGATGGGCTGATGGTTATGGGAGATGTTGCTGAAGGCACCCCCCCACAAACACACCACGCCACACCACACCACACCACACCACACCACACAAGGACTGTAGCATCAGAGTTGAAGACCTGCAGAACAGCAGGCTGTGCAGACAGGGCCAGTGGTCATGGGAGCTGTTGTTGAAGACTCCCCCCACCCCCAACACACCACACCACACAAGGATTCTAGCATTGGAGCTGCCAACCTGCAAAACAGCAGGCTGTGCAGACGGGGCCGATGGTCATGGAAGCTGTTGCTGAAGGCTCCCCCGCACCACCACCACCACACCACACAAGGATTCTAGCACTGGAGCTGCCAAACTGCTGAACAGCAGGCTGTGCAGATGGGGCAAGTGGTCACGGGAACTGTTGCTGAAGAGTTCCCCAACCCCCAGCACACCACACCACACAAGAATTCTAGCGCTGGAGCTGCCAACCTGCAGAACAGCAGACTGTGCAGACGGGGCCAGTGGTCACGGGAGCTGTTGCTGAAGGGTTCCCCACCACCATCACACCACACAAGAATTCTGGTGTTGGAGCTGCCGACCTGCAGAACAGCAGGTATTAAAAACTGGTTGCAGTCCACTTTCTGTACGCAGAACTATGGAGCACATCCCGCCCACCTTTACCTCCCCCCACCCCACTTATTTTGTTGTTTCATTAACTCCACCCCACCCAAATTCCTCCACATCTGGAACCAACATGCCCTCCAGTTAGGTACTCCAGAGTTCATGGTAATCTCCTCCCCTGGGTCACACTTGAATTACTGGCCTGCCAACATGCTCGTGACCAGGCCAGGAAGGTTCATAAAGTCTCCAAGTCGCCTAGTGATTTCCAAATATACCATACACTTCAAAATTCATGTACCAAGGCCATCAGCTGCCAAGGCTGAATATTTCCAATCTACCTTCCAAACAAACATATGTAACAGCCCATTGACTCACCTATGCTGCACCGGGGCCCTCTGAGTAATTCAGCACACACCTCCGAAGGGTCGGCCTGGGTTCCGGAGTGCTAGTATATGTGGTGCGGTGCCTCCACCTGGGGTAGTCGCAGGGAACTCCTGTAGATAAAGAACAGGCTACCACACCCCAGGAAATAAGTAAGCTGCCCCAGTAATACTTTTCCACACACAGTAACAGTTTCCCACACAGTAGCCTCCCACACCCCCAGCAACACTCTTTCAATAACACAGTGACAGTGGATAAAATGCAAACAGTAACCTTATTTATTGGGGCCAGGGGAACACCGGAGGAGAATGTCAACCACCATTTACTTTAGTTAGTCAATAACTTTCCCCGTATTAACCCCTCTTCCCACCCCTGGGTGCACCCAGATTCTCCCTGTATGGTGGGTACTTCACTGCTTGGTGATACAGGCCTGGGGTCTTTCGTTGAGGACCAGATAAACATGGAACACACTTCAAACTTGTAATCCTAGGCTTGCCAAACTGGTATGTCACTAAAAATCCAGTGCAGAGATTGCCTCAGAATCCTAACTGGCTAGCTAACTAATAGACTCCCCAGAGCCACAGCTCAGGGGACTCACAGTTCTTGCAGTTCACACAGGGGGTTCACAGCCAGATGAGTTGCTCGGTACTATGGAGGCTCTCCGTTGGTGGTGCACCACCACTGGGAAACCAGAACTGGACAAACTCAAGGGGTGATGATCTTTGCCTGCCTGGCCATGCCAACTTCGCCTCCTGGCCTTTTATAGGCAGACATCACTCTGGCAGGCTTGTTCTGTCCTTCAGCACGGGGGCGTTGTTGTCTTAAGTGCCAGAACCTTCTCTAAATGAGCCAAGTTTGTGGAAACAGAGCCTACAGAGCAAGGAGCTGACAGTGCTCCCAGTTTGGACATTCCCATCAGTGCAGAAGCACCACTCATGAATGATGAAAGCTCCAAAGTTAGTGCTGAAAATACAGAGACTGTGGCTGTTCCCCCCAGAAAGACTGCCGAGCTGTTAAGCCAGTATTGCACTTCAGTTATTATTCTCCTGGGAGGCAAGTGGATTTGCCTCTCAATGTGGTTCACAAAGATATTTATACTTCTCAGAGCTCACTACCCAAACTGAGCTTAATGGCCAATTCCAGGTTAGTTGTTCTTCCTTCAGAACATGGTGTCCCTGTCCCATCAAGCCCCAAGTTAGCTGATAGGGAAGGGCCCCCTTCCAGACTGTTTACTGTACAAGAAGTTTTTAAGCGAAGTCATAGGTAACGGTTCATAGTATGTAAATCATAACAGAATCAGCATAGAGTGTATGAAACATGCATAAGTATTGTCAATGAAGATATGGCATATTGAAGCATCATATAGTATTTCCATAGTATGCTAATGTCATGTATGTCTTGTATGTAGTGCATTTTCAATATTGTGATGGTATAAGACTTGACGTGGTCGCCAAGTTTTTTCCAGGCAGGGAAGGTTGCAACCCCCCTACAAATGGGGGTTCCCGAAAAGTCTTCCTTGAGCTTGCCTAAATGCTCACTGCCAGGCTAGTGTCCTGCATTTTAGCAGTTTAAATGTTATTGCCAGAGAGTGACTGTATAGCCTCCGTGTACTGTCTCTTTAAGAGCTGCCTAGATTGCAGTTATAATTAATCTGGGAGGGGGCTGAGTGTCTCCATGCTCGAGTCCCGCCTGGCTGCCAGATAATGGCTCAGTTTCTGCCATCGCTATTAGCACAGAGTGAGCTCTGTCCGAAGATGTGCTTGTTTGGCGGTTATCTATTAAAATGGTAAAGATATTGTAATTTGTCTAACCTGCCTTCTCTACAGCATGGACAGTTCTGTTTATTTCCACCATCTTGGTCCTGGACTGCCGAAATGGGCCAATCAGTACCTCTGGGGACTTTAAAATGGAGCCTGTCCCCAGGGGTCTTGTAGGAGCAAAATTCTGTATGAATTGTAGTTTGGGTTTTTTTGCACCTAAATGAACCTGGAGGGGGAGCCTTTGTTGTGACTGACAGAGAAATCAGCCAACTGAACCTTTTGGATCCTGGGGAAAAGTCCCAGGCTGTTTGCAGCTACTTTCAGTTTGAGTTGGGGAGTGAAAGAAGTAACAACTCGAGATAGTCGAGCAGTAATCCTGCATAGATTCATGTGGGAGAACTGTTAAAGGGCTGAGTTTTGGCCTACCTGTCTGCCTGCTCTCCCTGAGAGGGAATCTGAAGTTTATTCGGACTGAATCCGAATTTTGAGGATGATTTAAGCCACAGAACTGTGACCAGGCTTTAACCTGAAGAAGACCAAAGATTTGTTGAATGCAATCGGCCTGTCAGGATTTCCAGCCACCTTTGAACTCCTGGTTTGTGCAGAGACTCTGCAATTGTGACCAGATAGCAATCTGCTTGGTACAGTAGAATTTCTTACATGTAAATGTGCTGTTAGTGGGTTGTGATTTGGTTCCCCACTGTGTGCTGAACTGTGTTCTGCTTGCTGGAGGCTGTTTCCAGCTCCAACGGACTAAATCCATTTGCATCTCCATTTCGCCTGTGCCTTGCCACACTGGCCCAGCCAGACTACGTGCTACATGGAGAAAGCCATCGACGAGAGACCTGCCTGGGGATCAGCCCCCTGCTCAACACCTTGAACATGAACAACACCTTGGTGATTCGTGTGGGCCCTGCTTCTCCTGACACTCCAGCTCAACAACCTGCAGTCTCGATTTCGTCCTGCCTGTGTCCCATATCGGGTATTGTGGGTAAACATCAGGGTACCTCCCTGCAACAACAGCTAAATCTAAAGTGTTGTCATCTGATTACTTTGTTGTCTTTTCCTTCAGGAACTGAGCCCTCCGGCTCCAGATTACAAATAGTGTGTGTTGTGCATGTTGCTTTCCTCCATCATCGGGCCCCAACCAACTGCGACACTGGCCTACCCTGGGCAATGGTCCTGGCTAGCCCACTTTTTTCCAACCTGGAAACCCAGAGGATGTGATTGTGTATGGACTCTGAAGTGCATGCATGACTGTCTGATTGATTTAGCCTTTAAGCCAATCAACCTGATTACGCCCCTCCCTTGTTCAAGTCCCCTGAATAAATCAGATCTAACTCTTTTTGCATTTAACCTGACTGTGGTTCCAGTTTGTGCCAAGAGTACTGTACTGCTGCTATTTGCTGTGCATAACCTTGTTTTACAGGGTGTCCCTAGGGTTGAGCTAGAGGAACCAGCCCTGGTGGTAAGTGCAAACAGTGTGGGTAATTGTATGGTGAATAAGGGTCATTGTGAAAGTGATTATTGCATATTGTTCAGGCCACTAGAAGGGAAAGAGGGGGGGTTACAGTGTCCCGGAGGGCTGTGCCCAGGTTAGCTTGACCACTAACAACCCTGACCTCTGGGTGGAGGCACCCGTTTCAGTACTCGGGCCCCTTAACCTGCTACTAGCCAAGCAGGCAGGGGTAGTAGCCCTTGGGATAGCGCCACCTTGGGGTTACATAGGCCTATACCATGTCATCAAATTTGAGTGCATCATCCTAAGTAAGGTGAAAGAATGGGAGGTGGAGCACAGTACCTTTAAGCATACCCTGCTCTTACTATGAAAGAAGGCATCCCCAAGGTGTGCTTCTATCTTGTAGTGGCTCCAGATGGCTCCATGGTTCTGAAACTGGGTCCCGATTTCTGCAGGTAATGGACTCCTACCATTGACTGCTTGCAAGCTGAGGCCTGCATCTTCACTGTATAGCTCCAGGGGAGAGAGAAGCTCCATGAGCTGATGAGTTGCCCTGTTGGTCCCCAAGTTAGTGCCTTTTCTGACTGGTGCTTGGCAACTGGCTGTTGCTGGGCAGAAGCAGATCAAGTGACACCAGCCCTAAGATGAGAGGGAAGTAAAACTTAGACAATAGACATTGGATTAAGTTAACCAGCTTCTGCTCCTAGGAAGGGTTTGCATCTGCTGCTTTGTATTTCCACATGCCTGTTCCAGGGGGCTTCTCACTGATGGTGGTCAAAGGGTGCAAGATGTCCTAAGTTCCCAGTAGCTCCAACTGAAGGAAAGGGTGCCAGCTGAGACAGGTAGTCCAAAGGCAGATGATATAAACTGGTGAGGCGTTCCTGCAACAACAATGGAACTTTTTCTTTCTGCTACACCACACTGAACTCAGAACACTTGCCTCATTGGTTAATGGGACAGTGGTAGCTATGCCAGAAACCAAGACCAGGTACACTTAATTATTTCCTTAGACAGACTTTTAGGGCTTCTTTTCCCAAATTCTGTTTTAATAAACCAAAAAAAAAAAAAAACAGCAGAACAATACTTCTGTCCCCAGGAATCTCTCATTTAATTTTTACACTATACGCAGTCATCTCAGCCAAGAGTGACACACTGGAGAAAAAAACTATGCAAATATTTAGAATTTGGAATGTAGGTTCAAACTCTGCATCCACACTCCACTCGGACCATTGCTCAGATCTGTTTCTCCACCAGAAGGAAGTAGTCACCCTGTAGTGAACTCCAGTAATGACTGGTTCTCCAGTCAGTTTTTTTATTTTGCACTTTATCTACAAAAAAGTATTTCAGTTAGTTTTCTTGATTACTGTGCGTTAGTTAGGATTTTCTGTAAATTACAGTTTCTCTGGTTCCCGTTTTGATTCCCTTGAACTGGAGTGTACATCTCATGGCTACCATTGTTATTTTTTTCACTATTTGGCTACTAAACCACATAGTTTTGCTAACTATTAGTGATTTACAATTTTTAGCTATCCAATTCACAGAGAACAGAGCACTTTCACTTTTCATTTCTGTCTGTGCCCTTTCACCTTAAATTAATCGATTCCAGTTACAGGAGCCTCAATTTGACCTTTGGAGCTGAGCTGTTTCTTCAGCACACAAGCTGTTTCTTACAACTGGGTTACTGTACTGCATCTTCTTATTTTTTTTGGGGGGGTCTTTTAGATTTTCAAGGTTTTCATTAACTGGTATGTCAGAGAGACCTTGTGGACCATTAAAACATTGTACTAATTGTTTTCAGCTCTTGCCAAGGGCAGACTGTCACAAGCTCTGTTTAAAATGTTTAGGTCCACAACATGACTTTATAAATTGTTAAGTTCTGGCATATTTTTTGCCCTAAAACCTAATTTAAAAGGGGAAACATTTTAAAAAAGAAGCATGCCTTCTCAGTTTGTGTGTCAACTAAAAATAATAAAAAAAGACTCTGATGATAGTCCCAACAATTGTGGGAAGCATGCACCTGAAGGGTCCATCTCCCCATGTACAGCAGCAAATAATGTAAAAGGTGACAAGAAAGATAAGGCTGCACAGCCATCACAAAGGCTTGGTAAAGATGGTTCTGATGTCAGGGTGTTCGAATGCAGTGATGCAAAAATGAAAACAAAACAGCCTTAGAGCAGGCACTGGAAACTGTGTCTAACAAAAAGAAATTAAAAAGCAAAAATAATATCACTACCAGTTGCTGGCTTTCTGGCACCGGACAATGGGGATCACCTGGCACTCTGGTGACCAGCGTTCACGCCTGAGCCTGGAACGACAAGAGTGGATGCTGTCAGAAAGGGCTTAGAGCATCCAGCAGGACACTCTCCTCCCTGGGGGTGGGGGTGGAAGCAAGCCTGCACCATTCTCGAACATCTCCTGGTGGCCCAATGGGGTGACGCACATTGTGATGTGGGTAACCACGTGCCGCTGTGCGTCCTGCCATGGATGCCGCAGGCATGCAGCACTGTGAGTGGAGGGTGGGTGGGCAGGAAACAACCTAGAAAATGGGCCACCTAGCCAGTTGGATGATGGCTGCCAGTCCCCCATGTGTTACAAAGCCCGGAGGTGTCCGTGTTGTTCCCCCACTGAGCCCAGTGTAGATGGAAGTGCCCGCTGGGCCAATTTCCTCTCCAGGTGGCACCACAGGAGTGCCCCTCCCATATAGGGAAAGGTTGGGTCAACTGGGCTTTGGCACAGATGGGGGCAGTGAGATGGTGAGGGTCTGGTGGTGGGGGCACTTGGCAGCCTGAAGGAGTGGCTGACCAAGAGGGCTGGGGCCAAAAAAAATCTGTGTCATCGATGTCACAAGTGGAAATCCAACTGCAGTGCCAGTGGGCTGGCAGGACACCGGTACTTTATATAAATGGCTATTTTTCAAAATCTAAAGCTGTGACGAGTGGTGTCCCTCAAGGGTTCATGACCATGCTGAGACCGGTACTGTTTCAGGTGTTTATATCAGATACATGCAAGAAAGTGGCTAACTAGTCATGCAAGTATGTTGATGACACTAAACTCGCAGGAGTTGTACAAACTGAAGAAGATAGGGCCTCCATACAAGCTGACCTCAATCTAATTCTGTCCTGTGCTAGAGAAAGGGGAATGCAATTTAACAAAGAAAAGTCATGTGATACATCTTGGTAACCAGAATAAAAAGTATAAATATTTTCTTGATGGCACAGTTCTCAGGGAATCAGAATAGGAGAGAGACTTTGAAGTGATAATCAATAGTAAGCTAAATTCTAAATCCCACAGTGACATGCAGGTGGCAAAGGCCAAAAGACTCCTATGAACCATCAAAAGAAACTCTAGGAGCAGAAACCAAGAGGTTATCATGCCACTATATAGAACATATGTTAGGCCCCTTCTAGATTATGGGAGCCTGGTGTGGGGACCAATTAATAAAGGAGCTATTGTAAAGATTGAAAGGGTCCAGAGACAGGCCACAAAGATGATTTACAACATTAGCCATATGACCTACAATGAACGTTTAACTGATATAGATCTGATGTCCTTATAGACCAGGAGACTGAGGGGGATCTCTTGTTATGTTATGAAATTGTCCAGGAAGATTATCTGTTTAGTGAGCTAGGCTACAAACATAAAGATGACAGACAAGGCACTAGAGGCCATCCTTTATAGATAAGACACAAAAGATTTAACACGACTAGAAGGAAAGCCTTTTATACTCAGAGAGTCATGAATCCATGGGACAGACTTCCTTTGTAAGTAGTCATTAGTAAGGACAAACAAGAATTTAAATGTAAACTAGATAGTAGGTTGACTTTGAATATGAAGAAAACACAGTCCATGTTGATGCATCGAAAAAGTTAACGGTTGGGGGACATGGCCCTGGGATTGGTTGCTCATGAGGGGGCCCCGATCCAACAGGCATACACGTATAAATATTTGGGCCTTTGGATTGATAGTTCATTAAGTTGGGATATACATATTAATAATTTGATAAAGAGTGTAAATAAAAGAATAGGGGCTCTATATAGGGTTCGATCATTAATGAGTATGGAAGTAAGAAAAAAAGTGGTAAATCCGATGGTTATCCCGTGATTGATTATGGGACATATTTTATTCCTGTGGGAGAAAGCAGGATCTAAGGAAGTTGGAAGTAAGTTATAATAATTTAGCCAGCTTTGTTTTAGGGGCCCCTAGACTAACTCACAGATGTTTGCTTTATGATCAGTTAAAGTGGTCAACGCTTTATGAACGTAACCATGAACACTTGTTAGCTTTTATTTATAAAAGATTGCAGGGGAAGCATCCGTGGTATGTGGTAGAAAAGCTGATATATAGGGACAAATTGACCTTACTGAGAAATTGTAAAGTACCTAGTTTGGAACTGCCTAGTTGTAATTTGGGTATAGGATGACAGTCTTCATATTATAGAGGGGCTATGAGTTGGAATGAAATCCCCGAGTCTCTGCTCTTGTCTAATGTAAAAAATCATTGGCCTCTGATTCAACATTGGTGTCAAATCAGTTCACAACAAAAAAGGCAATGCTGTTCTTGTTAAACATGTTATAGTTGTTTGTATTTGTGTACTTTATGAAAAATTAGTGTTGTATGTTGCTGTAACATTTTCCTTTTTATATATTGTATTTTATTGAATGGGACCTCATTGAAAATGAGCTATGCTCAATCGAGTGTATCCTTTATTCATTTTTTATGAATAAAATATTTTACTACTACAACTACTACTAGACTCATATATATTGCAGGGATATACCCTCTCATATTACGGGTGAATGAAAGGAGTAATCATGGGCTTACCGCCTTTCGTCGTTCCTACATACCTTAGTATGCACCTTAGTAAGACAACCCCCATGGAGTTAGAGGGCACACTTAAACAAGATTGTGAACATCCTCAAAGGCAAATTGAGGACTACTCATCTTTTTTCTCATTTGTCAGACACATGGTTGATACCTCAACAACCCTCACTAGAAACAGAGGAGGGTGAAGACGATGCTGATTTTATGTACATGCTGGGAGTAGCTCCACCAGGGAGGATGTTACTTCCCATACATAAGCCATTTAAAAAGGCCATAGCAAAAATCATGGCTGCACCCACATCAACTGCAGCCATTGACAAGAAAATTGAGAGAAACTATCAGGTGGACCAGCAGGGAGTGGAATATATGTGTCCATCCTGATCATTATGGGGTAGTCCACATTGCCGGTTGTGAAAGAGCAAAAATCACTCTATCTGTACAGCCCCCTGAAAAAGACTCTAAAAATTGGATACTATGGCAAAAAAGGTTTATACAACAGCTTCCCTGCTCATAAGGCAGGCAGCTTATTTAGCACATATAGCACAGTACCAGAAAACACCTTGGAACACAACTGTGGCACTAGCAGAAAGAGCAGATCATTGTTTGGCACAGGACCTGACAGTCACAGCAAGATGAGCCCTGGATGCCACAAAATATCATTGCCACAGTGTGGTGGACACTAATGACTTGCAGTATGATTAAGAAGGCTTTCCTGGCTAAGAACTACCATCCTTTCCCAGGATACTCAAAAAAAGTCATGGATTTCTCCTTTGAAGGAGATTCATTATTTGGTGACAAAACAGAGGCCTGCATGAAAAAAGTGGATGTATAGAAAACTACTTTCAAAAGTAACAATGAAGAGGAAATGGGCACTACCTCCTACAGATCATACGGAAGGGGAGGCAAAGGCAGGGGATACTTCCCAAGGGCCTATGTCTCTAATGCTCCCTATGAGTACCAATCACAAACATGGTACTATAGATTAAGGAGGGAAAAGGGCTTCCAGGCATAATGCTGCAGCTCCAGCACCTAAGCCCCAGCCAAAACAATTTTTACCCTGGTCACCCAACCATTGCCAGAAGGAGCAAGACTCACACAGTACTTCCAGGAATGAGTAAACATTACCAAAGACAAGTGGGGGCTAGAAGTAGTAGGCCGGGGTTATGTCTGCAGTTCAAACACTTTCCAAACCTGCAGAAGCACAAGTCTGCCAACTCACTCTCCCACAGAAAAAAGTCTGCTGGAACTGGAAGGGAAAAAACTGTTAATATCAAGGGCTATAGAAAAAGTTCCTACCTCGCAATGGGGCAGGGGCCTATTCTCAAGATACTTCCTGACCCACTAGAAAAATGGGGAGTGGCGACCCATTTTAGACTTCAGGTTTTTGAACAAACATTAGAAACATGAAACATTCAAGATAGTCACACTAAGGACAATGATACCACCTTTGCAGAAAGGTCATTAGATGGGATCCCTGGATCTGAAAGACACCTGTTTTCATATTCCAGTCAGACAGCTTCACAGAAAATACCTCTGATTCAAGTTGGGGAAATGCCAACCAGTTCACAGCTCTCCCATTTGATCTCACCTCAGCTCCAAGGTTTTTCACAAAGTTGCTGGCTATGGTGGCAGCACATCTGAGAAAACAAGGCATGGTAGTTTTCCCCAACCTGGAGAACTAGCTAGTGTCAGGGTGAGCAGAACAAGAGGCAAGGTGTTCAGTTCAGTTGGTAGAAAGCACCCTGGAGAACCTGAGATTCTTGATAAACCTACAAAAGTCCCAGCTAGAGACTGTTCATTACTAGACTTTATAGGAGCAGAGCTTAACACCCTGCAGAGGAAAGCCTTTCTCCCACAAGCCAGAGTTACAGCTTTGAGAGCAACAGCAGAGTCTTTCACAGCAGGTCAATCAAGACCTGCAAGAGACTTCCTACAATTACTAGGTCACATGGCTACATCCACAGCTGTGGTTCCATGGACCAGGTTCCAAATGAGATACCAGGTACCACTTACTGGAAGGGACAACTGGTCACAAACATGGGATCCACTGACAATGCTAGTGTCAGTAGTAAAAGCACTAGTGGAAGCTTTAGAGTGATGGAGGGAAAAAGGCAACCTCAGAGAGGGCATTCCCATCCTTCAGCAATCTCCAATAAGTATTCTTACTATGGATGCCTCACTCCTGGGGTGTGGTGCCCACCTGCAGGATCTCACAGTGAGTAGTACATGGAGCCCACAGGAGTCACTAGAACACATACACCTCCTGGAGTTCAAAGCAGTATTGGCTAGCAACACAATCTTTATCCTCCCAGTTAAAGGGTCAGACTGTCCAAATCAGGGCAAACAACACCACAGCAACATACTACATAAACAAGCAATAAGGAACAAGATCCTCAAAACTGTGTACAGAGACCTGGTTAATTCCTTGGACCTCAACATGTGCCTTGCCCAACTTCCAGAGGCCCCCATTGAGCGTATGGAATCTGCTAACCTAAAGTATGTCACATGGAAAACCATCCTCCTGATTGCAATGACCTCTGCCAGGAGGGTAAGTGAACTGCACAGAGCCAAATTACATAATTCCCCACATGGATAAAGTAGTTTGTAGAACCAACAGAAAATTCCTTCCCAAGGTGTATCTGAATTCCACCTCACTACTCTATCCAGAGCATTCCAGTCAAGGTGAGGAAAAGTTGCATAGCCTGGACCTAAAGTGAGTCCCGACTATCTACATGGACTGGACAAAAGATGCCAGGTTTCACAGCACTCAGCTTTTAGTTACTGTACCTATGGTGAGGCCAGCAAAGGCAAACCACCTACAAAGAGATCAGTCTCTTGCTGGGAAGTCTCTTGCATTCACTTCTGTTATGAAAAAGCTGGGAAAATACCACCAAGAGGTTTAAGGCACTCTCCACAAGGGGTACCTATGCGTCTGTGGCATCCTCAAGGGGCATCCAATTGTTAGTCATTTGCAAAGCAGCTACCTGGAAAACAGTACACAGCTTCACAAAACACTACTGTTTTGACATACATTCCAGAAGGGATGCCAGCTTTGTAACTGCTGTCTTGCAGAACCTTTTTCCTAACTAGTTTCTGGAGAAAGCCTCCAAAGGTACTGCTACTTAGTCTGCATAAAGTGTTGTAACTGGGTAATAAAATTACCTTTCTCAAGTTCTTGTTGGAACTGCACAAAAGGAAGAGATGACAGACGAGTGTCCAGAAAACAATAAGAGTACAGACCAGAAGGTTGTCAAAAGTGTTCTTTCACAGAGACTGTATTTTCTCTCTAGTGGGGACAGCATCTGAGATGCATAGGCAATGGACCTGTGGTACCCCTTGTACTTTTGTGCCAGCACTACAGACATGGCCACATCAGATGTGGCAGTTTCCAAATGGAATGGAAGGTTTGGGTTGGGATTGATCAGTGCTGGAGCTGAAGCTAAGGCCTGCTTAAGCTGTGTTACAGCTTCAGTGTGAGTGGGGCCCCATGTCCATGGGACATCCTTTTTCAGAAGTTCATACAAGGGAGCGGCCTTCAAGGCAAAGTCAGGGATAAAATCCCTGGAGTAGTGTACCATTCCTTAGAAGCGTCTGAGTGTTGCCACGCAAGTAGGAAGTGGCAGATCTTGAAAGCCCTGGATCTTCTTGACAGCTGAGCTTCTGCCTTGGTCTGTAATATGTAGGCCAAGGAAGATCACATCTTTTTCACACAATTGTGCTTTAGAGGGGTTGCACTTGAGGCCTGCTCTCTTGAGGAGAGATAGAAGTTCATCTAGAAGGACCAAATGATCTTCTTTCATGGTGGTTGCTAGAAGCAAGTCATCTACATACTGCAGGAGACACTGGTATGTAGAGAACCCCTGCAGGGCATCCATCATGTGGAGATAGAAGAGGGAAGGCTGTTGTGAAAGCCCTGGGGAAGACAGGACAAGGTGTACTGGCGTCCATCAAAGGTGAAAGCAAATATGTACTGGCTTTCCTGTGCTATGGGAGTGACCAAAAACCATTAAAGATGTCAAGGGCTGTGAATCACTTTTTGTCAGATGTCAACAGCTTGAGCACATCAGGTGCTGAGGCTACTGTTGGGGCACAACTGGGGGTAACTTGATTAAGCTTTCTGTAATCAGTTGTGAGTCTCCAAGCTCCATTTGGCTTTTTCACAGGCCAAATAGGTGAATTAACATTGGAGTCACAGGTCCTAATAACTCCTTTTTGTAGAAGTGATTGGATGGTCTCCCTCAGTGATGGCAAGGCTTCAGCAGGAAATGGATACTGCTTCTGCCTCACAGGGTTAGGTCCTGTGATTTCAATGGTAGTGTGCATCCTACCACAGTCATGTTTGTTTGTGGCAGACATGTCAAGGTGTTTTTCCAGTAGAGGTGCAAGTTCAGAAAACAGGTCATGACTTTTGAATAGAGCCATGATGTCATACTCCTTGTTGTTATGGGAGACATGACATTGTCCTTTTGATCTGAAGGAGTAGCCTGTTTGCTGGGTCCAATACACAGCTGTGTAGTGCTAGAAAGTCAATTCCCAGTATGCTGGGATGATGACTTAATACCATGAGGTCAAAGGCAAAATTGGTCCTAAGGTGGCCTACCACCACAGGCAGAGGAACAGATCGATAGGTGTGTAGCTTGGTACCATCTACACCCTGGGCACTGGTCTTCCAGCTGGTAGACCAGTCAGATGAGACTGGGTCCTCATCACGAAAGACTGACATGGCTGCTCATGTATCCAGGAGCATGGTAAGGTGGCAGCCCCCGACCATGGCCTTTACACAAGGTCGTCCGTTTGTGTGAACAAGCAAGTCACTGACAGTCCAGACTGGGGCCTGATTGTCAATCTGTGCTTTCAGAATCATCATCATCCTGTTTCTGAAATCTAAGGCCTGCAGGATCTCTCTTGGCCTCCTGTATGTCTTGCTTGGGATACAGATGTGCCCGTGATGTCACAGGTATGACAGCAACCTGCTCAGTTGGCTCTTCCTTAGTCATCACATCAGCCTAGCCAGTAGCCAATGCTATGAAAAGATTCTTTCCTCCTCTGCTCAGTTGTTCAGTAGCTGAAGGGAGGAAAGGATTTCCCTGGCTGCATGGCTGTCCAGTGGTTGGGGTGAGGGCTGCTATGGTATGCATAGGCTTAGCCGCTCTCTTGGTATGGATCTCCTCCAGTAGTTTGTGGAGGGTCTCATTCTCATCCCTTAGGCTCCAATAGCTGGGACCGTTATGGTTCCGGCCATCGAATTGGGAATTTTGATTTTTTCCAATTGCTGTTGCCTCTATTCCTGTTGTTTCTATAGTTTCGGCTCCCCCCCGCCCCCGTGCGACTGCTTGTCATTAGAAGGGGTATCGTTGTTCTGGTTGTTACCTTCCACAGTATAGTGAACAGGCTTATCGGAAGTGGGCTGCACTGCAGCTGCCTGTACTGCCGGAGTTTGAATGGTGGCAGCTTTGTTGGTTTTAACTGAAGCGAGATTACGGAGGTACACCTGGTAGGCATGCTCCATTTTGGTCAGGATAGCCACAAAGGTGTCAGTATTTGGGTAGACATTAAGCTCAGCCTTTTCCCACAGGACCAGAGTCATGTTCTGGATGTACAGGTCCTTGTACTTGATCTGATCTCGGTCTGCAAGTTCACTTGCAAGAGGTTTACCAGCTTCGTAGCTGAGCCATAAACATTAGTGGTAGACCGCGGGACTTTTCTTCACATTTTGCTTAACCCTGTAGGCCAAGCAGGCTCCAACGATACCCAGGAAGTTGGCAGCGATGAGGGCTGCAGCGATATCATTGTAAGTGAGTGTATTGCAGTTGCATATGGTCTCTAGGAATTTGGCCCAGAAGGTAGATTTTATCATCTGTCGTAAGACTTGAACCTGGTACTCAGGTTGGAGAGAAAGCTTCTCACAGAGGGAGCGGACCTTCTCTAAGTGGCAACTGAGATTGTCAGTTGGGCCCATTTGTCCAATACTTTAGGCAATTTGCTGGACAGAGTGAGCAACTTGTAGGGGTTTGGAAGTATGAGGAATCATGTTCAACTCAATACGTTCCATGGCACTGTGAAGGGCAGCTTCCACCGCCGCATCAGCAACTGCCTTCTATGCATGATCCTGACTGACAGTGTCTTCAAACATTCTGTCAATTTGATCCCTGATGGCTCTCCATTGGTCCTCCGGTGCAGTGATATTACTAATGGCCTCCTGAATTAGTCCACGCACCTCTGCCATGTTCTCCCTGGAGAGGGGGGCAAGTGGAGGCACACCACAAAAAACAGGCTGTCCGCCTGTGTCATGGGGGCCACCATTTTGGCACTGTACATGGCTTCCACCATGTTTGTGTAGACATGGTAACATAGAGGGCATACCAACATGGGTGCCATCTCATGGATGGCTGGAGAAGATGACAGCCCTATGGGGGTTGGACTTATATGTGACGTGGCATGCCTCGTCATCAAAGTCAGAGTCGTCATCACCAGATGACGCAATCTCAATGGGCGTATACTGAAACCCATTCATAGCCTTAACATGGCCAGCAAGAACCTCTCGTTGATGGCTCATCTTCACCATCTTTGCTCTACATTTCTTATGACAAACTCTTGCAGTGCCTTGCTCAATATCCTTCTCAACCTCATACTGCAATACTCTGTATGCGGCACCCAACTCGATGTTTACCTAAGCTCTTTGTCTAACTCACGATTCACTCTCTCATTCTCCTCTTTCAACTCAACATTCTCCTCTTTCAAACGTTCATTCATATTGCTCAAAAGATCATTTAAATGCATTAACTGTTTATCGCATTTCAACCTTTCGCAATCATCTCTCAACATACAAATTTCTTGCTCAGAGTCTTGAGCAGTACAATACAACAGTCTATTATTGGCATCATGAAGTGACTGTGTCTTTTCTGCTAGTTTCTGTTCCTTTTTCTGTAACTTCGATGTGTGCGAGCCCATCTCTTTTTTTTAGAGACACATTTTGCAGTTCAAGGGAGGCACACTTCACTGTGAGAGTCTCAACAGCGGTATGCAGAGCCGCAACCAAAAGCCCTATAAGGTTGTACTTTTTGGTTGGTTGATTGGACTCTAGGTAGTGATCCAAAATGAGCAGCAATGGATTGTCTGCAGACTTCGTGTCCAGCACGAAATTTGTCCATCCACCATGGGATGTGAGGTAGTTCAAGACGTCGAGTCTCAAGTCAGTGCAAAGTTCAGGCATTACAAACAAGGGGTAGACAAACAAACAAAGAAGCAGTCAGAAGACTGGATAAAATCCTTGGTGCCTTCACCCAACAGCTTTCCGGTCCCCTGTGGGCAAGTGGTGGTACCAAGACAGTACGCTGTCACTCACAAAGGGAGTATAAGATGGTCTGGTGTGGGTGTGCCACACCCGAGACCAAGATGGAATATGTCCACCACAATAAGAACCACTGTAGGCACAAGTAGGTCCAAGTAGATGAAAAATGCACTACACTACTTGACATTCAAAATTAATTGAATGGAATCTTCACTTTGTACATTCCAACCTTCACACGGTCACCAAATTTAACTGGGTAATAAAATTACCTTTCTCAGATTCTTGTTGGAACTGCAGAAAAGGAAGAGATGACAAACAAGAGGTGTCCAGATAATAAATGTAATTTATTACTGGAAAATAATGATAATATAGGCTTACAACCAACAGTGTAATCACTGGGAGAGTATCCAGCTTCCTTACCTACGAAGGTGAAGTCTATAGTCTTAGTGGAACTACTGTCATGGTTACTACTAAAGAAGATACATAAAAAGTATATAATTGGACAGTTGCAGGTAGGGTGAGTAACCATCCTAACTAACATGAGAAGTTGCTTAGCTTGCAGAAGATAACTAAACAATAAGGTCTGTTATGAGCGTCCAAGGTCACTTGCAGTTACAGCTGTGCACAAGCACTAAAGATGGCACTGTTACCTAACTTGTGATTATGCAATAAAATATAATGGATAACATCTCCCAGTGGCAGAATACATTATAAGAATACACTGAAGCATGATATGCATTAGAAAAGTACAGTAGAATTCTGATCCTGACACTTATGCTTATACGATAAGTGCCCCTGCCCTAAGGTTAGTACATATACCTACATATGTGTTGCTGTCCAAAAGATGAGGGTACAATCAGGGGTGCTGGTCCATGGATAACAGTGTAAACCACAAATTAAAGCAGCATAAAGTGTGTAAAGTACATGCCAAAGGCATGGATCCTGCCTGCGTAGCTATGCGTTCCTGGACAGGTGCAGGGTGCGTGGTATTCATGACCGCAAGGACCCGCATGGCACCTGTCCATGGCCCCCCCAGCATGTAGGTTCATGGGGGTTGGATGGGTACAGAGTAGTGGACCTGGGCAGGCATCCCATTGGATGCCTGACCTGGGTCCCAGAGTGGAACCCATGTGCCGCAGGAGCGGGGGAGTGTGGGAAGGTGCGGGTCCATCTTTTTACAAAATACAGGCACTCACCTGAACAGCTGCCCCAGCCTCCCCATCTGCCCAGTGGGTTGGGGCAGCAGTGTGGCAGAGGTCTAGGTGCTGGTGTCCATTGGGATTGTTAGTATCACCTATGGCAGGGTCCCCATGCCATAACTCATGCCCCCATCGCATGGCATTGTGCACCTTTGTGCATGCCATATAATGCAGGCATGCTCCTGACACTCCCCCTGAACCGCCCGTGGCATGTAGCTGCCCACGCAGCCAGGGGATCCTGCGCACATCTGGCTGGTGTTCAGGTTGTGAATGCCACTGGGAGTCCATGGGACTCCCACTGTGCAGCTTTCTCATTCAGGGTTGCCTATGCACCTCAGATACGTGATGAGTAGGCAATTCGCACTTTAGTGCATACAGCACTAAGTTAGGGATTCCTGGGGTTAGAAGAAAAAATTACTCACCATAGTTTTTAATTTATTTTGTTATTTTTATTTAAGTTTGTTAACCAAGTAAACAGCAGTGGGCCACATGGCCCTTTTACAGGCTCAACCCGGATTTAAAAAGCATAAATCTATAATACAAATTAATTAAAAACATGCAAATATAGAAAATATACTCACACAGTATTTACAATTATTAGGATATACATAGTGCAAAAAGACATTATACAGTAATGTTGTTTCTTCTTAAGGGGTCCCTCACAATGTTTGCACCCCCTACCTGATCTCACTTTCCCGAACCTGAAATAGATTCACTTCACACAAAAATCAGTTCTTTTTTCACTGAAGTTGCTTTAGCATTACTGTTGCAGCTCCTACAACTCTGTTTGTTGTTATAGTTTATATGACAGATTTTTTTGTCAAGACTGCTTTAAAATTGTTTGCTGGTTTTTTTTTTTTTTTCAAATTCTGTAACAGATTTTTGAAATTTTTTTTGTAACCTTTTAGCTGGTTTCACTAGCTGCTACTCCACTCTGGCTTGGACACAGATCTGAGCAATGGCCAGAGTGGAGCGCAGATGAAGAGTTTGAACCTACATTCCAAATTCTAAAATTTGCATACGTTCTGCAGTATCTCCAGGGCATCACTCTTTACCAAAATGACTGCATAAAGTGTAAACATAGTGAGAGATCCCTTAAGAAGAAACAACATTACAGTGGTGAGCTATTTTTAATTCAAGCTAAGCAGTATTACCTGTGCTTTTGCCCTACGGGTGTCAATGGCGAAACAGAAGTGTGCCACTTACAGGTAACTGTATTTTGTTGCGCTCTGTTATTTTTCTGGCAGGAAATCAGAATTCAGCCTGTAATGGTTAAGGGGTATTGCTATAGAATTGTTGTTTACTGTGTTTTCTTTTCATGGTGACGTGTTCCTAAGGAAATCTGGCCTGGTACGTGCTTGAAGTAGCTGTAAAGTGGGATGGCTGACACCTGCTCATGTACACTTGTGAATTGCCTATTCGGGGTATCAGGTTGTAGCCTGAGTAAAGGTAAGTCACCCAACAGATCCCAGGTGAGGGACAAATGATGGAGGTCCCCAGCAATCCATCAAAGGTTCCAGTGCATGCTGGTCACTAATATTCCCTTTATCAATTATGTTATGTTGGGATACCCTACAGTTCCCTTCCCCTACCATGAATTGGCCCAAAGTAGCTACAAATGCCTCTTAGGGGTTCCTATCCATGCAGATTGCAGAAAAGAAGAGGTTAGATCACCATCTTCCATAGGGACCACATAAGGGCTACTTCATTGTTCAAAGCCATCGGTGAGGACAGTAAGGATTTAAAGGGGGAATGTGTAACTTCTGGGACCCCTGCAGGTTCCCTAGATAGGTTCTAGGTTGCTTCAGAATCCAAGGATTAATCCCTGGTCTTCCGCTGGCTCCACTGTCAATCCAAAAGAAATTTGCGTCAAGGTGGAAAGGACCTGCTGCAGCGTCACATGTGCTGAGCGGCACTGCTAAGAGACTGATCTGTCTGAAGAGAGTGGTCCCTCCAAAGACAGCCCCCAAGCAAGATACACTACCCACCTCTCTTTCTGCCCAGAAATCCCAATTTATTTTTGAAGAAGGAGAACTGCTGCCCACAAGTGCCATTGCTTCTTAGGCCCCCAGTGTGTGTGTGTGTGTTTGGGGGGGGGGGGCCATGAAACCCCAAATACAAACTCTTAGAGGTACTTGTGAGTACTCATGAAAATCAGTCCTACAGAACATCAACATGAATTGCTGAAAGAACAGCACCACTGGGCATATTGGCATTAAGTAACATCTATTACAGTAAGCTTTCACTGCTGATACTTAGATCCTGGAAATGCCAGATATTCCTCTACAGGGGAGTCTGGGGGCAGGCGACAGTAGTCTCCCTGCTCCCAGCCAGGGACAGAGGGAGTACCCAGGCTAAGCAGAAGTAATATGCTATTTTTGGATCTGTTTAGTGTGGGTTAATAGATGGATGCAAACAGTAACCAGTGCACCCCACAATGCAGCTCAAAGGAAGCAGCACATCATTTTAAAGCTATTCTACTTGTTTATTTTCTTCACTTCATTCCATGATGTTAAAAGGGGATTCTTAATTTTATAAATCAGCTGGGTTGTAACTGAGCCTGACCACAAACGGCTGCTGCCAGTGCTAACAAAGCACATGCAGGTATGTAACTGTGTGTGTCATTACACAGCAAACTACTTGGTGAAGGAGAAAAATGGGAAAAGTGGCTGCTGGGCAGATGATGCCCTGCCTGCCCCACATCCATTATGCTCTCTCCTCCTGGCCTTTGTCTCCACTGTAGGCAACTTGATATACAGGATGGAACTGCCATGGAACAGACAGCAGACTCTACTTCGGCGGGCTGAAGGCAAGGGGGCAACACGTCGATGTGTTGCAGGTGGCCCAAGAGTCCCTGGGAAGTTCAGGTAAGGAGCAGCCTTGTTGGATGAGAACGTGGTGCTGGCAACAGCCAAAAGAGGCACTAACTGGAGGTGCCCAGGGTATAAATAAAACTGAATAAAAGAGGGTTAAACAAAAGTATGTATTAACCCCATTGTAATAAAATCCATGTATTAACGGCCTGTTTCAAAGTTCATGTGTTTAGTTTGTTATGCAAAATATTAAAGGAAAGTATTGTTATATTTAAGTGTATGCAGATCTTTTGTCTATTATATCATTACCCCACCCAGTTTCTAGAGATAACTAAATATGCTAGCAAGTAAGTATAAAGAATGACAATTGACATAAGTATGTGTTAACTCCCTTATTATTTAATTTATATTTTAATGATTTGCTTAAAATTTACATGGAGATTGCTTAGTAATGCCAAATATCGAAGGAAGGTATTGTTCTAGTGTATGCAGATGATTTATCTATTGCATCATCATCCTCCTCATGCTTGCAGAAACAACTAAATATACTAGCAATTAAATATCTGAGAGATGGGGACCTGCATGCAAGACCTCAAAACCCCACACTGGGAGCAACTGGGGACCAAGTGCATTGCTTTGGTAAGGCACAAAATTGTAATCTGTCATTTGCAAACATCAAACACTGATGTTTTCATGGAAAATAGCAAACATCATGGGGTTTTCATGAATAATGCCAACATCATTGCATTTTCAAACAAGCATTTGTCAATGCCGAAAGTTCGCTGTTGGTATTGCTATTGTACCTGAGGGGGAAGGACTACAGTTCCCAGCAGCCTCAGCGGTAACTTATTTACATGCACTTGACCAGCATAATTTCTAGCTAATCATACAAAGTTCTTATTTACTCACAATTTATGGGAGCAATATATTATATATAGTAGCCATGTAGCCTTGGGATATACCACACAACAGTTAACCAAGAGGCTGAAGTTCATATCCCATATGCCACTTTCTGTGTGACCCTAAACAAGTCACTTAACTGCCCATTGTTAAGTACTGTTAAGAGGATACAGCACCCTTCTTACAGTCAATAAAATGAGAAGTTGGGCTATCCTGGGCAAATACTTTATTTAAACAAAAATGTTGTGCCACTGCCACCACATCGTGAGTAAAAGATGATGATAAGGAGCACACAAGAGGCATAGAATTAAGTAGTACAGATGCATTTGCCATTTAAAAGAAACCTCACCCAATCAGTGTCCAACTTAAAAGAGCTGGTAATTTTACAAAAGGAAAGTTTGTAACAGGCGCAGCTGCCCCATTACAATGAACCCACAAAAATATAAGTAAAAGAGAGGGACTTACCTGAGTGCAGGGTGGCACAGGGTAGTCCTGGGGACATGTTGTATGCCGCACCTCTAAAAGAAGAGACAAGGGGTCACAAAGGATCTGCAGTTCTTAGGGAGGTTAAATAGGGCAGAAAGAACAGGAGAGATATAAAATTATACTTATCTGATGGTGTTGGAGACCATGTCCTGTCAGACCTGCAAAAATAGAAGACAAAATAAGTTAGTTAATAAGGAAAGAGATGTAAGATTAGCAAAAGCAGAGTAAAGGGAGAGTAACACCACTGCTGTTATCCACCCTGTATTAGGTAATGGTAACAGTACACAAGATTTATGGGAGACAGCGGCTTTCATTTATTTATTTAGTTTTTGTTAACTGGGTAGGTGCACTAGTCATTAAATGACTATTTTCAGGCATGACCCGGGAGAGTACAACAATCAAAGTCAGGTACATAGGATGAGTACAATGAAATTACAATAGCATAGGTCAAAACAGTTAGTAGTAATGAATACATGCAGCCAGGACAATAACAATCAATACAATTCACATAGAATTTTTAGGCAGAGAAATCCTACACAGTCTAGGAAGAGATACCACAACATAGCAGCAAGAAATATTGTTAAAATTAGTCACACCAGTGACGATTCAAATAGGCAGCGAAACAGGGCAAGGGCAAATTCCGAACTAGGCAGGACACATTATTATGGCCTCTGAAACAAGGCTCAGGTGTGTGTGTGGGGGAGTTGGAGTATATTAGCTGTCAAGGAGATAGTAAGGGTAAGAAGTGCTATGAGGTATGAGGTAAGAAGGTTAAAGTTAGGCCAGGCAGCATCTGGCGGGTGAGTGGATTAGGGAGGATTAAAACAAGTGCAGGGATCAGCAAGGGATAGGTGGAAATGCAGCTCCTTTTTGAAGCTATCATGGGATCCAGATATTCGAAGTGCTTGGGGGAGAGAGTTTCAAAGCTTAGGAGCACAGTGATTAAAGGCAACAGAGCCTTTTGATGTTTTACATCTAGGTACATTCAGCAGGGATTTATCTACCGATCGCAGTCTATAAGAGGACGTTTGAGGTACCAGCAATGTTGCAAGCACTGAAGGGGTCTGGTTTCTGAGTATAGAGTCAATCAGGGAGCCCAGAGAGTATTGACGGCAAGTTGAGGGGGATAACCAGCCCAGGTCCCTGTACAGTTGGCAGTGGTGCTTAAGCCATGGTAATGAGGAGGCATATCGACAGATATCATTACAAGTGACATCCCACTTATGAAGGATAGTTTTGTGTGTGGCAGCAAAGGTCGGCATGCCATAGGTGAGGGTAGGGAGTAATATGCCTCTGACAATACCAAGCTTAGCAGAGGGAGTCAACTTGAAACTGGACTTGTAAGCAACCCCCAGTTTAGCATTCACTGCCTTGCAGGCAGATTGTATATGCAAGCTGAAGTCCAGAGATTGGTCCAGAAAAATTCTGAGGTACTTAAAAGATGTAACACATTCTATTTGTGTGCCACTGCGGTCTTGCTCCAGTATGGGAGTTTGGCATGTCCTAAGTTTAGGGGCAGATCCAAGTAACATTGCTTGGGTTTTCTTAGCATTAAGTACAAGCTTATGTGCAGAAAGCCAATTTTGGACATTTGTGAAATCTGAAGAAAGGGATGCATTTATGCTGGTGACCTTATCAGAGTTTGAATAGAGTACAAGATCATCTGCATAGAGAATAGATGAGCATGAAAGAAAAACCTCATCTATCTTATTGAAAAAAAGTGAGAAAAGAATAGAGCCCTGGGGAACCCCAATATTGATGGTAGCACCATCAGATAAAGAGGAGTTGAATTTCACAACTTGAGTTCTATTTGATAGATAGCTTCCATACCAGGCGACAACTGGTGGTGAAAAGCTCAGACTGTAAAGAGTGGAGAGGAGCAGGGGGTGATCAACAAGATCAAATGCCTTTGTAAGGTCTATAAAAACTGCCCCTGTCAGCTGGCCAGTGTCCATACTGGTAAGCACATCGGTAGTGAATTTGACAAGCGCTGTAGAGGTACTGTGACCTTTACAGAAGCCATATGGTGTGTCAGAGAGCTGTACTTTATGAGGCAGTCAACAGTTTGATTTGCAACAAGTTTTTCCAGAATTTTACTTAGGACTGTAGTTAGTAATCTCCTTAGTATCACCTTTTTTAAGGACCGGCATTACACAAGCAATCTTCCAGAGGTCAGGAACTTGGCTATTAGAGAGAGACAAGGTGAAAATTCTAGCCAGAGGGGAGGCTATGTATGGTGTTGCTAGTTTCAGGAGCCAAGGCTCAAGTGTATCTGATCTAGAGCTAGTGTTGTCAGAGACAGTCCGTAATAGTTTTAAGACCTCAGTCCTTGAGATTGCCTTGAAGTAAAATGGAGGATTTTTAGACATTTGTTGAGAATGATAGCTGGGGGTAGTGGACTGTGCTGATGTTGCAAGCAGAAAGGATGCCTGGGGAGATGGGGGAGTCAGCAGTATACTGAGACAGGTCCAAGAACATTTGATTGAAGGAATTAGCAATGGTGTTGGAGTCATTGCAAATTTCAGTGGGTAAGCAGTATCTGATAAAAAGGAATTGGTTTTGCCAGGTCAGTTCTCCAGAGTTCAGGGAGTGGCCAGCTCTGTGATCAGTGCCAATGGTGCGGGTCTTACTGAGCTTGGAAAGTGTTCAGTGTAATTATGGTGGGTGATATTAATAGCAGTAAAGTTATCTGTGTCACTGCCTAGAGTCAGGTGGGAGCTGATAGTAGCTGATAAGAGGGAAGGGATGCAGCAGAACTGTCATCTGAAACTCTTCCTTCATGTCTGACAGAGGCAAGCTGTGAGACAGAAGGGGAGGACAGTGCAGCTGATACATCCCTACATTAGTTGAGGGAACTGCTCCCCTGTCATCTTTCTCAATTGAATACTATAGAGGATTTCCACCACCTAGAGATGACAGTCCCCCCCCCAAAAAATATGGATGTAAGTTCCACCACCTAAACAATTCCAGGTTAACTAGACATCTTTTCTGTGTCTCCCGCCCCCCCCTCTTAAGTGAGCCTCATCCCTGGATTTCAGCTGAAGAAAAACATCTCGTTGGTGTTCACCATGTTTATCCCATGCTGGTACTTGAATGTTTCTATCATGTCACCCGTTTCTCTTCTCGAGGGTGTACATGTTCAAGTACTGCATCCTCTCCTTCTATGGCTTCCCTCCTTGTCCCTGGACCATTGTGGTCACCTGCACTATACTGCTTCCACTTTGTTGCAGTCTTTCCTCAGGTGTAGACTCCAGTACCTTGTGCAGTACTCTAGATGTGGTCTCACCAATGACCTGCATAGTGGGAGGATCAGCTCCTGGCTTTTGCTGCTTATCCCCCTCCCTATGCATCCCAGCAGTCTGTTTGTCTTTCCTACAACTCTGTTACAGTGTAATGTGGATTTTAGGCTCACAGATATCATAACCCCTAGGTCCTCTGTCACACTGTTGCCCCCCCCCCCCCGCACTTCATACTGCATTGCTGGATTCCTTTCCCAATGTGCATCACTTGCATTTTCTTTGCATTGGAGCACATCTGCCAGATTTTTGTCCAGTTCTCCAGCCAGCTCAGATCCTCCCCAAGTTCCCTTAACACTTCTGTTTTGTCCAAACCTTGCACAGATCTTTGTTTCATCTGCAAAGAGCAGACCCTGCCCATTATTCCCTCCCTTGTGTCACAAATGAACATGTTGAAGAGGGCAGGGCCTAGTATTGATCCCTGTGGTACTCTGCTAATAATCTTCCTTACCTCCGAGTACTCCCCATTTACTATAACCCATTTCATCCTTCCCATCTGTCAGCCTTCCACTAAAGTCACCAATTTTTCCTCCACTCCCAAGTCCTTTAGTTTCTTAACCAGTTTTCTATTGCGGACTGATTCAAAGGCCTTACTAAAATCCAAGTATGATATATCGACTGCTTTACCTTGTCATTTAGAATTATCTGGCAAGATATTCCCTTTGTGAACCCATGCTGTCTGTGGTCCAGTAGCCCATTCCCTTCTAGGAAGTCCACTAGTTCCTCCCTCAGTATGGGCTCCATGGAAGTGGTCAAAGAATATCAATATCCTGGGTTAATGTCTGATATAAATAACAACTGGATCAAACAAGAGCATAATGTATTGTTAAAAACTGAAAAATCCCTAGGTATTGTAAGGCTCAATTGACTCTATGGAGGTAACTATGTTCAGACAGCCATTAGAGTATGCATTGTAAATGCTGCACCCAAACACTTTATGCTGCAGAAGTTTGGGGTTATTTTAACCCCCAAAACACTGAACCTAAAATAACTACCTGTAAGCTCTATAAAACAGTACTGAAGCTTCCATCTAGCCTGCCAAACTATGCTGTTAGAGCAGAAATTGGTCAGTTGTCATTGTCTTGATCATAACAAGATGTTGGAAAACTAACTAAAAGAAGATAAAAAAATTTATTTTAGATTCCAGACTCTAATTTTTATGGGAATATTCCTAAATGAATATTAAGATATCACTGGCTTATAAGAACATGATAAACCAAAGGTTATCTGATTTGGACAGACAAATAGATAAAGTGGGCTGGATATTCAAAAGGGCTGCGCCATGTGCAATAGGGTTACGCCTGTGCAAGTCCGAAATTGCGCCATTCTGCGATATTCAGCAGGAGGCAGTTGCGCCCCCCAAGTCATGCTGAGCAACAGCATAATGCTAATGAAGGCATGCTCAACCAGAGGGGGAGGAACCATGCATAAACTGCACAGCCCGATATTCAGCCGGTCTGTGCAGAGTTGTGCAGGCATCGACCCCCTACCTGCACCTGCACCTGCACAACTTTGAGCCCAAAAAGAAAGGAGTAAGTCGAGGGCCACCCACAGGTGAGCTGCCGCATTGCAGGGTGCAACACAGCTGCTGCCACCTGTGGGTGGCCCTCCACTTGTTCCCTGTGCCCCCCCTGCAGCCGGATCGTGGGCATAATGTGAAATCTCCCCGCCCACTGGCCCGATCGCAGGCATAACATAAATGAACCCCGACTGGCCTGATCGCGGGCATAATATAAATGAACAACCCCCACTGGCCCGATGCAGGCATAATATGAATCAACCCCCCACACTGGCCCGATCGCAGGCACAACATAATGAACCCCCACTGTCCTGATCATGGGCATTCCACTTCAGCCCGTTATCGGGCCAGAACGGAGCTATCATTTAGAGCATATCTCTTGTGGTGACCACGGCTCGATCGCAGAGCAAAGACATACTTCCAAGTCCGGGTACCCTGGTGGTCCAGTGCGGCCACCCACCCCACTCCTCAGCCGGGCGGGCGGCAGCACTCCACCCGCTTCGTCACTTCACCGCCGCTCATAACTGATTGCAGAGCGATGCCCATTGTTCAGAGCAAGAGCCAATGGCATGTAGTTTATACTGCAGGCAGTAGTTCAGATATGTGAATGAATTCATTCATTCACATATCTGAACTGCCTTGTACGGTATGGGCTGCATGCCCATTGGCTCTTGTCTGAACCAATGGGCATGCAGCTCCTATTGAAGTAGTCAGTCGGCAGGCGGCAGGCAGGTGGGGTGCTGCCGCCGCCGACTAACGGGGAGCGGTGGGTGGGGTGGGGCCACTGGACCACCAGGGTAATTGGACTTGGGGGTTTGACTCTTATGCCTGCAATTGGGCTTCGCGGTCCACTGGAACACCAGGGATATTGCTCTTTGGGGGTGATTCCATTCTGGCCACACCGGGCCAGTGGGGATCACATTATGCCCGCAATCGGGCCAGTCAGGGGGTGTTTCATTTATGTTATGCCCATGATCGGCCAGTCGTGGGGGTTCATTTATGTTATGCCCGCTGATCGGGCCAGTGGGGATTTACTCATGCCCACGATCGGGCCGTAGGCGCCGTTCCTCGACGGCTGCTGCCTGGCAGGCGCCAGCACAAAGTCATCGGGATTACGCACCCGCATGCTAATGGCATGCAAATGGGCTGTAAGTAGATGCAAATGGCCTCCCTGTGCCTTGCATGAATTATGGCTCCATTTGCATGTCACCTTTGAATATCGAAAGTTGCGCATAGCACAATGGAACTTGCGCCACCGCATCTTGAATGCTCCACTCGACCACTGCGGCGCAAGTTCCAGTGCGCCATGTACAGTGGTTGTGGTTGGGAGAGATATTCAGCGAGTTGCGCAACAGCGCAACTCCGTTGAATATCGCACCGGCCACACCCCAGTGCAACTTTTTTGAGCAGCGCAAGGGCTTGCGCCACAGAATGGCACAGTTTGAATATCCAGCCCAGTGTTGATAGGAGCAAACATATTTAGTCCATATCAGCTGTAACAAAGAAAAATTCTTTGACTATTTTCTTAATGAATAAAAGATCCTGAAATAAGACATATTATTACTGTAGCCAGATTCAGTATCATCCCATGACGGTTAGTAGAACTCAGGTACATAAGCCCTTTGTTGAGCCAATGAACACTATTTATATACCACAGAACCAGTAACATTTTGGAACATATAATTGCATTCTGTCCTTGGTACAAGCAAAAAATTAGATAAGTGGTTGAATGACATAATTGCAATCTGGTCCTTCCATTTCCAATAATCACTAATAATTTTTTGATCACTGATGACCCTGTTATCCGATTAAAATTCATACAATATCTGTTAGCCTCTGTACAAAAAAAACATATAAAGATGAAAACATCCTTGCTAACATAGTCCTGATTTTGGGGTGTGCCTATGCAAGGGTATACATGGCAAAATGGTTGGTTGCTATTTTCAGGTGTTTTGTTGCATTTACATCATGTGATGCTGCTTTAAGATGAAATAATGATACATGCATCACATGTTGACTCATGTATCACTGTTATGGCCCCCAAAGCATCGTAAGTACATTTCAGTGGTCTGACATATTGGTACAAGCTTCCAGGATGCAGCACAGTTATGCCAGAAGTCCATAACACAGGGCTGGAAATATAGCTGTTGTTCTTTTTGTTTGGTTTGTCTGGAGGGTTGCCACCTTCTGTACCCACAGTTGCCTCACTTTCTCTTGCCTTTTCATCATTTTGCTCCTTTCCCTCTAAACTCACATTGCTGTCATCCACTGACAGATTCCAGTGTGTCATTGGTGCTTGAGTCAGTTCTATCCTACCCCCAGCATCTCCACTCACCTTAGAAGGAAGGGGGTATATATTACTGAAGCCAGGGGCTAGGCACCAGAGACTGGTTAGTGGACACACTGCTGATGAGGTTCTGGAGGTGTGGGGAGTGCAAGGGGAGGCCATGACCCAAAACTGCCTTGGCCAGACATTTTGCACTGCTCTTCCACCTATCACCACCTCCCACATACAGCATGCTCACATCGGCACCCAGGGATAGAACGTACTGGCATGTGGTCACCCATGCTAGCAGCGGCCCCACATTGCCTCTTTGTGCCACTCTCCGAGTGGTGCACATTTCCTTCCCCAGGAGGACTGCATCTGCAAGTATGCTTTTCTGCTGGTCTCTGCTCCTGACAACCTGGGTTCAGGGCACAAATCCGGGTCACCAGTGTTCCAGAGTGGTCCCCCACCAATCAGCACCGTAAAACTACAGTACATGCTGTTCATTTTTAATAAAGTCCTTTAATGGGGATAGTAAATAATACTATGAATTAGGATAGTAAATAATACAATACAAAGTTTTTGTTATTTTGGACAATGTCACAGTGCTTTGTAATATATATTTTTCTGCAGAAAAAAAACAAGACACTACTGTTACCGAAGATTCTGGTATTGAACAACTGATGTGGATTTTGTTTTTGCCGCTTGCTATTTATGTATCTTTATCACATTTTAAAGTAAACTTTGTAATGTCCTGCAGGATGTTCAGTAAAGATATTGACTGACTGACTGACTGACTGACTGATTGATTGCCTACACACCACTGCATCTGTGACAGATAGCCACCACAACCAACATCCTCTTGCTGTATGGCCCAGAATACAGATTTCTGTTCCACAAGTCTCTCCACCATACTGTATAAATGATCAGGATCCACCATGTGGACCTGTCATTGATTCACTGATGCTGAGGAGCATTGTGCTTCTGCAGGTAATGAACAAGGAGCTCTGTGCGCTTAGCAGAATGATGAAAATATTATGTAATGCCTAGTGCGTTATCCACTGTTACTTTTAACTGTTTGTTTGTTCAGCAACTCGCCATCAGATTTAGTGTGTGTGTGTGTGTGTGTGTGTGTGTGTGTGTGTGAAGAAGACAAGGCACATAAGTCCCCATTCATTCATCATCTTCAGCATGTTATTGTCACTGTCCATCACAAAGATGCCCACATTCATATTGTGATTACAAGTCCAGATTTCTAGCAGTGATCAAATGAGCTGCAGAATGTTTTCACCACTGCTTGTCTCCCATCCGCTCTATGGCTGCCACATTAAATAAGTACTTCAGAACTAGAAATAATCGCTGACAAAAAATATCCCCTGTATTCACACTGGCCCTTTAATGCATGAATTTACATTGTCAGCGTTTATTGCCCAACAGATGTCCTGTGCACCACTAACCACACCACACAGTTCTTTAAGATAACAAGGCCACAATATACACAAAGCAAGGGCCCCTAGTGTAGCAATTCATGTCCAAGCCTGGCTAAACCCTTAGCCATCCGACCCTACAGGAAACTCTGGCTCAAACAATGGATAAATGCACCCAGGGCTGTGTCTTCCCTCAGGACAGTTCCCACCCAGATTTGGGGAGTCCAATACCTTCCATGAAGAGCATGCCCACACAGGGCTGCACTCCTCTTCTTCCAGTGCTTGTATCCTCACTTTCCATCACATGCCCTCCCCTGAGACAGCTACTGCCACCAGAATGCATACCCACCCCAGGGTCACACACCCATCATGGCTGTCATTCACTCACAACTGACTCAACATTGAACTGCTGGGAAAGTCTCCTACGTGAATTTCTGCTACAAGACACACTATACAAGACACATCAGCTGCGACAAGCAAGAAAAACACCAAACCTTATAACTACAGCCTGTAACTAGGGAGGCTGGGTGGGAAACGATCATCACAGGGTGTTGGGTTATAGTAGCCAAGCACCTCTCTGACCCAAACTTAAGTAGGGGTAGCGGGCCCTTCTCATGAGCATAGCCAAAATGGTCCTTCTGGGTAAACCCTTGCCCAACTGGAACAGCCCAGTGTTGCGGCCAGCAGACCTCATTGGTTGTGGAACAGCGGGCAAAGTTACCCCTAGTAAAAGACCAGGGGGTCATGGCCCAACAGATCCCCGATTTACCAATAACCACACTGCACAATTCTTCGGGGTAACACGACTCCAGCTCCCAGCTTTAGTCAATATTTGTTTAAACATGTACAGTATCAGCTTACACAAAAATGAAAAAGAGTTGCGTATTTTTGTGCTTTTGTGAACAGGTTCTTTGTGATGTTTGTATACAAAATGAAGGCCCGTGGGGAAGCAATTCATGTCCAAGCCTGGCATGACCCTTTCTCACCCCCACAGGAAACTCTAGCCCTACGGAAACCTGCCCAAGGCTGTGCCTTCCCTCTGGACAGTCGCCTCCATTCCCCTGAATTTGGGGATTCCAGTATCGTCCATTAAGAGCATGCCTGCTCAGAGTCATACTCCTCTTCCAGCCCTGGCATTCCCATATTCTGTCACACACCCTCAACTGAGACAGCTCCCCCTGACCACAATGCATACCCACCCCAGGGTCGTGCACATGTCTTGGCTGTCACTCACCCCTGCCTGACTTCACTTTCATCTGCTGACAAGGTCTCCTACATTATATTCTGCCACTAGACGTGCATCTCTAATGCACATCCCCCATTATTATGCTTGAATATCTACAGCAAGCATTGGTAATATATCAGACAGACTAATAGTTAGTTTAAAGCACTTCACTAATAGCAGATACTGCACCCACCAACATGGTAAACTTAGCAGTCCAGCTATCTGGTTCCAGCAGTATGAAAGTGACATTTGGTGGAGAGAAAAATACAGTATGAATATGTCAGGAAATTTTTACTAACATACTAAAATGCCAGCAGAATAGGCCTAACAGTCTCTCGAGTCTGCTCGATTTTCCGCACCTGCACTGAGGGCCGATTTTCTTGTCCCCCTTCCCCTTTGTGTTATACCGTCCCCAGTCCCTGATGTTCCACCTGTATTGTGCCTGGTCAGATTTACCTTCCCCCTGTACCAGTCTCATCCCCACTTAAACCCGTCCACAATCTTCATCTCTACCAGCTCCCTGGGCAGTGCATTCCATGGCTCCACCACCCTTTCAGTGAAATGACATCTCCTCCTCACCCCTCTGAGCCTGCCACCTTCCAGCTTACACCCGTCACCTCTTGTTGCCCCACCCTCCTTCCTTTAGAGCACCCCGACTAGGCCTCCTTTAGTGATCCCTTTCATGTACTTAAAGACCTCTATCATGTCACCTCTGTCCCTCCTCTCCTCCAGGGTGTACATGTCGAGCTCCGTGAGCCTCTCCTCATAGGTCCTCTCCCCCAAGCCTCAGATAATTTTGGTTGCCCTCCTTTGGACCCTCTCTAGGAGTGTAATGTCCCTCTTTAAATGTGGTCTCCAAAATTGTGCACAATACTCAAGGTATGGCCTAACCAAGCAGTTGTACAGTGGAAGGATCACTTCCACCTTTCTGGAGGTAATCCCCCTGGCGATGCATCACAGCATCTTATTTGCCCTTGCCGCTGCCCTCCTACAGGTCTCTGAGTTGTTCATTTTGACATCTACCACTACCCCCAGGTCCCTCTCACCCTCTGTGACTTGAATCATGTCTCCTCGCAGGGTATACCCCTGGCCTGGATTTCTGACTCCCAGGTGCAGAACCTTACACTTCTCTGCATCGAATTTTAGTTTCCATTTTCCTGACCACCTTTTCAGAGCCTCCAGATCCTCCTGCAAGGCCACCCTCCCCATCCACCACTGCATGGGACTTATTCATTAAAGACATCAACAACATCGCTGTAAAGTTGTCACTGTAGAGGTGGCATACGGACTCTGGGTGTCCTTGAACCCCCACTTTCATTTATGTGCACTATCATAGCATACTAGGAGGCAGTATAGCGCAGTGGTTTAAGTCTCTGAGCTGCAAACCTGGAGACCTGGGTTTGAATCCCACAGCCCACACTTGCATACTGTGTGACCCTAAGCAAGTCACTTAACTTCCTTGTGTCCCCATGTTGCACCTGTAAACAAACTTCAGCTTAGTGTGTCTCTCCTGGTTAAAAAAAATACTGCTTTTTATTATTTTAATAGCAGGCATATTCCCCCCCTGTTCTGTCCTTCAGTTTAAGCTTTGTTCTCTCAATATAAAATGCTTTACAGGAGCATAACAACATATATATGACTCCTTCCAAGTTATAATTGATACTGCCATTTACATATCCTGTCTTTCCTGACTTCTCATTCTCAAAAATACTAGTTTTCAAAATGCTAGGGCAAGCATTACGAAAAACATAGAGTCTGCATATGTTTTGGGCTGTAACCCGATAATGTGATCTCAAATGACTGTGCACTAGTTGGTCACTTATGTCACCTATGTTCTCAGTTGTAAATTAATTTTATTAGACAATGCTGGTACAGTCCTAAAAACTTGCAGATTGTTCTGTATGATAAGTGCAACCTCCTTACTGCCTAGCCCATATTTAGTTGTAAAAGTCTTGTGTCCTTTTTTTTCTTTTTAATTGCCCCTGTAGCAGAGTATTCCTAACCAAGCTGCCCACTTCCCTTTTGCCTTCTCTATTTCTACATCTGCATACCCTCTTGGTATAAATTTAGCTGTGAGTTCCCCTGCTCTATAATTATATATATTTGTGCTCTGTGCCAGCAGTTTGGCTTCAAACACATATACTGCCCTTTCGGCAAGTTCCTCACTATATGATGAAGGCAGCAGCTTTTGTGTTGCAAAGAAGTATTCCCATCTGTTGATTTTACATACGTCAGTTGACAGACTGCCACATCTCCATATTTAATTATGCATAGATTTAACAAGATAACAGACTCAGAATCCCAAATAAATTAAAAGCACAGATTTTTGTTTGTGCTTTCTAACCACTGAACAAAGTTGCTCAATTCCTCATTGGTCCCATTCATACAATACAAATATCATTAATAAGGTGTCTCCACAATACTGGGCTATGGAAATGCTCATTCACTCTGTCATCAAAAACACAGGTTTCCTCTCAGTTTTACATGTACAGATTTGTTAGGCTGGGTGCCAGAGTTGCACCCATAGTGGTGCCTTGCATTAGGAAGAAATTCCTAGTAAGGAAACTGAACACATTGTTAGTTAAGACTATCTCTGTCATATTAACCAACATACTCCTTTTTTCTTGTTAAAGCCAAGTACCATTCAAAAGATAAAATCAATAGCGTCCAGTCCCACCCATGGGCTATATTACTGTAAAGTGAATTGACATCTAAAGTTGCCAAAATCTGGTGTTGTTCCATTTTTACACTATGGAGAGTGACGATCAAATTAGGGGTGTCTCTTACGTAAGAACAGAGCTCAGTTACTAGGGGTCACAGTTCATGATCCATGAACCTAGAAATACATTCTGTCAACCAACCAAGTACCAAAACAACTGGGTATCCTGGTGGCTCCTGCACATTTTTATGAACCTTTGGGATTGTGTAGATGGTTTGCGTGACTGGCTGGTGAACACTCAAGTAGCCAAATTCTTTTTCAGTAATACAATTTTCTTGCACTAATGATGGCAAATACACATCTGTTTTTGTCTTTATCTCCCTGTTTGAGTCACAGTAGTTTATAAAATTCTGTACTGGACTGTTGTCTCCTTATCTCCTGTTTGTAAGCCGTGTTATGCTGAACAATGATGCAACCCCCTTTGTCGTCCGGTATCAATGTGATTATTAACCAGCAGTATAAACCTTTTTAAAATATTGTGAGACTGACTTATGTACTTTGTTTACACAAAATCCCTGCACACTATAACAATCTACTGAGGCAGGAGAAGGATGAACTAGACACAGTAGATGTGGACAGTAATATCACAGTGAAACCAGCCAACAAAGGTAGCAGCATAATGAGTCAGGATATCATGGCTTTTATACAGAAGATAGACAAGTGTCCCATGGAGAATATTCAAAACTATTGAATTATAACCCAGCTAAGTAGATAAAGACAAAACTAGATGTGCATTTGTCATCCTTAGTGCAAGAAACTTGCATTTTCAACAATCTGCCAATTTTGAGAACTGTACCTGCGTTGTCTAATAACGTTACCTTCCCCCTGAGATTGACATATAGAAAGGCATGGAACATCAGGGACCCACTCATGCACAGACATTTGAGATCAGACGATCAGGTTACAGCCCACAAAATATGCATACCTTGTGGCTTTTGAAAAGTCTGCCCCGGCATTTTGAAAACTAGTTCTTTTGAGAATGAGAAGTCAAAAATGACAGTTTGTAAAGGACAATATCAAGTGTAACTTTGAGGGAGTCATATATGTTTATTATGCTCCTGTAAAGCAATTTACATTGGGAGAACCAAGCATAAACTGAAGGACAGAGCAGTGGAACATCTGCCTGCTATTAAAATAATAAACAGCAGTATGCTATGGTAGTGCACATAAATGAAAGTGGGGGTTCAAGGACACCCAGGGCTCAATTCTAAGTCGGGTTACGCATGTCGCAAGGCAACTCGTGCCAAACTCAGGCACAAGTCGACTCACGTTACACCGACTGGGGTTCCAGGAGGCAGCCTGCACCATGGCTCGGGCCACCTGTGGCCAAGAGGACATCAGCCAGCCACAGCCCCAGTGGAAGGGGGGGTTACGGCAGCAACTGCACCCTATTCTGAGAGGGCGGCTGCCATAACCCAGTTATGCAATTCAGAGACGCACTGCAGGGTTAGACCAGCTGTTAGCTGGTCTAAGGGTCTTCCGTCCTGGCAAAATGGTGGTTGCCCCCTGCAGTGCTGCAACCCACACACAGCCATGCCCCACAGACACCCCCCAGGGTGCCACCCACCAGCAACCAGGTCCACGTTTTGTTGGTGCTACCCTTGAGCCTGTGCCACTCTGCTGACTCCCGTGGCCCACAGGGGCTTGTGGGTCTGTTTCAGGGCTGAGGGGGCTCAGGGGGGCTGTGCCCTTCTATTGTCAGCTTGCAGCACCCAGGTCCATTGCGCCCTTCCTGTGGTGCAACCCCGCGACTGCCGCATGTCACTGGAGGTAAGTGCTAGGGACCCTGCCTGCTCTGGAATAGGTGCAGGGTCCCTGAGACATGGGTAATGTCACAACTCATGACTGCCTGTAGTGACAGTCATCTTGGAATCAGGCCCCTGGAGTCAAGGCTGTGGGATTGAAATTGTGCACTACAATACGGGTGGGGATTTTGAGAACTTCTTGAATCAGACAGAACAGTTTTGGATTTGTAGGATAGGTACTGAATCCACCAGGTCTAGTGATAAGTTTGAACTGGTACCCTTTCTTAAATGATGTTGATGCTGTTTGCCTTAAATAAATAAGTCACATGCAGTGATTTCCTAACATATTCATACTGTATTTTCTCTTCACCAAATGTCACTTTTACACTGCTGAGAACCAGATAGCTGGACTGCTAAGTTTGCCATGTTGGCAGGTGCAGTATCTGCTATAAGTGAAGTGCTTAAAACTAGCATTTAGTCTGTTTGCTACTGTATTTTGCCAATGCTCACTATGGATATTCAAATATAGTTAAAGATTTTGTAAATAAAAAATTGTGGTGTGTAATAATGAATTTTTATAAGTGTCTTACTGCAGTTTCTTCTACCCTTCCCGCCCCTTCCCCCATCCCTTTTTCATTGCTTGCCCACTGTACATAGTGGTGTCAAAGGAAAAATTAAATCAGCATATGTAAAGGTCCTTCAATGTTTACCTATATAGATACCATGTTTATATTTTTTTGTTTGAGTTTTAAATACAGTGAGACTGATTAGAATTTTTTTTTACACAAAATAATATGGAACTATCTATGGTGACTAAAACCTATATGTTTGTAATTTGAGTAAAGTTTCATTCATAGTCCGTTTTTTCCTATGACCACCCCAACCCCCTTATTCTGTTTACATTTTCATTTATTGACAGTTTGATTCCATCTTTGTAAACTTTGAACATTTTAGCTATTTAAACATTTTTGAAATGAAGATGTGATCTGCCATCATTTGTTGCCAGACAGCGCTAATAAATTACTTCATCTCCCACCATTAATCCAGTGGGAATTATTGTTTTCCTTATGTTCCTCGCTTCGATCCTGGCTTTTGGCGATCAATAAATTTGAAGGAGAGTGTTCTTATTACCTTTCCTGTAAGCAATTTTAATAAGTGTTTCATATAATCCAACTGCACTAGTATTGATTGTTTCATTGTCTACACTGCACTGTATTCCTTGGCCCAGATATTCAAACTGCGCCATGCTGTGGCACAAACTTGGGCGCAGCTCAACTTGGTTGCGCAGGGGTGTGGACAGGACGATATTCAATGGAGCTGCACCATGGCTCAGCAGCACTGAATATTGTACTCTGACCACCCCCAGTGTGCATGGTGCAGTGGCATTGTGCCAGCGCAAGTGGCCAGAGTGGAGCATGGAGATGCGCTAGTGCAAGTTCCATTGCGCTATGCACAGCAACCGCGATATTCAAAACTTGACATGCAGATGGGGCCATAATGTATGCAAGGCACAAATGGGACCATTTGCATGTCATTAAGGCCCCATTTGCGTGCAGGCATGCCGATCCCGACCACTTTGCACCTGGCGCCCTGCCAGGCAGCAGCCGCTGGGATCGACGCCTCGCAGCCGCAATGCTCCACAGCCCGATCGCAGGATGAAGTAAACTATGTACAGTCCAAACTCCCTGGTGGTCCAGTGGATGCTCATCTCCCGATCGCTGGCATTTGTATAAATGAAGTTCAATATCCCTGGTGGTCCAGTTGATCACTGATGGCTGATCGCGGCATTGTATTACAAAAGACTTTCGTTGGTTGTCCAGTGGACCACGACTGACCTATTGCGGGCATTTGTATTAAAAAAACAGATCCTCGTGTCCAATATCGCTGGTGTTCAGTGGACTCAACTGCTCGATTGCGGGCATTTGTATTAAAAGCAATAATTCCAATCTCCCTGGTGGTTCATTCACATATACATTCCAGATATGTGAATGATTCATTCACATATCTGGAATGTGTGTAGTATAGTACGGTTGCACGCCCATCGCTCACGCTTGTGGACCAATGGGCGACAGCCCTACTTGATGGTGTGTTAGTCAGCAGGCGACAGGCAGGTGGGTGCTGCCGCCCACCGCTGACCGGGGAGCGGGGTGGTTGGGCTTTAGTGGGCGGGTGGAGGATGGGGTACCCAGACCTCCAGGGATTTAGGGATTATTACTTTATCACAAATGCCCTCGATCGGGCAGATAGCGGTCCACTGGACCACCAGGGATATTGGACTTATTCTTATATTTATACAAATGCCCACGATCGGGCAGATAGCATCCACTGGACCACCAGGGATATTGGACTTATTTTTATATTTATACAAATGCCCGCGATCTGGCAGATAGCGGTCCACAGGACCACCAGGGATATTGGACAGATTTATTATTTTTTTATTACAAATGCCCATGATCGGGCATGGGGGGCACTGCCAGGTGCAACTGGAGCGCGGGTGGCCACTCATATGCGGCAGCTGCCGGTTAAGGCCCTGCAATGTGGCAGCTCACCTGTGGTGGCCATCAGTTGTTCCTTTTTTCTGGATCAACTTTGTGCTGGCACAGGTAGGGGTTACGCATGCATGGCTCTGCACATCCCGGGCTGAATATCAGGCTGTTCAGGGTATGCATGGCATGCCCCCCCCCACCTGCTCCTGCATACATTACTGATGCGCTCCGGCACATCGGGATTTGTGCCGCACTTTCCCTTTGAATATCATGTTACATTATCAGTAGTGTATATGGTGCAACACTGTTGCGCCTCATGCACAACCCTTTTGAATATCTGTGCCCTTTTGTACAAGTATGGATTGTTTTGTTGTCTACACTGCTACTCTTGTATCTCATGTATTGTTTCTGTAACCTCCCGGGTCGTGCCTGAAAATAGTCATTGCCATGGCTAGTGCACCCTACCCAGTCAACAAAAACTAAATAAATAAGTAAGCAGAATTAGTAAGTGCTTTTGAATATCTGATCACTGTTCTTAAATATGCTGTTATTGATATTATGAGTGATAGATTATGTATGTATGTATGTATGTAACTGTCTGTCTGTCTATCTAGCTATCTAGCTATCTAGCTATCTATCTAGCTATATTATACTGGCTTGGTAGTGTCTCAATGAGTACTATAAGACTGACACATAATACACCCCAAAACATTTATGGGCCATATAAAAAAAATATAAAAATTAAATTAAAATTTTCAATAGGATAACTTTTGGAACTTTAACAAGGTATAACTCCATCAATATTTGGAGTTAAGGGACAATCTATATATCAAAAAGAGGTCTCAATGAGTACTGCAAGACTAATATATAATACACTCTAAAATTCATGAGGCATACTCAACACCCCAAAATTACCTCCCAATTTCACCATGGTGCCAAATCCACAATTAAAGTCTGATGATCATCAAAAATGCACCAATGGTGTATCTCCTTTTGGACTAGAGCCATAGCAACTTTGATACCAAACCAACAAAAATATATTGAGTTACAGTATAGCTAAAAAACAAACCAACACATTTTCGCCAATATACAATCAGCTGCCGGGACGTCAGAAGCACACTTAATCACTGGCAGGAGAGGGGAAGGCTAAGCAGGGAGAAGAGGTAGCAGAGGTGGAAATCACAGCAGAGAGAGTGAGGGAAGCTCTCAGGTCCCTTAAGATGGAGAAAGCATCGGGGCCAGATAAATTACATCCCAGAGTGCTAAAGGAACTTGTGGATGTCCTGGCGAAACCCCTGGCGGAGCTGTTCACCATCTCTCTGAGGACAGGGTGGGTGCCCCAAGACTGGAAGGTGGCACATATAGTACCTATCCACAAGGGGGGATCAAGGTAGGTGGCAGGGAACTACAGGCCTGTCAGCCTGACATCGGTGGTGGGCAAGGTGATGGAGGGCATTGTCAAGGAGAGGCTGGGGGGGGACCTGGAAAAGTCAGGGTGCCTGGACGATAGACAGCATGGATTCATCCCAGGGAAATCATGTCAGACAAACCTTGTGGAGTTCTATGACTGGGTGACGAGTGCCTTGGACCTTGGTAGACCAGTGGACGTCCTCTTTCTAGACTTCAGCAAGGCATTCGACTCCATTTCTCATGTGGGCCTGTTGGATAAGCTGGGAGAATTGGGAGTGGGGAACCAGATGATCAGATGGATAGGCAATTGGCTTCAGGACTGGACCCAGAGGGACATAGTTGGTGGAATAGTCTCATCCCCAAGGAGGGTCATTAGTGGGGTCCCACAGGGATCAGTCCTTGGGCCCCTCCTGTTCAACGCCTACGTCTCTGACATAAGGACAGGTATCAGGAGTGAGATGAGTCTCTTTGCGGATGACTCAAAACTGGGGATGGTGGTGGATGGGGAGAAAGGGAGGATGGCCCCACAGCGGGGGGCCTGGAGGCTCTGGAAAGATGGTCTAGAAAGTGGAAGCTGAGGTTCAATGCAGGGAAATGCAAGGTACTGCACCTGGGGGCCAGAAACCCAGGTCAAGTGTACACCCTGGGGGGGAATGCTACAAGTCTCGATGGCTGAGAGGGACCTGGGGGGGTGGTGGATGTCAAGATGAACAACTCAGAGACTTTTAGGAGGGCAGCAGCCAAGACCAATAGGATGCTGGGATGCATCGCTAGGGGGATCACCTCCAGAAGGAGGGAAGTGATGCTCCCTCTGTATAACTGCTTGGTGAGGCCGCACCTCAAGTACTGCATTCAGTTTTGGAGGCCACACTTAAAGAGGGACATTAAACTCCTGGAGAGGGTCCAGAGGAGGGCAACCAAAATGATTTGGGGCTTAGGGGACAGGACCTATGAGGAGAGGCTCGAAGAGCTAAATATGTACACACTGGAAGACAGAGGGGACCAGGGGGACATGATAGAGGTCTTCAGGTACATGAAGGGGGTAAATAGGGGAGGAACAGTCAGGGTGCTTTAAAGGAAGAAGGAGGGGCCACTAGAGGCATGGGTAGAAGCTGGAGGGGATGATTCAGGGAGAAAGGAGGAGGTGCTACTTCACTGAGAGGTGGTGGAGCCATGGAATGCACTGCCTAGGGGGCTGGTGGCGGCAGAGATGGTGGAGGGGTTCAAGAGGGGGTAGGACAGGTACAGGGGAAGGGTTCTGGATGCAAAATCCAATGCAGCAAGAAAATATCTGGAACTGGGAAGGGAGAAGCCAGAGAAGGCGAGGGGGGCAGCAAGGTCAGCTCCCAGGGTGGGGGCTGACCAAATGAGCAGATGCGAAAGACCATTAGGCCTATTCTGCTAGCATTTTAGTATGTTAGTATATAATATATTTTTTCCTTTGAAGTGAGCCCCCCAGAAAACAATTACAATGAAGCAGATACATTGCTTTCCTTGAGCCATGTAAGCACAAGACCCAGAGGGCCCTGTGCTTCTGCACCCAAATGGATGTGTGCATCTATGGAGCCATGGAAGTTCAGATCCTGGAGAGCCTTGCACTTCTCAAGCAACATGGATGTGTTCACTCAGGTCCCAAAGAGACCTGTGTGAATTAGGATTTGATTCTACTATTTCATAAAGTAAGGAAATTCTTTGCAAAAAAGACCGTGTTAATGCACCAGTTAGTGTACAGTTAAAAGCAACAAAACTAGGAAATGTGGTGCTAGGGTTTCCAACCCAACTCCACATCCCTACCCCCCAAGTAGCAAAAGGAAAAAACATTACAGTTTTAGCTGTCCTCAGTCTTAGTGAATCCGATGCAGAGTCTTCCATCGGGTTCTTAACCCTAATGTTCGTCCCATTCTCATATAGTCTTCAGATGTACAGAGCTATGTCACCCCACATGTTGCCAACAACCTGTGGGCCATGCCTGAAAAAAAAAAACAGGTCACATCTGACCTTGTTTGTTCAGGGAATGAGGTTAGCATTGTGGTTGAGAACCCCAAGGAAGACCCCACCACTGATTCACCAAGACTCAGGACAGCCAAAACTATTTTTTTTTCCTTTTGCTGCTTGGGGGGGGGGAGTGGTGGGGAGTTAGGGCTGGAATCCTTAACACCATATTTCCCTAGTTGCATCGCTTTAATCTGAACCCTAACTGGTCTCCTGTCACCAACCACCTCAGACCACTCCCTCTACTCCTCGACCAGGGGCCTCCTTGCTGTTTCAAGGGCCAGATTAAAAACTTCTGGCAACTTTGCCTTTGATATTGCTGGACCGGCCTTTTGGAACTTGTTTCCAGCTTATGTGACGGAGGCCCTGATGGTCGAGCTGTTTAAATGGGGTCTAAAGGCTCATTTATTTGGTCTGGCCTTCTGTGACAAACCTGATTGATCTGAACTGATTTGCTTTTAGAGTTGATTTATTTTAGATATTATACTGTTATATTTATTATCTTAATATTTTAATGTATGTGTTTGTAAATCTGTTTCCCTACTTGCTTTTATGTAAGGCACGCAGATCCTCAGGGATTGTGCATCATATAAATAAACTTGCCTTGCCTGGTGCACTGATGCAGTTTCTTGCAAAGAATTACAGGGGCATGTTAGCGCCCCTATATTTATAAACCTCAAATTTTGAACTTTAATATCTTCGCAACCATTCAATGGATTTGCACAAAATTTTGCATGCACAGTCTTATGGGGGGGTAGATCTCTTGATGTGGAAAGAGTCATTCTGGTAGAATGTGTGGATTCTGAGAGATGCAGATAGCGAAAAAACATAAAATGCCATTGTTTTTTGCTGTATTTGTTTCATCACCTTGAACCAGACGGTTTGGAATCTTGGTCCGAAATTTTTAGGGTAGAAAGGGCTAGGGCTACCGATATGTCTTTTGCTTGTTTGGTGAAAAAAATAATAATCCGTTCCAAAGTTATTAAATTTTAAATTTCTGTTAATTTCAATGGGCAGTACTGTCTTTTGAATAGTGGAATGGAATGAAAAAATAATTTGGTCAAATGAAAAAGGATCCTTTTTTATTTGGGCCTTTCCTTTTTCATGAGAGAAAATTCCTTTTTTGTTTTCCTTTTTAAAAAAAAAAATGTTCAAAAACTCCTAAAATGACAGCCTGCACAGACACCAACATATGTATCTTGCTCACCAGGACTCCGTTAGGTGGATTCTGCATTTATCTGTTGGAAAAATGACCCCAGAAAGTTTTTTTAATTCAATTTAAATCATTTTTTATCACTCGCTTAACTGTTTTTTGTGAATCTTTTCTCGTTTAAATGAAAAAGGATCCCTCGTCATGAAAAAGGATTTTGGACATTGTGTTTTTTCTGTTTTTTTCATGACTCCTTTTTCATTTAAACATAAAAGGATCCCTCCTCAAGAAAAAAAGAATTTGGACTTATTTTTTTCCCCAATTCTTTTTTCATTTCAAGGGATCCCTTTTCATTTGATATTTTCATTCAAATGAAAAAGGATCCCTTGTCACAGAAAAAGAATTCTGACTTAGTTTTTCTGCTGATTCGTTTTTCATTTCAAGGGATCCTTTTTCATTAGATTTTGTTCATTCAAACAAAAAAGAATCCCTTGACATGGAAAAGGATTTCAGACTTAGTTTTTGGCCAAATCCTTTGTTATTTGAAGGAATCCTTTTTCGTTTCCTTTTTTGTTTAATATGGAACAGGATTCCTTCAAGCAAATAAAGGACTTTCTGTCAATTCCTCATAATGTTTCTGAGTTTTTTCTGGTGTCTAGTAGCAACCCCGGCCTCCAGTCAATGTATGCCAATGTTTAAATGTTTCCCTGGTGTCTAGTGGCACCCCCCATCACATCCCTGTGATTTCGGTTGTTTTACCCTGGTGTCCACTGGTGCTTCCCACCATCCCATCTCCACCCCCATAATATTTTTATTTTCCCTAGTGTCCAGTGGCAACCCCACATCCTCTGATTGTCTTTCCCTTCATTGTTGACATTTTCCCTGATGTCTAAAGGCACCCCCCACCCTCCCATACCATCCTGTGTTGTTCTGCCTGTAATAAAGGAAACTTTCCCTTGATGTCTTCTTTTCCCTGCAAAAAAAAGGCCCTCACCAATCTTACCCTCCACCTCTACCTCCCACTGTGAACCCACCACCCCACACCTCCCTCGACCCTCACACACCCTCACTCACCTGAACAGGTCCCAGGGTGAAGAACCACTCTCTGATCTAAGACACAATTTGCTGTTGCAACTGCTGACTACAATAGGAAAAACTAAGGTAAGTGTGATTCAATGTATTTCAATGGGGTTTTCAACTTTGATGCATCTGGTGTAAACTGCCCACCCTCCGATCGCTGTACCCCCAATGTTTAAAATTTTCCCTGGTATCTAGTGGCACCCTCCTCCCCCACAATCCCACCCTCTGACTGTCATCCCTGTGTTTTTTTTTTTCCAGGTGTCTAGTGGCACCCCCACCCTCTGATTACCATCCCCACAAGTTTTATATGTTGCCCTGGTGTCTACTGGCATCCCCACTGATCACTGTCCCCATGATTTCTGTTATTTTACCCAACTGTCTAGTGGCATCCTCCACTGTCCAATCTCCACCCCCATAATATTTTCCCTTGGTGTCCAGTGGCACCCCCCACCCTCCCATGCTGTGCATGTAATATTTTTTTCCCAGGTGTCCAGTGGCACCACCACTCTCAAACTGTTGTGCCGATACAGATGGTATTTGTCCCTGGTGTCTAGTGGCACCCCCCCACCCTTTGATCACAGACCCCCCCCTTGAAACCTGTGATATCACTGGTGTCTAGTGGCACACCCCACTCTCCAATTCCCATCCAAGCAAATGCCTGGTGTCTAGTGACACCCCACATCATCTGATCACTGTCCCCATAAATATGGTATTTGTCCCTAGTGTCTAGTGGCACCCCCACCCTCTGATCACCACCCCCTTGAAATTTTTCATATCCCTGGTATCTAGTGGCACCCCCACCCTCCCATGTCCATCCACAACTGAAAAGAAGAAAATAGTCCCTCAATGTTTCTTTCTTTAGCATGGAAAAATAAGAAAATGGTCCCTCACCAATCCTACCCCCCCACCCTGACCTCCCACTCAGTACACACCACCCCACACACCCACAAACCTCCACACATACCCTCTCACTCACCTGACTAGGTCACTGCATGAAGATCCACTCTCTGATCGAAAACACATCTTGCTGCTGGAATCAGCGACTGCTATATAAGAAGTAAGGTAACTGTGGTTCAATGTATTTCAATGGGGTTTTCAACTTTGGTGCATAACTTTGCCATTTTGGCATATTTTGTCACCAAATTTTCAACATAGGCTTCTTCAGACCCTACCTCATGAACCATGTTGGTGGAATTATACTAATCTGATGCAAAAGGCAATTTCATAGTCACTTGGTGCAATCATCTTTCAGGTGGGATTTGAAAATTTTCACCACCTTTGTTCATGAGGTGGGGTTGTAAGAAGTGTATGTTGAAAATTGGGTCAAAATATATTAAAATGGCAGAGTTATACACATCCGTTTAAATGTTGCTACTCTCACTCGTAACTTTCATAATCTTGAATATTTTCATCGCAAATTTTCAACATAGCCATTTCTTTACATCACCTCATGAATGTGACAGCTGTCATTTTTCACATCTTGGCCAAAATGTGTTTTCGCACCTCAGGCACAGTCTGACATGGCGGAGCCACTGAATTATGTATTGGTGGAGATTTTAAAATTTTTGTACTGGGTTCATGAGGTAGGGTATTGAGAAGGCTATGCTGACAGTTTGGTTGCTGTTGTCCTACTGTGCTTCCATATCAACATATATATGCACATCTATGGAGGGATTGGGGTGCAGGGCCCGGTGGGACCTGTTCTCCCAAAGGCAAATAAGGATACGATTACAGTATCTGAAAAACTATGGATGGATGGGAGTGCAGGACCCTCTGCTTCTACAGGCAAATAAGGATATGCTTATACTATCTCAAAAAGTAAGGGCATTCTATGCAAAAAGCTCTGTTGATGTAACATTTAGGGATCAGGCTAAAGCAACAAAAGTAGGGAAATGTGGCTTTAGAATTTCTAACCCTAAAACCCCACCCCCACCCCTGAAAGAAATTAGAGGTGCAGTCTTTCTTGGCATTGTCAACCCTAACGCTCACACCATTCTATACACTCCAAAAACATACACACATAATGGGATATCTTCCTGTACATAGGCATATGGATTCACTAGGCTGTTTGGAACAGGATGCCACAAATATGGAGGCACTAGAGGAACTTTATTAGGAGAACATTAGCATGGACTCAGGGAGGTGAACACTGGTTATATGGTGTAATAGGTAATTGATTTTTAGCCCCTCAAAAAAAACATGTTTAAGAATAAATCAGTCTTCTGCTCATCGAGAACTAATCCTATTATATGGACTTTTGAAGCAACTGTGCTGCAGGAGGTAGACAAATCATTCTCCAATACTTCCCCTTTCTCTGCAGAAATTTAAATACCACTGAAAGCATAGCACTGGCAGAGTTAAAAAAATAACTCTGATATAGTTATTAAGCCTGCAGATAAAGATGGAAATATTGTGGTCATGTCAAGACAATTTTATGAGAACAAAGTACAAGCAATTCAGTTGGATGAATTAAATGATCACAAATTGAGCTGCGATCCTACAAAAGTGTTCCAGAAGAAATTGTTAATGCTTTTGGAGTAGGCTAAAATTAGTGGTTAAAATCTCTGAAAATGAGTTTAGGTACATTTGGAATCCTATCCCAGTTGTTTCTACAATCTACATTCTCCTTAAACTTCATAAGCCTCATAGACCCACCTGGCCACCCTATTGTATTGGGCATTAACTCTATGCATGAAAACCTGTGTAGGTTTGTAGATTTCTTTTAAAAATATTTGTAGGGGGGAACTACCATCTTATCTCAGTGATACAATGAGTGCCTTGGAAAAATACGATGGATTTAAATGGGATTCAGTGGACTTACACAACTTAGTGAGAAGTTAGTCCTTATGCAACGTTGTTGATAGCCTGAAGGTATTTGAATGAATATGTTGTTGATTGTCATAGGAGAATACTTTAGCTGTTCGCAATTTCTGTTCCACAGGGAACTACCACCCCGTCACGGTACCATGAAGGCAAAGGAACCCTCTTGAGGAGGGTTCCACCCCTAGAGGTGCCGTGGGAACATAAATCCTTTAGGCTAAAAGTACCTTAAGAAGAAGTCCAAAAAAATACTGAGCAGCAAGCAACGACCACAGAGCCTGAGTAAGGACAGATTGATGGCAACTAGTGACAACTGGAAACAGACAGAGCCAGAGTAAAGACTGACAGGAATATCAGAACTGATAGCAGAAGAGGTATGACTTCTGTTAGGAGAAAGGGAACAGCAAAATGGAAGGAGGTGCCACTATCCAACCTCAGCTCACAGTGGAAACCTACCTGGATAAATGTCATACTAATACAAACATACGAATCTGCCAACAGAAACAGGCCTTATGGTCTATCAAGTTAGCCTGCTTGGATGTGCAGCTAGCACCCTTATTTTGCAGCTGCCCCTCCTCCCCCTCACCTTTACCCCCCCACACCCTGTCCCATGCCCTTTTAAAACTGCACACTGTGCTACAGGATACCACCTCCTCAGGTACAGTGTTCCATTTCTCCACCACCCTCTCTGTGAAAAAATGCCTCCTCATCTCTCTCCGATATCTTCCACCCTCCAACCTGAGACCATGTCCTCTGGTCTCCCTTCCTCTCCTTAGCTTAAATATCCCTTCTGTGCCCATTTTGTTAATCCCCTTCAAATATTTGATGGCCTCAATCATGTCCCCCTGATCTCTCCTCTCCTCCAGGGGGTACATATTCAACTTAGTCAGCTTGTCCTCATAGGTTTTGCTCTCCAGCCCCTGGATCATCTTAGTTGCCCTATGCTGCACCCCCTCCAGCAATCTGATATCCTTCTTCAGAAAGGGATGCCTGCATGGAATTCATCCCAATTTTCTAAATGAAACATCTAACCAGCTAGTAGGCCCCTTAACAATGCTCTTTAATGTGTCATTGAGAGAAAGGAACATAATCTCCAAATGGAAAGGCGCAACAGTAATGCCAATACACAAATCTGGTAGCAAGAATAATGTAGCCAATTATCGGACTATCAGCTTGACATCAGTTGTTTGTAAACTGCTTGAAAAATTTATTCAAAAATGCATAATGGAGCATCTAGAACAAGATAAGCACCAGGATTTAACACAGCATGGATTCGTAGCCGGTAGATCATGTCTGACAAATCTTATTAACTTCTTTGAACAGGTGAGTGCAGCGCTGGACAAAGGTCTTCTCATAGACATAGTATTTTTGGATTTTTCCAAAGCATTCAACACTGTGTCACATAAAATTCTGATTCAACAGCTGAACAAACTCAAACTACTGTACATGGTAACATACTGGATGCAAAATTCTTATACCTTAGGTGCCCCAGGGCAGGCACTTTTGCTTCAGGACACCTACAGCTGTTTAGTGCCTGCTCCTTTGGCCACCTAAGGTATTTTCAGCAGAGTTCCATTTTTCCAGAGTTGCGTTTTGGTACGGGCTGTGTTTTTTGTTTCCTTGGAGCGAGGGGGAGCGCGTCCGAGGAGTGCAGAGCTGACATCTTGAGAGCAGATCACGAGTGTGCTCGTCTGGGATGTCAGCTGACTGCTTGCCTGCTTGCAACTTTAGAGAGGAGGTCTGTCGGGAGAAGGCTGATGTGCCATTTGAATGGCACAGATTTCAGCCAGCCAGTCTTCTGAAGTTTCTTGGTCACTGCTGAAGGCAGGCTGCAGCAGGCATGTTCACCAATCGGTGATGATATTTTTACTTTTCACCCGCCCCTCCAGACAGTGAGAAGCAAGGACTCTCCACAGCATGCCATTTTTTGGCTTTTCTTTGTGGAGACAGTTCTTTCTGTTGCAGGCACGGTAGTCTGCTGATCGATCATCTCTCATGAATTGATCTGCCTAAGGGAGAAAAAAGCTCTTTTAAGAGCTCAGTTGAATACAAAAAAAGCAAAGCAACACAAATTAGAAACTGCAGTGTGAAGGGGGGATTTAAGTAAATAGCTGGTAGCCAGGAGAGGAACGTGTTTGTGGGACCACGAGGGTCTCTCCCATTAGGAGGGAGGGAAATCTGCAGGAGAGAACTGACAGCACTGAGCAGGGAAGGGAAGCGTAATAAAAAATTAACTAGAAAGCAAGCAACTTAACTAAAGCAGCCAAGTAGTCCTGACTGAGGTTAATCTCTTTCTGTTCGACTGAAAAAAAAGAGTCTGTGCCTGTAATAGGAGGGGAAGGGGACAACTACAGTCTCTGAGGCAGTAATAAAAGACAACTTTTATAGATTGGCTGCAGCAGAGTGAAGGAGGAGTGAGAAACTACTCAGCCTGCAGACCAGTCTATTTTTTTTTCATTGTAGACAGTTCCATCTAATCAGTCCCAGTCGCAGCCTAGTAGTACCTGAACTTGCAGGGAAATCTGCCTTTTGCAAATTGAAATCTAAACTACATCTACAAGACTACACCTGTAATCTGCTGTTTACTTTACATTACATAATAAACCTAACTAATCCGAGCCAAATAGAAAATGCTGTCTCAACTTCTTTGAGCTGAGGCGGTAGCTATTTGAAAAAGTTTGTGAAGGGAGGGAGGGAGTCAGGGACTGGGAGCTATTCATCTGCAGTAGCCACCTACTGTGCCTTGTACAGTCTGTATAATTCAGTCACCTTCTGAAATTCAAGGGGATTCTTCTCTCACTCTATTAAAGTCTACTAAGTAAGCATTTGTTAACAACAGCTACTTCTTGTGTGGTGTGTGGAGGAGTACGGTACCTGAAAATCTAAATAAAAAGGATCTTTTCAGTAAAGTCTCCTGATTCTGAAATCTTTTTTCACAACTACACTTAAGCTACATGTTGGCTACCTAAAAAAATCCAAATTAAAATAATATGTTATGTTATTAATTATTAATTAAAGGTAAAAGCGTAGTACTCTGTATTGTTGTAGGAGTGGGTGGGAGTCAGGGACTAGGACTACCTAAACTCTAAATACAATTTTGTGGACAATCTAAAATCTGAACACTATTATAAAAAAAAAAAACTCTTAAGCTTTTTGCAAGCTACACTGTGTGGACTATCTAAAATCAGAATACTATTATAAAAAAATCTCAAGCTTTTTACAAGCTGTGCTGTCTGTGGACTATCTAAAACCTGAATACTGTTATAAAAAAATCTCAAGCTTTTTACAAGCTACATTGTCTGTGGACTATCTAAAATCTGAATACTGTTATAAAAAATCTCAAGCTTTTTACAAGCTACACTGTCTGTGGACTATCTAAAATCTGAATACTGTTATAAAAAAATCTCTTAAGCTTTTTACAAACTACACTGTCTGTGGACTATCTAAAATTTGAATACTGTTATTAAAAAATAATCTGACTCGGAATGGTAAGCTTTTTACAAGCTACGCTGTCTGTGAACTATCTAAAATTTGAATACTGTCTACATTGTCACCTGCTATAAAAAATAATCAGACAACACAGAGTCAAGTTTTCTTGTTAAATTTATTATTTAAAAAAAAGACAAGACATACTTTTCCTTGTTGCATTTATTAATACTGAGTAACACAAATTCAAAATTCTCAAAGTCAGTATTCACAAGTTCAGCTCCAAACAGCCAGAACAGCCAGGCAGACACCATGGCCCAGATATTCAAACTGCACCCAAAAAGTGCGCAACAGCAGGAGCAAGCACAAGTCCTTTACGCCCATGCGCAAGAGGCACGATATTCAAAAACTGCACAGGCCAAGATGCGCCTACAGCTGACAACTGAATATCACACCACCTGCGCCATAGCACAACTAGGGGGGTGAAGCTGAGCATATCTGATGCACCATAGCGCAACAAGGGATGTTCAGCGGAGCAGTCCAGATGTGCCGAGTGCAACCAGGGATGCCCCCAGCAGCAGGGTAGCAATGCAACAGCACAACCAGGGATGCGGGGGCCCACCACCCATGCCACAGATGGGCAGAGGAACACACAGCAGAACAGACATCGTCCCCCCACACCCCATGCACTGCACAACTGGGGGAGGGCTGGAATAACCACTGGCCCATGGAGACCAGCAACCAACCCACAGCTGGGCCATGGTGCCCCATCACACCCCCTGGTAAGCTGTGACCAGCACACAAGGAGGGCCGACCACCCTGTGCCACACCATCCCACCAATGCAGAGCACACCCTGCACCATGACCCCCAGACACCCTGCCCAGGAGCAGCGTCCACCAGTGCAGGATACCCCATGCATGCCACCACCCCCACTGTGACAATGCAACCCTGTGCACCACAGAACCATGCAAGGCAGCCCCACCACAAGCACCCGTCAGCGGGTGGCAGCACACAGCAATGCAATGACTGCATTCACAGTGCCACCATGCACATCCCCCCGAGGTACAGCTGAGAGACCAACCATGCGTCAGCACATGAGGTACCCCACATGTGACAGGGCATGCCCCGGACCCCGCCACCAGTGGTACAGCACCCTGCACACCCTCACAAGGACACACTCTGACCCAGCACTGGTTACAACAGCCAGTGCAGACACCCATAGTGGTGCATGGAAGCATGCACCATCCTGGATGCAACACAGTGCATGGACAAACATCCACCCATACCCAAGGGCACACCAACACAGGGACACAGTAGTGGGGCAACCAAGCCACCAGCGTGTGGCCATGGAAACCATGTACACAAGGCCAGCACTCCTCCATGGCACAGGAGTGCCAACCACCCTGCCCAGGCACTGTGGAGCTGTACGCCACCAGCATTTTCCCGAAGCACAAGTGACAGACAGTGGTGCACATCCCCTGCAACACACACAAGCCACAGCATGGAGGTGGGACAACAACAGTGGAGGCCACAGTGTCACCTGAGGCAGACATGCACCACACCAGTGACAGGAGGCAACCCGGCATTGTGACAGGTACAGTGACTGTCCTGCATGGACAGCCACCACTGACATGCCAGCAGATCATGCAGGTCACAGACATGCAAGGGTGTCAGCTGCTCAGGCCATGGATGGTCTGACAGGTGCACCATGGACACAGAGCATGCACCATGGGCCACTGCACACAGTCATCCAGTGCACAGGGAACAACACATACACCATAGACGGTGACTGATAGCTACTCCCACATCATAGTCACTTCCCCATGGACACACGCACATGACTGCACCACCCCTGATGCCATGCACACCACTGCAGCTGAGCACCTATAGCCCGCTGCAAAACAGAGACCACCACATTAGGTATATCAAAGCAAATGTATTGTAAGAAAGGGCCACAAACAAGGTGGGCATGGGTAAGGGGCAGGGGTGAACAAATGGTAGAGGGAAGGAGGGGTGTGAGGGTGGGTCCAGGGGCGTAGGGAAAATCAGGGGCATAAGTATACTCAGTGGGAGCCATGCTCCCCACTCTGGCTGCTCCTCCCGCCATGCCTCCATCTGACTCCCACATGGTCAGTCCTTTCCAGAATCTGCAGGGAGGCCCTGACAACTTATAGGATCTCCTGCAGTGCTGCTCTTATTTCCTGCAGCTGCCGTCCACCTAGGACAAGGGAGCAGAGTCAATAGGTGTGAATGCACAGCCCCATGCAGCCCACCCACTGTGCATGGCATACGGCCATGGGACATGCCTCTGTGATGGTGTGTGACCACCCACAGTGATCACGTCCACAAGACCTGCCCACCCAGGTGCACACAGCCATGTGGACCACTGCGCACACCCACCGGCCAAGTCCTACACAGCACCACTGTGGCTGTTCAGTGACATGGCTATGTGATGCGAAGGCAGTGGCACAGCCAGGTACCCGGTGCATGCATGGACCACCACTGATGCACTCCCAGACATGCAGTGCCACTGGACAGTGCTGACTAGAACAAGTTGCGTGCATGGCAGTGGTGTCAATGGATGGTGGCCATGCCCCACTGCCTGCCCTGTTACACAGCATGCAATAGTAATCATGGATGCAAGGCACTCACCATCATCAGGCTGGTCCCTGTGCTTTTGTGGACCTTCACCCCTCCCGGACTGATGGTCCTCCTGCTGGAGCCTCCTCTCCCTCACCAGCTGGCGCTCATCTGATCCTAAGGTACAAACATGGAGAGAGGAACATAAGTACAATCCTGTAGCAAAGTTCCCCCACCCCATGTGTGTGCAATCCCACACAGCCAGACCCACCCACACCACACCCTGATAACACCACCATGGCCAACACCAGACTGTCCCCCCATGTGCCGGACACATGCAACCGTGATACCCGTATGGAAGATAAAAGTGTATGAATGTTGCACCTACCTGGCCGTGGCACCATGCCCCTCCTGGCACGTGCCCACAGGCGGGCAAGCGGGTCTGGGTCCCTCCACCTCAGGTCCCCATATCTGTGGCGGCACTGCTCCGCCATCCGCCCCATACCGGTAGCCTCCTCCAGGGCATCGACCACCTCCTGCCACACCTGACTCCTGGCCCTGTCCAGGGGTGACTCACCAAATAGTGGGCCAACAAGTGGCTCCACAATGGCAACCAAATTTGCCATCTCCAGCTGGCTCCACTGTGCTGCTCTCCGCGCCATCTCTATTGCTCGGTTAAGTCAAAATGGTGCTCTGCAGCGCAGTTCTGCCATGTGCAGATGCTACACAGTACAGCACTACCATTCCCTATCGTGCTGTCACCGAACAGCGCGATAGTGGTGCACCCATGCCTGACACATGGTGCCTATGGGGCAAAGTTTAGGCACAGGGTCAAGGGTCTCTGGTGCACGGACAACCACAGCGCGATTGGAACCCAATGCGTCTAATGCGATTGGGTGCCTGTGTATCACCTCCTGTAGTAGCCTGCAGCTGTTGCCCAGTCACCCTAATGCCCCAGTGCCACAGCGCCATATAAGTGAACAGCGCTGTAGCGCTACTGGCACAATGGTGGCCGTGCCCTGCATTGCCTCCCACACACAGCACATCAGCAGTGAGACAGGCACCTGTGTCATCAACCCGGGCATGCGAAGTTAGGTGTGTACTGTGCATGTCACAGAACTGTGCCCTTGTCTCAGCACATTCAACACAATTGCGCAAAGCTCAAAAGTGCAATATTCAGCCATCATATGCAAATCAGCTAATCAGCCATTCAATGGCGCAGTCACTGCATTTGCAGCCACTTAAAGATGCGCCTCGCCTCATTTGCATGGGTTGCGCTATAAAAGTGAGACATTGGGCTGCACTGGCCACAGTCGGTTACTGCAGTCTATTGGTGAGTTGCATGCTGTTTGGGAGTGTGGACTGTGGATTTTGGGACATGCATGGGACTGCACAGTCACAGGTAATACCTGTCATTCTCACAGGCTGAATCATGACTGAGCGAGTTGTGGAGGAAGAGGAACAGAGTTGTGGGAGGAGGAGGAGGCCAAATTTCATGAAGGCCGACACAGATGCTCTGTTCGAGGCCTACCTGGACCAGGAGCTGCTTCACAGCGGACACCAGGGAACATCACAGTCATGATTCAGCCTGTGAGAATGACCTGTATGGCTATCCCACATTCATTGGCCATGTTGTGCAGGATGCAACAGGCCAGGACTAGCCTACAGGTCTTTGAGGGGCTGTACTGTAGGGCACTACCGGAGGTGTCCAGGCAATGGAAATGTGCCCTCAGCATCCCAAACACCCACTCGATGACATTACGTGTGGTGGCGTGTGCCTCATTGCAGCATTGCTGTGATGGGGTCGCAGGCCGCCGGTATGGTGTGAGTAGCTAGGGGCGGAGTGGGTATCCACTGTCACCTGTGTGTAGAGGGTGGAGGTTAGTTTGGTGATCAGCATCGCCCTGCCCCGGGCCATGTAGGCCACTACCTATGTCACCTCTGACCATGCCCCTCCCAAGCTCTATGTTTGTCCACGTGGTTTGCATACTCACCCACTAAGTGGCCAGTGGGGATGTCCCCACTCTCGAATCTGTGGCACAGTGCCGACTAGTACCAGATGAAGGCATCGTGTGCTCCCCCAGGGTGCGTGGCACAGACATTGATTATGCACCCCCTGACATCGCACACCACCTGGCAGTTGATGCTAGCATAGCCCTTGCTATTCATGTATACAGCCCCCTCAGGGCCAGGTAGTGTGTGGATGACCACATGGGTGCAGTCTATTGCCCCTAGCACGCCGGGCATAAGTGCTACCCAGTGGAACTCCTGTATGTTTGCTGTGCACTCCGCCGGTGTGCTGGGGAAATGGATGTACTCCGTAGCATGTGGTAGCAGTGCGCTGAGGAATTGGGTGAGGTGGCATGACACGGCTGACTGGGTTATGTCTGTGGTGTCCCCTGTTGGTCTCTGGAAGGTACCCGTGGCGAGTAAACACAAGCAAGCTGTCACTTTAGTCTCCACTGACAGAGCATGGCTCCGTCGTGTGGCTGCCTGCATCACATCACTGCACAGCTCACAGAGCTGCCTCAGAATTGCCAGATTCAGGTGGTACTGGCCCACGATCTCAGTATCACTGTACAGCTCAAAGCTGGTGCGGGCTTGAAACTGCCTGTTGGGGGCATACCACCGACGGGCTCTTCCACGGCCACTCCCCTTGCTTCCCGCCTTCTCACCCCCCCCATAACAGCCTCCATCTGGACGGTGGCACTGGCCATGTCCCTGGCTTGTGTTCACCCCCGCAGCTGTTTCTGTGTTCCCCGCTGTCCTGGCTGCTACTTCCCCTGCACCGGAACACCTAACTGTGCTGGCCTCAGTGCTGTGTGGCACTTCCCCCTTCTGCACTGTGGCTGTGGCTCCCCACACCTTCCCTGAGCCTGTGGGTTCCAGGTGCCCTTTCACTGTCCTGCCCTGTGTGTGTGTGTGTGTGTGTGTGTGTGTGTGTGTTGCCTGTGTGGCTGGCTATAGTTCAGCAACTTGTGGCTTCCCTGTAGCGTTCTTGCACCTCTCCCTTGTTCCTTTTTATTTTGGCTCATTTCTGCTATGGCACAACTTTCTCTTGCTCCCCTATTGCACATGGAGCATGTTGTTGAATATTGCACTGCGCCATTTATGCATGGTTCCTCCCCCTTCAGTTGCGCATACATTCATTATCATTGCGCTATTGCTCAGCGTGATTTGGGGGATGCAACTGCCTCCCACTGAATATCGCAGAATGGCGCATTTTTGGACTTGCGCTGGCGCAACGCTTTTGAATATCTGGGCCCATGAGTCTTTTTAAATTTGGATTTAAGAGAAAGCATCTTGATGAGACTGTGGGAGCCAACTCGGATTCCCCAACACCAAGCACTAGTACTAGTAGTACCACTACTACAGCTATAACCCTCCACCTCCTTGCCCAGACAGTGAAACTATTGTGACCACTGAAGTTTCCTCAAGTGCTACTGCTTGTACTGAAAGCCAAGTTTAGGCCCCGAAAGTTAGAACATTTCAGGAATCATGGAAAAAGAGTAGGCAGTGGCTTACATATGACACAGATAAATGTGCCATGTTCTGTACATGGTGTCAGAATTATGATAAAAGCCGAAATCACGTAATGCAGCCAGTGCAGTAGAAGATATACCCGACCACTCCCGCTCGCCTCTCAAAACATTTCTCAAAATAAATAGCTTTGCTGCACAAATGTGAGGCAGTATAGCAAGCGCAGTGGTCTAAGGCTCTGAGCAGCAAATTTGGTGACATCCAGCAGACCAGACCTGGGTTTGAATCCCACAGCTTCCACTTGCATACTGTGTGACCCTGAGCAAGTCACTTAACCTCCTTGTGCTCCCAGGTTGCTCCTGTAAAAAAGCTTTCAGCTTAGTGTGCTATACCTGGTTAAACAACTAAATAAAAAAAAAAAAAAAAAAAAAACATGAGCACAAAAGTATTTAATATAAGTTATTGGCTTACACAGCATATTCGAGGAAAAATTTTGTAGTGAAAGCGTTCGTATGGAAACAGAAATGTGTCTCACGCTTACCCACCACATGCCGCCGAACACCCCAGAGAAGGCAAACAAGAAAGTCAAGGCCCAGGCTCCCTCCTCTGCTACACAAACAGCGGGTCACCAGCAACAAACTCCTCTGACTCTCGAGCTGTTCCAAGAGGAATTTAAACCATTCAAAGAAGAGCTTCATTCACTAACCTCAGATTTTAAAAGCCTGTCTGGGACAATGGAAGAACTTAACAGGACAACCAGTGACAATGAATCATGGATCATTTCGGTGGAGAAGAGGCTCACAACTGTAGACCCTGCCATGGCTACTTCAAGATCCAGAATAGCCAAATTAGAAGTAAAAGTAGAAGACTTAGAGGGCCAGAGCCAACGAAATAACCTGATCTTAACTGGGCTTCTGGAGAGGGCAGAAGGAGGTAGTCCATTCCTATTTACTCAGAAGCTTCTCTCTAGACTGATAGGCCCTTCTCCTTTTGGTACTGGATATACGTTAGAGCGAGCCCACTGTGCACTACGGCCCATGTCACCTCCAGGGGCTCCCTCCTGCACTTTTATTTTCAGATTTCTAAATTATCAAGAACATCAACATGCACTGAGCAAAATAAAGGATTTGAAAGATGTGCTTTGGGAGGGGAATACTCTTCGTGTGGCACAAGATCTGCCTTTGTCTGTTAGACAGAAAAGAGCCTCATATCATGCTGTAGTCACTAAATTAATAGCTGCCAATATTAGATTCCGGATGGGGTATCCAGCCCACTTTCAAGTTCTCAACACTGGTACCTGGCAATTTTTTGAAGACCCAAAATTGGCAGAAGAATCTCTGAAGGAATCCCTCCCTGATCTATTCAAGGATCGCTGAGAACCTTTGCGAAGTGCTACAATGAAGAGCCAAGTACACTTCAAGTGCTTTGTTTCATGAATATTTACTAACTATCTGATTTCAGTGTCTGACGGCTGCAAATGTTCGCTACCAACATCATAGCGAAGCGGGAATAATTTAGTAACCCCCACCCCTGCCTTTTTGCCAAAACGACAGGTTGCATGCTGTTGGCGCTGGCAGCAATACCTGGTGGGGACCTGGGTTCGGGGAGGATGAGGTTACCTGGCACAAGGGGACCTAGGTTTGGCTACTCTGCACAGGGGCACCCAAGTAAATCCGAACACAGGAAGCAATAACTGTAATGTCCAGAACCAGAAATGTAATTTTTCAGTGTGGCTTTTATTCACAACTAGCTGAACACAACAAAGCATAGATGGACCCCCATGGGGCTACGTTTACTGATAATGCAGATTAGAGACTACAAGGAGGTCCACTTGAAGAATGGACCAGTTCTACTGTTTTCAGGCTCTGGACCCACCAGGCACACAGCCCGGACTTGCATGCGCTTTGGATACACAGCCCGACTGGCCCGGCTCCCCTGCCGGCCACTTGACTGTCGGTTCATTGGAAGAATGAACCCATTTTACTTGTTGTGGCTCCCCACACCACTTAGAGTCTGTGACTCCTAGAGATTTTCTTCTTACTTCTTCTGACTCCCATCTCACAAAGAGAATTCTTTACCCATGTTGTGGCTCCCCACACCACTTAGAGTCTCACGACTCCTAGAATTTTCATTTCGCCTACGTCTGGGTACCTACCTCATCACTGACCCAGCGCATGAGGCAAGTAGCAATCACAGCAGAAATCCGTAGAGGTGGACCTGGTTACTAAAGATGGGGGTGTTCCCACCTCCAGCTCCCACAGCCCATACCGGCCATTTCTCTGGACAAACTGAAACTTGGACTGTAGATTAAACGGTGGATGAACTGTCGCATCCCCTCTACAACATTACTTGAATCCACACAGCACTTTAGCTTTTGAACCTACTACATTTGTTTGTCCTAGTACTATAGGCCTCCCAAATAGTAGTCCAAATCCCAGATTTCTTCACATTTCCCAGGCTGAAGAAACACATTTTTTGCCCTCTCATATTAGAGCAACACTCACCCTTTCGTTGCAGGTGCCCCACAGGCGAAGTACAACTTTTTCCACTTTTCAAGCACAAACCAAAACTGTAAAAGGCAGCTTTCTTTTCTTTAGCAGAAATTAGGGGATTGCCCCTGGAATCTACATGGGGATACTTTACTTTCTCCCCTCCCGGAGGGAGGGGGGCACTGAGACCTGGACAGCGGTCTCCACCACTTGAACACTGGACACTCAAAACCAAACTGCAGACTGAACCTTCTTGTTTGCCAACAAACAGGAGACTGACTTTGAAAACTCCCAGTGTTCTATCTCACTCCCTCTGCTGCAGATTCCAATGTGGCTTATGCAGCTGCGACATTTCTATTGGTGATGTCATCTCTCAGTCTCAGCTGAGACTGAGAACAGAGTGAGACAGTGTGAAACCCATTTAACTGGAGTTTCACAAGCTGCCTTCCCTGCCTACCACTAGGTCTTACTGGGATTCTAGTAACCCCGGGTAACAAGGGGTTACAATTATAATCCCCCTCCTTTTCCTGTGCATCTGAAATGGCGTATAAATGTTCGCCCTCTCGTCTTTAATACTTTATTATGGAATGGTAACTGGACTAATGGGGACTGTTGCTGCTGTCTGGCATTTGGTGATAACCTTTAAGTTCCTTTTATTTTTTCCTTTGGTAATTTTTATCTAAGATTACTGTGGGGAGCACCCACAATGCTCAATGTGATGCAGTTTTTCATTTGTATTTTGTCTTCCTCTGGGACGCTTTATGTTGGCAGGTACAGGAAAATATCTACTTTTAGGGTCTTGTTTAGATCCAGATCTCTCATTTGCCTGTCCCCAGGCCACATAACCTTCTAGATAAATATCTGGGGCTCCTAAAGTGCTCGTTTGTTATGGATCACAATTTTTTTTAAAAGACCTTAAATGGCATTTTCTAACCATTTTAATGTGAAATTTGCTATAAAATATGTTGTTTGGAGGGGAGGGAGGACGGGAAGCGGGAGAAGGCGTCCACGCCATAGTGGATCATGTACCATAATGTCTTGTGGGGGAAGGGGGGGGGAATTCTTCGTTGGGGTTATCTTTAAATAGTTTTGGGGAAATTGGCTGGGGGAATATGAAGGTGGAGGGAGTGGAGGAAGGGGGGCCTGGCTTGGCAACATTGCTCAGTTTTGGTTGTGAAGTAATATTGGCTTTATTCCTTATGTATTTTGAATTTACAGGACAGCACTGTTGAACGTTAGTAAGTTTTTAACTTGGAATGTCTGTGGTGTAAGAAACGAACATAAAAGATATAAGGTATTGAAACATGTTAAAATACTCTAGGGAAAAGTAATATTCTTACCAGAGACTCATCTGTTAGAAGTGGAAGGGAATCTCTTGCGGAGACAGTTTATAGGACAAGTTTTTCATGCTGGTTATAATACGCAGTCCCGGGGGGTAGCCATCTTAATAGGCCGAGGGATATTGTTTACATGTGAACAAATCCTGGCAGACCCAGAAGGGCATTATATTTTTGTAAAAGGGCTGTTAGATAGGCAAACTTTTGTACTAGGTAGTATTTATGGTCCTAATGCCGATTCACCACAGTTTTTCACCAAGTTACTTAAGATATTGGCCCCGTACACACAGATACCATTTATATTGGGGAGGACTGGAATCTCCCTTTTACCCCTGATTTAGATAAATCTAATGCAAAGTGGAAAGGTCTCTCACCGGCTCAAAGAGCCCTTAGAGAATTGAATGACCATCTGGGTCTTTGTGATCCCTGGCACTTTCTGCATCCCTGCCAGAAGGATTTTACCTTTAGATCAGTGGTACACGATACCAGCTCTAGAATTTATTACTTTCTATTGAGTCAATCACTGTTGAGGGGCCTCAATGACTCTACAATCGAACCGGGTGTGATATCCGATCACTCTGTAGTGACTTGTGCTATGACACCCCAGGGGGACTTCTCCAAAGAGTCATTGTGGAAGCCCAACAACCAATTGCTCAAAAATGAAACTTTCTTAAAGCAAATTATCCAGGAAATTATAAGAGTACACTACTCTGAACCTTAATTCTACAAGAAGATCGGATTTGGAATGGGTTGCCCTAAAATGCGTCCTCCGTGGGGCATTTATTAATATTGCCTCTCAGCCCGAAAAGCAAAAAGACCAGAAAGTAATGAGTCTGTTAGCCCAGATTCGCACATCTGAATCCACACTATCACCTAGCACGTCAGAGGAACAACAATCCATCTTAATTGACTTAAGGGATGAGTATTCCCACTTATTACAGGAAACTGCACAATATATCATGCTTAGGACAAATACAAAGTATATTGATCAAGGAGAGAAGGCGGGACACCTCCTTGCTCTTAGGCTTAAGAAAACTGAGCAATCCAGGCTGGTCCAATCCATCAGATCCCAAACTAATGCAACCCTGTGCCTGACCCCATTAGAAATAACAGAGGAATTTGCTGCATTTTATGAAAACTTATATAGTCCCATATCCAACCCCCCGACAAATGCTGAACTAAAGAATTATTTAGAAGCCACTTCTCTCCCCCTCCTTGTCCAGGACCAACAGGATTTCTTGGTTACTCCTATTAGAGACTCTGAGATACAAGCCACCATCTCCTTCTTAAAAGAAGATAAATCCCCTGGCCCTGATGTTTTTTCCCCTAACTTCTACAAAGCTCTATCTCCCCATTTGATTCCTTGGTTAAAACGATTATTTGCTTGGATTCTGGATTCCCAATCTCTAGAGTGTATGCTAATGGAAGCATTAATCATTGTAATACCCAAACCTGGCAAAGATCCCAAAAATGTTAGTAGTTACAGACCCATTTCCTTGTTAAACTGTAATATTAAAATACTAGCTAAAATTCTTGCTAACAGATTAAGGCAGGTATTGCCCTACATAATTCATAAAGACCCGGTCAGTTTTATGGAGGGCAGACACTCGGCGGACCATTTCCGCAAACTTGCTCACATCTTCTCTGCATCCAGAGATTCTTCAATACCAGCCAGTTTGCTTTCCATGGATACAGAGCAAATGTTTGATAGAGTTAATTGGGAATTTTTATTCCTATCTATAAATAGATTTGACTTCCCATAAAAGTTCATCCAGTGGGTCTCCTCCCTTTATCAACGGCCCCGAGCCCGTATGTATTGCAACGGGGTATTTTCCAGAATATTCACTTTATTCTCTGGTACTAGACAAGGGTGTCCTTTGTCGCCCTTACTCTTTAATATTTATCTGGAACTTCTTCTGACTAAAATAAGATAGCATAAGGGCATACAAGGAATATCTATAAATAACCAAGAATTCAAAATATCAGCATATGCTGATGACATTCTCCTTCACCTGTTGCACCCTGCTCAAACATTCGCCTTAGTTTTTTCCCTGTTACAAGACTACGGAAAAGTATCTAACTATAAAGTTAACTTAGATAAAATGATAGTTTTCTCACTTAATCATAAACTTAGCAAAATATCTCTGGAACCTTTAGGGCTGCATTGGAGTTCCCAAAGTATCAAATACCTTGGATTATTCTTGACTAGGTCGGACACAATGACAAAAAAAACTTAATTTAGATTCCACCCTCCTTAATATTCAATTAGACCTACAGAAATGGCAATTCCTTCCAATTTCGCTCTGGGGGAGAATAAGTATTATTAAGATGAATGTCTTGCCGAGACTATTCTACCTACTGGCCATGTTGACCTTATGGACTCCATTGTGCTGGTTTAGGAAGGTACATGCTACCATTTCCACATTCCTTTGGCTTGGGGAAAAAAACCCAGACATGCATGTAAAAAGCTGGCAGCCTCCAAAACCTGTGGAGGATTACAGCTTCTGGACCTTAATCTATACTTTTGGTCTAATCAAGCCTCTAAATACTTAAGATGGCTCACCCCCCAAGAGGAGACTGACTCACAGATATGTATCCCAGAGTGGTTGATACTAGAAAGGCAGCTGCTAAGGGATGCAAAACTGTCCTCGGAGGTCATTTTACATGCATCCCCTAAAGCCCTCCCTAAGTCTCTCAATAGCTCCCCAATTGGCATCTCTCTGCAGACACGCACACAGCTATGCACCTTTTTGGGATATAAACACACAAGGGACCCTAGACAACCAGTGATTGATAACCCTAATTTAAGATTAGATGGCTGACCTATTCCTGTAGGATGGTTGCCCCATCTGGGAGAACTCAAGGTTTTTGACTTCTTTCTACAGGAGAAATGTCTAGATTCTGCCAATATTTTGGACAAGCTACAGTTGGATAAAACTTGCATTTTTAAAGTTATCCAATTGTGTCACTTGTTGGCCACATCAGTGTGGGATTTGAGTGCAGATCTGGAACTGAGAGATTGCCTCAGGTCAATGATATCTCTTAGCAATAAACCCCATGCTTCCGCTAATGTGTATGCCATCCTTAGGGAAAGAGCCCTGGACTCCCATAGCAATAGCCCCAATATCTGGGTGGTTTACTACCCTAATATGGGGGACAGATGGAGGGAGATATGGAACTCTATCTTTATGTACATGTCACAAGACAGATTGAGACTCACTCAATTTCAGATTTTAAATGATATGTATTGAACCCCTGTCAAACTCCAGAAAATGGGCAGAACCCCTGATAACCTCTGTAACAGATGTAGGCAAGCAGAAGGGTCACTTCAGCATATTTTTGGGGATTGTCCTGGGGTTCAACAAGTATGGGGACAGATTCAAAATAAACTAGATCAATTACTGGGTCTTGAAGACCCATTTACCCCTGAAGTATGTGTGCTGGGAGACTTTTCCAAAATACCAGTGTGGATTAAAAGGTATCATATGGCCCTGATCTCCCTCACAGTAAAGAAAGTGGTTCTTCGCCACTGGATAGACAGTCAACCCATGTCATATCTCGAGTGGAAGACTGAACTCCTGTTAAATCTTAGGATAGAACACATGCGAGCTAACCTCTGGGGATCCGTACCTCAATATAAAAGAGTTTGGGATAGCTTTCATACGTTGTTCATATTACAGACTATCAACTAATAAGAAACTCTGGCTATGAGAGATAGGGCTCTGGGAATCAGGAAAGCCCTCTATCACCTTATCTTCTCTTTTGTTGCTCCCTTTGTACAGAGGTTAGCTTGACTGTAATACACCATGATAGTGACTTGACATACGTTGTACATTATGCCTATCGATTTTCTAGCTAATAGTCTACCTTTTAATTTTATGCCAAGCGGGGAGGGAGGGTAGGGAGGAGGACAAGACATAGTATGGCATTTTATATATGTATATGTATCCTGTCTGTGTTATTGCCCTTCGGGGTAAAATCTAATAAACTTGAATTTCAAAAAAAAAATTATTATAAAAGCCAAAGCAAAAATAATTTTAGAACTGGATGCAGTACTTATAGAGTACACATTATCTCGGCACATGAAGTGTCTATAGCACATAAAAATGCTGAGAGGGCATACATTGCAAACAAAACAAAATTTGGAGAAAGACCAATAGAGAAGTCCATACAATTAATGGAACAAAAGGAAATGGACCAGGAGGAGACCTTAGGGACCGGACAGGAATGGCTGCCTAAGCTCTTTGCTCTGTTCCAACCTGACGCCTGATCTAACTTAATTTATCATCACGTCAGGCTGAATATGAAGTGAAACAGCTTGAAAACTTTCCCCTACCTGCACCACCAGTATCCTGATGTTTTGTTTTTTTTTTCGGCACAAATCGCACGTTTGGTCTGCGAGCCGACTGGTCACCGCTCCCGTGAGAAAATGAGATACGGGCCATGCAGGCCACTCATCCTGAAGCAGAGGGCCAGGCTGAAGTACACTTACTGCAGTGCTGGTGCCTAATAGACACGTATGGGGTCGCGTGTACTGTCTTGCTGGGTGTTCATCGGTTGGCTGAAGGGGAACTGCCTGTAACTGCAGAGACAAGGAGCAGTGATGGCGGGAGTGCTGGAATCCTCTGCTGCACTTCAGAATGGATTGGGGCTACAAGCTGTGCAATTTTCTCCAGATCAAGCCCTTCTAGAAGGAGCACTTTCACACATTACACAAATGCTGGAGGCACTTTTAGTCAGGGTCGAAAACATCGGTTCCTCGCTGGCAGGGAATGTGGTCGATGTAAGGCGGCTGGAAGATAAACAAAATGTGCTAGAGCAATGCACTGAAGTGCTGGAGCAGCAACATATCACAGTGCTTCAGCAGTTAAGGGATCATGAGACCAGACTCATGCAGTTGTGGTACAGAGCAGAGGACCACAAGAACAGGAGCCGCAGAAATAACATCAGGATCCTTGGGGTTCCTGAGGGAACAGAAGGCCCCAATATGGAACATTTCCTTAATGAGTGGCTCTGACAACTGCTTGGTGAGAGATGGAAAGATCCAGTCGGGGTGGAGAGGGCTCACAGAGTCAGTGCTCGAAAGGAAGGCTCCAATGTCCCTAGAACCATCATTGCCTATATCTTGAGGTATTCAATAAAAGAGTAGCTACTAAGAGTGGCAAGAGAAAAAGGTGAGCTCATCTCGGGGAAGGGTGGCATTTCTATCTACAGAGACTTCTCCCAGGAGGTAGCAGTCAGAAGGACGGCTTTCGGGCCTCTGAAAGCATTATTACAACCCAAGGCATTTCAATACTGCTTTAAAAAACTTACCGCTCTGCACATCTCTAAGGACGGGAAGTCCTTCCTTGCTGAATTTATTTATTTATTTATTTGAAACAATCAGAATTACAACCCTTTGTGTCACAGACTGAATGCCCCAGTGATGCTGAAATATGGCTTCACAATCATTGGCTAGGCCTCCTCCCCATGACTACATCTCCCAGATGCCTCTGGGCCCACGGGGATAAAAAGGTAGAGTAACTGTAGATCAGCCGCATGGGATGCCAGGGGGCAACAAACAGCACCGGCCTGGTCCTACGGAAAGATCATCCCCCAGGTCCCCGCAATGAAACACAGCATGGGAAGGCCATATGGAGCAATGAATTAGTATTCGGGCAGCAGATACTTATCGGAGGGCCACTCCTCTTGATTCCCAAACCCTGGCAAGCCAGCTCACTCCCTACCGGCATCGACAATACTACAGAAGCCTGAACAGTCCCTGCACTGGGAAGTCGATAAACTCTCTCCCAGCCAAGCTGCTAAGAGCAGATGCGCCTCCTGCGATTACTCCCATGCACCATGACCTGGTACCCCCTGGAACAGAAGACCTACTGGCTGACATAGTCTATAGACTGGGCCACGATGATGGAAGAAGAAGAGGAGGTAGAGCAGGCTTCGGCAGTGGGCCTTCTGAAACCAGGGACTAAATCATTCGCAGAGGCCCTGCAACCCCTCCACAAACCAATGAAGCCGATGACAAGAAGCAGGCGGATCCCGAATTTCCTGGCACAAATGGATGAAGATCCAGACACCTTCCTTCCTGGCTAAGGACCTACTTGAATGCTGTTTAAGTTTTTTATAAAGAGCTTACACTATTCACTCTTCTAGTGATTCAAGGCTGTTGCCTAGGAGATCAAGGTCCCTTCACCTAACTTGCCAGTACCCAGTAATCTGGCACCCTTTGAATACTTCTCTGCGGGGCTGATTGGGGGGCCTTCAACCCCCCCCTGGAATTTTGGCTTCCTTTAAAGATGTTGAATTCCTCCCCCTTTTTTCTTTTCTTTCTTATTACAGCTGGAGGAAATGCTTGAATATAAAGTAACCCCTGTACCCAGCTGGACCCCCAACAGGTTTAAGTCCTGGAAGCCATCTTATTGACCCTTGGTAAGGCCTTACTAGTCACCAGACTCACGATCTTGGGTCCGACACATGTATGGATGGTGCATACCCCCTTCCCCACCTCCTTCCTCCCCAGCTGTGCTGGATTTACTCTAATTCCTATCGACTTCCTAGCCATTGGGATTCGCTGGACCCCATAGTCCCGGAGTTGTAGTGGACTATAAGGGGTAGGGTTGGGGCAGGTAAACTTTTGCTACCGTGCGACCCTCCCCACTATTGGTGTCTGATTTAGTGTGGCTAAAGGTTTGGTGAATCCTTCTCGCACGTTTAACTCAGCATCATTAAGGATACAAATTCACGAGTTGTTGCATTCTATTTTAGATAAAGATACTGTTTAACTTTTCTCAGTATTGTTGTCAGGTTTCAACTGTTCTGTGTTTGTTTTCTCTTCTTACTGCAGATGTTTTCTCACTTCCTTCCTCAGTAGTAACAGTTACGGTTTCTTTATCTTACATCTGGCTTAAATTCTGGCTACATTTCACATTGCTGCATAAGAGTTGAAGATATCACCTACTGGTGAATCCCTGAAGGCTGTCCCCTTTTCTCTAAAGGTATAAATGACTGTCTTTTCTGGGTGAGTACTCCTTCATCTGGTTTAAACTTATTGTAATATATAATGGCGAGCAACCCCTCAAGCTCCAATGGATGGAAGAGCATGTCTTGTAATGTTAAAGGGCTCAACCACCCTACCAAACATACTAAAGTGCTCCAATTTCTAAACTCTGTGGGTACAGATATTGCCCTGCTGCAGGAGATGCATTTAACAAACAAAACTATGGCTTGGCTTAAAAAGCTCTGGATGGGGGGGTCGTTGCTAGCTGTGCCTCCAACAAAGCTAGAGGGTGACAATATAGAATACGGAGAGCTTCATCCCTTATGATAGAGGACAAATGAACAGCTTTTCAGGGCAGATGGATGGTGGTCAGACTTGCATTTCCGGGGGCAGGGTGCTGCTGGCCAATATATATGGGCACAATTCTGACTCGGGAGGAATATACCCAGCCATCTCCCAATCTGTCACTGACCTTATGTATGGTTACTCTGACATGCCAATCTTGTTTGGAGGGAATCATAATCTGGTTACAGATGTTTTCCTTGATAAGTCCACTCCCATACCACTGTCACATCCTAAGGATGTGGCTGCTTTGGGGGAGCTTATCTCAGAATGGAACTTATACAATCCCTGGAGGTGAGCTCACCCTACGGGGAGAGATTACTCTCTTTACTCCGCAGCACACCACACCCACAGTAGAATAGATTTATGGTTAGCTAACTATGTAGCCTACCCTGGAGTGTCCAAAGCCACCATAGGAAACATCATTATCTCCGATCATGCCCCAGTGTCCATAATATTCTCTCCTCCAGGGCTGGGAGCATCCTCCTCTAGGTGGAGATGCAACCCACTCCTGATGAACAATAAGGATTTCCAAAAATATATCATAGAGGAAACCCATTTGTACTTCTCCCTTAACAAGCCCACTGAAATATCTGCTGCCACTCGATGGGAGGCTTTTAAGGCTTTAATCCGGGGGAGGATCATTGCCTACTCGGCAGCCAGAATAAACATCGAGGGGAACAGATTAAGCAATTGCAAAGTGAGCTGACCCTGCTAGAAAAACAATTCAAAATCTCTGCATCTCACCCCCTCAAATCCTCTCTGCTACCACAAATCATGGGTTTGAAATACCAGATATATACCCTACTTAGTAATAAAGCCCAGCGGCAGCTTCTTTGCTTCAAACATAAAACATGAGAGGGTGGTGAAACGGGAGGAAAACTCCTAGCCTCTCAACTGCGCAAGCAGCAGTCCTCCTCCAGAATACTGGCACTCAGAAACAGGGCAGGTAGGGTGGTCTCTATGCCAAAAGAAATAAATGAAACTATGAGGGAATTTTACCAAATTCTGTATGAGACTAAATCCAAGTGTAACCCCTCACCCCTGCCTTTTTGCCAAAACGACAGGTGGCATGCTGTTGAAGCTGACAGCAGTACCTGGTGGGAACCTGAGTTCGGGGAGGATGAGGTTACTCGGCACAGGGGCACCTAGGTTTGGTTACTCTGCACAGGGGCACCCAAGTAAATCCGAACACAGGAAGCAATAACTGTAATGTCCAGGACCAGGAATGGGATTCTTCAGTGTGGCTTTTATTCACATACTAGCTGAACAAACAAAGCATAGACGGACCCCCATGGGGCTACATTTCCTGGTAATGCAGATTAGAGACTACAGAACACTTTATCACCATTTTCAGCCTTCAGGCTCTGGACCCACAAGGCACACAGCCCGGACTTGCACGCAGCTTTGGGTACACAGCCCGACTTGTACACACTTGGGTTTTTTCCCACGGTTCATTGGAAGAATGAACCAATTATCCTGTCATGGCTCCCCACACCACTTAGAGTCAGCGACCCCTAGATACAATTTTTCTTTGCTTGTTGTGGGTCCCCACACCACTTAGAGTCTGCGACTCCTAGAGAGAATTCTTCCTTGCTTGTTGAGACTCCCCATCTCATAAAGAGAATTTTTCCTTACTTGTTGTGGCTCCTCACACCACTTAGAGTCCACGACTCCTAGAGAGATTTTCCCTTTTGCAACCCCACGTCTGGGTACTTCCCCCATCACTGGCCAAGTGCATGAGGCAAAGTAACAACCACAGCAGAAATCCGTAGAGGTGGACCTGGTTACTAAAGATGGGGGATTCGCCCATGTCCAGCTCCCACAGCCCATACCCGGCCATTTCCCTGGGAAAACTGAACCATTCCTTTGCTGAACTTCTGAATGTAGATTAAAGGGTAGACGATCTGGGTGCATCTCCTCTACATATTACTTGAATCACACAACACTCTAGCATTTGACACTACTTTACTTGTTTGGCCCAGTCCTATAGGCTTCCCAAAATGTAGCTCAATCCCTAGATTTCCACACATGTCCCAGGGTGAAGAAAACATTTTGCCCTCTCAGTCAGAGCAGACACTCACCCTTTAGTTGCAGGTGCCCCACAGGCGACTCACAAATCTTCCAACTTTCAAAATAAATGAAGAACTAAACAGGCAGCTTTTCTTCCGACTTGGCAGAATTAAGGGGATTGCCCCAGGAATCTGCTAGGGATCTTTACATCACCCCTCCCGGAGGAAGGGGCATTGAGACCCAAACAGCAGTCTCCACCACTTGAGCACACCTTCACTTACTGAAGACAAACTGGACACTGACTACTACACTTTGAAAACTCCCAACATTCTATCTAACTCCCTCTGCTGCAGATTCCAATGTGGCTTATGCAGCTGTGAAAGTTCTATTGGTGATGTCATCCCTCAGTCTCAGCTAAGACTGAGAACAGAGTGAGACAGTGTGAAACCCATTTAACTGGAGTTTCACAAGCTGCCTTCCCTGCCTACCACTAGGTCTTACTGGGATTCTAGTAACCCTGGGTAACAAAGGGGTTATACTCTCCCTTGATCAGGAAAATGACTGTCCGCAGTCATTATTTACCCGGCCTTAGGCTATCCCACCCTATGTGCTACCTGCGGGGGGGTGATCAGGCCCCCTCCTACCATGTGCAAGCACAGGCAGGCAACACTAAGGGCCTAGAGGCCTATAGCTGACATATCAGCGTGTACTCTATCCACTTACTATGGACAGCTAGTGGCTCTGGTAGAACCATCCAGAGCATAGCCCTAATAGCTCAGCACTGCAGTCCCTATGGCCATTCAGGACCACAGCCTGTCCATTCCCCCTAACCCTCTAGGGAAAACCTATCTGCCTTTAACCTAATACCCCAAAACAAAAACAACCCGGGGACCTCCCTGACCTTGGGCAACATGCAACCACACACCATTAAAAATACCACATTACTGCCTCCTCCCTACCCCCACAACCACACCTGTGGAAGGAAAGGGTTAATACAGCAATAGCCATAGCAATAACATCACAGTATTTTAAATTTCTACACAATAAAGCACTGACAAGGAACTCTGATCAGCCCCTCCTCTTCTTCTTGTCTTCTCTTCTGTCTTCCCAGGAACACCTGTAAGAAAAAGAAAGACAAACATACGCTCCTAGTCTGCATATACAGTCTACCTAGACCCCTACCATCAAAACACTGCAGAATCCCAAAAATATTTTTTTTTTAGAAAAAAAGGTAGAAAAAACAGTATTTGCATTAGATAACAACGACATTATTTACAATACACATTTGGGGGGATGGAGTTCCCTAAAAGTCCCAACTAATGACCACAAGGCCCGAAGGCTAGTCCAATAAAGAGTCTCTCCTGGGCCAGAGCCCGGTGAAGCACAGTTCTAACAGGCCAAAGTCCTGAAGGGGAGAGTCTTTGAGGACAGTTCACACAATTTGAAGTCTGTTAGTGTAGGGCGTGTACTGCAGTGTCATAAAGATAGAAAAGTTCGGACTTACCAGCCACTTGTAGTACAAGACTCGGCACCAACCTGCACCTCTGACGAAGACTCTCCCTGGCAGCATTTCTTCTGATACAGCTGGGAGGACATCTTCCGGGAACCACAGGAGGGCACATCTGGAAACAGCTGGGCTGATGTCATCTCTGGAGACAGAACCTTAGAACAGGAACAAAAAGAAAACAGCTGGTCCGACGTCATCCGATTACCAGGCGATGAACAGGATACAGCTGGGCTGGCGTCCTCTCTGGATCTGAAGTCATCTGGTGGGCCAGTTGACGGTTGCTGGACAGGACAGTACACTGTAGACTGATGAATGTGGGGCACCTGAGTCCTGGATGTCCATATTGGCGGATCAGTAAGGCACTTCACAGTCTGGTGTGGCAGTATTGACTACCACTGCTCGGCACTCCATTTTGTAGACACAGGCTTATTTGCTGGGAGGTCCTTGAACTGAGGCCAATAGTACCGGGGGTCAGGGGTTTGAATTATTACCCCGTCTGGGCGCACATAATTCACACAGTGGGAGATTTCATGTCCCTCTCCGTCCACCACTCTCACTCTGTCTATGAACAGTGTCCTGCCTCTCTTCCACTGGGTATACTTTTCGTGGAACAGTCTATTCTTTACATGTTTGTTGGCCCCAGGATGCACACTTTTCATAGCTTCATCCCAGATCCAGGATTTCCTGCAGTTCTCAGTCTCCTCCCAGACTTTTCGAGGACAGGTAGGAAAGGTCATACCATAGATCTCATTTGCCTTCCTACGAACCAGTCTCTTCTCTTTACTTGCTTTGGTCAATCTGAGACCACTGGCCTGGCTTGGGGGTGGCCAGTCCTGGTTCTGCCAGCTTCGCATCCTTAAGGAAATTAGAAACGGATCCCTGACTTCTTCCTCCTGTAAAGCCAGGGCAGTGGCATCACCACTTTCTTCCATACATTCCTCCGAGGCAAGATCTTGAGGGTGTGTACCCATTCCTTTTTCACAAGGCCACATAGGTTCCCCCTCATCTTTCTCTTCACTGAGGATCTGAGCCCAGGAGTGAGCAGTCGTTCTCACCCCTGAGACTATCCACTCATCACTAGGCATGGAGGTCGACACCTCCCACTCAAAGGCCTCCCGAATCTCATCTTCTCCTATGAGACTTAGGCTAGGCCCCCCCTCCAGGGGTCTATTGATGTTTTATCCGAACTTTTTTTCTGGGATCCAGCATCCGAAACTTCAACTTCTGGTTCTGTCTCTAACTCTGCACCCTCTAGCTTTGTGCCACTCTCCCCCGAGGGACCTTCCTCCACAGGCTCTGCCTGGTGCTGTGTGCTGCCAACTGCAGATTCCTGAATTTTTGTCCATGTGGGGGCCAAACGAATTGGAGGCACTTTATACAAGCCATAATTTTGTAGGCATCCAGAACAGTGAGGAATCATGAAGACGTCCCTTACAACTCCCAAGCATATTTGACATACACGCACTGGATAATTAGGAATTGCCACCTGAGGAGGCAGTTGCCCTCCATAGCACCGCTTTTCAATATCTCTCAGTCTATTTACTGCTGCTGTTACTGCAACCCGGGCATGATCCGGGTAACGAGCTGATCCTGAGGCCATAACTGCAGAAAAATAAACAAAAGTTCACTGTAACTGAAAGTCCCACTTTATTGAACACACTCTTTAGCTGTAAAATGGCTCCTCTGCTGTGTTTACTTTACTACCTCACCCTGTAATGGCGGCGGCAGCACTCCTGTGCATCAACATTCAGAATCTGGGTCAAGCCACTGTGCACTCGATTTATACAAGCTACTGACAACCTTTGCTCAAACTGCACAACTTGCTCTGATCCGGCTTTAAACACATTTACAGGATTTTCCTTGGACTTTTTACATGCTGGTAACATTTATTTGATTCACAGTCCCTTAAAGCTTCAGGTTTTTAGCACAGGATTGCCTGTATTACCAGTGCTGCACTTTACTACAACCCACAGTCTCTCTCTCTGGCTGCAAACTTTAAACTGAGGCTGAATTAATTACTATGCACACAGTCAATGGCTTAACAGACTTGCACTTGCTGGCAGGACATTACACAGTCGTTACTTGCAGAGCGACTACACTGCTGCACACACATTTTATATGGCATAGGCTGAAAATCACCGTTTGAGCAGTTTCTTGGTTGTTTACTTACTGTTATCAGTAGCAATTTGCTGCGATGGGGAAAAACGGCCTGCAGCCAGTTCTTGAAGGCCTCAGTACACAAACGGGCGGGCAGTCCTAGCGATCGTTGTTTTAAACACCAAACTTGCAATTTGGATGATTGATTAGCGGGTTGAGCCCGATTTTAAACTAAATAGTCTATTTTTGTACTGTTTACAATGCTTTGAACACTCCGCGACGCTCCTCCACTGCCAGTACACGCACTCCACTTTCACTCCCTTTCGAATGCTGGGACAGTCTCTGTAGAGCTGGCTTAGGGGCGGGACTGATTGCAGCCTGACCAACCACACGACGCCATGCAAATTAGCCTCTTCTTCCTCGAGAGGGCTCTTCTCCTCACGGCGATCGTCAAGCAGGCAAATTTAAACTGCAGAATGCAACTTTTTTTTTTTTTTCAACTGACTCCACGGCGGGAGCCCATTTCAGCCATTTAACATAGCCATCTACTCTGCAGTCTCTCAATTCACTCAGAAAGCATTTCCAACGTCCAGGGCATAATTTTCCTTTTGCTACCCCTAGTCTTCCACACTTTTCTTCACAACAGTTCATTTTAAAAGCATTTCAAACATCCAGGGCACAATTTTCCTGTTGATACCCCTAGTCTTCCACACTTTTCTTCACAACAGTTTATTTTTAAAAGCAGGCAAAAACACTGTAAACTATTTGATGCAGGACAAGGGCACACTCTTTGGCTTTACAGCTGCTTGGTAAACAGTTAGCATTTTTAAACAGCAGCACAAGATTCACAGCACACAGCAACACACTAGGGAAATTGCTTCAGCTTTTTGGGCTACCCACTGCCAGATAGCCAAAACGCTAGCCCTCTTGCCCAAGCACCTTCCTCCCAGAACAAAATCCAAAGCGGTGCCTCCATTTTTGCAACCCCTCACCCCTGCCTTTTTGCCAAAATGACAGGTGGCATGCTGTTGAAGCTGACAGCAGTACCTGGTGGGGACCTGGGTTCGGGGAGGATGAGGTTACTCGGCACAGGGGGACCTAGGTTTGGCTGCTCTACACAGGGGCACCCAAGTAAATCCGAACACAGGAAGCAATAACTGTAATGTCCAGGACCAGGAATGGGATTCTTCAGTGTGGCTTTTATTCACATACTAGCTGAACAAACAAAGCATAGATGGACCCCCATGGGGCTACATTTCCTGGTAATGCAGATTAGAGACTACAGAACACTTTATCACCATTTTCAGCCTTCAGGCTCTGGACCCACCAGGCACACAGCCCGGACTTGCACACAGCTTTGGGTACACAGCCCGACTTGTACACACTTGGGTTTTTCCCCACGGTCCATTGGAAGAATGAACCAATTATCCTGTCATGGTTCCCCACACCACTTAGAGTCAGCGACTCCTAGAGACAATTTTTCTTTGCTTGTTGTGGGTCCCCACACCACTTAGAGTCTGCGACTCCTAGAGAGAATTCTTCCTTACTTGTTGAGACTCCCCATCTCATAAAGAGAATTTTTCCTTACTTGTTGTGGCTCCTCACACCACTTAGAGTCCACAACTCCTAGAGAGATTTTCCCTTTTGCAACCCCACGTCTGGGTACTTCCCCCATCACTGGCCAAGTGCATGAGGCAAAGTAGCAACCACAGCAGAAATCTGTAGAGGTGGACCTGGTTACTAAAGATGGGGGATTCGCCCATGTCCAGCTCCCACAGCCCATACCCGGCCATTTCCCTGGGAAAACTGAACCATTCCTTTGCTGAACTTCTGAATGTAGATTAAAGGGTAGATGATCTGGGTGCATCTCCTCTACATATTACTTGAATCAAACAACACTCTAGCATTTGACACTAATTTACTTGTTTGGCCCAGTCTTATAGGCGTCCCAAAATGTAGCTCAATCCCTAGATTTCCACACATGTCCCAGGGTGAAGAAAACATTTTGCCCTCTCAGTCAGAGCAGACACTCACCCTTTAGTTGCAGGTGCCTCACAAAATAAATGAAGAACTAAACAGGCAGCTTTTCTTCTGACTTGGCAGAATTAAGGGGATTGCCCCAGGAATCTGCTAGGGATCTTTACATCCCCCCTCCCCGGAGGGAGGGGGCACTGAGACCTGAACAGTGGTCTCCACCACTTGAGCACACCTTCACTTACTGAAGACAAACTGGACACTGACTACTACACTTTGAAAGCTCCCAACTTTCTATCTAACTCCCTCTGCTGCAGATTCCAATGTGGCTTATGCAGCTGCGAAAGTTCTATTGGTGATGTCATCCCTCAGTCTCAGCTGAGACTGAGAACAGAGTGAGACAGTGTGAAACCCATTTAACTGGAGTTTCACAAGCTGCCTTCCCTGCCTACCACTAGGTCTTACTGGGATTCTAGTAACCCCAGGTAACAAAGGGGTTACACAAGATCCCGAGTTCAAATTTAGCACAGCGTCTATTAGAGTTTGGCAAGGGGTTTATCGCTCCCTAAACTGTCCCAAGAGGAAGCCGATGACTTAGACACCCCCATAACGACCGTTGAGCTCCAGACCACTCTTTCCCAAATGGCACAGGGTAAATCACCAGGTTCAGATGGGATGAGAGTTGAGTTTTACCAGCTGTTAGGTGATGACATTATTCCCCCCTTGCTTAGTGCTTTGCAAGAAATAACATCATTCCCAACTACCATGTGTGAAGCTTTGGTAACCCTGATTCCCAAAAAATCATCAGACCCACTGTGCAAATTTCAGACCTATTTCCTTACTGTCCGTAGACACAAAACTTCTCACTAAAGTATTAGCCACCAGGCTTACGAGAGTTCTCTCCTGTCTGATTTACCCAGCACAATCCAGCTTTTTAAAGGGCAAGTCAGGGGCAGACAATCTGTGCCTTGTCTTAAATTTGAAATGGCTGGCATTGCAGTCCTCCACTCCTATGGCTGCCATGGCAGTTGATTTCTCAAAAGCATTTGACTTCTTTGAGTGGAATTATCTCCACACCATCCTACAAATCTATGGCTTTGGACACTGCTTCCGTTCCTGGGTTTCTACTCTATATCATCACCCTACAGCCCAGATTGTCATGAATAAGGATATTTCCTCTTCTATCCCCCTACAAAAAGGTACCAGACAGGGACGTCCCCTATCTTTTCTCTTCTTTCTCATTGCATTGGACCCTCTGATCAGGAAGTTCTTGCTGACTCCAGGTATCACAGGGATACCGGTCAATGGTGCGTCTTTTTTGGTCAACGCCTATGCTGACGATATGCTCCTCACTTTGTCCAACCCCAATCTCTCCCTTCCACTGATTCTACCAGTTCTGGAAGACTTTGCTAACCTCTCTGGTCTTAGGATTAATCAAAAGAAAACAATGTTAGCGCAGATCAATTCTCAATGCTATAGGTCCTGTCTAGTTGGGACAGATATTACCTGGGCACCACAGAGCTTTTTCTACCTGGGTATTTATAGCCCCTTCTCATGGAGGGAGCTAGAAAAAGCCAACTTCTCCCCGCTGATGACCGCTTTGACTGCGGAGATGCGACAGTGGAAAAAGTTTCGACTTTCCCTTAAATGGAAAGTCGAAGCGGTACGTATGTTCATCCTCCCAAGAATTTCCTACTTGCTACTTAATCTCCCAATCCCCTTCTCACACAAGATCTTTGTCTCCCTGGAGAAATTGATTGCCTCGTTTTTATGGGAGGGTAGAACTGCTCACTGGAGCCGGCCGAAATTGAGAGCCCATTGGTCCAAGGGAGGTCTTGGGCTCCCCTGGTGGCTGGGATACCAGCTGGCCTTTCGAGTGGCACAAGCTACTGCCTGGTGTAATCTGAATCTGCCCTCTCCCCCACAATGGGTTCTTCTGGAAAAGGCTCTCATACCTGACAACTCCCTGTTCCTTCTGGCTAGTGGGACGTACAGAGGCTATCATCTTACTTCAATCATGATGAGTACATGCGTGGCATGGCGGCAGGTTCTGCACCTCACTAATGGCCTACACTCATCATACTCCCCCCCCAATTTAAGTATGCCCCCCTATGGAACAATAGGTTCATCCTTATTGATCACAGGCCGGTATTTTGGCCACACTGGGCACATAAAGTGATACGCATAGTTGGGGATCCGCTCCTCCCAGATAATAAAACTCTGATGGCCTTTGAACAACTAAAAAGGTGCTATGAATTAAATGCCCATGACTTTTGGAGATACCTACAGTTAAGGGATGCCCTGCACCCCCTACTGGCTAAGCACCCGGAGGACTCCACGTGGAAATGTCTCACCTCCATCCACCAACCCAAAAAAGGACAAGGCTTAGTGGGACTATTCTACAAACTATTAAGAGATTCCCAGCCAGACACTACACATGGATGTAGGCTGACATGGGAAGGGGAACTCCTACGCCCTATATCTGAGCAGCTTTGAGAATCTTGGCTCAAATCTGCTCATATGCTATATAAGGATTCCAAAAGCCAGTTAATACAGATGAAAATTCTTCTCCATTGGTACAGGATGCCAGCTAAGCTGCGCAAACACAATGTGCTCCCCCATGACAAGTACTGGAGGTTCCAGAACTCACCGCCCCACCTTCTCCATATCCTATGGACCTTCCCAAATATCCAAACATACTGGGCTTTGGTATTGGATGATTGTTCTCGGATTGTAGGGCAACAGATTCTCCCCTCTCAGGAAACGCTTCTTCTAGTGACACCTCGACTCTAGATCCTCTATCCCACCCACCCTCTAAAAGCTTAGATTCTGGCAGCAGTAATAGAGGCCAAAAGAGCCATCCTCATGAAATGGCAACAGCCATCCTCCCACTCACTTGCCACCTGGAGAGCGGCCATGGCATGATTGGCTGTGTTTGAAAGAATTGCTGCTTCTGCAAAAGGTAGTTTGGCGAACTATCACAAGAAATGGGACCCATATCTACACTCCCACATCTGCTAAGTCCCCCTGCTACCGCCAAACAATCCTCCTACACTATAATCCCCCCTCCTCACCCCTTTTGGCACAAGTGACTCAGGGGAAGGAATCCTCACCCTATCTCACCTGGCTGTAACTTTCTCACTACTATTCTTCCCACTTTCTTTCCTATCTCTAGAATGCCTATCTATTCTATACCAGCAGTGATATGATTAGCTACTGAACCAGACGCCAGGAGTAGCCCTTGTGGCATGACTATGTTTCTTTGTTTTAAAACCCACAGGGAGGATGAAACCTTTATGTTACTTTTTTAGGTGGTACTGATAGCCTAAGTTCTATTTTCCCTGATTATGGGTATAATAAGTTAGCTCTTGTCATGTCAAATGTAGCCAAACCTGGATAGACTGATGTCATTATTTTCTGTTATATGTATGGTTCTCTTGCTGGTGTATTGGTATTTGCAGCTTATGTAACCTACTGTCTACCTGTATTGATGTATGACAACAAATTTTAAATACTAAGAAACTATTATATGATAAAAAAAAAAAAGAAATGGACCAAATTGCTAAACGTTTCTGTACTGCATATCACGTTGCTAGGACTGAGAGACCTTTCAGGGATTTTCCTGGGCTAATAGGTTTGCAAAAAAGAAATCATGGAGATGATGTAATGGGACAAAGTTACAGTAGTGACAAGCAATGCCATGTCTTTATTCACTACATTGCTCAAGTTATTCAGAACACTACTGCTCATCTTTTAGAAGACAATGATTACTTCTATTTTCTTCTAGATTCATGCACAGATAAAAGTGTAACATTTACGTGCGTGTTTTTGACAATGACCTGCCAGTTACAAGGTTTCTTGCACTGAAATCAGTTAGTGTTCCTAATGCTGAAAGCATTTTACATGTCGCCATTGATGCATGAAAGAGTGAGGGTGGTCTAAAGGATGGTGGTTGGAAACAAAAGTTGATCAGTGCAGCATCTGATAGTGCTGCTGTCATGTTAGGATCCATCTCGGGTGTTCTTACCCAAATAAAACAAGAGTGCCCACACCTCACTGACATACATTGCTGTGCACATCGTTTAGAGCTTGCTGTAAAGGATTCTTTCAAAGACTGCCCCTTTTACAAGTCGGTAGAACAACTTCTGCGGAACATTTACTCATTTTGCCACAGGTCACCCGAAAGTTGGAAAGGCCTACAGGAAACAGGATCCCTTTTAAATATTAATGTGGTCAGACCAGTTAACACCGGTGGCACTAGGTGGCTTGCACACAGAGAATGGGCCATTTCTGCCCTTGAAAGGAACTGGGCTGCATTAGTGCCTCATCTTGAATATGTCTCACTGATAAACAAGCAAGATCATGGCCAGAAAGCACTGGCAATACTTAAAGTGCTTAAGACTTTAAAATGTGTCATGTATATCAACTTTCTGACAGTGTTTTTTGGTATTTTTCTGCTCTTAGTCTCTGCTTTGGGCAAGAGGATGACACTGTGGAAAAGGTTCACAGCAGAGTAGAAAGCACAATTCAGAAACTAAATGGTCTCTCGAATCAAGAAACTCTTCATCGCATAACACTTGCAGGTGTAAATGATAATTTAACTCAGTACAGCAGTGGTGACTTGACAAATGAAGCAAGCAGACACAGATTAGGTTCTCCTTCAGACATTGTAGAAGCCACAATTTCAAATATAAAAAAAATTCTTCAGAAAACATCACAACACATTGAATCTCATTTTCAGTCTTTCACGATGAATAAAGTGCTGCTAGCAGCAAGAACTTTAAATTTTCAGTCCTGGCCAATATCCACAGAGGCACTAGAAACATATGGAGATCAGGCAGTTTAAACAATTGTTGATCACTATTAAGTTGTCCTAGAGTCACTTGGAGTTGATATGACTTTGGTACTGCTGGAGTGGCTAGACTTAAAAAAAACATATACTTCACTTGTTGTCTGTTGAGAATTGTAGGTCTCTGAAATTGTGGCAGAAAGTGATTCTTGCAAACATGCAGGATCAACAATTCCGAAATGTGCTGGCCATTGTCAAGATCATTCTCTTGATTCCCATTCACACTGCTGCTGCAGAATGGGGCTTCTCTCTAATGGGAAGAATAAAAAATTATTGGAGGCTTGGATTACACCTGAACACCCTTCATGACCTAACGTCTATATCTCTCAATGGACCCAAGCTCAGTGAATATAACCCTGAAGGTGCTATATCATTGTGGTGGAAAAATGGCAAAAGAAGGCCCACCATCAAAGCTTATGGCTCCAGAACAGCACTGTCACTGCATGTTGCTTCTGCCAGGCCCAACGCTAGTGGTGACGATGGTGGTGGGGTTGGCGACAACGAAAATGCTTGGTCCAGTGAAGATGACATTTAAAATAATATAAATTAAGGGGCAGCATGTAAATATTTTCCTGGGCATGTACTTTTGCTTACTACATGCCCAAGTGGGCATGTACTTTTTGTCATGAATTTCATAACCTGGTAACATACAGTAATACGCTGGGTTACTTCATGGCTTGACAATAGAAGACAGAGAGTTGAAATAAAAGGCTATAAGTCTGTCTGGGGCCAAGTGACAAGCGGGGTTCCGCAGGGTTCGGTGCTGGGACCCACGCTTTTTAACATCCTAATCTCCACCATGCAGACATACAATAATGCATGGATATCAGAGTATGCCGATGATTGTAAGATTGGATGTATTGTAAATAACTCACAAGCTGCAATGGATTTTCAGGAGAATATTTATAAACTTGAGAAGTGGTCACAAGAAAACAAAATGACCTTTAAAGAAACAAAATGCAAGATTATGCACCTGGGAAAAATAATCCCTGTAAAACATACAAATTAAACAACGTAATCCTACAAGAAACAACCAGTGAAAAGGATTTGGCAGTACTGATAGACAACAACTTAACTTTTGATATGCATACACAGGCTACAGTTAAGAAATGCAATAACATTACAGCTTGCATTTTTAGAAATATTAAAAGTCATGAACCAAGCGTAATAGTTCCGATATGTACAAGTCTGGTAAGGCCACATTTGGACTATTGTGCCCCTTTGTGTGCTCCAACTACAATAAGGGGAAAGAAAATGACTGAAAGAGTTTAAAGACATATCACAAAGAGAATTACTAACATGAAGAATTTAGAATATGAGGATAGGCTGAAATAATTAGGAATGTATTATATTCAATATAGAAACCTTAGGGATGACCTTTGCCTGACTTTTAGTGCTATCCAAAATTAACTATTAATGGAAACTATAGGTCTTGAAAAACATAGTGCTACAACCAATACAAGGACACACAAACATAAATTAAAGGGTGACACAAATAGAACACATAAGAGAAGTAATTGGTACACCCAAAGAATGATTACCACTTGGAACACATTACCAAACCATATAACGGAAAGCAAAATTATGAATACATTTTAAAAAACCTAGATGTACACATGGGTGATATCAAATATTGCTTCCACCAATAGCACAAGGTGTCGAGTTCATAAAAGGCCAAGGCCTCCAGAACTTGTACTAGACTATGAAAATGTGATAAACAAGGACTATGCAACTGCACACAGTACTCCAAATGTGGTCTGACTAGTGACCTGTACAGCGGCAGGATCACATCCCTATTTCTGGATTAGATTCCTCTCACAATACATCCCAGCATCTTGTTGGTCTTAGCTGCCACCTTCCTGCACTGAGCTGAGTTGTTCATGTTAACCATTATGATCACCCCTAGGTCCTTCTCCTCCTCAGTGACCTCTATCTGAACCCCTCCCAGCTGGTAGCTCCTCCCTGGTTTCCTTGCTCTGAAGTGCATAACCTTGCACTTCTTTGCATTAAAACTCAATTGCCACTTTTTTTGACCACTCCTCCAGTTTGATCAGGTTCTCCTGTAGCTCCTGCCACCCCTCTATGTTGTCCACCACCGCCCCTATCTTGGTATCATCTGCAAACAGACTGATCTTGCTCCTAATGCCATGTGAGATATCCAATATGAATAACCTAAACAGCACTGGACCCAAGACTGAGCCCTGTGGCACCCCACTTGTCACCCCCCTTGGAGAAGAGAGTGCCCCCACCACCACCACCATCATGTGTTGCTGCCTCCCCCTTCAGCCAGTTCACAATCCAGTTTATCATCTTTGTTCCTGCCCCCACATATTGCAACTTACCCCCCCAGCCTCCCATGAGGCACTGAGTCAAAGGCCTTGCTGACATCTAAATACAGCACATCCACTGCATGGCATTTATCCAGTTCCCTCATTACCCAATCATAATATTCAATTAGGTTGGTCTGGCAGGATCTACCAGAGATGAATCCACACTGCTGATTGTCCTGTAGTCCATTTCCCTCCAAAAAGGTCACCAGCCTCTCTTTCAGGATTGCAAATGTAAATGTACTACATTATGGATCACCCGTTGCAGAGACAACCTAACTTTTATGACCTTCGGCACAGAGTAGAGGAAAAAACCCTAAGCAGAGAAAACCTCTGTGGATCCAAGGCCTTGGTCACCTTCCCTCCAGGCTTGGGAGAAATTAGTGATGGCTCAGCAACTGCAATTTAGAGATCCAATTCAAGTGGAATATTTTTAGAGGAAGGGCTCTCACTCTGTCCTTCTAATGGGAAAGCATTGGGGGTGCCACGAGTCAATCTCTGCAGCTAAAGGAAGTTCCCCATGAATGAGGCCCAGCCTCCCAAAGCAGCAGGAGGAGAGCAACAACCTTTGAAAGGCACTCACCTGGCCTCCACAAGGGGAGGCCTAGAAAGGAAGCCAAACCCTTGAGGGTAAGGCATAGGAGTCAAGCCCTTGAGGGGCCAGAACTTTGAGTTGTATGATCGTCACCCTTGAGTGGCAGAGGAAGGGAAGGAAGTGAAGAGAAGGTGACTCTTAGGCAGCTGTAGGGGGAATAGCTTTTGAAAGTGCTGCCAACATGGTCTGTATAGCTAAAGGAGCCCCCATTGATATAGAGGCCCCACCCTCTGGCAGCTGAAGTCTTAAATGCTACATCAAGATGTGCTGCCGAGTCGATCTGCACAGTTAAAGCTTCCCCCAGAACGTAGGACATTCTCACCCAAACAGCAGAAAGAGAAGGACCTCACTCAAAGGACCCACCCCCAAGATGCAGACTTCAAGGGAACAGAGCAAGACAGTCAGTTTAAAGGGCAGGAGCCCTGGAAGCCATTCTATGGTTGTGGCTGGCATGCATATGAATGCAGGATTAGAGGGAGGTCGATGGCAAAGCCTGATGGCCATGAGCACACAAGAGAAACTAAACACAAGTAAGGCTGAACAGTTGATTGAGACATTGAATAACAACTAGGATAATTAATGAGATCAAATAATACAAGTTTAGACTGAATGATGAATGCATGCAAACCAGTTCTATAAGGGAGGTTAGTGTTAGTTGCTGATGCAATACAAGTTAAGTAGGCTGAGGCAGTAGAAACAACAAATGAAACTGGTAGGACAAGCAGGAGCACATGGGAACCAAAAACTAGGAAGCAGTAGCTGCTGAAGTGAAAAACAGCAGAATCCAAAAGGGAGTGGCCGCCTGGTTAGGAGCCCAGGTGTAGTTGAACTGAGAGATTGTGAAAGGTATACAAAAATAGCAAAATGGGAGCCTGGATAGCACAAGTCAAAAGAAAATGATGAAGGCAGGACACTGGGAAAACTAGAAGGCCTAAAAAGAACCAAAACAGAAAGAAACACAAGGTACATGAGAACAGAAGTGCAGCAGGAATAGGTGCCTGAGAGAAGCACAAACTGAAACCAGGAAAGTAGAAAGCAAAATACTGACCTTTTTCCATTTTCTAAAGAGGTGGCAGGAAAGGTTAAGGAAAAGAAACAATCATACAGAAAGTACAAACAAACACAGAAGGAGGAAGATAGGGAGCTGTATCGGACAAAGCAGAAGGAAGTAGAGAAAGCGGTCAGGATGGAGCAAAAGGTGCATTCCGAAGAAAGAATAGCACAATCAATGAAAGAAGGAGCTAAAACCTTCTTCAGGTATATTAGGGAGAGGAAAAAGATCAATGGAGGGATTGTGAGACTAAAAAAAGGGGGGGTGGAGGGGGACCTAGAAAATGCAGAAATTCTGAACAAATACTTTTGCTCAGTATCTACAAAAGAAGGGGAAGGGGAGGGACTAAAATTAGACAGTAAGAACACACATGGAGCAGAGGTGGACAACAGCCCATTCACGGAGGAGACAGTCCTAAAGGAACTCTCGAAACTAAAAGCAGACAAGGCAATGGGTCCAGATGGGATGCATTCCAGAATATTGAAAGAACTCAGAGAGGTACTAGGGGCACTATTGACAGTCCTTTTCAACAAATCAATGGAGGAAGGAGTAATGTCAAAGGACTGGAGGAGGGCAAATGTGGTACCACTGCACAAAAGCAGGAGCAAGATGGACAATGGGAATTATAGGCCAGTCATTTTGACCTTGGTGGCAGGGAAAATAATGGAATCACTGCTAAGGGAAAGGATTGTAGCATAGTTTGAGGCCAGTGGGCCACAAGACCCGAAGCAACATAGATTCACAGTGGGTACATCTTGTCAAACAAATCTGATAGATTTCTTTGACTATGTAACAAGGGTGGTTGATTGGGGGGGGGGGAGTCCATGGACAAGGCCTACCTAGATTTTAGAAAGGCATTCAACACCGTCCCACACAGGAGGCTATTAAACAAGTTGGGCAGTCTGGGAGTGGTACCCAAGGTAGTAAATTGTGTCAAAAATTAGCTGAGCTGCAGGACACAGAGGGTGGTTCTTAACGGAGTTCAATCCCGGGACAGGAGGGTGACTAGCGGGATGCCACAGGGCTCAGTGCTAGGGCCAGTCCTCTTCAATGTCTTCATTATTGACGTTGCAAAGGGGCTGGAGGAGAAGGTAAGCATCTTTGCAGATGGCACCAAGATCTTCAACAGGGTGGACACTCCAGATGGGGTGGAAAAAATTAAAAAGAGACCTAGGCAAGTTGGAGGAGTGGTCAAGAGTGTGGCAGCTTAAAATGAATACAAAAAAGTGCAAAGTCATGCACTTGGGACACAGAAATCCTGAAGAAGAATACAAGATGGGGGTGGGAGATACTAACAACAACATGCCACTGGGCTGGCAGTATAGCCTAGAGGTTAGAGGAATGAGGTGTGAACGAGCTTGATACAGCCAGCAGACCAGACCTGAGTTTGATTCTCACAACCTCCACTTGCATACTGTGTAACTCTGAGCAAGTCACTTAACCGCCAGTGCTCCCAGGTCACCCCTGAAAACAGGCACTTGTGCCTAGTGGGCCTTACCCGGTTACCAAAGACTAAAATAAAAATAAAATAAAACTGTACAGACAATTGGTAAGACCACATCTGAAATACTGTGTTCAGTTCTGGAGACCATGTCTCCAGAAGGACATAGACAGAATGGAAGTGGTACAGAGAAGGAAAATGGAAATGGTGAAAGCAATGCACCAGAAAACATATGAGGAAAGACTGAAAGATCTCAATATGTATACCCTCGAGGAAAGGCGGGAGAGAGGGGATATGATAGAGACATTTAAGTATCTCAAAGGGATAAACAGGGTCCAGGAGGGAAGCATCTTTCAGAAAAGGAGATGTGCAAGGATGAGGGATCACAGCATGAGGCTGGAGGGGGGGGAAGACTCAGGGAAAACGTCAGAAAGTATTTTTTCACAGAAAGGGTGGTGGACACATGGAACAGTCTCCCTGCGGAGATAGTAGGGGCAAAAACAATAGGTGAATTCAAAGAGGCATGGGATACACAGAAGGCTTCCATAGTGGTAGGAAAGAGAAAGTGAGCTGCAGAACATTCAGGATCTGGAGCTTATGTAGGTAGGGAAATGGGCAGACTAGGTGGGCCAGGTGATCCTTATGTAACCCCTTTGTTACCCGGGGTTACTAGAATCCCAGTAAGACCTAGTGGTAGGCAGGGAAGGCAGCTTGTGAAACTCCAGTTAAATGGGTTTCACACTGTCTCACTCTGTCCTCAGTTACAGCTGAGACTAGAGGGATGACATCATTATAGAATTGTCACAGCTGCATGAGCCACATTTGGAATCTTCAGCTCAGAGTAAGTTAGAATCTTGGGAATTCAAAGTCAGTCTTCAGTTTGTCCTTAAGCAAACAAGAAGGACACCAGTAGTGTCTATTTACCCCCCTCCCTCTGGGGGTGAGAAAAAGTTCTTTGTGGGTTCCAGGGGCAATCCCCTTCTCCCACCTTGGGAAGAAAGCTGCCTGTTTTAATTTAAGTTCAGTCTGTTCATGTATAACAGCAAAGGTTACATTTCTTCGCCTGTGGGGCACCTGCAACGAATGGGTGAGTGTTTGGCCTCATTGGAAGGGCAAACAACTTCTTTCTTCAGTTGGATTTCAAGTATTGGGGACTGCTATTTGGGAGAACTATGTCAACTAGGACAAACAAATAGAGCAGTCATCTGTTTAAAGTGTTAAAGTTCATTGTAGAGGGGTGCTTCAGGTCATCCACCATCAATCTACAGTTTTAAAGTCTAAAGTTCTGTGTGTCAGAGAAATGGCTGGATATGGGCTGTGGGAGCTGGAGGTGGATAGATCCCCATCTTTAGTAACCAGGTCCACCTCTACGGATTTCTTCTGTGTTTTTGCTACTTGCCTCATGCGCTTGGCCAGTGATGGGGTGGGTACCCAGACGTGGGTCACAACTTGAAAATCTCTCTAGGAGTCATAGACTCTAAGTGGTGTGGGGAGCCACAGGATGGGAACATACTCCTTGTTTGATGTGAGTCTCCCTGTTTGATGGGAGTTTCGAATTGGAAGTACGAAAACAAAATCTCTCTAGGAGTCGCAGACTTCAAGTGGTGTGGGGAGCCACAGTTTGGGAGCTTCCTTGTTTGATGGGATGTCTTGCCAAGTAGAGTTTGGGTTCATTGCCAATTGGACCATCAGTCAAGTGGTCGGCAGGGGAGCCGGGCCAGTCGGGCTGTGTATCCAATGCGCATGCAAAGTCCGGGCTGAGTGCCTGGTGGGTCCAAAGCCAGACAACTGTTGTAGTGTTCATTCCTCAAATGGACCGCTGTGTTTAACCTCTGATCTGCATTACAGTTACGTAGCCCTGTGGGAGACCATACAGAGCTTTGTTTATGTTCAGTGAGTTAATAAATAAAGCCACACTGAAAAATCCAGTTCTGGTTCTGGACATTACAGTTATTGCTTCCTGTAGTTGGATTTACTTGGGTGCCCCTGTGCAGAGTAGTCAAACCTAGGTCTCTTGTGCCAAGTAGCCTCATCCTTCCCCGAACCCGTAGATACCCCTATGTATATCCATGCTACAAATGTGGACACATAGAGGGGTTACAAAAATGAACACTACAACAGTTGTCTGGCTTTGGACCCACCAGGCACTCAGCCCGGACTTTGCATGCGCATTGGATACACAGCCCGACTGGCCCGGCTCCCCTGCTGACCACTCGACTGACGGTCCACTTGGCAATGAACCCAAACTCTAGTTGGCAAGACATCCCATCAAATAAGGAGGCTCCCAAACTGTGGCTCCCCACACCACTTGAAGTCTGCGACTCCTAGAGAGATTTTGTTTTTGTACTTCCAATTCAAAACTCCCATCAAACAGGGAGACTCCCATCAAACAAGGAGTATGTTCCCATCCTGTGGCTCCCCACACCACTTAGTCTATGACCCTAGAGAGATTTTCAAGTCTGAGCCACGCCTGGGTACCCACCCCATCACTGGCCAGCGCATGAGGCAAGTAGCAAAACACAGAAGAAACCGTAGAGGTGGACCTGGTTACTAAAGATGGGGATCTATCCACCTCCAGCTCCCACAGCCCATACCCGGCCATTTCTCTGGACACACAGAACTTTAGACTTTAAAACTGTAGATTGATGGTGGATGATCTGAAGCACCCCCTCTACAATGAACTTTAACACTTTAAACAGATGACTGCTCTATTTGTTTGTCCTAGTTGACATAGTTCTCCCAAATAGCAGTCCCCAATACTTGAAATCCAACTGAAGAAAAGAAGCTGTTTGCCCCTTCCAATGAGGCCAAACACTCACCCATTCGTTGCAGGTGCCCCACAGGTGAAGAAATGTAACCTTTGCTGTTATACATGAACAGATTGAACTTAAATTAAAACAGGCAGCTTTCTTCCCAAGGTGGGAGAAGGGGATTGCCCCTGGAACCCACAAAGAACTTTTCCTCACCCCCCCCAGAGGGAGGGGGGTAAACAGACACTACTGGTGTCCTTCATGTTTGCTTAAGGACAAACTGAAGACTGACTTTGAATTCCCAAGATTCTAACTTACTCTGAGCTGAAGATTCCAAATGTGGCTCATGCAGCTGTGACAATTCTATACTGATGTCATCCCTCTAGTGTCAGCTGTGATTGAGGACAGAGTGAGACAGTGTGAAACCCATTTAACTGGAGTTTCACAAGCTGCCTTCCCTGCCTACCACTAGGTCTTACTGGGATTCTAGTAACCCCAGGTAACAAAGGGGTTACACTCACCCTTGACCAGGAAAATGACTGTCCCCAGTCATTATGCACCCGGCCTTAGGCCATCCCACCCTATGTGCTACCTGCGGAGGGGGGTGATCAGGCCCTTCCTACCATGTTCAAGCACAGGTAGGCAACACTAAGGGCCTAGAGGCCTACAGCTGACATATCAGCCTCTACTCTATCCACTTACTATGGACACCTAGTGGCTCTGGTAGAACCGTCCAGAGCATAGCCTTGATAGATCAGCACTGCAGCCCCTACTGCAGGTCAGAGCCACAGCCTGTCCATCCCCCCTAACCCTCTAGGGGAACCTATCTGCCTCTAACATCACATCCCAAACAAAAACAAAACCCGGGGACCTCCCCGACCTTGGGCAGCCTGCAACTACAACATTAGAAACATAAACAGTACTATAATTTCTACACATAAGCACTGAAACGAGGAACTCCGATGAGCCCCTCCTCCTCTTCTTGTCTTCTCTTCTGTCTTCCAGGAACACCTGTAAGAAAAGACAAAAACAAAACAAAAAAAACACACCCTAATCTGCATTTACGATCTACCTAAACAACAACAGTGACAAAAACAGTAACAACCCTTACCATACAGGAAAAACAGAACACTAAACAATCCCAAAAAGAAAAAATATTTTTTTTTTAGAAAAGTAGAAAAGACAGTATATACATTAAGTACAGAAATGACATTGATAACAATACACCTTTTGGGGGGATGGAATGCCCTAAATGTCCCACTAGTGACTACAAGGCCCGAAGGCCAGTCCATTAAAGAGTCTCTCCTGGGCCGGAGCCCCGTGAATATAGTCTTTTAAGGCCATAATCCTGAAGGGGAGAGTCTTTGCGGACATTTCACACACTGTTTGAAGTCTGTAGTGTAAGGTGTGTATTGCAATGTCATAAAGATAGAATAAAAAGATTGTGACTCACCAGTCTCTTGAAGTATTCGAACTAAGCAAACCTGGTCCCTTCTGAAAACTCTCCCTGGCAGCATTTCTTCTGATACAGCTGGGCGGACATCTTCCGGGAACCCACAGGAGTGCACATCTGGAAACAGCTGGGCGGATGTCATAACTGGAGAAGGAACCTTAGATCAGGAACAAAAAGAGAAACAGCTGGTCCGGCGTCATCCGATTACCAGGCGATGAACAGGCAAACAGCTGGGCTGGTGTCCTGTCTGGATCTGAAGTCATCTGGTGGTAGCAGTAGATGGTTATCGATTAGGGCAGTACACTGTGGACTGAAGAATGTGGAGCACCTGATTTGTTGTTTATTCATATTGGTAGTTCAATAAGGTTACTTCACAGTGTAGATGTGGCAGTATTGACTACCACTGCTCGGCTCTCCATTTTGTAGGCCCGGGCTTAATTACTGGGAGGTCCTTGCACTGAGGCCAATAGTAGAGGGGGTCAGGGGCTTGAATTATTAGTCCATCTGGACGCACATAATTCACACAGTGGGAGACTTCACGTCCCTCTCCATCCACAATTCTCACTCTGTCCATAAACAGTGTCCTGCCTCTCTTCCACTGTGTATACTTTTTGTGGAACAGTCTATTCTTTACATGCTGGTTAGCCCCAGGATGCACATGTTTCATTGCTTCATCCCAGATCCAGGATTTCCTGCAGTTCTCAATCTCCTCCCAGACTCTCCGAGGAAAGGTAGGAAAGGTCATACCAAAGATTTCATTGGCCTTTCTACGAACCAGTCTCTCCTCTTTACTTGCTTTGGTCAATCTGAGACTGCTGGCCTGGCTTAGGGGTGGCCAGTCCTGGTTCTGCCAGCTTCGCATCCTCAACGAAATTAAAAACAGATCCCTGACTTCTTCTTCTTCTTCTGGTGAAGCCAGGGCAGTGGCATCACCACCTTCTTGAACACATTCCTCCGAGGCAAGATCTTGAGGCTGTGTACCTGTTCCTATCTCACAAGGCCACTTAGGTTCCTCCTCATCTTCCTCTTCACTGAGGATCTGAGCCCAGGAGTGAGCAGTACTTCTCACCCCCGAGACTATCCATTCATCACTAGGAGCGGAGGTCGACACCTCCCATTCAACGACCTCCTGCATCTCATCTTCACCTTCGAGACTTGGGCTAGGCCCCCCCACCCAGGGGTCTATTGATGCTTTATCTGAACTTGCCTTCTGAGATCCAGCATCCAAAACTTCAACTTCAAATTCAGTCTCTAATTCTGCACTCTCTAACTTGGTACCACACTCCCCCAGGGGACCTTCCTCCACAGGCTCCGCCTGATGCTGTGTGCTGCCAACTGCAGATTCTTGAAGTTGTGTCCATGTGGGAGCCAAACGAATCTGAGGCACTTTATACAAGCCATATTTTTGTAGACAACCAGCACAGTGAGGAATCATGAAGACATCCCTTCCAGCAGTAAAGCACATCTGGCATACACGCACTGGATAATTAGGAATTGCCACATCAGGAGGGAGTTGCCCTCTATAGCACCAATTTTCAATGTCTCTCAATCTATTTACTGCTGCTGTTACTGCAACCCGGGCATGATCCGGGTAACGAGCTGGTCCTGAGGCCATAACTGCAGAAAAACAAACAAAAGTTCACTGTAACTGAAAGTCCACTTTAAATGAACACACTCTGTAGCTTTAAAATGGCTCCTCTGCTGCTGTGTTTACTTTACTACCCCATCCTGTAATGGCGTGACAGCACTCCTGTGCATCAACATTCAGACTCTGGGTCAAACCACTATCACTTGATTTACATCAGCTACTAATAACTTTTATTTCAAACTGCACAACTTGCTCTTTCCTGGCTGTTCTCACATTTACAGGATTTTCCTTGGACTTTTCACATGCTGGCAACATTTATTTAATCACAGTCCCTTTTAAAGCTTCAGGTTTCAGCACAGAATTGCCTGCTTTTACTAGTGTTGCAATTATTTTACAGCCCACAGTCTCTCTCTGGCTGCAAACTTTAAACTGAGGCTACTTTCATTGCTATGCACACATTTAATGGCTTTACAGACTTGCACTTGCCAGCAGGATATCACACAATCGCTACTTGCAAAGCGACTGTACAGCTGCACTCACATTTTATATGGCATTACTGAAAATCACTGATTTGAGCAGTTTTAAATCATTTACTCACTGTTATGGTAGCAGATTGCTGCGATGGAGGAAAACGGCCTGCAGCCAGATCTTTGAAGGCCTCAGATTTCCAACGGGCGGGCAGTCTCCGCAATCGTAGTATTAATCACACAATTCACTGATCCCACGACCGATAAGCGGGTTGAGCCCGATTTTGAACTAGAAAAGTCACTTTTCACTGTTTACAGTGCTTTGAGCACTTTGCGAATGCTCCTCCACTGCCAGTACACGTACTACTCTCTGTCTCCCTCTCGAATGCTGAAGCAGACACTGAAGAGCTGGCTGAGGGGCGGGACTAATGGCAAACTGACCAACCACCCGACGCCATGCAAATGAGCCTCTTCTTCCTCACGAGGACTCCTCTCCTCACAGCGATCGTCGAGCAGGCAAATTTAAACTGAAAGATGCACTTTTTTTCCAACTGACTCCACAGTGAGGGAGCCATTTCAACCATGTAACATTGCCATTAACTCTGCAGTCTCTAGTATTGCACAGAAAGCATTTCCAACGTCCAGGGCATAATTTCTCTGTTTCTACCCCTAGTTTTCCACACTTTTCTTCACAGAACTTTATTTTAAAACTGACAAACGCTGTAAACTATGTTGTTGCAGGACAAGGACACACACTTTGGCTTTACAGCTCCTTGGTAAACAGTTGGCATTTTTTAAACAGCAGCACAAGATTCACAGCACACAGCACACACTAGGGAAATTGCTTCAACTTTTGGGCTACCGACTGCAGATAGCCAAAATGCTAGCCTACTTGCCCAAGCACCTTCCTTCCCAAACAAATCCCAGTGGTGCCTCCATTTTTGTAACCTCTATGTGTCCACATTTGTAGCATGGATATACATAGGGTATCTACGGGTTCGGGGAAGGATGAGGCTACTTGGCACAAGAGACCTAGGTTTGACTACTCTGCACAGGGGCACCAAGTAAATCCAACTACAGAAGCAATAACTGTAATGTCCAGAACCAGAATTGGGATTTTTCAGTGTGGCTTTATTTATTAACTCACTGAACATAAACAAAGCTCTGTATGGTCCCCCACAGGGCTACGTAACTGTAATGCAAATTAGAGGTTAAACACAGCGGTCCATTTGAGGAATGAACACTACAACAGTTGTCTGGCTTTGGACCCGCCAGGCACTCAGCCCAAACTTTGCATGCGCATTGGATACACAGCCCGACTGGCCTGGCTCCCCTGCCGACCACTCGACTGACTGTCCACTTGGCAATGAACTCAAACTCTACTTGGCAAGACATCCCATCAAACAAGGAGGCTCCCATACTGTGGCTCCCCACACCACTTGAAGTCTGCGACTCCTAGAGAGATTTTGTTTTCGTACTTCCAATTCGAAACTCCCATCAAACAGGAAGACTCCCATCAAACAAGGAATATGTTCCCATCCTGTGGCTCCCCACACCACTTAGAGTCTACGACTCCTAGAGAGATTTTCAAGTTGTGACCCACGTCTGGGTACTCACCCCATCACTGGCCAAGCGCATGAGGCAAGTAGCAAAAACACAGAAGAAATCCGTAGAGGTGGACCTGGTTACTAAAGATGGGGATCTATCCACCTCCAGCTCCCACAGCCCATACCTGGCCATTTCTCTGGACACACAGAACTTTAGACTTTAAAACTGTAGATTGACAGTGGATGACCTGAAGCACCCCCTCTACAATGAACTTTAACACTTTAAACAGATGACTGCTCTATTTGTTTGTCCTAGTTGACATAGTTCTCCCAAATAGCAGTCCCCAACACTTGAAATCCAACTGAAGAAAAGAAGTTGTTTGCCCCTTCCAATGAGGTCAAACACTCACCCATTCATTGCAGGTGCCCCACAGGCGAAGAAATGTAACCTTTGCTGTTATACATGAACAGACTGAACTTAAATTAAAACAGGCAGCTTTCCTCCCAAGGTGGGAGAAGGGGGATTGCCCCTGGAACCCACAAAGAACTTTTCCTCACCCCCCCCAGAGGGAGTGGGGTAAACAGACACTACTGGTGTCCTTCTTGTTTGCTTAAGGACAAACTGAAGACTGACTTTGAATTCCCAAGATTCTAACTTACTCTGAGCTGAAGATTCCAAATGTGGCTCATGCAGCTGTGACAATTCTATAATGATGTCATCCCTCTAGTCTCAGCTATGACTGAGGACAGAGTGAGACAGTGTGAAACCCATTTAACTGAAGTTTCACAAGCTGCCTTCCCTGCCTACCACTAGGTCTTACTGGGATTCTAGTAACCCCGGGTAACAAAAGGGGTTACACTTATCTGCTGTCAAATTCTATGCTTCTATGACCTAGAAAGCCAGAGAGGTACAAACCAAGCAGAAAGTCCAAAATCACAAAGGGAAAGTGGGAGACAAACACTGGGAGAAAAGTGGGAACAGAGACCCAGCAAAGCCTCCAGCTGCAGCAAAAAAATGTGCTTCTCAGTGAGGCTGGAGAGAGCTGAATTAAATAGTTAAGGCAGGGGGCATGGCTGGTTCTTCCCACCCACTGAACTGCAGGCCTAGCCTTTGAAAAATAGCTTCTGGTGTTTGGTGCATAGGTCATGATTTAGGGGTCTCAGACTGTGAACATGTTCCCTTAGCCAGCACTTCCCCATTGATTTTCTGACTTTGGTTTTGGACTTTGTGCTTTGTCACAGTTACTTTGAATTTAATGGGGAGTAGTTTGTACAAATGTGTGGGACAGTCATGGGGGCAACCATGTCACCCTCATTTGCCAATTTATTATTGAAGAAGTGTGAAGAGGATATTGTTTTGAATGCAGTCACCCACACACAGACCACATTAAATGTTGGTATAGATATACTGAAAATGTGGTATGTGGATAGGAAGAGACACCTGAAGAAGCTCCAAGTTTGTGGCATGGTTCAGAGAGAATGACCAAAATTTGAAATTCACCATTACAAGCGGTAGGGATACTTTAAACTTCCTGGACATCACTTTAACAGTTCTGGATGATATGATACTGAGCAAGGGCTACAGAAAACTGATGGCTACCAATAGCCTTTTATGAATGAATAATGGCCACCCCAAATGTGTGATCAACCAATATCATATGGTCAATTCCTGAGGTATAGAAGGAATTATTCTAGCATTGATGATTTTAGGATTCAATCACAAGAACTTAAGAAAAACTTTATACAGAGTGGGTACACTACAGAAAATATGGAAAAGGATTTCTAAGGCATTAAACACTGATAGGGCAGTTTCACTTAAACCCAAAAGGAGGACCAATCACATCAACACAAAGCAGACAAGTTTTGTAACAGAGTATAGTCCTTTGGCAAACAAGGTGGGCAGTATTATGTACACATATTGGCCAGTACTAAAACGTGACACACCCCCAGGATGCACAATTGGTGAAAACCCTATGGTTTCTTTTACACACGTCAGAAATTTGTGCAACAGCCTTGTGCATAGCCTGTTTGAGCAGTCAGCATCATGTTTGGAACATCTTTCATGGTTACCTATCAGACCCACTGGTATGTACAAATGTGGTAACTGTACAGCTAGTCTGTACTGTTATCACTCCAAATCTTTCAGTTTACCACATTTGTCAGAAACAGTTGAGATTCATGAATTTATTAACTGTACCACCAATTCTGTGGTCTACATACTTTGGTGTGACTACCATATTACGGTAACCCGTGAAGTGGGTGCATGAGGAAGGGCGCCAACCATTATGGTGACACCTTCACTCATGCAATCCCCTCCGCGGCGACCGATGGGTGGGCAACGGATGAGGAAGGTGGGCGAACTAGGTGACCGGATGTCACTATAAATGCATGCGTGGGGAGTAGAACAAGCATGGCGGCGTGGGCTGGGGGTGAAGAGGCTGTAGGGGTGGCGCTGTGGTCATCAGTCGAGCTGCAGCATGGCATCGGGATTGGGCAATGGCTGGGGTGGCTGAGGTACTAGGTTCGGGTCAGGCGGCTGGTGCGATTTTATTGCACCCGGCCGGACATTTCTATTTACCACTTTTCACCCCCCTGTCATCACCCCCTGGGTTGAGAATCCTTAAGTAAGGGGTGCGAAGTGAATCCTCCATGGGGGTGGGGGTGCAACTGCCCCACAGAAAGTAGTAAAAAATATGTCCTGGCGCCCGTTGTGCTGGTGCGCCAGGATTGTCAGAGTGTCGAAAATGTGTTCGGCACTCTGACTGAGCGATAATGGCGGTCGCCTTTAGGCGTTCACCATTATCACATAGACCCCCATATTACCTATGCTGGCCTCACAAGTCACCCCTTGAAAGAATCAATCAATCAATCATAAGCTTTATTTAACCAGGCGAACACCATTGAGCAAAGCTCATTTTCAAGATGGACCTGGGCATATACGTGGTACACATATAGAACAGTTACAGCATCAGATACAGTTGCAAATAGAAATCAAGCAGAACAATGTACAATATACAGGAAGATAACAGTGGCTAATACATGAGAGTAATATATACAAAATTATGCATGGTATAGTCTGCTATACATAATAGAAGTGAGAGAATTAAAAGAATATATACAAATAATACAACTAATACAAATAATACAAGGAGAATGCCAAACGCCAAGGGGAGAGTATCTTTGAATAGCACTGTGCTAAGGTTAAAACAAGGGTGAGAGGGGAAGAGGGAGTGGAGAGGAAGGGGCAGGGGTGCTCAAAAGAGGACCACTAGTTGCAGGGGATTGGTGTCACCGCCAACTAGAGAGAAGAGTCTCCAATTTATGAACAGACTCCGACAAGGGGTGTTCAGACAGAATTCAGTGGGGCAGACTATAATGTTGTGTAAGGATGCGACAGACAAGGAGAACGCACAGAAAAACGGGCACTAGAAGGAGGAGAGAGAGAGAGGAGAAAGGAGCGGGAAGTTAGTGAGTCAGAGAGAACAGGATGAGGGAGAGTCTATGCTCTAGGGATAAGGCAAGGTCAGGGGGAGCAATTACAGGATTCCTTAAAGGACCAGAAGTAGAGAATAAAAAGCAAAGTAAGTAGTTAAAGTAATAAAATGTGTATTTATACAGGAATACAGGAAAGAAGACCAACTTCGAGCACCATTAGTGCCACTGTGGAATGAATCCTTGAGCATGTATGCTCAATCAGGAATTGTAATTTGGAAACACCAGTGGGCTTGCACTTTCAAGCAAAGGCATAACAGCAATCCAAGAGCCTTAAGGAGCAGCTGACGCCATCAGGAGAACTTTAAAACAAAATATTTAAACACAGTTCAGCTTATATTTCACATTAGTTCTATATTCCTCCTCCCCATTATTTATTACTGATGGGATTTGCATGAAAACAGGAGCTTTGCTCCTGAAGAGTTCATCTATATCTGTTGCTGTCTCCTTACCTGAAGTCATAATGCACTGCTTGTGACATCACTGTTACTCCCATGGCAATCAATCGTTATGTCACAACACAGTATTATGACATGAAGCAGGGAGTAAGCTATAGAGGCAGAAGAACTTTGAGGTATAAAGATCATATATTTATGCAAATTTCCTCAGTATTAAATAATATGCAGGAGAAATCTATAGAGTATATATGGCATGCAAGCTGAATTGTACCTAAAATACTATGTTTTTTAAAGTTTTCTTTGAGACGTCATCAGCTCTTTAAAGTTTATGGGAGTTGGAACATATTGTCACAAACAAAAGGAGAAATGACAGACTGAAAAAACTGCTTCAGTGGGAGACCTTCTGGATCTTTGTGCTGAAAAGTCTGAAGCCTTCTGCTCTCATTGACGACTGGGATGTGAAGCCATATTTGTAGCCATTAGTTTTATTCCACCTGTAAGAGAATTAGTCCATTATAACCATTGGGATGTGTATTCCCCTGTATTATGTTCTGAGATATTGCTACTCCTTGCCCCATCTCTGACATTATGATTTACAAACCCTCTCCCCCTGCAACCTCACCTTAGAGAATTTTTCTTATATTTTTCATGCTTTACTCCTACATGGGGTGGGGGTTAAGCAGCAATATGAGGAAGTTGTTTACAGTGCATGATTTTTATAACAATTTTGATTGTTGTTTCATATGTAACGTATTGCATTAATTTTGCTGATACACCTATTAATCAGCTTTCTGTCTTTCTCTTGCAGATGTAGTGGCTGGTGACCACGGGTGGCTGCAGATCCCTAGACCAGAGCAACGTGCGGATATTCAGAGTGATTGCACCACTTGATTCATACCATAACTTACTTATGCACTGTATTGCTCTATCTGTCCTTGTTTTCTATACTAGAATGTTCACTCTTATTAGCAATTGTCCTTTAATAGAAGAGGGGAAATTTGAAAGTATGGATTTTGACATCTGTTTACATGTTCTTTGCATCATGAAATCTGTTTTTCATATCATCTTTGTATTACTATTGTAACTGTTGGGATATGTCACTGGAGTATACTTGTAATCTCAGATACATGGGTTCAGGTCCCCTTGGTCCAGTGCTTTTAATTTGTATGTATACCACATAGAGAATACTGGATGGGCAACTGTGCACAACCAGTGTGTTCTGCCACAGAAGGGTTCTAATTCCTCTGATCTCAAGAGTGAAGCTCAAGAGGTCCATGGGAATTAGAACTTTGAGGTGGCAGGGCACACTGGTTGTGCATAAAGTTGCTCGTCCTGTATTTTTTTTTACAGTGTATAGTATTATGTGAAATGTGCATGCAGTGGTTCCTTAGCTTTCAGAGTGAAAACTGACTTGTGTAGTCTCTAGAGGTTTCAGAATGCTGTTGTATCACAGAAGGGTACGATCACATTCCATGACCTTTGAACTGTGGTATAACATCATTTTGAAAGGGATGGAGTTCAATACAGAACAATGCTCTACTACACACTATATGGCATTTCTGTCTATGACATCATAAGCAAGGGACTATTTAAAGGGATGAATTCAGCTTGTTACCCTGCCCTCTGATGAAGCTCAATTGAGCGAAGCGCCAAGACATCTGCACGGTGGGTGAATTCTATGTTATGTGCCTGCACTGAGATACATTCTCAATAAATCTGTCTTTACATTTGTCATTTTGGTTTCATTTATGTGTTTCTTTTCTGAGTGTACTGCACTTTGCCTGCTTGTCTTGTATAGCAGGCATAGCCACCCCAAGCAGTAGCACCAATTCACCTGAACCAAGAGCACCAGCCTCCTTGGATATTGTACAAACATATGGACCAGGAACTGTGATCAGAAGGAGGGCAGGATCAGTGGTGGCAGGTGGGAGAGGAGTTAGCAGCCACAGAGCTCCCTTTGTTGCAGTGAAAAAAATGTGCATGGAACTGCCCCCAGGAAAGTATCTTTTTCTGTTTCTGTGCTCCTACATTGGAGTAAGCTGTGGGCAAGTCCCTCACCCCTGCTGCAAAGCCACTGACATTGCTGGCCCACTGCATTAACCCAAGCTCCCTGCAGCAGATTGAATGAGCAAACATGGTCTCTGACCCCTGACTCTGACTGCGGCCAATGAAGGGCTATGAACATAACATGAAGCTGCCACTGTTGCAGGTAGGCCTTTCGGCACCATGCAGTTCTGCTTAAAGTTGAGCCAGTCCAAATTCCTTCCTGGGGATTTGCATATGCTTCCAATAATGCTAATGGGATGCTAGGGTGCATAGGGACAAGTATCACCAGCAGAAAGAGGGAGTTGGTGTTGCCTCTGTATAGATCACTGGTAAGACCCCACCTAGAGTATTGTGTCCGGTTCTGGAGACCACATCTCTGGAAGGACATAGACATAGTAGAGGTGGTACAGAGAAGGGCAACTAAAATTGTGCAGTGTCTTCATCAAACGCCCTATGAGCAGAGACTAAAGTACTTCTATATGTACACCCTGGAACAGAGGAGGGAGAGGAGGGATATGATAGAGACCTTTAAATACCTCACTGGGTGAATAAGGTACAGGAGGGGAGTATTTTTCAGAAGAAAAGGTGCTCAAGAACAAGGGGACATCTTACGAAGCTGGGGGGTAGATTCAGGAGGGATGTGAGGAAGTACTTCTTCGCAGAAAGAGTGGTGGATTCCTGGAACAGTCTTCCAGCAGAGGTGGTGGGGGCAAAAACAGTGGTGGGGTTCAAGAATGCATGGGATAAGCACAAAGGAATCAAAGTGGAAAGGAAGGGGAAGGGAGAAAGAGCTGTAGATCAGGCACGGTCTGATGTAATAGTGTAGGTAGGGAGAAATGGGCAGACAGGATGGTCCAAGTTGTCCTTATCTGCCATCAAATTCTATGTTTCTATGTTTTTATGCATCAGGGTATGTGCAATTGTATTTCTCTTTGAAATGTGGCTATATGGCCAGTACCCTTCCAGGGTAACCCTTGCCTCAGGGCATTTTTACTGGGGTTCTTGTCTTTTGTAGTTCTTCTGTTCTCTACTATGGGCTCCCTGTGACCCAAACAAGTAAGATCCTTCTAAGGCTATTACCCTCCCTCTGAGCTGAGATACAGATATGTCACACTGATGAGTCCTAACAAGGATGAAACACGTGTCGTGTCTGTTGTTTGTCAGCCTTTGCTTGTTGCATTGTGAGGCCTTTTAGCACCATGCAATTCTGCTTAAAGTTGAGCCAGTCCAAATTCCTTCACGAGGATTTGCATTTGCTTCCCATGATGCTTTGCATTATTGGGGTACGTGCAATTGTGTTTCTCTAGGGATGTTGCTGCCTTCTCCCCAGGCCCCAAAAGTTTGGCCTTTAAGTCTTGGGGAATGAGAGGGAACTGGGTGAAGCTAGATGACATGCAGTTTGCTGGCAAGGAAGCTGCTACCTCCCATGGGGACCTGATAAATGGTAGGAACAGGGTAAAGTGGGCAGACATGCGGTTTGCTAGTCATGAAGCTGCACCCTCATGGGCAGCCAGGTAACCACCCACACTGGAGAGGGTGGGAGGCTTAAATTTATAATTAAAGGAGTAGTACACTCTCATAGCCTGTAAATATTATTTGTTTCCTTGTCAACAGATAACTCTTCTTGTGTAGCATATGGGGATGTATGTGTTTGCTGTAGTTTATTTTCACTGTTCATACTGACCCCTGTAACTAGCATGGGGGGGTCTCAATTTTTTGGGTCTTGAAATCTCATTCTTCCTCAGAGCTGCAATAGCATATGAGAACTTGATGCCACAGCATCCATTTACACCATGTATCTATGCTGAATGTCTACATAGCTTGAAAAACTCTCTAAAAACACACAGACTGAATGCAGTTTAAAGGGGAAAAACCCTGCTTTATATCTGACAGTTTGTAAAGCTAATTAAGGGTAAATGTGATATTTCTCACCTTCCTGCAGCTTGTTTTGTTGAACTGTAATTAAGCAGACAGGCATAATGTGGAGTCTAAAGGGTTCTGACACATCGTGTTCTCATATGCTAATACAGCTCTTGGACACAAAGACATTTCCATAATCATAAAATGGAGAACCCCAGGATAATTACAGGGACTGGTATGAACAGAGAAAATAAAGTAAGGCAAACACAAATATCCCCAACAGATAAAACTGATTTTCTAATGAAAGAAAAAGTATATTTTCATTTATCATTCACAGCCAACTGTTATGAAGTGAACCATGTGGTCCAATGTACTTAACATTTCTGCTAGCAGCAGTCCTCAGTTTTTGCCAATGTAATACTAAATACATTTTGCACATCTGAGAGGCATGAAAACCCTTTAACATATCAAGGGTATTCAGAGACCGCTATGCTGTTGTCACGTTCCACCTGTGACAAAATTGTCCTTTTTGCAGGATACGGTTGTGTGGAAAAATAAGACCTACTCAAAGTAGGGATGACTTGCCTAAAAAGTCTTTCATCTGTGCTGATCTCTAATGCCACACTACAAATCAGTTAGGGTACTGAATCTCTGAGAAATACTATCACACCAGAAAGATCATAGTTTGTAGTCAAGGCCAGTGGTGGATTTGGGGGAGCTAAGGTCTGAAGTTCCCTACTTCACTCAGTTGACATCTCACTCAGAACCTTGGCTGTCTTGAGAAAAAAAAATACTATTTATAGTTGCATAGCAGAGCTTTACTGATGTACTGTGAAGAGAGAAGGAGGAGAGGGAGCACAGTAAGGAAGTACGCAACCAGATCCCAAAATATTTTCTTAAAACTTTGGCCAGCTATGGATCTATGTGATAAGGATGATCACTGATGGATGATCGCTGTTAGGGCGATGGCACATTGCCGAAAAAATATTTTGGCGATGTACTCCCTGGTGCACAGCAAAAACGGCACCGGGGAGTTGGATTTTTTCATTTTATGCAGGGGGCTGTGCCCACTGCACCTCTCCACTTAAAGCTTCTCAACTTTGTGGGGGTGCATGTTGGGGGGGTACAAACATGGAACAAATAAAAATTTGGGGTGGGCACAACAAAAACTACCTGCGCCTGGTCCCGAACCAAGCACCATTCCCGCCACAGCCCTGTACCCACCTACCACACCATGGAAGCAGCTCAGCAGCTCGCCACGGCACCACCCCCTACAACCCCTCTGCCCCCACCCACCCCATGCTCGGTGTGTTCTCCCTCCACACATGTAGGCATGTAGTGACAGGATGTTGTTATATCGCACACACCACCCATCCATTTGTCCACTTTCCCCAGTCGTCCCAATGACAGGCACCATGATTGAGTCACCCTTTCGGTAGGTGCCCAGCTGCGGCCACCAAAGTCAAGGGATGTCACCAGCTAGTGTCACATGTGCTCCAGCTAATCAGCGGCATCCCCCCAAACAAAGCCTGACGGGGCCTCCACTCCCAGACTGAAGCCCTCTGTTTAGCCCCATGACCAGGTATAGCGTGGGGGTACATCCAGTGCAGGATTCCTCTACTGTGAGATATTTACTACTGGTGTAAGGTGAGGGACTAAAAGCTCTCTGAGGGAGGCATTATTCTTGGCATTGAAATGTCAGGAGGGCGTGGCCTAGTTACTCCACATGCTAGAAGTATACATACGAACATACGAAGAAGCCAGAAGAAGAAGGTCATTTGGTCTATCAAGTCTGCTCATATTGCAGGGTCCACATCTTGAGCTAATGTCCCTGCCCTCCCTCCCCACTCCTCCCATCCTCCCTACCCATGATCCTTACCTTCCCCCTATGCATATCCCAGCCTCTCTTAAAGCTGCCCACTGTCTTCAACGAGATTACCTCTTCTGGCAGCACATTCCAAGTGCCCACCACCCTCTCTGTGAAAAAGTCCTTCCTGACCTCCCTCCTAAGCCTCCCACCCTCCAGCTTAAGACTGTGCCCCTTCATGTTATGGTTGCCACTCAGCTTAAAGAGACTCTCCTTATCAACCTTATTTATCACTTTTAAGCATTTGAAGGTCCCAATTATGTCCCTTCTCTCTCTCCCCTGTCTTCCAGGAAGTACATGTTCAGTGCCCTCAACCTCTCCTCATATGCCTTGCCCTGCTGACCGGCTATCATCTTTGTAGCCCTCCTCTGGACCTTCTCCAGCAAGTTAATATCCTTTTTGAGGTGTGGGCACCAGTACTGAATTCCGTACTCTAGATGCGGCCTTACCAGTGATCTGTACAAGGGCAGTATAACCTCTTCTCTCCTACTACTGATCCCCTTAGCTATGCATCCCAGCATCTTGTTTGCCTTTGCTGCTGCTCTCTTGCACTGCATGGAATACTTCAGGTCACTGGTGCTCATCACTCCCAGGTCCTTCTCCTCCTCTGATGCAGATACTCGGACTCCACACAGGTAGTACTCTGTTCTGGGATTCTTGGCTCCAATATGCATAACTTTGCATTCCTTGGCATTGAAGCCAAGCTGCCAGATCTGAACCACCTCCCAGCTTTTCCAGATCTTCCTGTAGGTCCTGTATCCCTTCAGCTGTGTCCATTCTTCCATAGAGCTTGGTGTCATCTGCGAGTAGGCACATTTATATATATATATATATATATATATATGTGTGTATAGTGACGGTTATGGTTGTCATTTAACTTTGAAAAGTTATTTAAGCTAGCATTTGCAGTTCAGCCAAAGTAATGCAGCAAGCTGGTGAATGTGAAATGGTGTGTTATCCTTTTAAATAAACTCAAATAAATTTTCAATGCATTGGTGAACTGGAAAATAATGCCAATGAGTGTTTCTTACAAATCATTGTTGGTGGTGACCCAAATGTGTCTGCCGCCATGTAGTCACTTGTGAATTTGTAAGGCGTGGGACTGACAGCACTGGAGACTGAAGTCCTCTGTTCATGCACAGGGACAGGTACAGTGTCGGGCAGGAAGAGTATAGGGTTCCTCACAATGTAGTATACAGTATTTAGTGCTTGTGAAAGCTGAGAAGTTGACAGCACTGGAGACTAAAGCCCTGTGTTTACTCAGAGGGGCAGATGCAGTGTGTGAGAGGCACAGTAAAAGCTTGCCCACTGATTGTGATATACTTAGTACTGCTGAAAGGTGAGAGACTGGCAACACTAAAGACACACTCTCTGTTTACTCAGTGGCCAGATACAGTGCGAGACAGATACAGTGCAGGCTATGCTATGTTGAGATATATTTAGTGCTGGTGAAAGATGAGGGCCTCACAACACTACTAACTGAAGCCCTCTTTTTAGCCATAAGCTCCAGGGCTACGTGGGCAGGTAGTGAGACTTGCACACATTGATGTATTTAATGTTGATCAGCAGTGAAGCACTTCACTGCACTGGAAACTGAAACTCTCTGATTATCCACAGGATCAGATACTGTGTAGTTAATATGGTGATCTAACTGTACAATACAAGCCACCCATTAATTCCATACCCCTTATCAGGTAAATGCATTAGCAGCTGTTCTGACTCTGACCAGAGTTTGTTTAATTTGCTCATATCCTACTGTGATGACCTCGACTCTTTATCACACTCATCATCGGAACTTGCTGGTATAACTGACAGCACAACTTTCAGCCTCCTCTACATCATTCCTCTTCTCTTCTGCATGTGCTTCCCTCTTTCCTGCCTATTCCCATGCTTCTCCTCTTCAAAGACTTCTTCCCTTATCCCCATGCCCCCTGTCTGTCTGGTGTGATTCTTCAGCTTCCCCCTTCCCTTTTGCACCTCCCCCTTGTGAGTTTCTTCTTCCTCCTTCTCTACCACCTCACTTTCATTCCCCCCTCCATGCTCCAATAGCTCCACTTCCAGATCCTCCTCTCTGGCTGTCTCCTTCACTATATGCGGCTTTCACAATGGTGCTACAAGCTTGCTTTTATAAAACTGCAGGGTTGGCATATCTCACCCCTATCATTAAACAATTCAATTTTTTCTTAGGTGAAACACTAATAGTAGTACTAATACCAGACCAAGACCACTGTCACCTTTCTGACACGGCAACTGAGTCATAGAAACAGGGCTTGGTGATGCTACTGTTGCTGTCAGATTTGATGGCTCTGTGTGGCGGAGGCATCATACTAAATCGTGCCTCAAGACAGATAGGCAAGCACAGAGCTGTCTGTGGTGGTACTGTTGTTCCTACTAGATGAACAGGGGAAGGGCTTGCCCTTACAAATTGTAATTTTTTTTATATCCCATGGGTAGGGGACTTCAAAGTACTTAAAGGAGGAAAAGTAAGACACTTGTATAATGAGCGAGGGTCTGCTACTGACGCCAACTGTTCTCAAAATGGTCTGGTTCGGGTCAGGGCACAGGTCCACACCAGCTACAACTTGGAAGGGAAAAACACAAGGTAATCTAACTACGCCAACCACCCGGAGGTGGATTTTTTATGTGACACCCAGCCAGCGGGTCTCAGGAGAAAACCTTGGGGAAGGAGGCCCAAGTTCAAATACCACTACTGGGAATACAAGGAGAGGCGTGAAGCTGACTCGAATGCAAAGAACAATATAAAAGTTTATTAAACATAGCTGAATAATAACATTACACTAACTATCTACAGTCTAAAACTATAAAAGACTAGAACCTTCCAAAAGTAATGCATGGCATTTCTAGATACAAAACTATAAATGATACGATACCTACAGTACAATTATACTGCACCCTACTAAAATCAGCTGCAAACATTCTAAGCCAGCCACCCTTGCATGTCCAAATGGGGAAGGGGAAAATGCAAGACAGGGAACCAGCTGCCCAGGGCTGGGGAAAACACAGAACAGGACACAGGCCAGGAGTATTCCGAAGCAGTGTGGGTCATCGGCACAAAGGTCTCTATAGACCACCGGAAATAACACCCCTCCAGGAAAAAGTCTGCCAACTCCACTCAGCCACAGCCCCTACATGGACTGCCAGGACACAAGGTCACCCAGCCACAGCCCCTATGTGGACTGCCGGGATACAAGGACAAACAAGGACATGACAGCTGGTCAGGGAAAAATTGGGTCAGTGGGCCTGGGATCACACGCAGGCTGAAGGGTGGTGGCACAATAAACATTTCTATTACAATCCTGTGCCTGTGTCTTTATTTCTAGCAAACATTACTACTTAGAGCACTTTATAGACAGATAAAACAATTCCGGTTATCAGATTCCATAAAATCGAAGGGGCACTGTCACTTAGTGGTGGCCGTCTTCAGCTGGCACACAGATAATAGTATGAGAACAATGTCACCATGAGGGCCCAAAAGTATCACAATAAAACAATTATGTACATTTATTTAGAAGCAGTTTACTTTTGAGAGTGCGTTGCCCTTTTAAATCTGGTCTCTGGTGCAGGCCACTTGAATTCAGATGTCAGGTATTAATCCACATTAAGGTATAGAGTTCCTTACTTGCAGTTTCTTGCTCTATGGAGTCTTGCATTTATTCTTCCCCCTTTGAGCCACTGTGGTAAGCAATAATAAATATTCATTTAATGCTCCTGCCCCTTTAGACAGGAGGGGCCTGTCATTGCCCCTTTAAGACCACTTTACAGGCAGTCAATCAAGCTTCTTCATCCCAGCCCCTACTCCCACTGTCAATGGGGCTCTCATATAGCTCTGCCCTATGGGTGGTCTTTGCTGGGGCTTTGCCTGCCCCCACATTTCCTTGGCTCCACTGAACCTTTTCTGACCCGCTACGTCAGGGGTCCTATATTTGGGGCCTTGCCCTTGCCCCACAGTCACTGCTGGCATCTGGAGCACTCAAGATTTTATTTAAAAAAACTTTATTTGATTTTTTCCAGTGACCAGCACCCAAAGTTGGTGCTACCGCCACTCACCCCTAGAGCCACCTCCTCCCACTCACCTTCTCAGACCGCTGAGACCATCATGGGGAAGGCCTGGACCTGCCTCCTCCCATGGCCATTCCTTAGGGCTGGACTGCTGTTGAGTTGGTGGAGGGACAGCCTACCTCTGCTGCTGCCACCCCTCTTGAAGAACCTCCTTGTACTGCTGAAACTGGAGGGGAAGACCTGGACCTGCTGCCCCTCCTGATGAACATCTGCATCCAGGCTTGCTGCTGAAGGGGTCAGCTACTTGCTATTGCTGCCACCCCTCCCAACGGGACCACTCTGCAGCTGGAGAGGAATGGAGGGGACAGCCTGGACCTGCCACCCCTCCCGACAAAGCATTACTACCGGAGCGGCACCAGGGACTCAATGGACTGCTGCCGCCGTCATTGGAGAGCCAGAAGAAGGAGCCACTGACAAGCTGGATAGGTCGGGACCTGGGAGGGATGCAGAAACTTAAGGTAAGTCCCTCATGCTCTGCCCCGGACAGCCATTTGCTTCCCCTCACACTGCTGCTACTCCCTTCTTCTCAGCTGTCCATCATGGAATGAACGGCCACTGCCATTCAAACAAGCTGAGGATTCCCTTTTGGAATCCTCTGGAGCCCATCCCTGCCTGTATGCTCTCACAACTGAGACCACGAGAGCAGGTGCCTGGCATGAGGTAACTGGGGGAGGGCAGTCTAAGGTGAACTATAGGCATGGAAAACAAACGGGCTGCAGAAAAAAAAACTTTATTTTTTTAAAAAGGAGCCCAGCTGGGGCTTCACATTTTGGGGGGGGGAGGTACGTAAATAAACCCAGGGTCACCTAACCAGGGGCACAAAATGGGGCACCTCCCTGCCTACCCAGCTCCAAAGTACCTGGATGCCCATCTTTGGAGGACACAAGGACTCTGGGGCACTACAAATTCTCCCCCACAAAAATATACATGTCCCCATGTACAGCTGGCTTAACCTATACATACTATATACTGTACACTATACCATTGTTCTGCATTCCTACCTGAGCAGCTTCATGCTTTGGACTCCTCAGAGTACTCACTCTACATCCTGCCGACTATGCCAAGTGGGTAATGGACGAGGGTTTGCTACTGATGCCGACTGCTCTCAGAATGGCCTGGTTCGGGTCAGGGCACAGTTCCACTCCAGCTACAACTTGGAAGGGAAAAACAAGGTAATCCGACTATGCCAACCACATGGAGGTGGATTTTTTTGTGTGACACCCGGCCAGCGGGTGTCAAGGGGAAATTTTGGGGAAGGGAGCTCAAGTTCAAATACCACTACTGGGAATACAAGGAGAGGCGTGAAGCTGACTCGAAAGCAAAGAACAATGCAAAAGTTTATTAAACATGGCTGAAAAATAACATTACACTAAATATCTACACTCTAAAACTATAAAGGACTAGAATCTTACAAAAGTAATGCATGGCATTTCTAGATTCAAAACTCTAAAAGATTAGATACCTACAATTATACTGTACCCTACTAAAATCAGCTGTAAACATTCTAAGCCAGCCACCCTTGCATGTCCAAATGGGGAAGGGGAAAATGCAAGACAGGGAACCAGCTTCCCAGGGCAGGGGAAAACATAGAACAGGACACAGGCCAGGAGTATTCTGAGACAGTGTGGGTCATCGGCACAAAGGTCTCTATAGACTACCGGAAATAACACCCCTTCAGGAAAAAGTCTGCCAGCTCCACTCAGCCACAGCCCCTACATGGACTGCCAGGACACAAGGTCACCCAGCCACAGCCCCTATATGGACTGCCGGGATACAAGGACAAACAAGGACATGACAGCTGGTCAGGGAAAAATAGGGTCAGGGCACCTGGGAATCACATGCAGGCTGAAGGGTGGTGGCACAATAAACATTTCTATTACAATCCTGTGTCCATGTCTTTATTTCTAGCAAACACTACTTAGGGCACTTTATAGACAGATAAAACAATTCAGGTTATCGGATTACATAAAATCGCAGGGGCACTGTCACATAGTGGCCATCTTCAGCTGGCACACAGATACTGGCATTAGGACAATGTCATCACAGGGGCCCAAAAGTATTGCAATAAAACAATTATGTACATTTATTTACAAGCAGTTTACTTTCAAGAGTGCGTTGCCCTTTTAAACCTGGCCTCTGGTGCAGGCCACTTGAATTCAGATGTCAGGCACTAATCCACACTAAGGTATACAGTTCCTTACTTACAGTTCCTTGCTCTACGGAGCCTTGCATTTATTCTGACCCCTTTAAGCCACTGTGGTAAGCAATAATAAATATTCATTTAATGTTCTCACCCCTTTGGACTGCAGCAGCCTGTCTTTGCCCCTTTCAGACCACTTTACAGGCAGTCAATCAAGCTTCATCATCCCAGACCCTTCTCCCACTGTCAATGGGGCTCTCATATAGCTCTGCCCCATAGGTGGTCTTTGCTGGGGCCTTGCCGGCCCCCACATTTCCCTGGCTCCACTGAACCTTTTCTGACCTGCTCTGTGGGGGGTCCTATATTCGGGGCCTTGCTCTTGCCCCACAGTCACTGCTGGCATCTGGAGTGACCACGTTTTTATTTAAAAAACTTTATTTGATTTCTTCTGGTGGCCAGCACCTGAAGTTGGTGCTGTCGCCACTCACCCTATTGCCCTCTCTCCTTCTAGGGGCCAGGGACTGCTGCTGGAGTGATCGGGGGGCAGGTCTAGACCCACCTCCTTCCACTCATCTCCTTGGACTGCTGGGACCATTGTGGGGAAGGCATGGACCCGCCACCTCCCATGGCCCTTCCTTAGGGCTGGACTGTTGTTGAGCTGGTGGAGGGACGGGCCACCTCTGCTGCCACTGCCCCTCCCGAAGAACCTCCTTCTGCTGCTGAAACTGGAGGGGACAGCCTGGACCTGCCACCCCTCCCGATGAACATCTGCACCCGGGCTTGCTGCTGGAGGGGTCGGCTATTTGCTATTGCCACAGCCCCTCCCAACGGGACCACTCTGTGGCTGGAAAGGAATGGAGGGGACGGCTTGGACCTGCTGCCCCTCCCAACAAAGCAGTACTGCCACTGCGGCAATGAGGACATGATGGACTACTGCGACCGTCATTGGAAAGCCAGGAGGAGGAGGCGCTGACAAGCTGGACCAACTGGGACCTGGGAGGGATGCAGGAACTTAAGGTAAGTCCCTCCCCATGCTCTGCCCGGACGGTCGATTGATTCCCCTCACTGCTGCTGCTCCCTTCTTCTCAGCTGCCCACTATGGAATGAACGGCCACTGCCATTCAAACGGGCTGAGGATTCCCTTCCGGAATCTTCTCTAGCCCATCCCTGCCTGCATGCCCTCATGACCGGGCCCAAGAGAGCAAGTGCCCGGTGCGAGGTAACGGGGGGGGATTTCTAAGGTGAGCTGCAGGCACAGAAAACAAACGGGCAGCAGAAACATTTTTTTTTTTTTTTTTAAACGGAGCCCAGCTAGGGCTTCACATTTGGGGGGGGTCCTAACTGTTCCCAGGGGCACCTAACCAAGGGCACTAAATGGGGCACCTCCCTGCCTACCCAGCCCCAAAGCACCTGGATGCCCATCCTTGGAGGGTACCAGGACTCTGGGGCACTACACTTTCATGTTCCTGGTCTGCACTGGGCACTTTCGTCACAGGATGCACTGGATGACTGCGACTGTTTAGGAAAAGCTGCTACTTGTAGTGGGCATGGAACCAGTTGACTTCTGGGGACTAATGAACCATGATTTCTTTGGATTGACTGGCACATACCCCACCCTAGTCCCCTAAAGAGTAGGCTTCAAGTTCAAGTTTCAAGACTTCAAGTTTATTAAGACACACAAATGTATAAAATCACATAATTTATAACATTCCATACTTAAAATAGTACATTTACAGTATATCTATTGCACATAAACTTGACTATTCAACGATAGAAACAAATAGGATCACAGAGCAAGACACTCTGACTGCACTGAACACTTTAAAAAAAACACACCAGCCCAGGTCCAGATGGTATTACCTCAAGATTTCTAATGGAAACAAAGAATACTATTTTTCTACCTCTAAAATTAATTTACCATAAATCTCTATTTAAATCAGTGGTACCCAAGGATTGGTGCTTTGCTATAGTTACACCTATGTACAAAAAAGGTTCTCATTCAAAAACCGAAAACTATCGCCCCATTAGTTTAACATCAATACCATGTAAACTAATAGAAAAAATTGTTAAAGAAAAACTAGAAAATGAAATGTCAACTTTAAATATTAAAGACATGTATCGACATGGGTTCAAACCAGGTTTTTCATGTACCACAAATTTAATTTCTTTTCTATGAATACATTAATTACAATTTAGATTGCAATATACCTATGGACATCGTTCTGTTAGACTACAGTAAGGCATTCGACAAAGTTTCACACTCAATATTGATAAACTTAGTAGCATGGGGTTTTCATCCCTACTGGTTTCATGGATAAACCAGTGGCTGGATGATAGAACTCAGAGAGTCAGGGTAAATGATGCAATGTCTGACATGAGGAAGGTGACTAGTGGAGTACCTCAGGGCTCAGTGTTCGGGCCTACTCTGTTTAATCTATTTATATGTGACATGTCTATATCTACCAGCAACATAATGGTCAAATTTGCAGAAGACACTAAACTTAGGGGAAAGGTCACTAAATGCAATAACGAACATGGATTGCAAGCTGATCTATCACTAGTAGAACAATGGGCACTCACTAATGAGATGTATTTTAACATATCCAAATGTGCAGTATTACACTTGGGGGAAAAAACAATCCGGTTCAGACATATTATCTGAATAATATTATCATCAGAACTTCTAAAGCAGAAAAAGATCTAGGAATATTAGTCAATGACAAATTATCTTCATCTACCCATTGCACCAAGATAGCAAATCAAACAAATGCAATACTTCGTAGAATTACCAAAACATTTGTATCTAGATCAGAACAATGTCTTTTGCCCCTTTACAGATCCCATATTAGGCCACTCTTGCACTATGGCTCTCCTTTTTGGATCCCTTATCTGAGGTCCTATATCAACAGGATTGAACACATCCAATGTAAAGCTACTAAGTTCATCCCACATTTATCCAACTTGGATTATAGCACTAGACTTACTAAAACAGGACTTCACACTCTGTCCCAAAGAAGACTCAGAGGTGACTTGTTACAATTATTTAAAATACTTGGAAACCAGGAACAGATGCAGATATGCGGTATTAAATTCTCCACCAGAAAAAACGCAGCCAGACTTCATAATAAACAGTTAGAAATTATGAGAGCAAAGAGTAATAAAAGAATTAACTACTTTACCGTTAGAACACCAAGAATTTGGAATAAACTACCACAGGATTTGGTTGACTCACCTAACATCCTAACATTCAAAAACAAATTAGATAAACGGTTGTTTGGGTAGGGACTGGGTCAATGTTCCATGTATATGGAGGACAATCATGACGGGCAACCCGCCTTCTTTTGTCCAAAAATACCAAAGTACCAAAGATTCCACATACTGACAAAAATTTTGCAATGCCTAATATCACATTCAATTTCTATAATTTTAACAATTCTTTCTGGGGACCATCAATAAATAACTCCTGGGTTTAAAGCAACAGAAAGAGGAATCAACCATCTCCCTTTTTCTTTCTCCCATTTTTTACAGTTACAGTGGCGTGAAAAAGTATTTGCCCCCTTCCTGATTTTCCCTATTATTGCATATTTGTCACACTGGATGTTTTCAGGTCTTTAGAGAAAATGTAATATTAGATAAAGGGAACCTGAGTGAACAAATAACACTTGTTTTTTTTTTTAATTTCACTTATTTAATGAAAAAAAGTTAACCAACACCAACTGGCACTGTGTGAAAAAGTAATTGCCCCTTACACTTAATAACTGGTTATGCCACATTTAGCTGCAATGACTGCAACCAAACACTTCCTATAATTCAATATCAGTCTTTCACATCGCTGTGGAGAATTTTAACCCACTCTTCCTCATGAACTGCTTCAATTCAGTAACATTTGGTAGGTTTTCGAGCATGAACTGCTCGTTTCAGGTCCTGCCACAGCATCTCTATTAGGTTTAAGTCTGGACTTTGACTAGGCTACTCCAAAACTTTAATTTTACTTCTTTTAGCCATTCTGATGTGGACTTGCTTTTGTGTTTTGGATCATTGTCTTGCTGCATGACCAACTACGCTTCAGCTTCAGCTGACGGAAGGATGATGGACATTCTCCTTAAGAATTTTCTGGTACAGAGCAGAATTCATGGTTCCTTAATTATGGCAAGTCATCCAGGTCCTTAGGCAGCAAAGCATCCCCACACCATCACACTACCACCACCATGTTTGACTGTTGGTATGGTGTTCTTACTGTGGAATGCTGTGTTTGCTTTGTGAGACATTATGGGATCCATGTTGTCCAAAAGTTCCACTTTGGACTCATCTGTCCATAGAACATTTTCCCAAAAGGCTTGTGGATCATCCAGGTGCTTCTTGGCAAATGAGAGATGAGCATTTATGTTCTTCTTGGTTAGCAGTGGTTTCCGCCTTGCTACTCTCACATGAAGCCCATTTTTGCCCAGTCTCTTTCTGATTGTGGAGTCATGAACACTGACCTTAGCTGAGGCAAGAGTAGCCTGCAGTTCTTTGGATGTTGTTTTAGGATCCTTTGAGACTTCTTGGATGATTTTATACTGTGCCCTTGGAGTAATTTTGGCAGGCCGCCCACTCCTGGGAAGGTTCACTACTGTTCCAAGTGTTCTCCATTTGGAGATTATGGCTCTCACTGTGGTTTGATGGAGTCCCAGAGCCTTAGAAATAGCTTTGTAACCCTTTCCAGACTGATAGAGGGCAACAAATTTTTTTCTGATCTTTTCAGGAACTTCCTTTGATCATGGCATAATGTGCTTGTTGAATCTTTGTGCTGGCAGCGTGACTCTGATGGTAAGGGCCAAAATAAGTGAGATTTATATTGAGCAGGGCTGGCTGTAATCAAGCCTGGCTGTGTTCAATCAGCTGACTCTAATTATCCCTTTAATTGGGTTGATTTAACTAGGGGCAATTACTTTTTCACACAGTGCCAGTTGGTGTTGGTTAACTTTTTTCATTAAATAAATGAAATAAGTAAAAAAAAAAAGTGTTATTTGTTCACTCAGGTTCCCTTTATCTAATATTATATTTTGTCTAAAGACCTGAAAACATCCAGTGTGACAAATATGCAATAATAGAGAAAATCAGGAAGGGGGCAAATACTTTTTCACGCCACTGTATACATGGCATGTAACATCCTAGGAAGAAATTTATCTATACTATTACACTTCTTGATTTGGGCAAAACTTTGTTTAATATTCAGAGTATCTATACCTAACATGTCCAATCTCAGTTTAGATAAAATATTTCTATGCAAATTCTTTTCACAAATCGTAAGATAAGTCTCCATGCCCCAATATTGTTTAACTAATGAATATAAACCAAACTTATCAATTTCATGTATTTTCTCAAAATCCCTAGAATTTGCATTATCTTTTAATCTCATCATAGCATTTTCAATATATTGTACACCACTACATTCTGCAGATAGCAATACAAGTCCCTCTAACCCTATACATTTCATTGTTTCATTCAATCTTGAGAACCAAGAGTAGCCCCTGCCCCATTGCTATGACTCCCAGTCCATCTTCTGACTCCTTCTGCATCAGCATGGCTTACAGAACTGGTACTTGGTGGAACTGGCATGGTGGAACCTTTCCCTGCTTCTTTCCACCCCCCTTCTGTTCATTTTCCTCATGGTTTCTATACCTCTCGACAGCAGATGCTGCCTGCATATTGCCCACTGACAGCCTCCTTCTCACCCTCATTGAGAGACCTGCTGCAGCCTAGTCACTTAGTTTTTATTCATAGGCAAAACCAATACAGATAGATTTCAGTGTCCCACACCATCAGCAATCAACATATTTGTCAAATAGATCCTTCAGACTCTCCCTACATCTTTCCTGGTCTATTAAATTAACTCTTCCCTGCTCCTGCTACAGGGGACAAAAATTAAATAATTTATATGACTTTCTGTGTCCTCTACACCCCCAGTACTCAGTAAGAAATACTTGACAAATTAATCTTTCACAAATTCCCATGGCAGTTTTCCCAGTCCGCTAAATTCATTCAGCTTGCTCCTTTAGTAGAGTCTGCAACTGCAAGTGCAGGCTCACACTGTGTGCTTTCTCCTCTCCTTGGCTACATAGTTTATTGGCCTTCCTACCTATAAGTATAGTTTAATGCAGTATGTTATTTAACTGGAATGATAATGCACGATTCTCTGATGATTTCTGAAGTTTTCTAATCAAATGTCACTCTTTAATTTTTGTACATAAAAGGTGCTCCTTTCAGAAGATATGTCCTTCTCATGCGAGAGAGAGCTATAAATGACATTTAAACTCCAAATACACGGTCACATTTGCACCAGAGCAACGTGAGCCCTTGTGCTGCTCTGGCGCAAAAGCAGCTGTGTAGACATTTATTGGACTGTGGTAACTCACACAGCATGCAGCTTCAGGATCTCCACAAATAATGGGGATGCTGACTGAATGGGAGCAGCTTTAGCAGCCATGTGGACATGCTTTGCCGCTCACTCTGACATAAACTTGAGCAACAGGTGAGCTCTCCCAGGATTACGGCCCCTCACCAATGCATCTTGTGTCAGCACTAAGAGGTGCCATGTAGACCCACAACATTAGCACAGTGGAAAGTCAGAGCAGAACAGGAGCAGCAGCACAAGGTAAGGCAGGAGCCATGTAGATGCAGCTTTAGATGTGCATAGGCCGAGGAGCACTCAGTCTCCACTATCACTGATTGGCTGCTGCAGGTCATGTGGCTTGCAACAACTTAGACATGCTCAGTGTGTGCTTCCTATAAAGAGTGCTGAGTCATGATGACATCGAAGTACTGAACTACAAAAAAGGAAACTGAGTTCCTTCGAGTCTTCTTCACTGATGTCCAAAACATCAGATTTTGACTCATTCAGCAAATAGAGGATAATGCCTGAGCAACAGTGGTTAACCGTGATGTAATCACCTCAAGCAGTTGCCAGGACAAACAAGTAAACCTTGAGGGCACAGCTCAAGAGGTTTACAGTTGTTGTGGCAACCGTGAGAGGTGATTACATCCATGGTTGACCACCGTTGCTCAGGCATTGTATTTTATAGTGTATGGAAAAATTTGCCACTGTGGGGGAAAAAATACAATTGTTTTTCAATGTGCGTTTCCTGCTCGGCTATGAATGCCTCGTGGTTTGAATGTTGAGCAACTGAAGTGCTGAAATTAGCCATTGCGATCTATACTGCAGCGGGTCTATAACTGTCTGAATGGAATATGTGTGTTTTGAATGAATGTCCAAGCAGCAGATCACCTTTCCTTTCCAATATTTTTGACAGATGGTGACATTCTATCCTGTAATCCCATCATTATGACATAGTTAAGCAAGGTCTACAGCAGTGATGAAAGTGAACAGGAATGTGCAGGAACTGAGTTCCTGTACTTTTTTTGTAGCAGGAACGGAGTTCCTGTACTTCTTCCCACTGACACTGGAACTGAAATTCTTAAACCAGCAACATAATGACAGTTTCTGGCCCTGTGACCTGAAATCAGGGTTCCCATAACAACATTTGACATGTACAACAGTGCTATTTTGCTAGAAATACTTTCAATATCTCTAACTGCATCTACTAGTGTCTAAACACATAGACGTGTCCTGACACAGCTATCTTTCAGATTGAGTATCTTCTTTCTACATCTCATATTTAGTGCCTGAGTTCCTGTACTTCTTGTCTACCACTTGCACCACTGGTCTACAGCATACTGATGTCATAACGATGGGATTATCAGGTTATAAACTGATTGAAAACAGGGGTTAATAGACACTGTCCATACATTATATGCAAATTCAGCATTGGATTATCATTAGAATGGATGCAGGATGTAATGCCAGTCAAGTTAATCAATGCACAGCACACGCGTGTGCACGCATACACACACACACACACACACACTGCATTGTACTGCACAGCACTGGGAAGACCATGGCCTCCTATGGGCCCAATCAGTACTTGACTATGGATGCTGAGAGTAAAGTCTCACACAAAGGCATCAATAGCAGGCTACTTCACTGACTGGGTCTGAAATCACAGCAAAAGACATTTTTAACAAGAAAAAAGTTCGACCATGACCTCTCACAGCTAGCATTCAGTACAATAAAAATTAAATAGAGCAGCAAAGCTATAAAAATCCATTACACAGCAGCTTTCTGAGAGTTCCACCCCTTTCGTCCTCTATGCCCTTAACACTACATCCTGGGCCTTTCTAAGCAAAAATGAAGTCATACACACCATACCATAAACAAATGCGAATGCCTCGTTAACTGTAAGTGCTACACACACACAGCATGAGTAGTAGAGTTGTTTAGCACAAAATTATCTTTTTAATGGTGGGATGCATTCAATTCTAAGCAATTTGTTGTTGTTTTTTAATACTAGCCGAAATACCAAAAAAACAGATTTTTTTAAAATAAGAAAGTAATGTAACCCCTTTTTTGTGGAAAACATGCAACATATCGACACCAAATTATGTGTCCATACATGATAAGCAGGTAGTGAAGTACTCCTAGAAATACTTAAATAAGCCCAAAGTTGACTGACATCCAAACTGGAGACGTCCACAGATGTATCCCAGAGGGACTGTGAGTGCATTGCTACCAACTACATAAGTGTACTGGAGTGAAACGGGGTGTTTTCAGCTGCCACCTACAGATGTTTACCAGAGTGAGCAAGTTAAAAAGTCTCTCCTCTCCCTGTCCCTGCCCCTGTCCTGCTGCAGCTGCTGCAGGAATTGCAGTATCTGTGCAGCAGCAACCAACTTGCACAGAATTACAGATCACTTTGCTCAGACCCACACGCACACTCCAGCTGATTATAATAAGAATGAAGGACTCTCCTAGCTTTATGTTTGTTTTTGAGGACAGAAAGTTATTTTGGATGAACAGCAAGAGCTCTCCCACACACGTGCACCTCTGTTAAGTTTCCTCTTAGACGCATGTTTTTAATTTTCTAGGGCTGTTATTGCTTCTGATGTGTGGCCAAAATCAGAAATAAACAGTATCCAGTGCTCCCCCCCCCCCACCAATGCTGCTCTGAAAGAGCCTGTAAATAATGTTAAAGTTTACTTTAAAATGATGTACAGGCTCTTTCTGAGCAGCATTTGGGAGGATACTGTTTATTGCTGCAAGTCATGTGCCTTGCACAGAACTGTTTGCTGTACCATGGGATCCCTGTTTAAACAATGAAGCAACATGCCATCAAAATGTTAAAGTTCCTAAGGGACGCAAGAAATTTCAACCCATCCCCAATCTGAGTTGAAATTCTTAGTTTTCAGCAGGTCTGCCAAAACCTACTTCTGTCCTAGCTCACCGAAGGTTGCATCTTGTCCCATGCATGTTCAGTGCGATGCATGAGTACATTTTCCATATGGCAGAAGAATGAGCTCAGCATGACAAGGGTACTGAAGAATGCCATAGTGATACAAGAATAGGAGGATGACACAGCTCTAATGATTTTGACAGTTACTGTACAGAACACTCATCTACAATGTTTTGGGAAGGAAGCCAGCAACTTTAGACTCCATGTCAGTGTGCCAAAGTAAAGTTAATGAGGATTACATAGGTCAGGGATCAAGCACAGAAAACACTGGGGATCAATGGTGAAAACCTGGAAAAGGAGAGTCCTTCATACTTTGACAGTGAAGTAATAGAGGAGGGAGTAAGCCGCAAGGACATTAGAGATTGAATAACCTTAACAGGAGTGCCTTTTAACAACCATGGCAAAGCTCTCTGGCCATGACGGTCAGAACTTTGTGTGGACAGTTCGCTAATGATCCTGTAGCAGTAGTACTGAATGGGTTAAAACTGTGCACCCTAAACAAAACCCTGATTGCTTTAGTATTTTTAATTTTTTTTTTATTTCTTCTTTGGATCCTCAGCATTTCTCCCTGTGCCCCATGGTATTGAATCTGACTGTGCTCGGGCCAGCCTTTCAGTGCAGCCATAGCCGTAGGTCTAGCGCCTGCAATGCCAGCGACCCGGGCTCCTTCACTGGGGAGGAGGAGGTAACTGTCCTGCTGCTCGACTGCCACCTGGGTGTCCACAGATGGAAGTGCAGTTATGGTTGAGTGGGAGGGGAAGACATCAGCCAAGGACCCACGCTGTGCACGACCTGCATGCACACATGCACTGGTCATTCTCTTGTGTGCCAGAACCTTCAGATGATGGCAATGGGGAAAAGCTCAGCCCCAGTGCCAGCTCCTCAGGGGACCACAGCATATCCCGGCATAATCCCTACCACCCTCTCCATCATCTGATGCATTGCTCTGTCGGCGGTATATCACTCACCTGTACTCCACCTGGGGGGGGTACTCCATGGATCTATGGTGGCAGATGGTAGTGAGGTACTGTAGGTGGGGACCAGGGAAAGGTACTGGGGGAAAACACTGGAGAGGTAGGACTGGAGATGCAGTGGTAGGAAAAATGTAAATTGCAAAAAAGAAAAAGAAGAATCTGACTGTGCTACATATCTGTTCGTAGACACATAGAAACATATATATTGTTGGCAGTGTGAAAAGCCTTGCAGCTCATTCAGTCTGCCCAAAACCTGGATGCAGGCATTGGTCTTCCTACCAAAGCCTGCCACACAGATCAGCCTCAGGGGGTATTTTACGAAGATGCAGCTCAGTTCTCCTTTTCCAGAGCATTGTGTATAATACCAGCATAACTAGGTCACCCTTTAACTTACAGTTACTATAGTACGTCGTGGGTGGGATAAATAGACTACACAGGAGATGGTATACAGTACTGGTACAACACACCTAGAAGGCGTGATTTTAATTAAAAAAAATAAATTCAAAAGGAAATGAAGTCAAACAAATAACTTTCATAGAAACATAACAGAAAGGAAAAGGCAAAAAACACAGCTTAGCTTGAAACAATCAGAGCTATCAGCTAACATTTGTCTGTGCCTGACCTCTATCAGAGGTCTCACTAGGAGAACCTCTCAGGTCCTCTCCCAACGACTGTCTGCCACAGTGTTTCAACATGAGTCTATTATAGGTCTCAGACCCCTCCTACAAGCTGAAACCCCTCCCAATAATTATCTCATTTACATTTCTTTTATCTTTAGATTCAGGCATTTCTAAATACTTCAAGCACTCTTTATTCAGTTGTACAAATAATCAAAGTAAGGCATAACATTCCTTTCGTATCTTGATGCATAAAAACAATATACCTTAATTTCAAGAATATGGGCTGTATTAGGTTAAACTCCGCCCATTTTATAGGAGGAGGAGGTTAGCTAACAGCATAAAGCTAGCTCACATCATGGTACTCACTCCCTAAAGGAACCACACCTACTAAGACTGGTGTGTCTGTGTACAGCCTGCAAACATGCAAAGCTTGCTGTTTGGGAGCATTTTCCAGAGAGACAAGGTAATTGCTTCTAAATCTTTTTCAGATAATATGCATAGGGCCCAGATATTTAGAGCAATTCTTTTGCTTAGGCGCAACTAGGTTGTCTTGGCTGTAAGTGCGGCATTGCACCAAAGAGCCATATTCAGCAGGAGCCAGTGCGCAGTGTAAAATCCATTGTGCCAATGTGCAACTATAATGAATGCAGGCACAAGAGCAGGGGGCATTCCCATGAATATCCAGTGCAATGGCATATTCAACCATGAATCCATGGCGCAAGTGTGGAGCAAATTGAAGTTGCTGCAAGCAGACTTGTTCCTATAAATACAGGGCACAAACACACAGACAGCACTTGCGCCAGGGGTGAGATTGAGAGGGAGAGAAAGACAGAGACAGTCAGAGGCACAGACAGACAGATAAAGACTACACACAGAGGGACAGGGACAGAGAGGTGGCCTCGGAGAGGGAGAGAAGGGCAGAGAAAGAGAGAGAGAGAGACACACTCACACGCACAGACCATGTGCCAGGGTGCCACACAGCCAGCAGCCAACCACCCAGGAGGACAGAGGACAGCAAGGGCCATGGACAGTGTGCCCTTCATGATAGAGGCCATAATGAGGGGTGTGAGAGGGCAGGAGGAGCAGCAACGTGGCCGAGGAAGGGCCAGTCGGCGGTATGCCCAACACAGGTGGTACCGTGCCCACATCACCTTTGAGAATTACAGCGGCACAGAGATCGTGGGCCAGTACCACCTGAACAGGGCCATTCTGAGGCAGCTCTGTGAGCTGTGCAGTGAGGAGATGCAGGCACCTACCAGACGGAGCCACGCCATGTCCGTGGAGAAGAAGGTGACCGCCATCATGTGCTTGCTCGCCACAGGCACCTTCCAAAGATCAACAGGGGACACCACAGGCATAACCCAGTTGGCCACATCCTGCCACCTCACACAGTTCCTCAATGCACTGCTGCCACATGCTTCGGAATATATCCATTTCCCCAGCACACAGGTGGAGCATACAGCAACCATGCAGGACTTCCACAGGGTGGCATGCATGCCTGGCGTGATTGGGTCCATTGACTGCACCCACGTGGGTATCCGCATGCCACCTGGCCCCAAGGGTGTGGTATACATCAACAGGAAGGGGAGCCCGAGTGTCAACTGCCAGGTGGTGTGCGATGCCATGGGGCGCATTGCCAATGTCTGCACCACACACCCTGGGAGTGCACATGATGCGTTCATCTGGCACAGCTCTGAATGTGGGGACATCTCCATGGGCCACCTAGTGGGTGAGTATGGCATGGACAAGGGGTGATGGGCAGTGCAGACCTGGGGACGGGGTGGACAGGGAGTACATGGTGGCGTGGGCACCAGGGACAGGCAAGGGGTGCAGCACAGAATAGCAATGGGCTAACCATGTCAATCTCCACACAGGTGATAGTGCATACCCACTGCGGCCCTAGCTGATCACCCCCTACCAGCGCCCGTCATCCCCAACAGAGGACTGGTACAACGAGGCACATGCCAGCATGCGCAACATCATCATTCAGTGGGTCTTTGGCATGTTGAAGGCACGGTTCCGTTGCCTAGACAGGTCAGGCGGTGCCCTACAATACAGCCCCTCAAAAGCCTGTGGCCTATTCCTGGCCTGCTGCATACTGCACAACATGGCCACTGACTGTGGGATAACTGTTGAGGCTGATGAGGGTGACAGTAGTGGGGACAATGGAGGCAATGGGCCAGAGGCTGGTGGACAGCCACCAGGACACCATCACACAGGAGCACTATGGTGCACACAGGTAGGTGGTGTGGTACGCAGGCATGGGCCACACCCCCAGGTACAGCACACATGCAGGGGCATGCATGGCACCGGGCATGCACACACAGAGGCATGATGCAGGGGTAGGGGAGTCAGTGGCACACAACCACACATCACGCACACACACACACACACAGGTGTTGGTATGTGGCGTGGGTCAGACACATTGTACCGATGCACAGGCGCAACCGGCGTTAGTCTGCCCGCATGATGCCACACCACATGGCTAGTGGTCGGGCAAGCACACACAGAGGCAGTGTGCAGCATGACACACAGACGTGACACCAGTGGTGGGCACACACACACCGTCCATGTGCGCAGAGGGCAGCAGTTGCAGACTGCAGTCAAGGTGGCCTGCGGATCAGGGCTGCTGCATGGTACCATGGCCACCATGGCCACGGGGGCGTACGTGCCAGGGCCGATCGGCAGCCACAGGCTGCACATCAGCCGGGGGGGTGTCCAACAGCCCTCCAGAGGTAGAACCACGGGACCACGACCATGTCCTCACAGGGGAGTGCAGGCTCTCAAACAGGCCAGCCAGGGCATGCCTGGGATGCCTACATCAGAGCCCGGTGTCGACTGTGTTGGGGTCACCTGACGCCGGGTCCATGGGGTCGAAAGTGCACTGCGGGGGGGTCACCTGTGCACGGCCATGCCCTGTGGCAGCCAGCAACGCAAAGCCATCCATGATCACACTGGCAATGTGATCCAAGGATGCAGTCATGGCCTCCTGCATGCGATGCATCCCCGCCAGGATCTGTGCAGTGCCCCTTCCTGCTGCTCAGCCAACTGGTGCACCTCCACACACAGTGCATGCACCTCAGTGACAAGCAGCACCTGTTGCTGCACGGACGCCCACAGCAGCCAGGTGTGCTCAGCGAGATGGTCGGCATCCTGGGGCTCCCGGGCGGGACGTCAATCCTCTTGTGGTGACCGGCCATGCTGCACAGCCCCCACTGTCTGGTGGATGCTGCACAGTGGGGTCTGCAGGGGGCGTGGGCACAGCAGGCACATCAGCGGCAGACCCCATGTCCGGCTGCCCAGTGGCACCCGCAGCCTACTGCTGTTGCCCGTCCAGCCACTGTACGCTGCCCTGCACCTGCACGGCTGCACTACCACCACTGCTGGGCTCAGCCATGGCAGCGCACACCGCTGAACTCGCAGTGGTGACAGGCAGCTGTTCTGCTGCTGGCACTGTGCTGGGTGTGGTGTCTGTGTCAGCTTCCAGCAGAAGTGACACACCCACACTGTCGGCCATGCTGTCCAGGAGCTGAGATTAGTCCTCATCAGAGTCAGACCCCGCCCCGATCTGTGTCTCCACACACAGAACCCCAAGGCTGGCATCCTGCAGGATCACATCCAGGGCTTTGTCCAACCCCAGGTCCAGGACAACTGCCTGCACTGTGGTGCTGAGCTGCAGCCTGTTGGGCCCCCGGATGCCAGTGGATGTGGATGACTGGACCTCCAGGGCGTAATCGGTGTCCATTGTTGCTGCCACTGTCGATGCCCCATCTTCTGCATGGAGATGTGCTAGTGCTGCAAGACACAAATAGTGTGTCAGCAATGCAAAGCCTACATGTGCCCCCCAGTACACTGCTGCTGCATGTGTCCTGCAGCATGGCATGCACGTGGGTGCGCACATACACACATGGCATGCGTGCTGGCTGCATGCACACCAGCATGCCCGTGTACACACCCTCCGTTCCACCAGTAGTGCATGTCTGACATACATACCATGCAGTGATGGGCTGCCACCTGTCTGGAATCCTCCTCCAGGCACACCCTCCACCATGGTGCAGTGCATGGTGGCTGCCACCAACTCCTCCTGCGGCGTTAGTGTGGGTGTATCTGCAGGCCCTCCTCCGGTGGTGATACGGGACTCCCAGATAGATGCCACCTTCTCCTTAATCCGCCGCATGTCCGTTCCCACCTTCTTTCGGCACTCCTGCACCTACCACTGGTAGCTGCCATGCTGGTTCACATAGGTTGCCACCTCCTCCCATGCACCAGTCCTGGCCTGTGGTGTGCCTGTGGCACCACTCAACAGGGTCTCCCCATCCAGGTAGGCCTCAAACAGGGCATCAGTCTTGGCCTTTGTGAAGTTGGGCCTGTGCTTCCATGCAGCCCCCCACTCCTTGCCCTCCTCATATGCCGACATGTTGCTGCCTGTGGACACGGACAGCACAGTGTGACAGTGGCAGCATCTCCCCAGTCTGTCCCACCATGCAGTGCTGTTGGCTCCCAATGAGCTGCAGTGGCATGCACAACTTACCTATCAAGGTTGCAATACCGGTCCATGGCACGTGCTGTTCTGTGGCACTTATAAGGTGCAACGCATGCAAATGAGGTTGGGCATAACAGTAATGACATGCTAATGCACTCACTGTGCCACACATTGGCTGATGAGCTCATTTGCATGTGGTGTCTGAATATTGTGATATTGTGCTGTGCACAATGGAATTGCACCAGAGCAAGTTGCGACAGCACAATGCACACGCATGTGCATGTGCAGTGTGTAGGCCTGCAGTGTGTATGCGCATCATGGCATCATGGTGTCAATCGTGCACCGTGGTCCATCTTGCAAATGAGCTTTGCTCAACGATGACCCCCTGGGTAAATAAAGACTTGATCGATTGAATGATTGATTGATTGATTGATGCAGTGGCATTGCACATGTTGTGCATGGCCAGCTACACGCATGGCCACACATGGGGTGCCGTGCCCTATCACACACATGTGCAGTGTCAGACGACCCCTGACCCCTGGGTCAGACCTCTAACCCTGTGACCCCGCGCAGTCACGCTCATTCTGCGCATCCCCAGCACTGCATGATGGGTGGGCACTGCACATGCCTCCGTGCATGGCAGGCACATGGTGTGGACACGTGCACCTCCACCCACCATTTTCTCCACTGATCTGGCTATTGAAAACATGGCGCAGGGAAGGACCAAATGTGCTCCCGACTGGACACAGGTCGAGCTGGCCAATCTCGTGGCCTGTGTAGAGCCACACACTCCCCAACTCTTTGGGCAGGTGCCCCTGCAGCGGGCCAGGGGCACTGTGTGGCAGGAGATAGCTGCCAGCCTGGCACAGAGGACAGGGGGTTCCCTGGATGGGCGATCTATGCCGCCACTGATATGGGGACCTCATGCGGCAGGACCCAGAGCACCTGAGGAGGCTACAGGCACACGCCAGGTGTGGAGCTGCGCCACAGCCAGGTAAGTCATCCCATGTTGCATGTCTGCCCTGGTGCTGTACTGTGGTGTTGGCTTGGCTGCCTGGCATGCCCTGCAGAGGGGTACACTGTCATTGTGCACATTGCGGCGTGACATTGCCAACTTCCGCTTGTGTTGTGATGCAGCCGTGCAGTCATGCTGGATGTGTCAGGCAGGGGCACACCATGGGCCCAGGGGTGAGGGTGGAGGGCAGCTGCTGTGGTCAGTTCCTGATGTGCACCTGTTTTCTTTCCATCCACAGGACTGGAAGACCAGCAGAGGGCCCAGGCTGCTGTAGTGCAATGGACCACAGCGGGCCTTGATGGAGCAGGACCGGCACCAGCAGGGCCACAGAGGAAGGTAGGCACTGTCGTGGCCCGTTGCACTGTACATGGGGGTGGCAGGGGGGGTGGGTGTGGGTATGGCCTCCTGTGCTATGTGCCGTGGCAACTGTGTGTGTCGCACTGTGCATGGTGCATGCTACTGTGGTGTGTCTATTGGACACGTGTGCCAGCTGTTGGTAGGGTGGGCATGTACCCAGCTGCCACTGTTGTTGCTGTGGTGCTGCCGGTGCACTGTGCCATGTGACTGTCATTGCATGTTGGGTGGCCATTGTGCGGCAGGGACCACCTCTGTGCAATGTCGTGGTGCGCCGAGTTGCTGGCTGGCGTTAGCCCACCCCCGTGCAGGTGGCCATTACGGGCTGTCCAGGGGTATGTGTTCCCGCTGCCCAGTGCACACTGTGGGTGGCCTTGGTTCCTTGGGACATTGCACTGATCACCTGTCCTGTCCCTGGTTCTAGGTGTTCAGCTGCGAAGACCGCCAAGGTCAATGATCTCCTGACTGGTGCGCCAGACTCTCCTTGTGGCCTCGACAATGCTGGAGGTGGTGATTCAGATCCACAGGATGCTGGTGGCCGAGCGGCGGCAGTGTCTGAATGCCAGGGCAACTGGATGGGGCCACCATTAGTTTGGCCCCTGTTCTCCCCTGTTTCCCCTGCTGTGCCTCCCCCTACAGTCCCCCCTCCCACTGTACAGTTCCTGTTCCCTGTCCCCTTCCCTTGCTATACCTTCCCTTTCCCAACCCCTGGTTACTGTAAATAGTTTGGTATAATATACATTTTTCTGACTTACCTGCCTGTGTCTGTGTCTGCTTTGCAGGTGGCGTGAGGAGCCATGCTTCAGTGGCCCGGTGTCTGTCCATGTGGTGTGCATGTGAAGGGGCGTGAGTTGTGCTTCCGTGATTCACTGCTGTGTGCTGTGCCATGTCCCACTGTGATGTTGTCCATCCCCTGGGTCGGTGGCTGTGCCTTGGGATGCCCATGAGCCAGCTGTCAGTGCTGTGTGGCTGGTGTGTGTGTGTGTGGTGGTGGTGGTAGCACACAGCCATGGTCGTTGGTCAGGTACTATCGGAACACTGTGTTGGGGCCCCTTCTTGGTATTGTGTGGCCTGTCCCATGTGGTCGGCCATGCTACCTGACACCCGGCATGTTCAGTGCCTACTGTGTGGGCTTCCTGTTTGCCTGTGTGGCATGTGTGTGCTTGGCTGCATGGTTCTGGGTGTGGCCTATGGTCTGGGGGGGGCATGGCCAGCGGCCTGTGGGGGAGCTCCCTTGGTGGCCCTCCATTGGCCGTTGGCACCTCCTGTTGCCTGCTATCTGTGCCACTGTTATGTTCTGGGGTCAGGTGTCTGGGTGCCTGTGTGTGCCCTGCTGGTGGAGGCCTCCTGTGGCCTGTCACTGTGCTTCCATGGCTCTGTTCTGGGGTCTGTTCTCTGTGCTGTGCCCCACTTTGTTGCTCTACTGCTCTGCTCCCACAGTTGTGCTGGAGCATCTCTTTTTGCGCCATGGCACAACTCTGTTTGTGTCATGGCGCAACACTGCCATATTCAGCTGGGTTGTGCTGGGCAGTTCGGCCTGCACAACCTCTGAATATGGCTCCAGAACAATACCCAGTAATCACTTTCACAATACCCCGATACACCACACAAGTACCCACACTGTTTACACTTGCCACCAGGGTTTTCCTCTGGCCCGGCCCTTGGGACCCCCTGTAAAACAAGGTTATACACAGCAAATATCAGCAATACAGTACTCTTGCACAAACTGGAATCACAGTCAGGGTAAATGCAAAAAAGAGTTAGATCTGATTTATTTAAGGGGCTTGAACAAGGGAGGGGCATAATCAGGTTAATTTGCTTAAAGGCTCTATCAATCAAACAGTTATGCTTGCACTTCAGGGTCCATAAACAGTCACACACTCTGGTTACCCAGATGGAGAATGGTGGGCTAGCCAGGAACGTTGCAGCTGGTTGGAGTCCTGTGATGAAAGAAAACAACATGCACAACACACACTATTTGTAATCCGGAGCCGGAGGATTCAGTTCGTGAAAAGAAAACAACAAGACAATCAGATGACACACTTTTAGATTAGGCTGTTGTTGCAGGAAGCTACTGTGATGATTACTCATGATACCCAAGGTTGGACACAGGCTGGACGAAAATAGAGACACCAGATGGTTAATCTGGAGTGCCAGGAGAAGCAGGGCCCACACGATTTGCCAAGGCGTTGTTCCTGTTCAAGCGTGGAACAGAGGGCTGATACCCAGGCAGATCTCTCATTGGTGGCTTTCTCTGTGCAGTGGGGTAGTCTGGCAGGGCCAGTCTGAATGGAAATGAATGCTGATTCAGTCTGATTAGGCTGGATAAAGCTTCTAGCAAGCAGAACACAGTTCACACAGTAGGGAACCAAATCACGACCCACTTTCAATGCACAGCACATTTACATGTAAGGAAATTCTACTGTACCAGGCAAACCACTTTCTGGTCATGATTGCAAAGTCTCTGCACAAATCGGGGACTCAAAAGCAGCTTGAAATCCTGACAGGCTGATCGCATTCAGCAAATCTTCAGTCTTCTTCAGGTTAAAGCCTGGTCACAGTCCAGTGGCTTAAATAGTCCTCACAACAGGCTGGCAGTATAGCCTAGAGGTTAGAGGAACAAGGTGTGAACGAGCTTGATACATCCAGCAGACCAGACCTGAGTTTGATTCTCACAACCTCCACTTGCATACTGTGTGGCTCTGAGCAAGTCACTTAATCACCCAGTGCTCCCAGGTTGCCCCTGAAAACAGGCACTTGTGTCTAGTGGGCCTTACCCGGTTACAAAAAGACTAAAAAAAATAAATAAATAAAACTCAGATTCAGTCCGAATGAACTCTATTTTCCCTCTTAAGGACAGCAGGCAGACAGGCAGGCCAAAACTGAGCCCTTTCACAGTTCTCCCATGCAAAACTACACAGAACTGCTGTTCAAAAATCACTTGAGCTGTTACTTCTTCACTTCTCAGCTCAAAACTGAAACTAGCTGCAGCAGCCTGGGAAATTCCCCAAGATCCAAAAAGTTTGGTTGGCTGATCCTCCTGTCAGTCACAACAAAGGCTCCCCCTTCAGGTGCAAAAAGCCCAAAACTACAATTCCTACAGGATTTTGATTCCAGACAGCTCCTATAGTCTGGCTCCATTTTATGTCCCACCAGTACTGATTGGTCCAATTCGCAGTCCAGGACCAAGATAGTGGAGATAAACAAAACAGTCCTTGCTGCAAAGAAGGCAGGTTAGACAAACTACATTATCATTATCACTCTAAATGATTTTCAGCAAATAGTTACATCTTTCAACAGAGCTCCCTCTCAGATTACTTATGACTGATATCCAGGCAGCTCTTAAAGAGACAGTACACAGAGGCTATACAGGCACTCTCTGACAATCACATTTAAACTGCTAAAACACAGGACACCAGCCTGGCAGTGAGTATTTAGGCAAGCTCGAGGAAGACTTTTCGGGAACCCCCATTTGTAGGGGTTACATTTGTTTACATGATTATCTTGAACAGGAAGTGGATACATAATCAGCTTCTTAAGACCATTTAAGACCTAATACTAACATTAAAGTGGGGAATTTAAATCATTGTCTGTTTTACTTGAAAACCCCAGTGAAAGTGAGGCATCAGGGCTGCAATAACCCAGACAGACGTGTGTCTTACAGATGGGGGTCGGGGTATTCAGACGAATCCCCCCATCAGTACTACTCATATTTTAGGCATACCAGTTTTTAGCCTTAAGCATACAAGTCACAACGTGAACTAGACAGAGAAATAAAAATGCTGTTGCGCAAGTCTTAGAAGAAATTAGAGGAAAAGAAAGTAACAGAGAAGAAGAGGTTTGCACCTCAAATTCTTGGTGTTACTTAAATGGTATGGGGGGGTCACCACCACAGGCCTGCTGCACAGATTAGCCTCAGGGGGTATTTTAGGAAGATGCAGCTCAGTTCTCCTTTCCCAGAGCATGCACATCACCTCCAGCAGCACTGTATATAATATCAACGTAACCGGGTCACCCTTTAACTTACAGTTACTACCCCTGCCTTGCGGGCTCAACAGGGTTGAGGGGCCTGGGCCCTGGTTCTGATGGAAAATGGGAGTTCTTTACCAAGTAGAAAATAAATAGTGCAGTGCCTCCACTCAGAGTAAATTATAATGGGCCAGTTGTTGGTGTAGTACAACCCCCTGGGATGCTGTGCCTGCCCACCTCCCCTCACAGTCACCCCACACATGAAATACCATAAACAGTTGTAATGCATTACTGTGCATGCAAATAATTACTATCAGTAATAATATGCTTACAGGCAGTTTAAAACAACAACAAGGAACAGTTTATTAAACAAGGGAAAGGGTAATGGGAGTGCAGAGATAAATATCTATTGGCAATAATTAATATGATAGGTAAAACCATAAGCAACAATAATAACAGCCACTGTGCCCATCCCCAACATCACCACCCTCCCCTTTGGTACCAGTGTCCCCGAAAGTTATTCTGTGTACCCAGGAAGAGGAGCTGCAGGACTGTTTGGTGCTGCTGGTCGGCCAGCATGAGTGCACTTGAAAATGAAACAGAAAACTTTGAATGAACTTTATTTCACTCCCCAGGTCAGGGCAGGCCCTGTGTTAACTCATGGTTCTGTAGATACTACACAGGGTCTGGGGGCAACAACAGGCAAACCCAGTAGGCCTGGGTGCCTCAAGCAGTGGAGCAGGATGCTGGCAGCTTGTCACCATCTGAGTTGCCTGCAGCGTCTAACAGCTTGTCATTTCTAGGCCACTTTGTTTTTTCTATATATATTTTATGTATTTTTCCCCCAATTTCTCCATGTAGGTTCTGGGGTCCTGGCAAATACAGCAGTGCGTGCATGTGGAGGCGCACACGCACTCTGGGTGCCAGTTCAGCCCCTTCCGCCCCACCCATGGCTATCGCCAGGCTCCCCTGTAGCCCGAACTGCCATCCGTCCTCCATCGAGTGGAAGCCAAAGGCAGGGGAAACCCCTCATCCCTCCCTGGGTGAGGAGAGACACCTCACAGCAGCTCAATCCTGCTTCTCCCCCCCGCCAACCCCCAACAAACCCGGGTCACCAGTATAGTGCAAAGTGTGGTGTCCAGCAACTCGACCATCAGCGCCACTGGGCCAGCTTCTAGGACACTTTCTAAGGAATGCTGGGTCAAGCCAGTACTGAGGACTAGGGCCACATGCTTCTTATACACATCCAGGTATCTACCCCCTCCCCCGGAGCAAACAGTGGGTAATGCCTAGCTGTGACACTGCCTGGCCAGTTACCCAGATCATCCTTACTGATAGTGATTTCCTATACTGGAGCTCAGGGATCACACAGTCTTTCTTTCCTGCAGGTAGCAGATGCTGGTACCTCTGTAAGTAGATCTGGTTCACCCGCAGGCTAGAGGGGCAACAGTCTATCAGGCAGCTTTCCATTTTCAGGCGCCACTCCACAAACAGCTTTCTATCTTTCCCAGGCAAAGGAAGTTCTGCATGCTCCTCCCGATTTTGAGTTCAACTCTGGCAGACACTTCAGTTTCTTGGCAAACCGCAGTCCAACCCTCCTTTACAAGCTGAGGGCTTTTCTCTGGGTGCCAGAGGGATTCAGTCCCAAAAGTTCTGTGTGCTATACTCTGGGTTTCCAAGATGGTGGAAAGGTTTAGACAAGTCTCCCAGCAGTTGGCTGTGAAACCTTGGGCTGACTTCCAAACATCTCTCTCCCACTCACTCTGTGCTCCCCTGCTTTACTCAGATAGCCTCAGGCAGAACTGCTGGGAGCTGTGTTCTCCCCCAATGTTTGAGGAGAAAGAATGGCAGGAGTTATTGGCTAATATGGCCATCCATCTGTAAGATTAATATGCACACGACTCATTTGACACCTGATTGGCAAACACTAAAGACGCCAAGAGCATGGTGCAGTCACCCTACCCAGGAGCCATAGCAGCAGTCCTTGGAGCTCCTCAAATACTGATTGGACAGAACAGGGTCAGGGGTCATAAAAATGGCATCCATGTAAACAGTTTGTACACAGTCCCAAGTTTAAAGTCTTGATGCAGGCAACTAGGCAGTTTTAATAAATAACTGTCCCACAGTTCAAAAGCTGTCTCTCTGTACTATCATCCAGTTGAGGACTGGGCACTAAAGGAGTCCTTCCCTGTCTGTCGCTAGCACCATAGCACTATGTCCCCATGCAACAGGCAGAAACACATCCACAGGGCAGATCTGGCAATTCTTAAAGCAACAGTGCACTTAAAGCACTTGTACATTGATATATAGTCTTAAGCTGGAGGGTGGGAGGTTTAGAAGGGAGATCAGGAAGCACTTCTTCACAGAGAGGGTGGTGGACATTTGGAATGCACTGCCAGAAGAGGTCATCTCATTGAAGACAGTGGGCAGTTTTAAGAGAGGCTGGGATAGGCATAGGGGGAAGGTAAGGATCATGGGTAGGGAGGATGGCAGGAGTGGGGAGGGAGGGCAGGGATAGTAGCTCAAGCTGTGTACCCTGCAATATGAGCAGACTAGATAGCCCAAAATACCTTCTTCTGCTGGCTTCTTCGTATGTTTATGAAGTAAATGTTCCAACTGCCCCTTTAATTGCCTGACCTGGGAGAGGGCACGGATAGCATCCACTGGCCCCCCGGTATTGCCCAGACCTGCCACTACCTTCTCCCATATGTCCAGTAATAACTTCCAACTCATGCAGTTGCCCCATTACCTGTACTCTCCACTATGTATAAAGTGCATTGGCCCTTGCCTTTTTAGTGTATAGCACTTTGTTCACATAGCTTCCCTGTAAAATGCTGGCGTAACACCCTTGTGTGTTCCGACTCCTGGGATTCCAGTTTACGTGTGGGGGTTCGGAGACAAATTTGGATTCAGGGGAACTGGGGTCTCCAACTATTTCAAAGATACAGGGAGCAGGAGGTAGGGAGTATGAGGACGGGAGCTTTTTTTTTTTTGTTTGTCTTGATGTTGACCTCACTTATTCTGTGCCTTTTGCTTACGCTGTGGAACTCATTCACCCCAGACATTCGGAAAATCCCAATACTGGGTGCATTCAAAAATGTCATAAACAAGGAACTGTCTGAGACATTAGACTTTTTGAATCAAAGCTTGATTGACTGTTCCATATAACTGAACCCTGTACTCACTAATATATGTATATTCTTCAATTCATCATTTATATAATATATAAATTGAAGAAAACTGTGTTAATGCTCTAGTTAGGGCTACTGCCACAAAAGTAGGGAATTGGGGCATTTTGGTTTCCAAAGCTAACAACCCACCCCCACCCTGCACACACCAACAGGTGTCAGGGGGTGCCTTGGGGTCATCATCCCTAATGCTCAGCCCATTCCATAAGTAAATAAGCTGAGATGGGTACAGTGCAGCAGAATGGGGTGAGCTTTAGGGCTGACGACACTAAGGCACACCCTAAACGCCTGTTGGTGTGTACAGAGTGGGGTTGGGGTGTTATCTTTGGAAACCCTAATGCCACATTTCCCTCCTTTTGTGGCTATAACCCTAATAAGAGTATTAAGGCCGTTTTTTGCAATTTATTTCACTTTTTGAGATAGAATAATTGCATTCTTATTTGCTGATGGGCCCTGAGCTCCCATCCCTCCATAGATGCGTATATGTATGTAGCTGTGGACCTGTGCTTCCACTTATAGGGCAACAGTGACCAAATTGTCAGCATAGTCATCTTACCCCACCTCATGTACCTGGTACAGAAAATTTCCAAATCCCCACCAAAACCTAATTCTGCGCAACTGCAGCGCATTCCGTGCCACAGGTGCGAAAACACATTTTGGCCAGCATTTGAAAAAAATGACAGCTGTGACATACATGAGATGGGCTAATAAGAAGGCTATGTTGAAAATCTGGGGTCAAAATATGTAACATTTTCAAAGTTACGAGCGTGCATAGTGAAATTGAAACAAATAGTCATAACTTTGCATTATGTACATATTTTGACTATATCATCATCAGTTTATGTATCCCCCACCATGCACAAGGCAGAAAATATTTTCAAATCCCACCCAAAAGGTGAATTTGTCAAGCGACGCATGCAAAATCACCTTTCAGGTGGAAGTTGCATAATGACAGCTATTGTTCATGAGCTGGGGTCCCAAAAAGGCCATGTTGAAAATCTGGGGTCAAAATGTTAAAAAATGGCACAGTTATGCACCAAAGTTAAAATCCCCACTGAAATACATTGAACCGCATTTTCCTTAGTTTCTCATACTACAGTCGCCAGTTCCAGCAGCAAGTCGTGTTTTTGATCGGAGAGTGGATCTCACATCTGGGACCTGTTCAGGTGAGTGAGGGTATGTGGGGTTCTACTGGGAGGTGTGGGGTGGTGGGTGCTGGAGGTGGGGGTGGGGAGCTGATCAGCGAAGGACCATTTTTTTTTTTTTACAGGTTTGAAAAAAAAAAAGACATAGAGGGACCGTTTTCTTTATTTCAGAATTGCCTACAGTGAGAGGGTGGGGTGCCACTAGACACCAGGAAAAGCCAGAATGGTGATCGGCAGGTGGGGGGGTGCCACTAGACACCAGGGAAAGCTGGAACAGCAATCAGCAGGTGGGGATGTGCCATTACACATCAGAGAAAGCCAGAATGGTTATCAGCAGGTGGGGGGGTTGCAACTAGACACCAGGGAAAGCCAGAATGGTGATCGGAAGGTGGAGGGCGTCACTAGACACTAGGGAATGCCAGAATGGTGATCAGCAGGTGGGGGTGCGACTAGATACCAGGGAAACCCAGAACAGTGATTGGCAGGTGAGTGGTACCACTAGACACCAGAGAAAGCGGAAAGGTGATCAGTGAGGGGGTGCCACTAGACACAGAATATATATATATATATATATATATATTTATTTATGGGGAGTCAGGGACAGTGATCGGTGGATGAGGGGTGCCAACAGACACCAGGAAATACATATAAGTAATTATGGGGAGTAGGGGACAATGATCAGTGGGTGGGGGTGCCACTAGACACCAGGGAATACATTTATTTTGTTTTAGATGGACAGCGATCGGTGGGTGGGGCATGCCACTAGAAGAAGAAGAAAAACTCTCTGTGGCATGCCTCCAATTGATGAAGTTCCAAGTCCAGTTCCTGAAGTAGGAGCCTAAGTCCTCACCCAGATCCAGAAGAAGAAGCAGGAGAATAAATGGCAAAATTCCCCGCTACTAAAAGATTTGCCATCCTCACTGAATCCAGTTCCTCTCATGCCCGCAATGGAAGAATACACTCCCTCACAGCAGATGAGTACAACAGCAGAGGCACTGACAGATTCTGTAAAATCGACACACAAAGCCTTTTCAGCTGAAACTGAAAAATCTGACAAAACAGACAGTGCTGTCAGGGCCATGCCGGAACATCTTCTCAGGGCAAGTAACCAGCCTGATACACTTCACCCAATCTCAGAGCAACCAGCCTGATACACTTCACCCAATCTCACAGCCCGGCGGGCATTAAGCCCCAACAAGTCTTGACATAAATTGTAAGTACTTTTCCTCTCTCGTCCTTCAGGTCAACTGAAGGGTATTATTTCTATTGAGGTCAAGCAGGGCAATGCTGTGTTTTTGTAGAGCATCCCTGTAACTGTCACAGGTTCACAACTAACCTTAGGGGAGCTACTCTATGAACAAACTTTTGTAGCTGCCCTAAGAATCTCAAAGAACTGCTAACCAAAAGAGGTAATTTATACAAATACAGGCTGGTATTTATGGCACCCATGATTTGATGAAACATCCCGTATGGATTTAACCTGTTTATCTTTGGTTGTTTAGAGTGTGTGCATAAAGCTGTTCATATTTTCCTTTAGTCTGCAAGTTATAGGGAGTTAATCTGTTATCAAAGTTACCGTAAGTTAAAGGTTTTATGACAACTGTTAGTCATGTATAATTAAGGGAACTGCTCAAAAAAAAAGAATTAATACTTTATTCTAGGAAAAAAGGCAAGCCTTCTGTCATGGTAAAATTGCGGCCCTAGGAAACATAAAGCCACGAGTCATGTTAGCCTTCTATGAGGTGAATTTCAGATGGTGAAGTAAGGTACCTTGTGCTGGCAGGGCTAATAAATCCCGGATGTAGCGATGCAAAATCGTACTGTATTTGTATACATACACACATAATACATTATTTTGTTTTATATGGGCAGCAATCGGCAGGTGGAGGGTTCCACTAGACACCAGGGAAAAGGAGCGCTCACAGCTAACACTGCAGCTGGCAGCACAATTTCAGCTGTGGCTGCAGAAGTCAAGAAATTAATGGTGTTCTCATACAGAGAACATGGGGGAAACACTTCTCTCGCTAAGCTTGGCACCCGGGATTTTTGGTGCCCAGAAAACATATTTCTGGTCACAATATCAAAAAACATCATAATCTAGCTATACGGGTCCCATTTAGCTAGGTTCTGATGTTTGTTTTTAAAAATCCTAGCAGTTTTATGTATTTTCCACATTTGTCAGTTCGTGGAAAAAAGTCAACAAGATGGCGGTTGGCATGGCATGAAAAGTGTGTGGTACCCTGCCAATTCAGTAGCGTGAAAGCAAACAGGAGCATTTGTGGCATCACATTTTTACTTTCTCCAAGCAACGTTATTTCAAAAACCCTTCTGCGCATGCACAGGTCGGAAAACACTAAATTTTAAAGCCTTATACCTCTGAACCTTTTAATATTTTTTCACCAGACCTGTCAAAGGCACTACCTTAGGACATAGCACATGTCCCCTGCAACTTAGGGATACAAATTCCATTCCATGTAGGCTGTAGGGGAGAACAAAAAAAAAAAACATGTTGGCCCAGATATTCAAACTGCACCCAAAAAGTACGCAACAGCAGGAGCAAGCACAAGTCCACTGCGCCCATGCGCAAGAAGCGCGATATTCAAAAACTGCGCAGGTCAAGATGCGCCTGTGGCACACTACTGAATATCATGCCACCTGTGCCATAGTGCAACCAGGGATATGCAGTGGCACAGTTCAGATGCACCATAGTGCAACCAGGGATGCTCAGTGGAGCAGGGCAGCAGTGCAACAGCACAACCAGGGATGCCCAGTGGAGCAGGGCAACAGTGCAACAGCACAACCAGGGATGCTCAGTAGAGCAGGGCAGCAGTGCAACAGCACAGCCAGGGATGCCCAGTAGAGCAGGGCAGCAATGAAACAGCACAACCAGGGATGCACAGGGACAGGATGCAAGGGTCCACCACCCATGCCACAGATGGGCAGAGGAGCACACAGCAGAACAGACATCGCCCCCCACACCCCATGCACTGCACAACCAGTGGAGAGCTGGAATAACCACTGGCCCATGGATACCATCAACAAACCCACAGCTGGGGCATGGTGCCACAGCACATCTCCTGGCAAGCTGTGACCGGCACACAAGGAGGTCTGACCACCCCGTGCCACACCATCCCACCAATGCAGAGCACACCCTGCACCATGATCCCCAGACACGCTGCCCAGGAGCAGAATCCACCAGTGCAGGACACCCCATGCATGCCACGACCCCCACTGTGACAATGCAACCCTGAAAACCACAGAACCATGCAAGGCAGCCCCACCATGAGCACCCATCAGCGGGTGGCAGCAGACAGTGATGCAACGACTGCATACAAAGTGCCACCACGCATGTCCCCCCGAGGTACAGCTGAGAGACCGACCATGCATCGGCACACGAGGTACCCCACACATGACAGGGCATGCCCCGGACCCCACCACCAGTGGTACAGCACCCCACACACCCTCCCAAGGACACACCCTGTCCCAGCACTTGCCACAACAGCCAAAGTGGTGCATGGAAGCATGCGCCACACAGGATGCAACACAGTGCATGGACAAACACCCACCCATACCCAAGGGCACACCAACACAAGGACACAGTAGTGGGGCAACCAAGTCCCCAGCATGGGGCCATGGAAACCATGTACACATGGCCAGCACCCCTCCATGGCACAGGAGTGCCAGCCACCCTGCGCAGGCACCATGGAGCTGTACGCCACCAGCATGCACCCGGAGCACAAGTGACAGACAGTGGTGCACATCCCTTGCGACTCACACAAGTGACAGCATGGAGGTGGGACAATAACAGTGGAGGCCACAGTGCCACCCGAGGCAGACATGTACCACACCAGTGACAGGAGGCAACCCAGCATTGTGCCAGGTACAGTGGCTGTCCAGCATGGACAGCCACCACTGACATGTCAGTGGACCGTGCAGGTCACAGACATGCAAGGGTGTCAGCTGCACAGGCCATGGATGGTCTGACAGGTGTGCCATGGACACAGAGCATGCACCGTGGATCACTGCACACAGTCATCCAGTGCACAGGGAACAACACACACACCACAGACAGTGACTGATAGCTACTCCCACACCATAGTCACTTCCCCTTGGGACACACACACACCCATGACTGCACCAGCCCTGACGCCATGCTCGCCACTGCAGCTGAGCACCTTTAGCCCGCTGCAAATCAGAGACCACCACAGTAGGCATAACAAAGCAAATGTATTTTAAAAGATCAAAAACAACTATTTATAGCTATGTACAAAAGGTTGGGGGGAGGGCTACAAACAAGGTGGGGGTGGGTAAGGGGCAGGGGTGAACAAATGGTAGAGGGAAGGAGGGGTGTGAGGGTGGGTCCAGAGGGGTAGGGGAAATCATGGGGTGTAACATGCTCAGCGGGAGCACCACTCCCCGCTCTGACTGTGCCTCCCACCATGCCTCCGTCAGACTCCCAGACAATCTATTCACTCCAATATCTCCAGGGAGGCCCTGCACACCTGCAGTATCTCCTGCAGCATCTGTTGGATGGTCTGCAACTGCCGTCCACCTAGGGCAAGGGAGCAGAGTCAATAGGTGTGAATGCACAGCCCCCTGCAGCCCACCCACTGTGCATGGCATACGGCCATGGGACATGCCTCTGTGATGGTGTGCGACCACCCACAGTGATCATGTCCACAAGACCTGCCCACCAGGTGCACACAGCCATGCGGACCACTGCACACACCACCGGTCAAGTCCGCACAGCACCACCGTGGCTGTACAGTGACATGGCTATGTGGTACGAAGGCAGTGGCACAGCCATGTACCCGGTGCATGCATGGACCACCATTGATGCACTCCCAGACATACAGTGCCACTGGACAGTGCTGACTGTACCAAGTTGCGTGCATGGCAGTGGTGTCAATGGATGGTGGCCATGCCCTGCTGCCCGCCCTGTTACACAGCATGTAAAACAAATCATGGATGGAAGGCATTCACCATCATCAGGCTGGTCCCTGCGCTGGTCTTATCTGGCCGCCCTTGCTGCATCATCATCATCATCATCATCAAATCTTTATTTATTCAGGCGAGCATCATTGAGCAAGGCTCATTTACAAGATGGATCTGATAAGGTCAAGGTTCAACAGTTGATACACAACAGATACATCAATACACTTATATAAAACAGTTATACATACAGGGGAAAAAAACATTTATAAACACAGTGATGTACAGTAAAATTCACATGATAAAGTGGGTTATAGGAAAGTTAAGCTAATATTTACAGTATATACAGTGTATACATATCCCAGTGGAGGGGCCATGGCAAACACACAGCATAATGTAATACTAGGATGGTGGAAGGTATTACTGGGTGCCATAAGATGGGGTGTCTGCCTGGGAGAGAACTGAAGAACAAAGATTATGCCATATATGGTGAATTTTTCAGAGGGAGATTGTGAGATGACAAAGCTAGCTCTAGTGGTAGCAACTGCATTTCTCTGTGAAGAAAACTGTACAACGCTGTTTAAAGGATGCAATTGGTATAATATTGGACAGTTTTAGGGATTTTTGTAGGGTGTTCCATGCTATAGCTAGAGAATAGCTGATTGCTGTCCTCCCTAGCCGGGTGTTGAATTTGGGCAATTTGAACAGGATGATGTTGTTGCTTCTTAGGGCATAGGAGCTAGGAATGGTCTGAGTGAAGCAGTCCAGAATATAGTTTGGAAGTTTTTTGATAATGCTCTGTAAATCCATAGAGCTGCATTTCTGTTCCTTCTGAGGTGTAGGGAAACCCATCCAACTGCAGCATAAAGAGAGCCATGATGGTATTAGATGGCAGATCTGTTATGAATCTTATTGCTCTATGGTATAAGGTATCCAACTTGTGTAGGTAGGAGATGGGGCAGTGACTATAAAGGAAGTCTGCATAGTCAACAACTGAGAGAACAAGCATTTGTCAATGCCGAATGTTGCTTGCTTGTATGTGCTGTTTAGGTATTTGGAAGTGATAGTTCCATGCCTTCCTCCCAAGACATGCACTGTGTCTTTCCGTTCAGTATTCAGAGAAGAGTGGGAGGGGCAAGGGCCACAGCAGTACAGCAGTTGCCAAGGGGGTGAAAAGGTGGACAATAGTCCATTCAAAGGCAGAAGCAGCAGGAAGGAGGCGGGGAACAATAGGCCGTTCAGCCTCACCTTAGTAGTGAGGAAGATCATGGAGACTTAAAGAAAGGATAGTGGGGCATCTAGAAGGTACGGAGCCCAGGACCATAGACAACATGGATTCACAGTGAGGACATCATGTCAGACAAATCTGGTTGATTTCTTTGACTGGGTGACAAAGGGAGTGAATCAGGGTGGGGCAGTGGACAACTCTTACCTTGATTTCATCAAAGCCTTTGACACCATTCACATAGGAGGCTGATAAACTAGCTGGGTAGGCTGGGCATGGGGGAAAGGGTGGTAAACCGGGTTAGAAACTGGCTAACAGACAGGAAGCAGAGAGTGGTGGTAAATGGGGTGCAGTCTAGGGAGAGGGGGTGACCTGTGGGGTGCTGCAGGGATCGGTCCTGGGGCCAGTCCTGTTCAATGTCTTCATTAGTAACATTGCAGAATGGCTGAAGAGAATTTTATCACCAAATTTTCAACATAGCCATTTTAAGACCTCTGCTAATTAACAGTGTCACTGTGATTTTCTTAATCTGCCCCAAACATTGATTAGCACTGACTTCTGGCCATTGATGCTATATGCACGGAAACACATTTTGGGGACGTGAAAAATGACAGCTGTACTGCTCATAAGGAGGTGTGGTGAAATGGCATCTGTCATGTCCCCCCTCTCCCTCCTTTCCTCAAGGGTATACATATTAAGCTGCTTTAGTCTCTCCTCATATGTCTTCTGGTGCAGACCTTGCACCATTTTGGTTGCCCTCCTCTGAACAGCCTCCACTCTGTCTATGTCTTTGCAGAGATGGGGTCTCCAGAATTGCATGCAGTACTCCAGATGGGGTCTCACTAACTGTCTGTACAGAGGGATAACAACTTCCTGTTTTCTACTGTTGATGCCTCTCCTTGTGCATCCCAATATCCCCCAGCCCTCCTTACTGCCTTTTCACATTGCTTGCCCACCGTTAGGTCATCAGATATAATTACACCTAGGTCTCTTTCGATTTTTGTTGTTGTTATTAACTCACCCCCATTGTGTACTCTTCCCCTGGGTTTTTGTTTCCCAGATGCATTACCTTGCACTTCTTTGCATTGAATCTGAACTGCCACATATTTGACCATTCCTCCAACCTTGCCAAGTCCCTTTTCATTCTTTTCACCACCCAGGAGTGACGTTATTACATGAAAACACACACCTTGGAGTGCCTTATTGCAATTATACAGTGGCTTGATGTTATACAAAATAAAAAAAAATTAAAATGATTTTAGTATATTTTTATAATGTAAAAGAGAGTATCTCTAGTGGAATATCAATACAGTGATGTTACTGTGTAATAACATCACTGTTTCAGGACACACTGACCAGTCAGGGTACAGGATTCTTTCTTGCCATTGAATAATATCAGACAATGACCTGCAGTCACTGAAGTGTTGTATTGGGCTTATAAAATGGGTGCAAAACTAAAAGGAACAAAAATATATGAAAAGACATAGGTGTGTGTGTTTTAGGGAGTAATGCAATGTCGTGATGTGTTTGCATCAAATTATGTTAGAGCTGAATTTTTCTTACCAATTATAGATAGCTATAGCTGTAGATACAGATTGTCCCATTGTTGTATATACTCCTTGTTCATTCCAGCCATTTTGCTCTGCTATTTATTGTACACCAGCCCCCAGTATTTCCCCCATCTCCCGCCAGCCTCATGCCACGGAGTTGCTTCTCGGCTAAGTTTGCCTTTCCAGCTGAAAATGTTGTATTTGTCTGTACCTGTGTTGTACAGTTGAAAACTTGGAAAAAACAGTAAAAAGATTAACTGCAAAAAGAAAATGTTTAAATAAAACTGAGAACAGACAATTTATCTACGCAGTTATGTTTGTTGCAATCAGTACACAGTATGAAAGGGACTTCAATCCAAACAGTTGTGCAACAGTATTTGGTTTGTTAGACGAGTTATGGGTAAGTAAACATATGGCGCGTGCAGGTCAGTAAGATAATTATTTTAATCAGTATACAAATAACTACAGAACGGAACATGTCATCGTGAAACTCGATTGACAGAGAATTTCGTGATGTAGAAAAAATAGACCTGCTCTTGGAAATGCTCTGTCCATAATTTGAACTGCACATTTGAAGTTAATCTTTTTATTGACGTATATATGTAGATTGTTCTAAGTAACATAAAAAGATACAGTTGCTATATCTCAAATAGACAAATAATAGTGTATATTAGTAGCATGGTAGACGATCATGTATATGCTTGAGACTTATCTAAAACGTGACACGATCGAGAAATCTCACAACACATTAACATACTTTTGACAAATTAAAGTAGAATCTTACATGTTGTACTTGTTGGGATAGCTGCTGCTCGTGATGGATCGCTTACTGTAGCCGGAGAAACCTGTTCAAATCATTTGTGAGCCATATATTGAAATTGTGTTAGTATTAAAGTTTTTTACAAGCCGGTGGGGTCACAGCTGCAGGCTGCTTGGCGTTGCTTTCAGCATTATATAGAAGATTGTCTGACAAACATTGTCCCTGCTGCTGTTTAGCTCTGTGGCACTTTATTTCAAATTTGCAGATACGTGACAGTATCACTTTTTGTCTCCATTGTTCCATGTGTGTATTGTTGTTCTCGCCAATAGTCTGAAAAAGCGCTGCAAAAAGATAGATAACTAGGCAGGATGGTTGGTAAAAGGGTCCTGGGATTTGGACTGTACACCTATTTGAAAAGCCGGTGCCTGTTGGCTGGGGTGCAGCTAAAAGAAAGTTGAGGGGGGGGTATGTAACCTTGATGGTGCTGTAACCTGCAAACCCTAAGTGACTGGAGCAGCCTCCAGGTTTAGCAGCAACAGCAGCTGCTAGGGAATGCGTTTAAGGTGGCAGTGATGATGCAGACGCTGTTGCGCAGAGAGAACCGCAAACGGTACAGACTGGACTGGGGTAAAACCCAACGTGGCATTTGGCAGGTGCTGTACAAATGAAACAAGTGCTTAAAGATCAACTGCAAAGCTGTTAATTGTTTTACCCTTTATCTTTCATAGGTATTGGCTGTGTAATAAAAATATCTACTAAAAACCATGTGTCTGGGAGTTTTTCTTTGAAAAGGTGGATATTTTACAACTCAGCATGTTTTACTACCTGATCTTTCAGTGCCGCTCAGTTAATTTTTTCTCCGTACTACAGCATTCTGGCTGTTCATAACGTCATTCATGGAGTGATGTCTGCTTTGTCTGTGCCAGCTATTGTCAGATCCGAAGCGCGAGCTATCATAAGCTGTCACGAAGCAAAGCAGCAGCTGTTTATTTTTTTATTCATGCGCATAATTTGTTTTTAGTAACAGACAGCATGATTTTTCTGTAAAAAAATTGTTAGTTCTAATAGGGGAGTGGATCAGTTAATTCATCGCAATTCACTGTGCACGGGTGGATTTAAATATATTCTTCAATTTTTTCTGTTCAGGATCAGGCAGCACATCAAAAGCATAATACATAATCCCCTGCTCATTGACATGTTTCCTAAATGTAAATTTTAACCTATCGTTATCCCCTATGAGCAACTCTGTATTTTTTTAACCCGTCGGCTCAGCGCTATTATGAATTCTTTTAAGGACCATTTTGTTTAAATGCTGCATCAATCTGTAGTATTTTTTAAAAAATAGAACAGCCCTAGTTTGGCTCAGTTATTTGCTGTCTGTGTAGAGTTGGCGCGCTGAAGTTGAATCTCTCTCACTAGCTCTCAATTGTTCCATAACTAAAACACTGACAGATAAATTGTCATGTAGAGATAGTTGGCATTACTATTGATAATTATTTTGTTAGATTTTGTTTTCTATGAACAAAATCTAACAGAAAAACTAACATTAGGCAATTTACTTATATTTTGTTTTTTCGATGTGCATTCTGTGTGTGTGTGGGGGAGCGCTAGGTTGCATGAAAATGACAGAAAAAAAATCATAACATAAATGAGTATGTCAGGGTAAATGCTACATGAGCCATAATTGCATGTTCTCCCACTCTGGACCTTGTCATCTGAGCATTGCTTGCTTCTTTGACTATGCACTGCTTTTTTCTAGTCGCTTTTGTCGGAATTTAGCGATGCAGTGTAAGTCACAGAAAATGCTAGTCTATTTATATTGATTGAACCTATACATATTGTCTCTCACGGTGCATCTGCCAAAATGCTGCTTACACTGCCTTTCTGACACTCATATCTGATGATATGTAGACTCATCTTATAGAGAGTCTAGCTTGCCAGATCTTTATGTGTGCCTGCACAGCCAAAGTGCTACAGCTGGCTCGAGCTGTTTAAAATGGGTACCATGAAATATTTTCACCAATACACTCTCTTTCCTCTCAAACATTTGCACTGATCATGTGCGAAATGTAAGATGCTGCCTATGAGTTACATGTGTTCAGGATCTCGCACAGCATTACTAGCCTTGATTTGCCTGTAGTATTCATGCTGTCTATTTCATATATAGTTTGAGAGGAAAGAGAGTGTATTGGTGAAAATATTTCATGGTACCCATTTTAAACAGCTCGAGCCAGCTGTAGCACTTTGGCTGTGCAGGCACACATAAAGATCTGGCAAGCTAGACTCTCTATAAGATGAGTCTACATATCATCAGATATGAGTGTCAGAAAGGCAGTGTAAGCAGCATTTTGGCAGATGCACCAGAGAGACAATATGTATAGGTTCAATCAATATAAATAGACTAGCATTTTCAGACTTACACTGCATCGCTAAATTCCGACAAAAGCTGACTAGAAAAAGCAGTGCATAGTCAAAGAAACAAGCAATGCTCAGATGACAAGGTCCAGAGTGAGAGAACATGCAATTATGGCTCATGTAGCATTTACCCTGACATACTCATTTATGTTATGATTTTTTTTCTGTCATTTTCATGCAACCTAGCCGCCCCCCCACACACAGAATGCACATCGAAAAAACAAAATATAAGTAAATTGCCTAATGTTAGTTTTTCTGTTAGATTTTGTTCATAGAAAACAAAATCTAACAAAATAATTATCAATAGTAATGCCAACTATCTCTACATGACAATTTATCTGTCAGTGTTTTAGTTATGGAACAATTGAGAGCTAGTGAGAGATTCAACTTCAGCGCCGCCAACTCTACACAGACAGCAAATAACTGAGCCAAACTAGGGCTGTTCTATTTTTAAAAATACTACAGATTGATGCAGCATTTAAACAAAATGGTCCTTAAAAGAATTCATAATAGCTTGAGCCGAGAAGTAAAATACAGAGTTGCTCATAGGGGATAACGATAGGTTAAAATTTACATTTAGGAAACATGTCAATGAGCAGGATGAGGAGGGGATTATGTGTTATGCTTTTGATGCTGCCTGATCCTGAACAGAAAAAATTGAAGAATATATTTAATCCACCCACGCACAGTGAATTGTGGTGAATTAACTGATCCACTTCTATTAGAACTAACAATTTTTACAGAAAAATCATGCTGTCTGTTACTAAAACAAATTATGCGCATGAATAAAAAATAAACAGCTGCTGCTTTGCTTCGTGACAGCTTATGATAGCTCGCCTCGGATCTGACAATAGCTGGCACAGACAAAGCAGACATCACTCCATGAATGATGCTATGAACAGCCAGAATGCTGTAGTACGGAGAAAAAATTTAACTGAGCGGCACTGAAAGATCAGGTAGTAAACATGCTGAGTTGTAAAATATCCACCTTTTCAAAGAAAACCCTCAGACACATGGTTTTTAGTAGATATTTTTATTACACAGCCAATACCTGTGAAAAGATAAAGGTAAAACAATTAACAGCTTTGCAGTTGATCTTTAATGTGCCTCACAAACGGCACAGTTATGCAAATTATGCTATATTAACCTTTTGTGCATCCCATATAGGTATGCACGGATCGGAACTTAAATAAAAAATAAAGGTGCACAATGTTTTTCTTTAGGCATGAATTCTTGTGTTACTGGGCCGGCATTATAATATGGTGTTTCCTTTTAATGGAGCCAAATGGCAAAGAATCATAAATCACCCAACCTGTCTGTGTGTGTGTGTGTGTGTGTGTGTGAGCAGCAGTATGCGTGCCTGTGTGTGTGTGTGTGTGTGTGTGGGGAGCGCTCATGAGCAGGCGATATCTTATCGCTGCTCACTGAAGCGTAGCTCCCCCTTTCAACTGTATGTCACTGCATTTTGGAGCTTGTCATGACAGCTCCAGCATGCATTGGCTTACAGGTGCCAAGCCTGCCAACACACTGACTGAATTGGAGGAGGAGGAGGTGACACACTCTCTGAAATTCGGATGAGGGCATTTGTTTCTTGCACATGCGCAAGCAACATAAAATGGCCTTGACTAACCTCATCTTTGAAGCTTCTTGCTTAGAAGGGTTTTAATCTATAGAAAGACCAAGCCTTTGGCAAATTCTTTTAGCAGTTCTTCTAAATGATGAGTGAAGTCGAGTCTACTCAATCCACACACCTAGGTATTTGAATTTTTCTACATACCCAGATTTTTCCAAGTATAGTGTATAGCTGGGGAGAGTGATTGAAGAGGAGGTGTTGGTGGCTTTGATTTGTGAACATCATTGCTTTAGTTTTTCTTTGCATTTAACAGAAGCTTTTTTTCAAGTAGCTGATAAAAATAAGGAGAATTCTGTTTGTAGGATTTCACGGGCAGCTGCAGAAGAAGGGTTGCTGACATACAAAACAGTGTCATCAGCAAAAGGTGTACAGAGGATTTGGTGAGGTTGAATCAATATTATTTATATAGATGGCAAAAGGATGGGACCTAGGATAGAACAGCAGGGACTCCTCTTAACAGTGGTTTTAATGGGGATAGGTCACCTTCAGCTTTATGCTGTGACCTCATCGGTAAGATGAACACCTGAACCACTTAAGGGAGTGTGTGGATCTAGCCAATGGAGTGCAAGGATGATAGTACAATGCTTGTGGTCCATAGCGTCAAATGTTTTGCTCAGGTCAAGAAATACTGCACAGACATTATTCTTTTTTTATCTAATTCAGTTTGCCAGTCATTTGTGACCTTGGCTAGTGCAGTGATAGTGCTATGCTTGGCCCTGAATCCAGATTGAGCTGGATTCAGGAGGTTAGCATCGCAAGATATTCCCTTAACTGGGTACTCACTAATTTTTTCCAGCATCTTGGATAGCACTGGTTAGAATGGAAATGGGCCTGTAATTATTGAGGTCCATAAGGTTCCCTGATTTTGCCAAGGGGAACCACTTGGGCTGTCTTCTACAGTGTGAATAGAACCAGAGTTTAGAGATAGATTAAAGAGATGTGTTAGGGGACTGCAAGTAGTTGTACGGGATGTAATCTTTAGAAAGTAGGGTCCAGAGAGTCTTCGCCCTGCGCTTTTTTTTTGATATCCAGCTGCCATAGTAGGTCCTCTACTTGTCTTCAACAGTACAGATTTGAAGCTGAAGGAAGAGTCAGCTCTCTAAGCACCAGTGTACTGGGAGCTTAATTGTTCCCACAGCAGGTTAGCTGGAGAGGTGTCAAAGGCAAGGCACAGCTGCTGGAAGTGGTTATTGAAGCGCCCAGAATTTCCATTTTGCCAGTGATAGGGCCATAACTGTGTCGAATTGAGTTGGTAGGAGGTGTTAGAATGCTGCCCAACCATACCCCTTGATGGTATCCCCAAAAACCTAGCAGGATTATGATAGGAGGAGTCGAGCTCAGCCAAGCAGAAGGCAGCCTTCGCATCCCTAACTTTCTTGGTGCATCTATTCTTGGCTTTCCTAAAGATCATCCAGTCATTTGCATTCTTGGTTTTCTTGCTATTTTCCAGAGTTTGTCTTCCAGCAGCAGCTTTGTCGTTGAAACCAATGACAGGATTTGTTTTTATTCGATACTAGAGATTGGGGCATGGATGTTAAGGGCACTTATTATAATGCTATTTAGCACCTGCCGATGCTTTTTCTGTACAGAATGGGCAAGATTAAAACTCTCTGCTGGCTTGGAGTGAGCTAGATCATGCAAATATCCTTCAATATTGATGTTTTTTTGATCTCCTCATGAGGAATTTTGCAGGGGTTGTTGTTTGCTGGAAGATCTACCCCTGCAATGGGGCAGTGATCACTTATATCGCAGAGAAGCACTCCAGATGTGTGAATAGGTGGGTTTATTCACTAGCATGATATCAAGTAGTGTGCTGTAATTACTATTCTTCATTCAATTTTGTTGGCTCATTAATTAGTTGTGTGAACTCATGTTATCACAGAATGATGCCAGAGGTGCAGCTTCTCTATTAAGCCAGTTGTAATTCAGGTCACCTAGAATAAGGACCTTCTTCAGTGCTGGGCTGAGCAGATTCCCGAGGTGTGGCTAAGAGCTGAGGTCAGCGAGAGGGGGTCTGTAGCATCCAATCGCTGGAAAGTGCTGTATTGGGAGAGAGATCTTTAGGATAGGCATTCAGTTTCTTGGACACAGAGGTTGCAGCATTACAGGATACAGGTATACCGGATTTTGCATATATAGCTACTCCCTTGTGTTTACGCATCCGCTCTTGAATAACTGCGATAGTTGGGTAGGTTAACATCCCTGTCTGCTGTGGGTGGGTTTGAGCCATGTCTCAGATACCATGAGATGTGCCTGATGTGCCTCACGCCGCAGCCTCTCCCTGGCACGCCAGCATTCTCTGAGCCTAGTAAACATGGAGAGAGGAACATCAGTACACCTGGTAGCAAAGTCCCCTGCTCCTTGGGTGTGTGCAATCCCACAGCCATGCCCATCTGCCCCTACTCTCATACCGCCACCATGGCTCACACTGATGCCCCTGTGCTGGACATTACGCCACCATGATACCTGTATGGATCGCAAAACAATGTACGGATGGGGCACCTACCTGGATGTGGAACCACGCCCCTCCTGGCGCTGCGGATCTCGAGGGCTGGGCAAGCCTGTCCAGGTCCCACACTACAGGTCCCAGTGGTGCCTGTACCGCTCGGCCGCGGCACTTCGGTGCCCGCCGCTTCCTCCAGGGCCACCGCCACCTCTCCACAGGCACCCTGGATCTGTCCAGGGTGCCTCACCAAACAGAGCAGCAGCATGGGGCTCCACCAGGTGCACTAGGTTGGCCAGTTTGACTGGCTCCAGATTGCGCCCGCTCCATGCAATCCTCCATCTTTCAGTATCAAAATGGCGCTTGCAGCACACGTCCGGCTACTTGCGGATGCTGTGGTACTGTGCTGCCATTCCCCATCGTCGTCTGTCACTGAACAGCGCATTAGAGGTGCAACGGCTGTGGACGATGGTGCCTAGGGGCAAAGGGTCAGTACAGGGTCCGGGGTCCCTCACATTGCATTCACTACAGCGCCGATTGATGGACCAACTACCCATAAGGCAGTGTGCCTGGGATATATTATGGTGAACCCATTAAAATAAAAAACTATTTAAAAGACAAAAAGAACCTCTGATGCGTAAACACTGAGGCAAGGGTTACCCCAAAAGGGCATTTGGCTGGGAAGCCAAGTTTCAAAATACAAATCACAATGCCCCCAAAATGCAAAGCATCATGGGCTGCATATGCAAATCACCACAGAATGTTATGCTGGTCCAACTTTAAGCAGAATTGCATGGTGCCAAAAGGCCTCTCACACAGTTTGCAAAGGGTGCTAACAGAAGACATAGACACGTGTTTCATCCTACCAGGACTCATCAGTATGCCTCATCTGTTTGACACCCCAGTGGAATGGACCAGCTACCCCTAAGGCAGTGTGCCTGGGATATATTGTGGTGAACCCATTAAAATAAAAAACTATTTAAAAGACAAAGAACCTCTGTACGTGAACACTGAGGCAAGGGTTACCCCAAAGGGCATTTGGCTGGGAAGCCAAGTTTCAAGAAAATACAAAATCACACATGCCCCCACAATGCAAAGCATCATGGGCTGCATATGCAAATCACCACAGAATGTTATGCTGGTCCAACTTTAAGCAGAATTGCATGGTGCCAAAAGGCCTCTCACACAGTTTGCAAAGGGTGCTAACAGAAGACATAGACACATGTTTCGTCTCTACCAGGACTCATCAGTATGCCCTTGTCCTGTCTGACACCCCAGTGGAATGGACCAGCTACCCCTAAGGCAGTGTGCCTGGGATATATTGTGGTGAACCCATTAAAATAAAAAACTATTTAAAAGACAAAGAACCTCTGTGCGTAAACACTGAGGCAAGGGTTACCCAAAGGGCATTTGGCTGGAAGCCAAGTTTCAAGAAAATACAAAATCACACATGCCCCACAATGCAAAGCATCATGGGCTGCATATGCAAATCACCTACAGAATGTTATGATGTTCCAACTTTAAGCAGAATTGCATGGTGCCAAAAGGCCTCTCATTATAGTTTGCTAAAGGGTCCTACCAGGACTCATCAGTATGCCTCGTCTGTTTGACACCCCAGTGGAATGGACCAGCTACCCCTAAGGCAGTGTGCCTGGGATATATTGTGGTGAACCCATTAAAATAAAAAACTATTTAAAAGACAAAGAACCTCTGTACGTAAACACTGAGGCAAGGGTTACCCCAAAGGGCATTTGGCTGGGAAGCCAAGTTTCAAGAAAATACAAAATCACACATGCCCCCACAATGCAAAGCATCATGGGCTGCATATGCAAATCACCACAGAATGTTATGCTGGTCCAACTTTAAGCAGAATTGCATGGTGCCAAAAGGCCTCTCACACAGTTTGCAAAGGGTGCTAACAGAAGACATAGACACGTGTTTCATCCTACCAGGACTCACTGTATGCCTCATCTGTTTGACACCCTAGTGGAATGGACCAGCTACCCTAAGGCAGTGTGCCTGGGATATTGTGGTGAACCCATTAAAATAAAAACTATTTAAAGACAAAGAACCTCTGTGTGTAACACTGAGGCAAGGGTTACCCAAAGGGCATTTGGCTGGGAAGTCAGTTTCAAGAAAATACAAAATCACATGCCCCACAATGCAAAGCATCATGGGCTGCATATGCAAATCACCACAGAATGTTATGCTGGTCAAACTTTAAGCAGAATTGCATGGTGCCAAAGGCCTCTCACACAGTTTGCAAAGGGTGCTAACAGAAGACATAGACACATGTTTTGTCCTACCAGGACTCATCAGTATGCCTCGTCTGTTTGACACCCCAGTGGAATGGACCAGCTACCCCTAAGGCAGTGTGCCTGGGATATATTGTGGTGAACCCATTAAAATAAAAAAATATTTAAAGACAAAGAACCTCTGTGCGTCCTCAGCCTTGAAGCATTTTATGAATATTGGTGCTACAAGGACAGCCTCCATTTATCAGGTATGTACTGTATACAGTTCTCCATGACTTACTGAAAATTATTTCCAGAAGCAATAGTTACCTGTAAAAATGATATTACACATTCCCCAAATTCATTGCAACATGGGTAGTTTATACAAATCAAACAGAATCTAGTGCTCCCATTGAGGTTTTCTCCTATTTTTTTTACTTGCACTCTTGTGTTACAATAATTCAGAATGGAGCTCTTAGCTTTTATTGCTCAGTGGAAGCATAAATTAAGCCTGCCCACCTGTGTGCATGGTGACCCTTTATAGACCCAGTACCAATAGTACATTACTTTATTTTTTATATGCTTATATGAGCTGCTGCCTGCTACTTTACTTTTTCCCTGTGTGGGGCCCCATTCAAGCATCCTTGTTTCTAAATTTCAATGTGCAGTCCAAAAAAAGATCCTAGGTGATGAGTGGGGAATAACTGAAAAACAGAGGAGGACATCTCTCCAAAATCAAGTACAGTTAAAATTTAACCTATTCAGCCCCCTTAATTCACTGTTTCAATTACATTTCATATAAATCACTATGGTTTGCATAGGTACTACTGGTGAGGGACAAGGCAAATATTAAGAAATATAATCCAGCGACCCCCTACTTAATCCACAGGAGCCCATAAATCTTCTAAAGTTTTTTCACCATGTTCTTACCTGTATTCACTTTTCTTGCTGTAATTTAGAAAGGACAGAGAACTGTACCAGTTAAAGCAGAAGGAAGCAGGGAAGGCAGTCAGAATAGCAAAGGCCCAAACTGAGGAACAGATAGCCAACTCGGTTATGAAGTGGGATAAAACCTTTTATAGGTACATTAGGGAGTGAAGAAAGACAAAGGGAGGAATACTAAGGCTGAATAAAGAGGAGGGTGGGCAGGCAGAGAGGGACAGTGAAAAAGCGGGGATACTGAATGAATACTTCTGCTCAGTATTCACAAAGGAGAGGAGAGAGAGGTACCTGATCCAGTCAATAGAAGCACTCTGGATAGGGGATCAATATCAGTCCTTTCACAGAAGAAAGGGTTCTGAAAGAACTCCTAAAACTGAAGGTGGACAAAGCAATGGGGCCTGATGGGATTCACCCCAGAATTCTAAAAGAACTAAAAGGAGAACTAGTAACACCATTGACTACCCTTTTTAACAAATCATGGGAGGATGGTGTGGTACCGAGGACTGGAGGAGGGCAGATGTGATTCCCCTTCACAAAAGTGGGAGCAAGACAGAAGCAGGAAACTACAGACCTGTCAGTTTGACCTCAGTGGTAGGGAAAATGATGGAATCACTTCTAAAGGAAAGAATTGTTGAGTACCTAGAGGCCAGTGGGGCACAGGACCCAAGGCAGCATGGATTCACAGTGGGAAGATCATGTCAGATGAATCTAATTGATTTCTTTGACTGGAAGACCAAAGTAGTAGACCAGGGAGGGGCTGTGGACATGGCCTACCTAGACTTTAGCAAGGCATTTGACACACTCCCACACAAAAGATTAATAAACAAATTAGCCAGCCTGGGAGTGGGTCCCAGGGTGGTAGCCTGGGTAAAACACTGGCTGGACAACAGGACGAGGAGGGTAATAATAAACGGAGTCCACACTGAAGAAAGGGGGTTACTAGTGGGGTACCGCAGGGTTCAATATTGGGACCTGTCCTTTTTAATGTCTTTATAAGTGACATTGCAGAGGAACTGGAAGGAAAAGTATGTGTCTTTGCAGATGACACAAAGATCTGCAACAGGGTTGATACACAAGGTGGGGTAGAAAGGATGAGAAGGGACTTGGCAACGTTGGAGGAATGGTCAAATGTGTGGCAGCTTAGATTCAACACAAAGAAGTGCAAAGTAATGCACCTGGGAAACAAAAACCCAGGGGAAGAGTACATAGTGGGGGTGATATACTGACAACAACAAAATGGAAAGAGACCTGGGGTAGTTATATCAGATGATCTAAAGGTGGGCAAGCAAAGTGAGAAGTAAGGAGGGTTGGGGGATACTGGGATGCATAGGGAGATGCATCACCAGTAGAAAACAGGAAGTTGTTATCCCTCTGTACAGACAGTTGGTGAGACCCGCCAGGAGTACTGCATACAGTCTCTAGAGACCCCACATCCACAAAGACATAGACAGGGTGGAGGCTGTCCAGAGAAGGGCAACCAAAATAGTGCAGGGTCTGCACCAGAAGACATACAAAGAGAAACTAAAGGAGCTTAATATGTATACCTCATGGAAAGGAGGAGAGGGACATGACAGAAACTTTGAAGTACCTCAAGGAATCAACAAAGTCCAAGAGGGAGCATCTTTCAGAAAAAGAGATGTGCAAGAACAAGGGGACAATTTGAAGATAGAGGGGAGACGGCTCAGAGGTAATGTGAGGAAGTATTTTTTCATGAAGAGGGTTGTGGATGCATGGAACAGCCTTCCTGAGAAGGTCATGGAGTCAAAAACAGTGGGGAAATTCAAGAATGCAAGGGACAGACATAAGGCAATTCTAGTGGAGGGTAGGAGGAAGTAGGCTGTTGGTTAACTAGGATCTGCAGCTTATCTATTAGTTAGGGAAATGGGCAGACTAGGTGGGCCAAGCGGTCCTTATCTGCCATCAAATTCTATGTTTCTATGTTTTCATATGTTCAGCTGAAGTGTGAATAAACCTGGACCGCCTTCAGCATGTTGACCCCTTATATTGTAGGCCAGGTACCTATACTACTTTGTTCTTTACATGCGTATGTGAATTGCAGCCTGCTGCTCAGAAGAGAAAGAGGTAGAATTAGCCACACACTGTACATGTTGTTTATGAGGCCATAAGGTACACACAGTCCTTCTTAATGTGAGCTGAAATTAATTCCTACATTGTGATTTGCATATACTAACCAGGATTATTTCTATGACGGTTATGTGTATGTTTGTATTTCTTTGTAACTTGACTTTATTACCAGTTCCCTACTGGAGTAGCCCATGCTTTGGTGCTTTTGTGCAGAGCTTCTTGTCTGATAAAGTATTTCTCTATGTTGTGCTCACCATTACTCAAACCTTTGAAACCATGTGGCTGGTTCTTCTCCTTCTAGGCTAAGGCCACAGCTATGGCACACTGAATGGATGAAATATGTCTGTGATGTGCTGTATTCAGCCTTTGCAGAACATTTGTGAGCGATTTGTGCTCCATACAGTCTTGCTTAAAGCTGAGCTTACATTTGGGTATATGTAGTTTCATATATCTTTGAAACTTGGCTTTGCTTGACATTGCCCTGGCTTTAGTGCTTTTACACTGAAGTTCTGGGATAGTTGCTTGGCTAGTTTGACAGAATTTTTGACTTATTGTAGGTTTACTCATTCGCTTAAGCCAATGCAAAATAATAAAGTCTAGAGGAAGTGTAGCTTAGATGTTAGGGCACAAAGCTGTGAACATGGAGACAGGTTCAAAGCCATGCACATGTTCTCTGTGTGACCCTGAGCGAGTAATTTATCTTCCCAGTGCTTCAGTCCATCCAGCTATGAAATGGATAGAGGCAGGCCCCTACTAAAAACAAGATATTTAAAATCAGTAAATACATTGTAAATTAATACAAGGCATGTTTTAGTTAGAGCTGGGGGGAATTTTCAAATTCCACTTTAGGGGTTTGTCAAAATTTGGGAATTTGCTTAATTCTGCAAATTCTGGCAGAAAGTGTTTTTTGAACTGTGGGCTAGTAATCCAGGTTTTACATAAACTCTGAATAATATTCAGTGGCTTAAGTAAACCACGGATTCATCTTCAGAAACCACTCATAAATTCCTCAGCCTTGGTACACTAATCCATGCAAATGAAAATCAAACTGCCAGCCTCTGAATTTACAGCTGAATGTGATATCCAGTGTATGCACTAATGATGAGCATTAGGAAAGTAAAAAAAATGAAAACAACTACCATGAGTGCAATATTTGAGCTCTACTATAAATAAAACAGAAGCACCACCATAGTTTACTTTTGACTATTTTTGTGTCTGTTTATCCTCTTCATTCAAGTTAGGCCCTCTTTATAGCACAACCCCACTCCATGTTCTACTACCCATCACTGGGGCCTCTTGCTTGCTGCTTGACTACCCAGTTTCTGTGGTTCCCCTAACTTGCCCCCTGAGGTGGAGCCTGGTCCTTCCTTTCCATAGCCAGTAACACCCTGAATCTGAGCAGCCCTTCTCCCCAGCAGGAGGTGGCATATCAGGACAATGGGAATGCTAATTGATATGGAGGGGGCAGTAGGACTCAGTGCTTAGTGGGGTATTCCACTATTCCATAAACTGATACCTGAGTGAGTCTATGGTGTCATGTCCTTGCAAGCAATTCCCTAGAACCACAACAACTGCACACAAGTAGTGGTGAGGACATTCTTCCCCATCTCAGAGGAGGTGAGTGTCTACAGGGACATTGCTCCCTCAGTCGAATGACAGGGTGAACCAGGGCAGGGATGCAAACCAAGGTCACTAGTATAGTAAGCCGCATCCCTGCTGCTGTGCTTTAGGCAGAACCCTCCTCCCAAATGGGGGTTATTGGTCTGTGCTGCTGTCACCCCCTTCCCCAGTCAAGACAGGAAATGGGTTGGTATGACCCATGCAAGGTATAACTAGGAGCCCAGAAAAACAGGGCAGTTCTAGACAGCAGCCACAGTGCACAGGAAGGGGAGTGTTTGGGGTACAGGCATGACCAGGAGGAACCACCAGACCTGGTGTGGGAGGAGTTCCAGGACTGACACTCCTGGAGGATTCTCTACTGATGCTGGGCTCCAATTGCAAAAGGGTGCCTGTGGTCATGGCTATGACTGCATGGCTGATGGGGTGGGTGAACACTGAAGTAGGGTTAGGCTTCAGGGCTGACATATCTGGACACCCCCTGCTGCTGTTCATCCCCACAGGGTTGCTAATACACTGGATTGTAGGACAAGTCCTCCTTCACCAAGGAGGATCCAGTTTAGGATCCCTGTCAGAAGGAAAGTTGTGGTCACAGTCCTGAGTGAGTTGCTAAAGTTCATTTGGAGGACATTAAAAGGGGGTTTCCCTCAAAGGGGATGTCCATTGGCTCTTGGATCCAGCTTGGTCCATGAAGAAGTGCAAGAGGTTGGACACTTACTCCATGGCATCAAGGAGTGGCAGCACTCTCTAAGGGTGATGCTGTGGAACAGTGTGAGTTCACAGTACCTCAGTTCTCTTGGAGTTCCTTCAGTCAACCTGATTTTGTGGTTGTTATGAGGATCATCCATAGTGTGCATCCCACAAGCTGAAGTTTGGATCTTGGACCAACTCCCCTAATCTTGGGCTGTAGTGATATCATTGGTCCAGTCCTGGTGCAAATAGTCTGGTGCTCCTTGGAGTCAGGTGAGTTCCTAGCTCCTGAAAGAGGCAGTGGTGACACCTCTCTTGAAGAAAGCTACCTTGAACCCAGTCTGTTTCACAAACTACAGAACTATCTCAACCTTCCCTTTATTGGGAAGGTTATTGAGAAGGTAGTAGCAGCCCAATTGGAAGACCATTTAACCATCCATAACATCTACGAATCCTTTCAATCTGTTTTTGTAAAGACATAGCACCGAGACTGCGCTGTCGGGTGCTTAATGGTCTTCTGAGGGTAATAGATCAGAAGAGACGTTCCATTCTGGTTCTCCTTGATCTCTCATCAGTTTTGACACTGTGAATCACTTGATGTTGATAGCACGCCTGAGGCAGATTTGTGGAATTTCGGAATCGCTTCTACAGTGGTTCACCTCATTCCTCACTGGGAGATCACAAAGAGTTGTGTCGGGAGTTTTTCCTCTGGCCCAACTCCTTTGTTGTGGTGTGCCTCAGGGTTCTGTGCTATCACTCATGTTATTCACAGTGTACATGCTGTCCCTCAGAGACGTTATAAGATGGTATGGGCTGAGGTTTCATGCTATGCAGATGATACCCAGCTATACCTATCTTTTGCACCTGACCAGGATGGAGCTCTGCAGTGTTTAACAACTGTCTGGAAGAAATCCAGGATAGGATGGATTCTAGTTGGTTAAAGTTGAACTCAGAGAAGACAGAGGTTTTGGTTGTGGACCTGGGCTTTCAGATAGAGAGGTGGCGTGTTGGCACGCCCTCTGGAATTTTTCTTGGTGGTGTGTCACTCCCGACCTCTGGGGCGTAGCTTTGGGGTTGTCTTAGATGACAGGCTGACACTACAGTCTCAAGTGTCGGCTGTTGTCAAGCCTTGCTTTTACCATCTGAGGAACATTGCCAGGGGTAGGCACCTTGTTCCGTCTGACACATTGGCAACGTTGGTCCACGCCTTTGTGTCCTCACGTCTGGACTACTGCAATGCCCTGTACTTTGGGCTTTCTGGGGTTGAAATCCATCACCTACAGCTGATGCAGAATGCAGCAGCCAGGGTTCTGACTGGGACAAGTAGGTCCTGTCATATCACCCCGGTGCTGCGCGAACTGCACTGGCTTCCTATATGGTGGTGGATCACCTTTAAAGTCATTGTATTGACTTTCAAAGCCCTTCACGATCAGGGTCCGACCTATCTGAAAGAACTCCTGGTGCCTTACTACCCCGGCCGATCGCTCCGCTCAGCCAATGAGGGGTTGCTAGAGATTCCAAGAGTGAGTCTAAAATCTTCTGGCTGCAGAGCATTCTCTTATGCGGCACCCACTCTTTGGAATTCTCTACCATGCCGGTTACGGAGTGCATCTCCATGGAGGAGTGCAAGTGTAACATGAAACTCATCTTTGCGATTGGCCTTTTGGATGGTTAATTATATTGCAATCTGTTGATTGTGTTGAGGTTTTATTTATATTTTTATTTATTTGATTTTAATGCCTGATGTTATTATGGTATGATTTTACTTATATGTACAGTATTATTGAACTTGTATTTGATGTTATTGTTTTAATGTGTTCAGCGACTTGAAAAATGAAAGGCACTTTATAAACACATTTATTATTATTATTATTATTATTATTATTATTATTATTCTGTTGCATCACCCTGTCCCCTAGATCAGTTGTTCATTTTCAGATATAAATGAGGGGAAGTGAAATGGTGAATGTTGGGACTGATTGCCTGTGCTAGGCCCTGAAGACGCTAAAAGGATTGACAGCAACATGACAGAGATATGCTGAGATTTCAAAAAGCTTGAGCACAGAATCGCCACTGTCGAAGAGGCTATAATGGACCTCTTGAGGAAACTAGTTGCCTGGCTACATTGTGCTTTTATTTATGCCGGTGGGAAAGAGAGCTGATGCAGAGGTGAAGTAGGAGGAAGAAACTCACTTATTTGGCTTTCCAGAGGACTGTGAGCACCCTGACATTAATGACTTTCTAAAACATGGTTCCAACAAGAGCTGCAATTGCTCCAGGATTGTAACATTGAAACTTAACAGGTGCATCCTGCCCTGGGACAAAAACCAAAGCCCGAGCTCCACCACGATCCATAGTGGTAACGCTTATGAAAAGACCATGAAAGAGAAGCTATGAGAAAGGTATGATTTAAAAGGATCTTAATTTGAATAGCTAGAGGGTGAAAATTGATCAGGACAAGTATCTCTAATGTGGGATCACGCTGCCCGATATGCCACTAAAACCTACATTGTGATCTGCAGCAAATGAACTGGGCAGTGGTTGGGAAAGGGTAAGGATCCACAGGGACAAGTCAACTAGCCTCTGCTGAAGCGCTCCAAGAAGACATTCCAAAGTGGTATAAAGGGGCTAATCAAGTCAAAGGGAGCCACTTAATAAAGTAGCACCACGTTTTAAGCATTGACAGCTGAGCTGAAGTTGGGGTAAATGAATGGTGCAAAGGCTGTTATTTTTTGTTGTTGTTAAAAGAAAGAATACTGTATGAGGAAATATTCACTGTCTTTTAATTTTTGTTGGTTCCATATTAGTACCAAAATTAAAAGACAGTGAATATTAAGTGGATCACTATACAATAGCAGCACTAGCGTTCAGCCAGGGAAAATAAAATTACATGAACATGCTGGGGTGTGCTCAAAGCGCTGAATATAACAGGTGTGAATTTAAACTGTTATACAGTAAATAATTGGTTCAATCTCTCTTGTATCTTTAATTGTTTCCTCCTGAAGTTGACCCTCACCCAGTCAGACACATGGGTGACATGTTTAGCTTATTGAACTTTTCCCTCGGCTGACCTCGTATCACTGGAGTCCCAGCCCACTAACCTGTCCAGTGGCCATAACTATATGATCAGAGCATGAGTCAGTCAGACCCAAAATATGGTACCTTGTGAGGGTGAGGCTCAGACTAAGTGACTTGATAGCTAGGGATCTGCCAGCCACTGGGAGAATTACAGCTATAACTGTTAGTGTCTGGGTCTCTCCTCCACCATCCTCCACTCAGATGTTGCCTTTTCTCTCTTCCTTTTCCCAATGAACATGATTCTGAATGTGGAGACCCTGAGCACAAGAAGGTTCCAATGGTGCCATAATTACAGCACAATTGGTAACACACTAAGAAGAATTTTGCACTTACAAGGGTCGAGCCTGGAATTGGACTAAATTACCAGTGGTGACAGACTGAGTGGTAGCCAGGAGTAGACTAACTAATCTAGTACAAACACTCCCAGCCCGGGTACCTGAATAAATGAAGCTCAACCAGACTGAACTATTTATTGTCTACAGGAACTTTGAGCTGGGAGCAAGGATATGTCATTAAGAGTACTGCTCTGAGGGGATTTCAGCCGGGGGGGGTTAGAATTGAGGAGGGGGCAAATTTCTTGCCTTATGTGGAGTTCACAATGTTTGATGGTTTTTGATAGCTTAAAACTTTTTCAGCAAAGTATTAATGGTTTAGACACAGTTGGTGATATGGTGATCCTCTTGACGCAACTATGCTTCTTGGCAGAGAGGATGCCGGATGCACTCAAGTGTGAGGTGATAGTGGGAGATCAGCAGGTATGGCTGTGCTTGCAAACTAACACATGGCTCAAGTCTGGATATAGCTGAGCCATTCACCCCTGGATAACAACAATTGGAAGTGCAGGTAATGTGGAACACTGGTAGCCACCTCAACTTGTCCTGAGGACATATCCACCAAGGATACTGAAGCATCAGAGCCAAATATGAAACCCACAGGGTAACCACATGATGATTAGGAATTTCCTCCAGGGCTCTTTGGAGCCTTATTTGTTAACACACAAGAGGCCCATGAGCTGTCATGGCAGTCGCTGGTTTACTAAATGTAAATAAGTTCCTTTGTCTGTATGACTTTGTGTACTCTCCTGGTACTTGCAGGAGGATTTTGATGTTTAGATTCTGTTGTTTTATCCTGAAACACTGTGACCCAAACAGATGTTAGCATTTCTGACAAATCACAAAGTTGCATGCATACTAGAGCAATCAAGAACCCCTCGCTGAGATGGGTCAATGCAGAAAACTCTGAGACAGAAGTGTCCCATTAAAGCCATAGGCCAGACTATTTGAAAGTGAAGGATAAACTTGCAAAGGCTTTTTGTAATGACATTTTTACATGATGAGTGTCCTTACCTTGATCTCCTATAATGTAAAAGGTAGTAGTTCTGCCGTTAAAAGTGCCAGGATACTCAAGGAATTGAAGGAGGGATGGTGTGATGTTGGCCTCCTTCAGGAGGCGAGATTATCCAGTGAAGAACACCTAAAGCTCAGACGTGGCCGAGTTGGGCAAAAAGTAAATTATTGGGAGTGGTGATTTTGCTCTGCAAGGGCATCCCCTGACAAGTGACTTACTCTTATACTGACAATGAAAGGAGTGTGGTCATAGTGTCACTGGTCCAAGGTCAGACAGTCCTGCATATTATACAGTATATAGGATAAAGTATGGGGTGCAATGTGTTACGAGAATTTAACACACACCCGAGTTGTTGGATTTCACATAAACCCCAAGGGTGAAGCCCGAGGATTTATGATAGCCATCCAACAATGAGAGAGTGTGTTACATTCGAGTAAAACACACTGCACCACATATTTCATTTTACATAATTCAAGGGGTTGCATTTTTTCCATTGAGAGGTATGAAAATGAATGAAATACACAGTCTTACCTTGTCTTGTGGATTTTCTTCATTTGGTAAAATGTGGAGGTTGTAATGAGTGAAAAACAATAAAGTAATTATAAGAAGTTTTTAAAACTGTTAGAACGGGAATTTAATTAACTTTAACAGCAAAGAGAAACAAAAAATGTCTGTTTCAATCTTCCGGTTGCTTTTTTTAGCTTGCTACAGGCATTACTAGGTGTTGCTTAGCAGTGGAGTCCTGTAACGTGTAGAGGGAGGAGAAAGGTGAAAGAAGTGTTGGGAGAAAGCTTTTTTTTTTTTTTGAGGTAGTATGGGAAAAGAGAAAATATCTTGTCGTTTCACAGCGCTCAGGAGGTGAGTATTTATGGCTGACTGAATTCAAGAGGGACACTGCTTGTGACAGTCTTGAGCTGTATTATGCTCAGCATTTTCCCATTGAAAATAGGTGCGTGAATGCCTTAATACCTACTCAGGTGTTACAGTATTTAATACACACTTTTTTCAACAGGAAAAAATGAAACCCATTAATTATTAACATTTATAGTCCAACACCAGCCACATCCATATTTTTCTGGCAGTTATTTGATAGGATTTCCACAGGCTCGGAGTGCCAGAAGTACTAAAGTACTACTTGCTAGTTACAGCATTTATATTCCCTTTTGAAGGAGGAGGTGGTTCCAGGGTTGGTAGCTTTAGAGAGGGAATGTAAGGTTAGAGAGACAGAGACTTTATCCCGATTGATTGACAGGCGGTGAAACAAAATAGCCAAATCATGGTCCCAAACTTTGTTGAGAACTTGGTTTACAATTCTTAAGGGATTTGGGTACCTCATAGACATTTGCAAACATACCCTGATCAGAGCAGCTAATGGGTTCCACCCCAATAAGATAGACCCCACTTTCAGTAGGTGGGGAAAGAAAGAGAGTTGAGGTTACTAGGGCAGGCCACAGAAGCAGGGTGGGTTAAAACCTTTGAACAATTACAGGGCGAATTCCATCTGTCGCCAAGAGATTTCTATTGCTACCTACAATTAAGACACTATCTTACGGAAGAGCCTCAAAAGATTTTTAGGAAGTGGGTGACCACTCTCATTTAATCTCAAGACTCCATATTCTGTGTTCCGAACCAAATTTAGAAGCCTGAATCAAAATACAAACAATGTGGAAAGTGCAGGCCAGCATAAGCCTCACTGAAAGAGACTTGTGTAGATGCTGGGAATTAACATCCAGGACCACAGCTTCTAATAGCCCGAGGTAGCATAGGTGAAAGGTATTGAGTCACGATTTCAGAATCCCAGTAATGACAGCACATGCTGGGGCCTCTTTTTCAGACAAGTGTTGTAGGGACAGCCACCAGCGGGCTCACCATATCCATGTGCTATAGAGCTGCCCTACATTAGGTCAATTTCGGATTGAAGTGGGAGAGGGGATACATAGCATCTTGGAAATCCCTTCCCTTCCCTTCACCTGCAACGCCTGGTTTGGGGCCTACCCCCTGAAGAGGCTTCAGCCAAAGGAAAGTGTTAACTTTTTGCCATCTTAATAGCTGGGGCTTCAAAGGCTGACATACAGAACTGGCTAATGTGCCCCCGAGCCAATGGCTGGTAAATTGTAAAACAGTTTTGCAAATTTAGTGGATGACTGACAGATCTGAAATATGGTGGAGAAAATCAAAATGAGATGAATGCCTTTCTTCTCATACATGGAGAGAACAGAAGGAACAGGATATTAAAATAGCTGGCATAGTTAGATTTCTAATAAGAAACAGTACTAGGGACCAGCATAGTAAGATGCAGGCAAAATGTTTGAATAGCTTACATGAAGTGTATACAACTGCCAGTGTGTAGTAATAATGTACACTGTATGAGATGGATTGTGATTATAAATTGTATTATTAAGTGCTTGAAGGGACCATTTTGTTGTCTTTGTTTTTTCTTTTCTTAGCTCTCCTCGTTGTTATTTTTACATATGATTTCCTCCTTCCCCTCTTCTCCACTTTCCTACACTCCCCTATCAGGTGTTTTCCTAGTTATTTACCAGTTCATTTTTGCATGATTTGTACTGTAGACTGTAAGTTGTGTTTTTTGTTGTTGGAAAATGAAATAAACTTTAATTGCAAAAAAATAAATAAAATTAATTATTGCCCATGGTTAGTATGGGGGTGATTATGGAGTGAGAAGAGCATGAGGTGTCAGGCTGGAGTTGTCACTCAGACCTATCCTGAACCAGTTATGAGTCAGACACCCACGGGATACATCTCCCATTGACCTGGTAGCCTTAAACTAATTTGGATGTTGTGGAGAGCATTGCACTTTGGGGGTAAATCCCCATGTTGCTATCTACTCCAGATTAGAAGGGGACTAAAATAAAGCCTTAATGAAATGGATGAAAATGTGCAAAGGGATCAGAGCTTGGTCCAAAATGAAATGACTTGTTATTCATTGTCACAGGACTGATGCCCAGTACTAAACCACCCAGAAGCAATTGCTATTAAGTTCAAAGTTTCCATTCCCAGTTATTTCCAAGCTCCCGTGCAGGAGAGAAGAATAAATGTGTTACAGCTGGTGGAGCCTAAAGCTAATGGTAATGGTGTTTGTGGAGTCTCTTCATATTTCTTCAACGAAGTGAGCTAAAAAGTAACTATAGTAATTCCAACTTGTGTTTCTCAAACGGCACCACCCCTAAGTCACTACCTATGAAAAAAAACCTAGAGTGACGGTCCTGTGCTATGATCAAACCATAGACTGTTAAAGAAATCCAGGTGCCATCTGCCCTAAGAGCAAAACCTCCTAAGCCTGTCTAAGGGTGGTTCCCTCCGGGCTTAAGTTTCTTCCTCTAGGGAAGGGGTGATTACACAGGCAAGCCATAAGCAATACGTATGTTTACATATCAGATGCTATGCATTATCCAGTTTCAGCTATGTAACAGCCATGTGGTTTGTTCACATTCAGGATGTGTATTGCATTTGGATAGAAAGAAGTCAATATCCTGCCAGTCTCACAAAAGAATCATTTCTTACAGTACTTGTGGAAAGTTATCCCTCACGTAACCTGATAACACTGCCATACCCTAAACAATACAGAGATCACTGATTAGTAACATCCAGAGCAAAGATATTTTGGAAAACTTGTGTTGTTGTTTGTTTATAAAACATGTCTCTTAAAGCAGAGCCATACCAACTGGCAGATGCAACACTCTGGGTCACATCACATGATGTACTTGAACAGCTGAGAATCTGAACTTGAGTCACAAGCAATAGTGTGTGGGGTGGGAAGGATTCATTTGACAAACTGTTTCTTTGCTCATCCTTGCTTGCCCTTCAGCACAGATATTTTGCAACCAGTATCTGACTGTGGCTGGTCTCACACACCAACGCTCTCATATTATATAACAGAATACAGGCACACAGCCACCCATATTTACAGTTAATAGTGCCACCAGCTAGGGTCACCCATGGGAAGAGAGTTCAGTCAATACTCCCTGAGCTGAGATATTAGACCATATTAAATGGGCAATGAAATCCCTGTGTCCTGATTGGCTGAGACTTGCTTCTAGCCATGGCAGTAAGAGAGTACCACCAATGTCTAACAAGCATTTTCAATGCGAATGTTGTCTTGCTGGCATTGGCATTGGTAGTGCAGGGTTAGGGAGATGCTCAATAGGAATGGCAGTGAAGTATGGAACTAGCGCCAACCCCACCCACCCTGCAGAGACTGACAGGCATTGAGGTGTGCCTTTGGTATGGTCATTCATAAATGCCTTATGCCATTTCACCTCACCCTACCCCTTCAGACTCTGACAAGTGTTGCGTTGTGCCTTGGGGTCATCGGGCCTTATGCTCACCCCATTCCATTAGGAAATACGTTGAGATGGGTGCAGTATAGGAGAATGGGGTAAACTTTGGGGCCAAAGAGTCCAAAGCACACCTTGATGCCTGTCATTGGCTGCAGGGTGGGAGTGGGGGTGGAATGGCATGAACATTACTGCCGACAATCCAAAGTCACGCCCCTGATGCCTATCAGTCTGTACAGGGTGGGACATTATGGTGAGAAACCCTAACGCCCCAGGCGTCTGTTGGCACTTGCACTCCAAATTTTCAACACGGGCTTTTTGTGACCCCACTTCATGAAAGCATTTCGGACCTCTGCTCTTGAACAGTGTCACTGTGATTTTGTTAATCTGTCCCGAATGTTGATTTCCTGCACCGACTGCACAATTCTGTGCATGATGTGCGAAAACACATTTCAGGCAGGATGTGAAAAATGACAGCTGTACTATTGATAAGGAGGTGTAAAAAAATTGCAATGTTTAAAATCCGGAGAGAAAATATTAAAAATTCTTAAAGTTACGAGCGTGCATGGAAACTGCACAATGCATGCTCATAACACAGTCATTTTGTGGAATTGTTTCACCAAATGTTCAACATAGGCATTTTGGGACCTCTGCTCATGAACAGTGTCACTGTGATTTTCTTAATCTGTCCCTAGCGTTGATTTCCAGCAGATGCGCCATTGTACACCAGATGCATGAATACAAATTTAGGGCAGGATGTGAAAAATGACAGCTGTACTGTTCTTAAGGATGTGAAGAAATGGCAATGTCGAAAATCTGGAGTGAAAATATTAAAAATTCTGAAGTTGCTGATGCGGCAACTGCGCACACACGCTGATAACATAGTCATTTTTTGATTTTTTTCACTAAATTTGTAACATAGGTTTTTGGGAGCCTTCTTTATGAATGTGACTGTCATTTCATTACTCAGTCCTCAAAGGTGATTATGTGCAGTGACAGTAAAATCACCTTTCAGGACTGATTACTGAGATGACAGTGACTGATTAATTGATGAGGGTCTAAGAACTATGTGGAAAATTTGGACCAAAAGTCGCAAAATGGTCAAGATATCCACCTAAGTTGACACCCCCCATTGAGGCCATTACACAGCAGCTCAAGAGGTCCATTACCACGGAAACCTCGAGATCTTACAACTGCCTTGTTTGTGTATGCTTGCTCATACACAATATTTTATAGTGTATGGGCAAGCATAATCAGCGCTCCGTGATCCCCCAAACAAGTCTACCTCTTAAAATAAGGCTTACTTCGGGATGTCTGGCCGGTGCCGGACTTTCGCATCACCGTGGGCCGCTCAATTGTGCATGCGAGAATGCGTTCAATCTTGTTGTGCTGCACCGGTGGCATACTCAGTGCAGTACAACAAGATAGTAATGCACTGAGGCAAGCACAACAACGCTGTTGGGAGCATGGATTTCCATGCTCAACAGCGTTCTACCATGCACTATATGGCTGTAGCCTTTACTCATATATATTGTATGGTGGAATGCAGTTATGCATGGTATTCTATGCCTGGAATATGCTTGTTCTGTTGCAGTAGTGATGTCATTATATTGTCCTGCTGCAGTAGTGATGTCACTACTTCAGCAGAACAACTGGAATGCTGCACATACTTGATTTCCTCTGTACAGTTAAGTTGGAAGTTGTTTTTTTAACTTGAACTTGCAGAAACACCTGTAGCACACTGTGTCAGTAATTTGAGCCTACCACAAACCCTCAAATGCCTCCCCAACCACAGGTTCACTGAAACAAAGTGCAATGTCCGAAATAGACATGGATGCCCATACTATATAGAATAGTGAATGGGCAGTTCTATGGACAACCAGTGTGTTGTGCCACCTTGGGGATCTGATTCCCATTGACCTCTCGAGCTTCGCTTTGGAGGTCACAGTGAATCAGAACCCCTCAGTGGCACAGCACACTGGTTGTGCATAGTTCCCATCCACTGTCCTATATATAAAAAAACCTCAATTAGGCCCTAAAAAAAAATCCATTAAATTAAATTAAGAAAATAATTTAATGTTATTTACACTCATGAGCCCCCCCTTTACACACACACACACACACACACACACACACACGCACACTTTTTAAAAATCAAGTACTATTCAAAGTTTCCATTGCTTGTTTCTTTGATGATCATGAAAAATCTCCCTCCTGTCCCTATCACTTTGCCAGAGAACTCCCTGCTCCTTACCTGACAACAGATAAAATTCAGGTTCTGGCTCCACTTGAGGCTGTGTGTGTGTCTTTGTGTGCATGCCAGTGGAACTCAGAAGAATTTTTAAATTGAGTATTACATGTTACTATTCTGTGTGTATCAGTGGGGGGGTGGGCATTCTAATACTGCAGTAATACTGAGTTTTGAATTCTTCTGTTGCATGGCAAACAATCACACAATGTATTGAGTGTGAAGAAAGGAAGATGACTGACAGGTGAAAAACATCTGTGGAGGGACTATTTTACATTATTTAGCAACATTTTAGTATATTTTTTGTGGCTTTGAATACTTTTAGAATGTTCTTTTTTTCAAAGTTGCCTATGGGCCCATTTTATATAAGCAATGAGACATGTCTGGGTGTTGGCAGTACTGAGATACCTGCACACCCAGAGGCTGAAAAGGCACTTGGCCTGCGCCTTGTGCCTCACTATGCCTCTGGGTGTGTGGTATCTCAATACTACTAACACCCAGCCATGTCTTATTGCTTACATACAGAATGTAACCTGTGTACAAGACTGTTAAGTTGGTTGTCAGAACTAGGAAAACAAATCTATGGTTTTCCTTAGCAGAACATTACCTGCATTTTGAAGCACCACAGCCCTCACTGTAGGTCCTATGCATGAATGGGGCAGAGTGGCTCGCACATGTATCTGCGGTGCATAGCCACTCCACACCCATGCACCCCATGTGGCCGGCCACAGTAGTCATCAATGGGCATGCAACTCCTCCGCCAGAGGGCACAGAGGGCAGCACTATTGGGGCAGGTAGGGGCATGCCGGGGAGTGCCCACACTCTGCAACATTCACAGAGTCACAGAGCACTGGGAGCAGAGGGTGCACAGTATGCAGGGAAACCCTGCGTAAGGTTGCACACTTCTAGTATGCCGCCCCATGGTCACCAAATGTCACACGAGGCATGCCTTCCCCCACACCATGCCGCACAGACCACGGACAATGATTGGTGGTCTGGTGATGGCTGACCAGGCACCAGCCCACTTTTGTCAGTAGCCATTTCTCAGCACCCGAGGGCGCATGGGATCCACTATGGACTGGTAGGGCATCCATTGATGACCGCCCAGTCTGCGTATCTGTCCTCTGGTGCTCCCGCTGATACCAGGGGGGGGCCAGACAGGTGCATACATGTGGGCGTACCCCCAGGTGCACACCTGTCCACAGTGTGGCTCTTGTGGTGGGATATGGCTCCAGCACATACTTCCCACCCCATGTACATATGTATATAGGGCCTTTTGTCCTTATGGGCAACATAAACAGTGATGTTTACATTTTTAGTATAATTTAAATCTGAGTATGTGTGAAGTATGTTTAATCCGGTCAGTGTATTGTTCTGTGTTTTTGTTTTTGAAATAGTCCTGTTTTTCCTTTATTTGCGGCACCCATTAATGCAGTCTTTTTTCCCCAGTGGACCTAAGTGCATAAGGAACTACAACATTTTTGCGTGTACTCAACATGTGCACATATAAAGCATAATATCCTAACACATAAGCACCACAGCCATGTGTCATGCACCTATGACATGCTGAGGTGTGCATAGGTGATCCTACGCAGCTGCACTGTGGCAGCACTATGCACAGGCAGATGAGCATGGCTGCCTACCAGCATGCCCCCCACACGTGCGTGCACTAAGTGCAATATGACTGTCCATGGGGTGGTGCCACATGCACAGCTCTACCCCATGCAGAAGGTTGCTGTAAACCACAGGCATGCAGGATCTGCAGGATGGACCAGCGTAGAGGCTATGGGCACTGGCTGTCCAGGACCACCACTCCAAAAGTTCTCCCATACAAAGAGGTCCAGAACCACCCATGCAGCAGTCATGCAGCCACCTACTAATAGCTGGCAAAGTAGCACTCTGCTAGACTACTGAATGACACCAGTTGATAGTGGCAATACCCACCACTACACATATGACACTGCCAACCCCAACATTGTACAAAGCCCTCCTTGCACACACATAGCCCACTGTGCCCCCTCCCACACAGTCAGCAGTCCTACTGGATTCCCACTCCTCCCAACCCCCTTCCCAGAGAGTAGCATGCTAGTGTCATCCAGAATAAAGACACAGACACCAGACATATGTGCTGGTTCAGTTTATTACTGTATCAACTTGTACATGTCTACATGATAAATAATACTGTCAAGGAACAGGTCAAATATGAAACACATGCTGTCAATGTCATGGGTTAGGGCCAGCTGCTGAGGTGCTCCTAGTCTTCTTCCCCCCCCCTCCATGGAGATCTCACTAAACCCCCTCGGTGTGGATGGGGTGTACCCGTGTGCCACCAGTACAAGTCTTCGCAGCAGACCACAATACCCTGCAATGAGTGGAACACAGAGAGGACAGATATGAGTGGGATGCACATGCAGAGTGACTGACGTGCAATGACTGCACACAGTTACCTACCCACCCACAACACGTGCCTTTGAGAACTCAACTGCCCTCCACAGCTCCTTGTCGTCATCTTTGTAATAGATGTCTCCACTACCCGCTCTGCATGAGAGGAAATGTGGCACCTGTGAGGCCAGCATGCCAGCAGGTCACCAACACAGCCCCCTGCCCTATCAGGCTGCTTTTGGTGGCTGAGGACCAATCTGTCCAGATGGCTTCTGAAGTCCTGTGGAAACATAAACAAAGAACAGAAATCAACATCACAGCTCCCACAATACATGTCATGCAATGCCCCCAACACCCTGACTGTTGCATGCATACCTCGCCCGGCTCTACCAGCTCTTAGATACTGCCCCCCTCCAAGTTGTCAATGTATGTCCTTTTGGACATATGCCAATTTACATGAGTATGCCCCCACCATTCCAACCTGTGGTGCCGAAACATAGGTAGCCTGTGCTGCTGGCATTTTTCTAGCTGTACTTGACAGTTAGGGCCTGCTGATGCCCGCACATGCTGCATCACTCCACCAGCATGCCAGCAACATGCCCAGTTAAAGGGCTCATGGCAGAAGTGAAGGTCTGTCAGTGTCTCTGTCATTGAGTACACCACAGGGTACACAGGATGTGTCTGGAACCATTACTGAATGTCCTCCTTCTGGATGTCAAGGTGAAATGCAAACAGGCATTGCGAGTGAGGCAGTGGCCACATGTATTCAGGCCCTCTATGCACACTCTATGCCCTGCAGGACACACACTGCTTGAAGCGATCTCTGTTTGGACCATGCCACCATTGTATAGCTATGCGACCTGTCCAGGCCAGTGTGGCCCCATGTGCCTGGCAGTCATGGTTGATATCCGTGGAGACAAAGGTGCTGTGTTCACTGGCCTACAATGTAACTGGAGCTTTCCAGAATGTGGTGGGGGATGTCACAGGTGTCAGCCCCTCATCTGTGTCCAGGACACTGCACCAGGAAAAAGACACCATGCTCCTGCATGTGCATGAACACATAGCATTTCCCACTGTAGAGGCTGAAATACAGTCCACAAAGGAGGTATTCTATGCCATGCATGACATGCCCAATATACTGGGGGTAATTGACTGCATACATGTTGCAATCCTGGCACTGTTGATGGATGAGAAGGCAAACAGGAACCATAAAGGGTACCACAACATAAATTGCCAGATAGTATGTGATGCTGCAGGTATCATCACTAACATGTGTGCCATGTACCCTGGGTCATGTCTTAACTCCTGTATCTTCAATGGGACCAAGCTGCGTGGCCTTCTTGCTGCATGCAGGGTGGGGATGGATGGCCGATAGATGAGTATACATGCAGCACAGATGCAACACTGGTGGATGCACTACTGGAGCTTGTTACAATGGCTGTTGTTTAACCACTGCATAGGTGACAGCAGATACACACTACAGGCATATTTGATGACCCCATATCTGGAAGAAAATGGTGCACAGTAGGAGGCATACAATGAGGCCCACAGGAAGACATATTCTGTGACCAAGAGGACAATGAGAATACTGAAGATGAGGTTCTGGTTCCTGGATCTGACAGGTATCACAATGATGCTTGCTCCAGGGAGGGCATGAGAGTGTTTACAGCATGCACCATGTTGCACAACATGGCTGTGCTGCTGATGGTTATCCTTGCTGCAGGACAGACAGGAGAATGTGCCCCCTGCAAGGGGGTGGGCTGCCAGGGTCATGGTGATAAGACACTGTCCAGATGGATGACATGTTATGCACTCATGTGGGAAGCATTCTGCTTTTGAGGGCCACCAGTGTGACACTGTGATGATGTCCTAACCTGAGTGCCTTTCTGCTCACGGGGTTATATGTGAACATGCCCACAGTTGAATGAGGTGTTCATATGTATCGATGTATGGGGGGTGATATTGGCTGTGTACATGGTGTCCATATGTGGATAGGTACTGGGTGTGATATGTGGCTGTACTTTAGTTTGTGATATGTGGCGGCATACAGCGTTCTGGCATGTATATGGTTTTGCTTTCATGTCACTGTGTTAATGGTAGGAGCTGATGGCAGGAATCACTGCTTCCTGGACAGCTGCCGTCCTAGCCATGTTGATGATGGTGTGCCCAGATGCTGGATCTTGCCATTTCTTTTGCCTCATGTGCCATCTGTCTGGCTGTTTATCTGGCACCTTCCATGGTTGACTGCCCCCATGGACCTCTGGTATGCTGGGGCTAGCATGAGTGTGACACATCAGGGCAGAAGGTTGTGCCTCAGGACCATGAGGGACTGACTTGTGTGGGGTGCACTGGGATATAGCTGTGCCTCAGGGCCACAGGAGCTGGCCTGTGCAAGATGTAATGGGGCACCAGGCTGTGCCTCAGGGCAAAGACTGCTAGCATGTGCAGGATGGACTGGGACATCCGGTACAGCTTGAGGATGGACTGGGTGAAGCGTGATGGCCCCAGATAGTAGGTGGTCCATCGCCTCAAGGATGTGGCTTAAGCTGTTGGGCATTTTCTCACCTCAACGGTCAGGTCCTTCAGGGCTCTGGGTTCTGCACTGTGCCTGGAGCTGCTCTCATTCCAGCTGCTACACCTCCAGCTGGTAAGTGTGAAGTATACCACATGTGGATGGTTCCATATCCACTGGATGGGCAGCTTGAGAAGCCCTCATTCCCACTGTCACATGGCTGTTCTGTGGTGGCAGGCCATGCATGCAGCCAATCACATGTGGCTGTAGTGCTGTGTACTCTGTGCCCTGCTGTCCCCACAGGGCAGCTGTCCACAGTGTGATTGCTGCAGGGATTCAGTACAGGGATGGGCATCAGTTGGCTGCCTGTGGGGACAGTATCTGCTCATCAGTGGCCACCTGAGTCTCCTCCACTGTCTCTGTGACTGTGTCCTCTGGTACTGTCTCATCACGTGCTATGCCAACTGACTCCTGTGTTGTACCTGAATTGAGAGAAAGGATGGCCGACACATGCGGTGGTACAGCCATTGGTGTTTCTTGATGTGCTACGGGCCATTCAGGGTGTCATCTACTTCTGCCATCCCCCTGTCCCCAGCTGCCTGTGTAGGATTGGGATTTGTAGGAGGGTCACTGTAAGGTGCAACACAGGAAGGTTAGCATTCATATGGACATCAAGGACATCTTGGCCCTTGTCCTGCATTGTACTAATACCTGGCACACTGTCCATGCCCTCCTCCTCCTGAGCAGGGTCACCTCAGTGAGGGTGTCTACCACCATCTTCTCAATGGGTGTTAGGCTCTGCCCTGTGTGGGTGGGCCTCTGCCCATACCTAACTGTGACTGTTTGATGGCTGCCACCTTATGCTAGACAGCCAAATGGAGTCCATGCCATTTATGTCACTTATCTTTAATGGCCACGAGTATCTGTGCCTTTAGACTGACTGCATTCACAGAGGCCTGTGTAGTCAAGACACAGGTGGTCTTTGGTCTCAGCTGGTGCCTTGAGGGACTGTGCCCCATACAGGATGGCATAGTGTTCATGGTTATCTGAGACCAAGGATGCCACCTGCCCACTTGTGAAATTTGTGGGCCATGACCAGCTGCCATGCATGACTGGCTATGTCCACTACACTGTGCAGTCCCACCGGTGCCTTCAGTCCCTGGTAGTGAAATGAGTACCTCGGGCACAGCCCTGCTTCCTTCCACCATTGACTGCTCTCCTTCATCCATCGCAGTAGACACTTCTACATTTTTGCACGGGGCAGCACCAGTGCCCATATATGGTTGGGTCAAAGGACAGGGCCGTGTAGTTTGAGACCACCCAGGGTTCACTCTGCATGGCACTGTGCATGTCCACAGACCACGTCCATACTCCATTTTCAAATGAAAAACTTTGGCTCAAGGTGCCTGCGACAAAGGTGTATGATGCAAGTGGCACCTTGTGTCAAAGTCTGTGGCTATCCCAATTTTCAAACACTAGCTGTGTTAAAATCATGATGCCTTGAGGCAAAGCCCCCCCCCATGCCACTCATGTGGCAAAACTGCCAATGCGCCAGGTTTCAAGGGGGCTTGCGCCAAATTGGGGCTGCGCCATCTCTTTTTTTGCTATTCTACAAGCCCCACCATGGTCGCAACAGGGAGCTGCCATTAGATTAGCCAGCAGGTGGTCTAAGGATCACAAGCCACTGCCGGGTAGGGCAGCAATGGGGGGGAGCTTAAAGGAGGGTACCGGGGAAGAAGAAGCACAGGGGTACCCTTGAGGTGAGGGGGGCAAAGTGGCACTGTGTGGGGGAAGTGGTGGCACCCTGTGGGGTGCCCTGCATTAACATATACAGCTAAATGGACCTGGTACAGGGGGCTGGCAGTAAGGACTCGGCCTCATAAAGATACAGCCCTGGCACCTGCCCCATAGATGCCACTGACCCCAACACCATCGGCAGGTAGCAGTGGCTGCAGGCTGCAGGGTGCAAGTGGTGGCTGGGAACAGTCTCTGGGCACAGCAGCTGTCCTCTGGTCCCAGACCCCCCGCATGGAGGTAGGCTGCTGCCCATTGACAGTTTTGGGGTCAGTGGTACCTATGGGGCAGGTGCCAGGACTGTATCTTCCTGAGGCTAGGTCCAGGTCCTTTACTCCCAGCTCCCTATACCTGATCTAATCAGCTATATGTAGTAGCACTGGGCACCTCCACAGGGTGCCACTTCATCCCCTGCAAATTGCTGCCATGCCACCATCACTCCCTAGGCCAACCCCTGTGCTCCTGTTGCCCTCAGTCCCCTGCTAACAGTCGTATTTACCCCACCACACACACCTTCATGGACCTCGAATGTTGCACTGGTGGCGGGTTGATGGATCCTTCCATCAAACCCCACAGGTGTGCTACCTCTTTGCAACCCTGCAAATGTTACAAATCTGGGTCCTGGGCACAGGGTCCCTGATGCACCCTAAGATTGCTGGAGCCCTAGATCACCACAACTTGCATTGATCTAAGGACTCTTTGAAAATAAAGCACATAGAAACATAGAATTTGATGGCAGATAAGGACTGCTTTGCCCACCCTGTCTGCCCATTGTTCCCTACCTACAGCATCACTGCAGACCCTAAATGATATCTGGCTCTTTTCTCCCCTTCCCTGTCCACTAAGATTCCTTATGCCTATCCCATACATTCCTGAACCCCATCACTGTTCTAACCCCCACCACCTCTGCTGGAAGGTTGTTCCAGGAATCCACCACTTTCTGTGAAGAAGTACTTACTCACATCTCTCCTGATTCTACCCTCCAGATTCATAGCATGTCCCCTTATTCTGAGCCCTTTTTCCAAAAAGAATTCCTCCTGTACCTTATTTACCCCTGTGAGGTATTTAAAGATCTTATCATATCCCCTGTCCCGCTCTCTTCCACAGCATACATGTTGAGGTCCTTAGTTTCTTTTTGTAGGACTTTGGTACAGGCCCTGCATCATTTTAGTTGCCCCTTCTTGACTACCTCCACTCTCTCTGTATGTCCTTCAAGAGTGTGGTCTGCAGAACAGGACACAGCACTCTAGGTGGAGTCTTACCAGTTACCTACAGGGGTAACACCACCTCTTCTTTCTGCTTTTGATACCCTTCCCTATGCACCCCAGCATCCCCTAGCCCCCTAACTGCCTTGTCTCACTGCCTAGCCACCTTTAGGTCATCTGGTAGTCTCCTATGTAGAATGGAGCTGAAAGTCTTATTCAAATCTAGATAGATCACTACTACTGCTCCACCCTGATCTAATTCCTTGGTCGCCCAGTCAAAGAAATCTATCAGATTCATTTGACATGACCACCTCCTCATCCCAAGTGAATCCATGCTACCTTGGGTCTAGTAACCAATGGATTCAAGATATAGCACAATCCTTTCCTTCAGAAGTGATTCCTTTAAATTTGCCAACACCAGTGTCAGGCTGATGTTCCTATAATTACCGGCCTCCTCCCTGCTACCACTTTTGTGAAGTGGGATTACATCTGCCCTCCTCCAGTCCTCCAGAACCACTCCTGTTTTCAGTAAGCTGTGAAATAGGATCTATCAGAGGTTCAGACAGTACCTCCTGAGATTCCTCAATATCATGGGATGCATCTGGTCTGGTCCCATTGCTTTGTCCACTTTCAGATTAGCAAGTCCCTTCAGGACTCTCCTCTAAAAAGGAATAGTGTCCACCTCCCCACCTCCAAAGTTCCTGTTACATTTTGTGGCCCTCCTTCTCCTTCCTCTGTAAACACTGAGCAGACATATTTGTTCAGGATGTCTGCCTTATTCTGGTCCCCTCTGCATAGCTCCATCCTTCCTTTTAACATTACATTCCTTCCACTGGTCTTCCTCTTTTGCTTACATGTCTATAAAATGTATTTTCCTTTGTTGTTACCTCCTGGGCTATCCTCTCTTCGGTTTGTGTCTTCGTGCTCCTTACTGCTTTCTTGCTTCCTTCAGTTTCCCATGACACCTCTCATCCTCCCTCTGCATCTCCTTATACCTTCTGAATGCTACCTTTTAGTCTTTATCTTTTCCACCACCTCTTTCAAGAACCACAGTGTCTCTTGTTCATCTTTTTTATTTTGATGCAGAGGTTTGTCACTTTAAATATGCCCCTTTAAAGCCTCACCCACTGTTTCTCCATGCCCTGCTCCAAAACATCCTGCAGTGCAGGAGTTAAACCTAACAAGGTCTGAGGGGAATTAAAGAACAGGTTCCTAGTAAGTTTACTCTCCTTCCCAAACATATAGGGCAGCTAACTATTCCTATAGTAACTAGTACATAAAGTTTCATTTTCTGCTGACTATATTAAAAGAAAAAACACTCATAAAAAGTTAGTTGAGTAGTGGCCTTCCTTTGTCAAAATCAGCATGCAAAAGAATTAAAACAGCCTGTAAATTGCCCCCAATATTGTCTATGGAGCACGCCCCCATACTCTTCCTTTATTGACATCAGGAAACTGCTACTGTGGGGGCATATCTCTGAGTAAGGAAGTATGAGCGCTTTGGCTGCTGGCTCCACTGAGCACTTTTTTGAGTGTTTTTTCTTTTAATATAGTCATCAGAAAATTAAACCTTATTTACCAGTCACTTAAGGAACTGGTAAGCTACCATGTATGTGGGGGGGGGACTTATTAATTAAGAACCTGGGGCAGGATTCACATAACAGTTTGAAGGGGAAAAAAATAAATTTGCACAGTTGCAGAAAAAAGGGGATAATTGTGCTGCATCATATACGCAAAAAGCCCATAGCTGTGAAAAAAATACACTGCAGACTGTGGAAAATATGCAACTGTGGAAAATTCCTGCACAAAAAAATGGCATTGAAAAATATGGCATGTTCCCTTAAAGGCTATTCTCAGACACATTTTTCTGCAGTTGCAGAAAAATTGTTATGCACATGCTACACCAAGGAAAGTGAGGCGTAACTCACCCTGAGCAAAAGGCAGTGTAATAACACTTGGGAAACAATCATAGTGGAGTTTCAGGTATCAAACAACAGCAAATCTGAGAGCTGTATAGTGGTGTCAGTTGCTGCACCAAAATAGCAGACATTTGCATTGAAAGACAACAAAACACAACCACATGACCATGTGCAGCCCATAAAGGAGCCTCATGGGCAGTAGAGGCAGAGGTGGTAACAGCCAGAAGTGTGTGCTACACACGTAGGAGAAAGAAACACATCAGAGACACAGCCAGCAGGTACTTATTGCCACTGGGTGCAAGGTCCTACTGGTACAGTTGGTGCTACCATGGTCCCAGTTGTGAGACTGGCTGCATGCCTCGCTGGGCATTCTAGTTCTACTGCAACTTTTTCATGACTGTCAAAGTCTCCTGCTCCACTTAATATGGATCACCTGCTGTTGTTCTCTCTGCTGGGCCTTTTATATTATTTCCGCAGCTGCAGGAAATAAGTTGTAGATTTTCAGCACTTGCAGAACTTCACAACTCTCCCATTTTGCGATTTACCGCACCTGCAGAAATTTTGACTGTGAATATGCCGCACTTGCGTTTGCACAGTTTTGCAAGCCTTTTTTTCTGCACATGCAGATTTTTTTGGTCTCGTGAGTCTATTCCCTGATCACACACTTAACTGTCATGTTCAGATAGTCATCTGGCTTGCAGATCCTGTGATTGTAAAGCAGTGCAACATAGCTGCTATCAGTGGCTGTACTCTGAGAATGTACCTGTTTATTTATGTGTTTAGAAACAATCTGAAACCCCAACCAATTGTAAGGAAATTTTTGAAAGCTGCATTTAAATGTTTTGTCCTATTTTATTTTCTAATATTGCTTGTAGAATATGTTTGTTGTTAAGGGAACCCATGCAGAAAATACATGTTAATGCACTTCTGTTGTTAATAAAGTGTATACGTGAGGAAGAGATACAAAACTCTGAAAAGCAATGTTTACAAAAGGCAGCTGTTTGTAAAATGTGCTTCTTGGGTAGTGAACCCAAACTGTCAAAGAAAACATCTTTAGGAAAGTCTGATTTTGTAATATGTGCTTTTTGGAAAGTGGACCCAAACTGTTTGAAAAGAAAAAAGCAATTTTAAGTAAAATATGATGTTTGTAAAGTGTGTAAAGTATACCTTTGGGGAAGACACCAACATGTTTAAAATACAGTTTTTAGAAAAGTTTGATGTTTGTAAAGTTGTTTTGTTTGTTTGTTTTGAAAAAGGGACCCACTTGTCTGGAAAGCTATTTTAGTAATGGCTGTTGTTTGTAAGGTGTGTATCTTTAGAAGTGAACCAAAGTGTTTGAAAAAACATTCATAGGACATCCTTTTGTTTCTAGAGTGTACTTTTAAAAGTAACCCACACTGCTTGAAAAACTGTTTTAGGAAGTATGTTGCTTCAAAAAATGTACTTCATTTACAAGGGAACTCACACTGTTTGTAAAGACACTTTCCAAATTGTTTTAAAATCTGCTTGTTGAGAGGTATGGAAATATGTTGCTTTGGGAATGAAACCTCAAATTGTTGTGAACCTGTTTTATGAAAGTCTGGTTTGAAGAATGAGGTAAGAAATTTAAAAACACATTCAATTGGTGATATCATACTTGATTAATGTATCATTTTACATGAAGTGCCCTAAATGATAATCAATAAACATCTAGTAAACAAACTAGTGCCACTTAACTTATTTAAGGGTTTAAAGCATTTTAAGGAAAGTCTGTTTGGAAAGTGTGAGTTTTAGGATGTGAACCCAAACTATTTAAAACAACATTTTATGAAAGTCTGTTTTATTTTGTAAAATGTGCTTTATGGAAAGTGAATCCAAATGTCTTGAAAAGCCATTTTTAGAAAAGTCTGGGCAGGATTCACAAAACACTTTGAAGGGGGGAAAAATGCACAAGTCCCCACAAGTTGCACAGTTGTGGAAAAAATGGAATAATTGCACTATGCCATATACACAAGAAGCCTGCAGTTGCAGAAAAAATACACTGTGGACTGTGGAAAATACACAGTTGTGGAAAATTCCAGTGCAAAAAATGACATTAAAAAGTATGGCATATCCTCTTGAAGGCTATTCTCAGCCATTGTTTTTCCACAGTTCCAGAAAAATGTTACACACATGCTGCACCAAGGAGAGTGAGACTTAACTCACTCTGAGCAAAAGGCAGTGTATTAACACTTGGGAAACAATCATAGTGGGTTTTTTCACTGACCGCACTTCAAAAGTAATGCAAGCTATCACTGCACTTGAGGTAACTGCAGGTCATGTATGGTCTAATGTGCTGGTAATCTGTATAACAAAAGGTTAATTACAGGTACTTAAGTTAAGCTGTAAGTAACCACAAATACATATCATAACAGCAAACCTGTCGACTGTATATTAATGTCAGTTGCTACACCAAAACTGGCACACATTTCTATTGAAAGGCAACAAAGCACAACCACATGACCATGTGTAGCCCATAAAGGAGCCCTACAGGCAGTAGAGGCAGTGGTGGTAACAGCCAGAAGTGCGTGCTACATACACAGAAGAAAGAAACTCCTCAGAGACACAACCAACAGATACATATTGCCACTGGGTGCAAGGTCCTACTGGGTAGAGGTGGTGCCACCTTGGTCCCAGTTGTGAGACTGGCTGCATGCCTCACTGGGCATGCTGATTCTATTGCAACTTTTGCAAGACTGTCAAAGTCTCCTGCTCCACTTAATATGGATCACCTGCTGTTGTTCTCTCTGCTGGGCCTTTAATATTATTTCCGCAGCTACAGAAAATATGTTGCAGATTTTCAGCACTTGCAGAATTTCACAACTCACTCATTTTGCGATTTACCACACCTGCAGATATTTTGACTGTGAATATGCCGCACTTGCGTTTCCACAGTTTTGCAATCCTTTTTTTCTGCACATGTAGATATTTTTGCTCTTGGGAATCTGTCTCCTGATCACACACTTAACTGTCATGTTCAGATAGTCGTCTGGCTTGCAGATCCTGTGATTGTAAAGCAGTGCTACATAGCTGCTATCAGTGGCTGTACTCTGAGAATGAACCTGTTTATTTATGTGTTTAGAAACAATCTGAAACCTCAACCAATTGTAAGGAAAATTCTGAAAGCTGCATTTAAATGTTTTGTCCTATTTTATTTTCAAATTTTGTGTGTAGAATGTGTTTGTTATCATGGGAACCCATGCTGAAAATACATGTTAATGCACTTCTGTTGTTAATAAAGTGTGTACTGGAGGAAGAGAAACAAAACTCTGAAAAGCAATGTTTACAAAAGGCAGCTGTTTGTAAAATGTGCTTCTTGGGTAGTGAACCCAAACTGTTGAAGAAAACATCTATAGAAAAGTCTGATTTTCTAATATGTGCTTTTTAGAAAGTGGACCCAAACTGTTTGAAAAGAAAAAAGCCATTTTGAGTAAAATATAATGTTTGTAAAGTGTGTAAAGTATACCTTTGGGGAAGACACCAACATGTTTAAAATACAATTTTTAGAAAAGTTTGATGCTTGTAAAGTTGTTTTGTTTGTTTGTTGGTTTGTTTGTTTTGAAAAAGTGGACCCACGTGTCTGGAAAGCTATTTTAGGAATGTCTGTTGTTTGTAAGGTGTGTATTTTTAGAAGTGAACCAAAGTGTTTGAAAAAACATTCATAGGACATCCTTTTGTTTCTAGAGTGTACTTTTAAAAGTAACCCACACTGCTTGAAAAACTGTTTTAGGAAGTATGTTGCTTCAAAAAAATGTACTTCATTTACAAGGGAACTCACACTGTTTGTAAAGACACTTTTCAAATTGTTTTAAAATCTGCTTGTTGAGGGGTATGGAAATATGTTAGTTTGGGAATGAAACCTCAAATTGTTGAGAACCTGTTTTATGAAAGTCTGGTTTGAAGAATGAGGTAAGAAATTTAAAACACATTCAATTGGTGATATCATACTGATTAATGTATCATTTTACATGAAGTGCCCTAAATGGTAATCAATAAACATCTAGTAAACAAACTAGTGCCACTTAAGTTGTTTAAGGGTTTAAAGCATTTTAAGGAAAGTCTGTTTGGAAAGTGTGAGTTTTAGGATGTGAACCCAAACTATTTAAAACAACATTTTATGACAGTCTGTTTTATTTTGTAAAATGTGCTTTATGGAAAGTGAACGCAAATGTCTTGAAAAGCCATTTTTAGAAAAGTCTGGGCAGGATTCACAAAACACTTTGAAGGGGGAAAATGCCAGTCCCTACAAGTTGCACAGTTGTGGAAAAATGGGGCAATTGCACTGTGCCATATACACAAAAGCCTGCAGTTGCAGAAAAATACACTGCAGACTGTGGAAAATACGAGTTATGGAAAATTCCTGTACAAAAACTGACATTAAAAAGTATGGCATGTCCTCTTAAAGGCTATTCTCAGCCATTGTTTTCCACAGTTCCAGAAAAATGCTGCACATGCTGCACCAAGGAGAGTGAGACTTAACTCACCCTGAGCAAAAGGCAGTGTATTAACACTTGGGAAACAATCATAGTGTTTTTTTTTCACTGACTGCACTTCTAAAGTAATGCAAGCTATCACTGCACTTGAGATAACTGCAGGTCATGTTATGGTCTAATGTGCTGGTAATCTGTATAACAAAAGGTTAATTACAGGTACTTGTTAAACTGTATGTAACCAAATACATATCACAACAGCAAACCTGTTGACTGTATATTAGCTCAGTTACTACACCAACACTGGCACACATTTCCATTGAAGGCAACAAAGCACAACCACATGACCATGTGTAGCCCATAAAGGAGTCCCACAGGCAGTAGAGTTGTGACTGGCTGCTTGTCTCGCTGGGCATGTTGATTCTATTGCAACTTTTGCAAGACTGTCAAAGTCTCCTGCTCCACTTAATATGGATCACCTGCTGTTGTTCTTTCTGCTGGGCCTTCTATATTATTTCTGCAGCTGCAGAAAAATGTTGTAGATTTTCAGCACTTGCAGAGTTTCACAACTCGTCTGTTTTGCGATTTTCCACACCCATGGAAATTTTGACTGTGAATATGCTGCACTTGCGTTTTTGCAGTTTTGTAAGCCTTTTTAAGAATGTGTAGATTAATCAACAGTACTTGTTAGTTGACAAACAATTTCATAATACAGTTTTTAACATTAATATATTTCTGACAATTAGAGTTACCATCAGTATATGTCTATTTTTTCAGATGGCTTTTAAACAGCTGTCATTACTAATTTATCATTAATGACTCAGGCCTTTTAAGATGACCACCACTAACTTTTTTTTTAAATCTTTTTCCTCAAAGTTATGTTTTGACTTTACATGCTGGATTCATACTATAGAGGTATTAAGATGTGAACAGCACAACATCAAAATCTTTAATTTATTCATAGTGGGTGAGGCCAGAGCAGGATTCTTGAAACATTTTGAAACATATCTCAGTTCAGGAGAGGAATAAAATGAAAACTAGATATATGGATTTTATTTACCAGAAATACATTATTGTAAAAATATTTTATGGTGACAGTGTTTTCAATTAACAAATACTGCTGCTTTAAAAGGGATTAAAAGCATTTACGGAAAGTCTGTTGTTTGTAAAGTGTTTTTTTCTCTCCCCGAAGTAAAACCAAACCATTTAAGAAACCCTTTTTAGGAAAGTTTGCTTTTTCTAAAGGGTTCTTTATAGAACATTAACCAGCTCATTTGAAATGCCATGCTTAGGATAGTTTGTTGTTTATAGTGTGTTGTTGGGAAATAAATCCAAACTGAAAATGAATTTTTAGAGAAATGTGTTTTTTTTGGGGGGGGGGGATTAAACCCAAACTGTTTAAAAAACTATTTTAAGGAAATTCTATTTTTTTAAGTGTACTTTTTTGGGAAGTGAACCTAAACTGTCTGCAAAGCTGTTTTTTATGAATTTTTTTAAAATGTGCTTTTTGTGGGAAGGGAATTTAAACTATTGAGAACCATTTTCTTTATCATAGGCTGTTGATTTGTCTAGGGGAACTCAAATGACATACATAGAAACACTGATGTTTTGGGACAGAAAAAGACTCATAGTCCTTCCAGTCTACCCTGCTGTTACCTTGGTCCTCATTAGTCTAGTACTGGCTAAGCCTCTAGCAGATCAAGAATCCCATAGTTCTGAATGCACTAACCCCTTCCCCCATTTGCTACAGCCCCTCCCCTGTTGGCTTAACCAGACCCTTATGTATATTCTCCCCCCTCTTAAAGTTTGCCACAGTGTTAACACTGACCAGTTTCACTTGCAGATGTTTCCACTTTCCCACTACCCACTCCTTAAAGAAATGTTTCCTCATGTCCCTCCTAAATCCACCACCAAGTTACTGTTGTAGCACCTTATCATGAACCTCTTACTGAGCTGAAACAGTTGATAGCCATGCATCCTGTTTATACATTTACGGTTCTGGGGGTTTCCATCATGCCCCACTTCTTGGCCTCCAGTGAGTATAGTGCATATCGAGGTCAGCCAGTCTTTCCTCATAAATCCCCCTTGCTGACCATCAAACATTTTAGTCACTCTCGTTTACATTAACATCAGTCAGTCTGTGTCCATTTTTAGTAAAGGGTTTCAGAACTGGACACAGTATTACAGCTATGGCCTCACCAAGGACCTGAACACAGGTAGGATCACCTCCTTCCATTTGATTGAGGAGTTCTTACCTCTGCTCCCCAGCATCCTGTTAGCTTTCCTTTATGCCTTGTAACACTGGGCTAAGGTCTTGAGTCTGTCATTAATTATAACTCCCAGCTCCTTCTCTTCTGAAGTCTGTTCCAGTCATATCACTCCCTCCAACATTCTTTTCTGAGATACCCTCAGCCCAAGTACATAAACGTGTACATTTTGACATTGGAGTTCAGTTGCCAAACCTTGGACCACCTTTCCAGTTTGTCAGTTTCTCTATACCATTCTCTTCTATTCTGTTCACTATCCACCATACCAGTTACCTTTGTCTCATCCACAAATAGATGCCTCTTGCCTGGTTCCCTTCTCCAGTGTCACAGATGAATACATTGAAGAACACCAGGCCCAGAAGAAGCCTGTGGTATTCATATCATAACCCCAGACATTGAAGTATGTGCCATTTAATAACACCCTTTGGGTTCTCCCCACTAGCCACCTTCTGCACCCATCTAGTAACCTACTTCCAACTCCGATGTCCCAGATTTCATTACTAGCCTCTTGTGGGGCACAGAGTCAAAGACTGTGCTAAAGTCCAGGTAAATGATGTCCAGCACTTGGTCCTCATCCAATGCTTGTGACAAGAAATCCATCGGTTAGTCTGACATGACCTCCTCTTCACACAGCATAATGCTTGCTGTCCTGGAGTCCATGGGACTCTAGGAAGAGGGCAATCAAATGCAAACCTCCATGCACTCAGACCCTGATAGATGAGGGTGCCAGCCACTAAATGCCGATATAGCTCAAGGCAACACCAAAAGAGCCACACACCACCGGAAACAAACTCTGGTCAGAGCCAATATGGCTGCACAGAGCTTTTACCTGTGGTGTCAATGGGCATGGGTATCAAAACAGTGGCTAATGGCTATCAGAGTGGCAGCAGTGGTTTCAGAGTGGATGGCACAGCTGTCAAGCGGCAGTGGTTTGCCATTTGCAAGATGTCAGTGGCAATGGAACTGCGATGAGTGATACTTGACATGCACAATTCTGACTGAAGTGCGGAACTAAAGAAGTGTGCCTGTGGGGTTGGGGGTGACCGTTCCAAGGAGGGGAGCTCCATCGGCAGAGGACAGCACCAATGGAGTCAGCACTGTACAGACATTGGTGCATCACTGTAGGAGACCACGTGGTCGTGTTCGATTCACAGACCCTTTTTCTCCTACACTGATCACAAAACCTCTGAGGAGCTCTGCCCAAGCAGGGTCATACTTTATAATGAAATGCCTGTTAAGTTTTACTTATGGTAAGACTCCCCATTGTGAAATGAATTACTTCCTGTAGCATTAGATGTGATGGTCTTAGGTTAACTTTGAACAGCCTGCCATTTCAGTTCGTAAAGGTTCATACCTGGGTTTATGCTGAGAAACACAGAAACATAGACTTTGACAGCAGATAAGGACCACTTGGCCCATCTGGTCTGCCCATTTCCCTACCTATTGAATAAGCTGCAGTTCCTAGTTAACCAACAGCCTACTTCCTCTTACTCCCTCTAGAATTGCCTTATATATGTCCCATGCATTCTTGGATTCCCCCACTGTTTTTGAGCCCACAACCCCATCAGGAAGGCCATTCTATGTGTCCACCATGCTCTGCATGAAAACATGCTTCCTCACATTGCCCTTTAGCCATCCCTCCTCTATCTTCAAATTGTGCCCCCTTGTTCTTGCACATCTCTTTATCTGAAAGATGCTACCTTCTTAGACTTTGTTGATTCCTTGAGATACTTGAAAGTTTCTATCATATCCTCCCTCTCCTCCTTTCCTCAATGGTATACATATTAGGCTTCTTTAATCTCTGTTTGTATGACTTCTGATGCAGACCCTGCACCAATTTAGTTGCCCTCCTCTGGACTGCCTTCATCCTATGGAGATGGGGTCTCCAGAACTGCAAGCAGTACTCCAGATAGGGTCTCACCAACTGTCTGTACAGAAGGATAACAGCTTCCTGTTTTCTACTGGTGATGCCTCTCCCTATGCATCCCAGTATCCCCACAGCCCTCCTTACTGCCTTCTCACAATTCTTGCCTACCTTTAGGTCATCTGATTTGACTACCCCAAGGTCTCTTTCCATTTTTGCTGTTGTTAGTACCTCCCCCATTGTGTACTCTTCCCCTGGGTTTTTGTTTCCCAGGTGCATTGCTTTGCATTTCTTTGCATTGAATCTAAGCTGCCATACCTTTGACCATTCCTCCAACCTTGCCAAGTCCCTTCTCATCCTTTCCACCCCTTGTGTATCAACCCTGTTGCAGATCTTTGTGTTGTCTGCAAAGAAGCATACTCTTCCTTCCAGTCCCTCCACAATGTCACCTATAAAGACATTAAGAGGACCAGTCCCAGAACTGAACCCTGTGGTACCCCACTAGTAGCCCCCCTTTCTTCATAGTGGACTCCATTTACTATTACCCTCTGTGTCCTGTTGTCCAGCCAATTTTTACCCAGGCTACCACCCTGGAACCCACTCCCAGGCTGGCTAACTTGTTTATTAATCTTTGTGTGGGACTGTGTTAAATGCCTATAAAGTCTAGGTAGGCTATATCCACAGCCCCTCCCTGGTCTATTATATTTATTATTTTACTAGTTTTATTGTTTTTTATGACACTTCTGGTAACAAAATCTGACATGGAGACATCTAGTCTGATAAGCAGTATGTGTTCTTGGACTTATTGCCACTGTTATAAAGTGACTATTGTACCTATGCTGGTTTTGTGGTGCAAACAGAATAACATTTTGTGTTGTGTGTATTTTACTCTCTTAAGTTCAAGGACCAAGAATCTCACTAGTGAGAAATGTTGAATGTTTCTGAATTGTAGACATGAACTGAATAGAAATACCAGTTTCACCTAATTCATCCCACAGGGTGCTATTCATATAGCATGCATAACTACCTGGTACTTTGCATAACAGTGGTAGTTTTCTTTCTCTTTTGTGCTGTGCTTCCTTTTTATTTGTTTGCATTTCCTACGTCTGTCTGAGTACAAATATTGTTTGCCTTGTCAAAAAACCTGTAAGCTTGTTGACACAGGGTGCAGTAATAATGTGTGATCCATGCCACTTTCTGCATGTTCTGGCACTGCCACATTCAAAGCTTGTTGACACATTGCGCAGCAATCATGTGGTGAGATTAGAACCCATGCCACTTTCTTCATGTTTGCAGTACTGCCACATTAAAAAAAAAATTAGTAAATAGTAATAAACTGGATGAGTTATGTATGACTCCCTCCTTTTCTGTTGCCTGACCCCTAGGTACCACATTTCCTCTGTTTTGTGGTTGCAGTGCTCCATCATAAATTGAGGAAGTGCAGTTTCAGCTCAGAGTGTTACTGGGGATTTTACTAAAAACAGAGTATTGCCTGTGAAATCTTCCAGTATCTGGAGTATTTTTCCTGCTTGTGCCCTATCCGTGTTTTTGAGGTATGTTGCAAAATAAACAGGGTTTGCTTTTGTGAGCACATACTGGTAGCAAATAGCAGTAAAAAAGTTCTGTACAGGAACTCATTTAACCAGTGGTTCTTGAATTAGTGTGATAAACAAGTGTTGGCAAAAGGTAAGAGCCACAGACCTCATTAAAATGTCACTGGAGCATAATGACATTTATTTAGTTTTTATTGACCAGGTAGGAACACTAGGTAGAGACTGCCTGTTTTCAGGTATGATGGGGAGAATTTAGCTTGTCTCATGCTTTGTATCTGCGGAGAATTTAGCTTCTCCTCAGCCTTTCATCTGCTCCTGTCTCAGGTTACCTCCCACTGTCAGCTACATTCATTTTAAATTACCTATTCACCACTGAATTTAATATACTTCCTTGTGGGAACTGATAGAAAATGTTCCAGGAGCACGCACCACACAGGAAGCCTTACCAGTTGTAAACAAAGCAGAAAGTCATTATGTGTGCGTGCAGTAGGCAGCACAGGTCGGGGTCGGGGGGGGACAACATGGCAGGCATACAAATGTGAACAAAAACAAAGAGGAAACTGGGCTCTTTTTAGTCAAATCCTGCATTGCACAACATAATTTTAAACAGCTACATGCTCAGCAGATCAGAAGGAAGACATCTATGTGCTACTGATGTTTCTTTTTATGTAGTACTGCTGCTTTACATGCAGAAGGCAGAGATATGTGCCGCAGCAGCAGTCGAAACACTTAGCGGAGGACAACTGCCTCACATTCCTGTCACATGCTACCACAGTAATTTTTCTGTCCTACATCATGGCAATACAGCAGCATGGTTCCGCCCATGCATCTGTAAAAATGAAAACAGACCTCATTAGTACTGCAGAAAGACTCACAGTTAATTCAGCATGCAGTTAGAGAACCATGAAACAAAACCCCTGCACTTTGGGTCTCCCACATGACCCTTCATCGGGGTGTGGAGCATAGGAACACACATTACTTTTTAAGAGCTTTTAAAGGGACAGTATACATTTCATGATGCCTATGTCCCACTTAAAGGGACACTCTTAACCTGTTTTTCATCATATTATTTCTAGTTACAAAACTACATTTTATGATTGCTTACCTTCTAAAATACATCGATGTTGCAGTTTGTTTTGTCCGTCTCTTTGTTTACTAGAACCAAATGCATGCTAATGTATATTTATAAACAACCTTGTTTTGTTTACAATCCTGAATCTGTTCTTACTGCATACTTCCAGAGCATTAGAAACATGCCCAGACCGTAGAGTCACTCATGAGGCAGTAGCCTCCCAACTCCCACTGCCTCATGAGGGGCCAGACTGTGTTATGGGTATTCCCAAGTCCAGCAAAGATGCAGTTGGAGCTGATCAAGGAATGTAAACAAACCTGTGTTTGTGTGGTAACACTCAGTATGGTGGGCAGTCTGTTTTTCACTTTTAAGAAAAAAGAGTCAGAATCAAACTACTAGCTACATCATCAGTGCTTGCAGAATATTGGCAACCATGATATTTGTTTTTTAAACTAGGGACACTTGAGATCTAAGGGGTTGACAGTGTCCTTTAAGATAGACACTTTAAATAAAAGTTTGTATTAGTACAACAGTGATAATGCAGAAGTTACTATTAGAATCGTAATGCTGTGGACAAGTTATTTATTTTGTTATTTATTTATTTATTTGAATTTTGGTAACCAGGTGTTCCACTTAGACAAAAAGTCCCTTTTCAGGGGCAGCCCGAGGGAGGGTACAAGGGGAGGTACAGAGATACAAAGTAACATAGAACATCGAAATTGTCAGTAGATAAGGACTGCCAGGCTCATCCATTCTGCTCGTAGGCCCTATACATTCTATGTGGCCACTGACCCTATGTGATCAATGGCTTTTCATCACTCCCTCCCCTCTCAAGGTTCCCTTGTGCCTGTCCCAGACATACTTAAACCCCTCCACTGTGCTTTCCCCCACTATCTCCTGTGGCAGACTATTCCAAGCATCAAATACCCTTTCTGTGTAGAATAACTTCCTCACTTTACCTCTTAATCTAGCCCCCTCCAGTTTCATATCGTGCCACCTTGTTCTAGTACTTTTTCTACGTTGGAAAAGATCCCCCACCTGCACCTTGTTTATAAGCAGGGTGCTTAAGTTTCAATCATGTCCCCCACTCTCTCCTCCAGTGCATTTATATTGAGGTTCCTTAATCTCTCCTCATGTGTTTTGTGGTGCAAGCCCTGCACCATCTTTGTTGCTCTTCTCGGGATAGTCTCTACCTTGTTTAAGTCCTTGCATATGTGTGGCCTCTAGAACTGCATGCAGTACTCCAGGTGAGGCCTTACCAATGTTTTATACAATGGCATCACCACCTCCCGCCTCCTGCTAGTGATACCCTTGCCTATGCACCTCAGCATATCACTGGCCCTCTTCACCACCTTTGTGCACTGCTTTGATACCTTAAGGTCATCAGAGATGATAGCATTCAGGTCCCTTCCTCCTTAGTGATAGTCAGCTCCTCCCACCCCAACCTGTAGCTCTCCTCAGCTCTGAACAGGACTGATCCCAGTACTGATCCCTGCGATACCCGCTGGTCACCACCCCTTCCCAGATTGTACCCCATTTACCACAACCCTCTGTCTCCTGTCTGTTAATCACCTGAAATGCAGTATTGGAGCAGTATAGCACAGTGGTCTAAGGCTCTGAGCTGCAAATCTGGTGACATCCAGCAGACCAGACCTGTGTTTGAATCCCACAGCTTCCACTTGCATACTGTGTGACCCTGAGCAAGTCACTTAACCTCCTTGTGCTCCCAGGTCGCTCCTGTAAAAAGCTTTCAGCTTAGTGTGCTATACCTGGTTAAACAACTAAATAAAAAAAAAAAAAAAATCAGTTCCTAACCCAGTTCACCACCTTGTCTCCCATGCCCAGACTACCCATCTTGTTAACCAGCCTTCTGTGTGGGATGGTGTCAAAGGCTTTGCTGAAATCTAGGTAGGTGACATCTACTGCCCCTCCCTGATTTACTTCCGTAGTCATCCAATCAAAAAAATCTATCAGATTTGTTTGACATGACCTTCCTGCTGTGAATCCATGTTGCCTCAGATCCTGGGTACCTCTGCATTTCAGGTGTGCCACTATCCTTTCTTTCAGCAATGTCTCCATGATCTTTCCCACCACTGAGGTGAGGCTGACTGGCCTGTAGTTCTCTGCCTCCTCCCTACTGTTGCTTTTGTGCAGTGGGACCACATGTGCCCTCCTCCAGTCCTCTGGAACAACACCCGTGTTGAGTGACTCCGTGAACAGGGCTGCCAGAGAGCTGCCAATTCACCTCGCAGCTCACTTAATATCCTCGGGTGGATGCCGTCTGGCCCCATGCCCTTATCCACTTTCAGCTTTGTGAGTACTTTCAGAACTCTCTCCACTGTGAATGAATTGGTGTCCACTTCTCCCTCTCCCCCCCCATTGCCTCTGCTACCCATCTGTGGTCCTTGACCCTCTCCCTCCCTAGTGAATACTGAGCAGAAGTATTTGTCCAGTATTTCTGCCTTTTCCAGATCCCCCTCCTTACACCCTCCCTCCTCCATTTTGAGCCTCACAATCCCCCCCCCAGTTTTTCTTCTTTCACTGATGTGCCTAGAAAATGTCGTCTCCTTTTTTCAAAGACTGTGCTAAACCCTCCTCTGCCTGTGCCTTAGCTCTCCTAACATCCTTCCCTGCTTCCCTTAGACATTCAAGGTACACCTTCATGTCCTCCTCCATTTGGGTCCCCTTATCTTTCCTGAAACTCAGTCTTTTAGCCCTGACATTGTCCACCACTTCCTCAGAGTACCATAGTGGTTTCCTTCTTCTTTCCCCTTTGGCCACTATCCTAATGCATTCGTTTGTTATCCCCACTATGGCTCCTTTCAGTTTCTCCCATTGTTCCTCCACCCCTCTTCCTTCCCCAGGACAGCTTCTGTACATCTACCCATTTCAGTGAAATCCACCCTCCTAAAATCTAATACTTTTGCCCTTGTGTGGCATACTTGAGTCTGTGGTGGGGGAGCAAATAGCTGCTACTTTTATATTTTGTATGTAATAAACATTTTTAAAAGGAACTTAACGTGGAAATTCATTTTTTGACAGCAGTTTTGGGAAGCCGTTTTTGTTGTTGTTGTACTTTGGAATTTTCTGAGCTCCAGTATGTTCCAGAGTAGCCACCTCAGTGTTTGGAATACTTGAATCCATGTTGTCATGCTGAACCACACCATGGTGGTCACTGGACCCCAGCTGCCCTTCAACCTGTATTTTTTTGACTCTGTTCTCATTGGTCCATACCAGGTTCAGAATCAACTTGTCCCTGGTTAGTTGATGCACCAGCTGCCTGAGTCCAACCCCCTGCAGGGATTCTAGGATGTCTGTGCTTCTGGCTAAAGCAGCCACCTGGGTTGTCCAATCCACGTTCAGCATATTGATATCCCCCAGTAGCAGGATTTTGCATTTAGCTGCCATGTTGTGTATGTCCTCCACTAGTTCCTTGTCAAATTCCTCCCTCTGTGTCGGAGGTCTGTAGATCACCCCCTGTGCATATTATTGTTCCATTCCTTGGCTCCAGGGTGACCCACATTGCCTCGGCTTCCCCCTGTCTTCCCTGAACTTCTGTAGCCTTCATACCATCTCTGATGTACAGGGCCACCCCCCACCCTTTTTACCCTCCCTGCCCCTCCTAAATAGTGTATAGCCTGGAACATTGACTTCCCAGCCATGATTAGCAGAGTACTATGTCTCTGTTATTGCTACTATGTCAAGGTCTGCATCCGCCAACAAGGCTTCCAGGTCTGGAACCTTATTTCCTAGGCTATGGGCTTTTGTTAACATGACAAAGATAAGTGTGCAAAGACACATATACAAAGAGCGGAAGCACAGTAAATGTACAAAAGCATATACCACATTATATACAAATAATACAGTGAATACAGATGCTGCAGTAACAAGTATTGCAGATACAGTACAATCCGTTTATCTGAACCACTCCGGCAACATGTTTGTAGTTGGGATAAATAGAATTTATAAAAACAGGATTGCCTGTTATGTGGACTTGGACATGGGAGCAAATGTACAGTATTTGTAGAACACAGTGGCGTACTTGATTAGTAGGTGCTGCACAGCACTGTAATGTGTCATGTCAAGTTTTTAAATACTGTACAGTACTCAGTTTAGTAGTTTACTGTACTCTGCTGTATCATTTTGTTTTTGTTTTTGTTTTGATTTTCTGTTGGAGCATGGTGCAGCGTGGGTGGGTGGTGAATCAGTGCTGGGTTTTTTTTGTTTGTTTGTTTTTTATGCTTGTGCTCACATGTGGTTTAAGTGCTTTTGTACTGTAGATGTGGTCACGCTTTATTTGTGAACCTTGGTAAAGAACTGCTTCATTGTGGTTTGTTGTAGGCTCTGAACTCGTTTATTTGCAGCTTTGGATCTCAGCCCTCTCAACAGCATCAGCTGTACTGGATCACAGTTGGGTTGATTTTCGAGCCACAGCAAGCATGTATCAAAACTAACCGCTGCTTCTGAATTCATTGGAATTGGTGCAACTTCAGAGTCATCATCTGATTCAGCTACATCTTCATTGCTTCTGTCACCACTTGCTTCTGGTAGCTGCCGCACAGCCTCAGTGATGGCATCATCTGTCAGATGTTCATGACCTTCCTCGGCACTATCACGGTGTACCCATTTTTCAATGTCTTCTTTGGACAAGCAAATGTTCAGCTTGTCAATCATGTCTTCAGCCATGGCTGCGATCTCTGGATCCTCATCTGGGTCCAATGCTGCAGTTTCACTGCTCACCTCGTTTTCAGCCACAATTTCATCGGTGGCCAGTATACCAGATTTCCTCCATGATTTGGCAATGGTTTCTGGTTTCAGTTTGTCCCATGCCTCTCCCCCATGTAAATCATAACCTTGAGGATTATTGATTTCACAATTTCCTGGAGACTCATTTCCTGATTTGCATCAGATAGTACAGCCTGCATTAAACATTTTCTATACAGATGTTTAAAAGTTTCAGGAATGCCCTGATCACAAGGTTGGATCTTAGATGTCGTGTTGGGAGGTTAATAAAGACATCTAATGCTGCCAGCCCTAGTTTCAATAATGGGCAACTCAGGGTGGGCTGGCAATTTGTTGACTAGAAGAATAGCATTCAGTGGCAGATTGAGTGACATAAGGTGGCGTTTTACTGATTGGACAAAATGATCCTTGTACCAATTCAGAAACAGTGTGGAATTGATCCATGCATTCTTCTGATTGATATAAGTCATAGGCAATGCAGACATGTCAACATGACTGAAACACCTTGGTTCACGAGATTTCCCGATCATAAAAGGGGGCAGTTTATGTGAACCACTAGTGTTCACACAAGCTAGAACAGTAACCTGGTCCTTCTGTTTCTTGAACCCGGGGACATCTTTTTCTGCACTGTGTGCTAAAGTTTTGTCTAGAGGGCACCTCCAGTACAACCCAGTCTTGTCTGCATTATAAATTTGGCGTGCAGACAGGCACTCAGCTTTAATGAGATCAGTGAAATGTTGCATGAAGTGAGTTATTCCTTCATCCACAGCACTTAATCGTTCTCCACACAACCTCAGTTGTCTAATGCCGTGGCATTTTTTGAAATGATCAAGCTACCCATCACTGGCTACAAAACTGCCTCTGTCCCCACCAAGCCTGTCATGAAGCTGGACTGCCTTTTCTTTTAAGAGGGGACCAGAGATAGGCATTTCTTTTTCCCTCTCCTGAGAGAACCATAGGTATACAGTCTCATCTCACTTGTCATCCTTACAGGCTTTCATGGTCTTTCTCTTCTCCAGACCAAATTACCCCTCCATGGACATGGCAAACTGTCGTAACTTTTCCTTCCCATCTTTAATGTCACTTATTGTTGACTTGCCTACCTCATGCTCAGCTGCAAGCACTACTGCTGTCTCCCCATTCTCAGTCCAATCAAGAATCCTCAGTTTTTTGCTGCAACACAATGCGCTTATGCTTTGTGCCACTTGTTCCACTCATTTCACTCATCGCTAAGAACACAGAGAACACACACACACAGAAACAGTAAATTTTCACTGCAAACAAATGTATCATTTAAGTGAAAACATGTGATGTAAGACTACCAATAAGAGCACAGAACCTAACTGCAGAGAAGAGCTGTGAGTACTGTACCTAATTAGCAAGAGGTAAAAAGGGACAGAAGCTGAATTGACAATGCTGGGATGCATGATATGCAAATGCAATGCACAATGTGCAGGTCGCAATACCTTGTACAATCTGCATCGTCCATTTGCTACCCGTGATAAAAAGGTAAAACAAAGGGCAACATGATGTTGGTTCGGTTAATAGGGAGTTCCTGTTAACTGGAGTTTGGTTAAACAGGACTGTACTGTAAATACACATTGCATAGGCAAAATTATACATATCTACATAAATGCAGCAAATAAATCAAGCAGTGCAAAATTGTCAGCAAGAGATACAAGCAGAAAGGGGGACTATGGTGAGGAAGAAGACAGTTAACAGAATGGGAACACTATGCAACCATAGTAACCCTTGAAACAACTCACGGGAAGGTTGCTAGGCAGAATAAGGACAGGAGCAAGGAAGAAAAACTTGATAAACAAATAAACCATATTGTTAACAAGGTAGGAGTAAACAAGCCGAATGTTGTCTTGCGGGCACTGGCACTGGTAGGAAGCAAGGGGCACCTTCCTGCAAAAGTTGTAGCAATCCTGATTCTTAAATGCAGGCTGCATCAGAAATGGGAGCTCTAGCACCATGCCAGTCCACCCGTGTGTCCAAAATGGTGGTGCCTCATGGCGAAAGGGGCTAATGTCACAACAGGGTTGCTACATCCCCTAATCTAGGATTCTGATTAGACCCCCCTGGCCACATGTCCCACTCCCAGTCATGCATAGTTAGACCAGCAATTAGCTGGTCCACTGGCCCATGTGCTGCCACTGACCTTGGGATGGATGTCCAACGATACCATATTAGATTGGCTGAAGTATCCTTCCTCTGCAACAACATGGCCAAAGTCTAGTACTGTAGTGAAGCAATTTAAGTTATGAAAAAAGTATGCATTTGTAGGCTGTCTCAAAGTCTGTACAACTAAGCTTTTGTTTATTAAAATATTTTAAAAATGTGGATGGTTCATATTTAAAATATATTTCATACTAATATTTTGTTATACATTAGTAAGTAAATAGTTTGAACTTGTACAATACTGTAAATTGCATTTCTATAGAACATTACCAATTAATATCACTGTCCTCAGTCAACTTAGACATGTTAAACACAACATATTAACCATGCCATCAGGGGAAGAGGGAAAAATGTGCTTGACTTATAAATTAAACTGTATTCCTCAATTAACTTGGCTACATGCAACATACTAGTGATACTTAAATATACACAGCAACTCTGCTCTGCAGCGTACTGTATGTCCAACTCATGATTAAAGACACATTCATATGTAGCTGTTCTGCCCTGCTATCACCTATGATGTCCTGGCAGGTGGCCATGAGTATGACATGCAATCCCTACCTCAACTGCCAGGCATCAGTCAGTGTGGTATGCAGTCGGGGGGGGGTGATGTAGCATGGCACAGGAGCTGGCGGCAGCTCCATCAAACCCCTCCCATGCACCATCCCCTGGATGCAGCAGTCCACTTGCTGCAGCTCTGGGACCTTTGGTGCCTGGACTACGGATCTATCGGAATCTGGCACAGGGTCTCTGGTGCACCCAAGGTTGCTGCAAGCAGGGGTTCAGCTCACCATGCCTCAATCTAAGGGGCATTTGAGAATCAGACCCCTGTCCTCAAGTCTCATCATCTTGGTGATTGACCATAGTCCTAGCCTTTTCAAGTCTATCCTTTAAAGAATGTATGTTGTCATCAACCGTGCCTGCAGATTTGCAGTCAGCATGACACCAGACTGTCACCAATGTGACCTGATGGTATATCCCCTCAAACTGGGTATTCTTCCATCTCCTACTCACCCTCATCAAATCCCTTCTGAGCAAAACTGCCCTTCTCAGCTGATTGTCTTCACGTGCTTGCAGCCATTTCTGCTGAATCTACAGCTACATAACAATCCATGGACAAAAAAGTAAGATTCCCCACACTATGAGTCAGCCAGACTCCTTTCTTATTAAAAACATTTCTTATGACAGAAAAAAGCAAAGATGAAAGATATACGAATCTTTCATCTCATAACATTGCTCTAGCATTACAGTGCTGTATTCCTAAAGAAAGAGACTGGGGCAAGCCTATTGTCTGATATAGTTCCTATCCCTTTATTGTTCCTGAGAAGAGGCCAGGCAAATTATTGGCATTATACCTTTCATGTAAAAAAGAGAGTCTGACAGGTATTAAAAAATATGGCATTATCCACTGTGTGAAAAACTGCGAAGGACGGAACACCCTTGAGAACAAATCAGAACAACTTCAGACAGAATTACTGAGACCTCCCACTGCAGTTGTAGATAAATTATACTATCAGAAATGTTTAGTACTCTCCTAAATTATAAGTAAAGAACAGTAAAAAGTGATTGCTTTGTGGTGCTATCATCCTAAAAAATGTGTTTGCAAATATGTCATTGCCAAGCCATCATCAGAAAAAAGCAAAAACAGAGGATGGACGAGGCTTTGGAAATGTGTTATATAAAGTTTGAATGTCCTGACCTCACTAAACCCTGATTTCTTTTAAATTAAGCATGTTTGGGAGCCTGCGAATGCTACTCTTTTCCAATTACAAATAGTCTGGATTTGCCTCAGTTAGACCCACTACTACATTCAAATTCCCTGACTAAAGCTGGTACCAGGACCTCAATGCTGCCCTGTGTTTATGTCATTGAGACTGGAACAATATTTTAGTGTGGAGCCAAGCCACGGGATCTACTCTTTAAACCAGAAATCATTAAACTCACATACAGTTTTGTGTGATTCTGACATTAAAAATGAGTGGGATCCACGTTTAGCGATCCTTTCAATATCTGAATCTGGTAAGTGTGTAGGATAGGCATACCCATCCTGTTTAGGTCATCCATCAGATGATGCTACCGCATATAATCGCCACAGCAAACACTGAACGCTTTGCATGCCAGACTTGCAAACAAATTATTTGCATGTTCTTCCAGCACTAAGGCCTTTTCACATGGCCAATTCAGGTTGCTGCATACAAAATCTGCTAAACTGCCATGTTTTGTAGGTGGGCGATAAGCATTCATACGACCCTATTGAATGTTTATTTAGCACCCAGCCACTTTTGATACAGAACTACCTTTACCAGGGGTGTAGCCAGGATTTTTAAAGTTGTACTCAAAACTGAAGGCACTGGTACCCACCCCACCGGACGACATTGTGCCCCCATTATATAAACCAAAATATGTGGCACCACGCCACAAAAGAAAAAAATAGTCCTGCCCCCACTTCAGTCAATGATGCATCAAGCCAATAATCCTAATAGTTTAATATTTTATAGATTTACAACATTTTATGTTATTCAAACACACACAGAGGTTGGCTGGCTTTTAGTTACAATATTTAGGAAACATTGCAATAAGCCTCTGTACCACATCAAGGTAGCCAGCCTGACAGAGGTCCATTCACAACAGAACTCATTCATGCAAACTGATCGGGTCACACTGGCCTCTAATGGCTGCTAGACCCCCCCCAAGCAACACACACACACACACACACACACACACACTTGCAAAGGATAGAAAGACACCATCCATACAGTTCACTTAGGAGGACCCTACTGGAGATAAACATCCTCACCATACAACACCAAGCAGCCATTTACAGTAAACACACCTCCCCATGGCTACCCCACACATGCTTTAAGTCCTCCAGTTTTCACTTCTACCATCTCAGTAGGCAGTCTGTTCCAGGTATCTACCACCCTTTCAGTGAAGTAGTGCTTCCTCACACCCCTCCCCCCTTTCATTGCATGCCTCCTGGGCCTGGTGCTCTTTCTCATTTGAAAGAGGACTCCCCTCCTGCACATTGTTCCCACCTACGAAGTACTTGTAGGTCTCTATGTCACCTCCCACTCTCCTCTTTTCCAGGGTGTACATGATCCCTCAGTCTCTCCTTGTTGAACTTTTGGTACAACCACTGCACCATTTAGTTGTCCTCCTCTGAACTGCCTCCAGCCTGTTCATGTCCTTTCTAAGGTAGAGCCTCCAAAACTGAGCACAGTACTCCAGATGGGGTCACACCAGCGAGCAATCCTGTGGCAGCACAACATCCCTTCTCCTGCTGGAGATACCCATCTCTTTGCACCCCAGCACTCCACTAGCCCTAGGTTAATTGTGTGACTTCTCAAAGATCACATAGAGTGTAAGTGGCTCTGTTGAGATTAGAGCTGGAGACTCCCAGTTTTGCAGTTCTGAAATCTATACCACACTAAAGTACACACTTGTCTCCAATGCCCTCCCCCCACACTCATAACATAGAAACATAGAAACATAGACTTTGAAGGCAGATAAGGACCGCTTGGCCCACCTAGTCTGCCCATTTCCCTACCTAGAGGATAAGCTGCAGATCCTATTTAACCAACAGCCTATTTCTTCCTACCCCCCACAAAAATTGCCTTATGTCTGTCCTATGCATTCTTGAATTCTCCCACAGTTTTAGACCCCACAACCTCCTCAGGAAGGCTGTTCTATGCATTCACCACCCTCTCTGTGAAAAATACTTCCTCACATTGCCCTGAGGCCATCCCCCTATCTTCAAATTGTGTCCCCTTGTTCTTGCACATCTCTTTTTCTGAAAGATGCTACCCTCTTGGACTTTGTTGATTCCACTGAGGTACTTAAACATTTCTATCATGTCCCCCCTCTCCCTCCTTTCCTCAAGGGTATACATATTAAGCTTCTTTAGTCTCTCCTTGCATGGCTTCTCTTGCAGACCCTGCACCATTTTAGTTGCCCTCTTCTGAACTGCCTCCATCCTGTCTATGTCTTTGCGGAGATGGGGTCTCCAGAACTGGATGCAGTACTCCAGATGGGATCTCACCAACTGTCTGTACAGGGGGATAACAACTTCCTGTTTTCTGCTGGTGATGCCTCTCCCTATATATCCCAGTATCCCCCCAGCCCTCCCTACCACCTTCTCACATTGCTTGCCAACCTTAAGGTCATCTGATATGAGTACCCCCAGGTCCCTTTCCATTTTTGTTGTTGTTACTAACCCCCTCCTCCATTGTGTAATCTTCCCCTGGGTTTTTGTTTCCCAGGTGCATTATTCTTATTCATATCTTACTTACCTCCCCCAACAGCAGCATGTTAGAGTAGGACATTATGTTGGAGCATTGGTTTACCACAAACTGTCCCACTAGTTGTCTGCTGCAGCAATAAGTGAGGGGTGTAGGATATTAGTGAGTCAGTTCAGAGAAAACTTTGAAAACCATATTAAACAGAATTCTGGCAGCATAATATTCCTGCTCCCTTCCCCCCACAGTAATAAGCAATTACAGCAGCCACAACTAGTAACTGAATCAGTTCAGGAGAAACTTTTGGGGGAACAAAGCATATTTAAACATAATTCCAGCATTCCAGGTGCACAATTTCTGCCCATACCCCCAGAGTAATAAGTAATTGTAGCAGTCAACCAATGTCTCAGTTCGACTGGACAAGTTTTGCACTAGTGCTTTTTTAAGGGTGTGACCAAACAAGGGGCCCATCATGCTTTTATGCAAAATTCTTACAGGCAATGTGAACAATAAGCACCCATCAGTATATTATTACAGATCCCCTGTAATTCAAAACATGTTAAAAGAGAATTTAAGAAGGATAAAAGCTCATGGTGCCACTCAGAAGGATGGCAGAATGACACATAATCTCCTAAGTGCACTAGTGCCAAAGGTTAAGTAAAATAGCCATGTATTTACATACTCCCCCATCCCATTTCTCATCACCCACTTGACAATTATCAATCTTCTATAAAGATGCATCTGGAAATGAGCTGTTGCCAGCTCAGTATGTCTTTCCTGATAAAAATAAAAAGAACAGAAACCCAGCAAACAGCAAGTACCTCTCCTTAGTTAGTCTGCCATCTGCTGCTCCCATAGATAGGTACTATCATTACATTATCGCCATAAACATTTAGACCCCACTCCACCCCCCCAAAAAGAAGAAACCGCAGAAATTACCAGGAAATCAACACAACAAGCTGGAAAGTGCTGGTGAGGTTTCACGGACCTATCCTAGTGTAACTGGACAGGTGTAGTGAGGCAGAGCAAAGCAAGCAACCCCCTGTTAACAAATAACCATCAGCAGGGCTGAGCACCCCGTCAGGAGGGTGCCGTCATTATAAGCATTTACTTGTCGTCTCCTTCCCCAAGCAGGCAACAAGTTACTGTACCAAGTAAATTGGAAGGGGACAAACCTGGAAAGTGTTGGGGGAATCACAACGTCCCATTCTTTTCAAGTCCTGACACTAACGTACATGATCACCATAACCACGCTGTGCATACCCATTCCAGGCTTTCTTCCTGGTGCTCAGAGACTGCCTCCGATTCTTTCAAGTGTCTCTGTGACCTGTCTGTCCTCCTCCGCTGTCTCTCCTCCTTAAAGTGCTTCCTGATTCCTGTTGAGTCCGATGCTGGGTCCAGTCCCAAATATCATTGCCAGTGCTGCTGCCGGTACTGCATGAGTCATAATCCCTGCTCCATCCTCCAGTTTCCAAACACTGGAAGGATCAACAAAACAAAGCAGCCTCCATTTGTATTGCCAATGCCATGCACTGCACATGTCTGGTTTAAAAATCACTTGCAGATCCACTGACCTGAGACTTGTGTAGTAGCCAATCAGCTTGTTAGGGATTGTTTTTCTTAGCCACTGATCACCCCCCCTCCCCAGGCACGCCAGCAGCTACTACCCCTCACCCCCACTCGGCTAAAGTAGGCAGCACCAGAAATAACAGTCTAGTGTGCAGTAAGTAGTCAGTAAACAGAGAAGTAAGCTAGGTGGCTGCTTGGGGAAAATGTTCAAAATGATACCCCAGGTTTTATATTTTTGTGCGCACTAGCATACACTGTGTATGCCTGCCGACATCCAAGTGGTAAAGCAAGCATCCACCACTCACGGGGAGATGTAACATCCCAAGCAGCGACTTGAGCTTCACTGGGAAAAGAGGTTGTGGAAACAGCTGGATATTGTCAATGACAGTGGCTGTGGTAGCGAGGCGATGCTGGAGGAGCCCACAGCCGTCCATGGAGCCCAGTTTGTTATGGAGCCACAGATCAGTGTCACTATCCCTCATTGATACCATCTTGAGAAACCAGGCAAGACAAGCTGCTATTTGCCGCTGCAATCAGGAACCGCCCCAGCAGCAAAAATAGCTGATTCTCCAATTAAGGGGTGCTCCCTGATTGCAGCGGCAAATTTCTTTCAAGTTGGTGGCAGGCTTCTCAACTGCTGTCATAGACAGTGTGCTATGCCATTGGTGCCACAGAGCCCAGCTGGAAAAAGCAGTGGCGCCATTGGCCACAGCAGGACCACACCTCCAAAACCTGCTTCTCCACTTCAAGCTACACAATATGTTGTCTGCACTGTGCGCGCAAGACAACATAAAAATGACTTACAGGTTCAGCACAGTTCTCCTTTAAAAAAAAAAGCGTTTCATTAAAAGCATGCAGTTAAAAATAAAAAGAATTGGAACAGACCCCCACCCCTCTCCCGCCACCTCTATAGTTCATTATATCCCTGCTAGAGTGCAGTTATTCAGAAGCTATTCAGTTTGGAGATTTGGGGGCATTCCAGTTCTGAAACCATTCCATGTTTGCATGTGCTTTTATGAAGTCCTAAACTTGCAATGCTGGGAAAAGGGCAAGCAACGCCTGGTACTCCCCATTCCATCACCATTGGTAATGGTATCCTTTACTGATTTTTTCCTCAATTCTTCCTCCTTGGTATTCAAATCTGACATCCCACAAATACAACACATTTCGGGGAAAAAAAAGAAGTACAACTACGTCACAGCTGGGCCTGCTGTACAGTCTCATCCTAGGGAAAGTACAGTACTTGTACAGTACTATGCAGAGGGAAATGGACATGTGACATACTCCTTTGTTTATACTTCAGACTGAGGTGCTGCACAGTAACAGAGCACGAATAAATAATACAAGAGTAGCCAGAGACAACAAGATGAGCATTCTGATACTTTTGAGAGAGAGACCGTCACACTACTGCCAGACGTCTGACACCAATGGTTTTCTTACCTTCATCGTCATCATCACCACCAAATATGTCTTTCTGACTCCAGACTGCAACACCATAAAGTAGCGACAGCAGGAGGACCAGAGTTAATCCCTTCATATCCATTTCACAATCTTGGTAAACCGCTGCCGATTTTGTCCCCTTGTCCCTGCGACTGCCACAAACCTGACCGTCCACTCTGTTCAGACCATGGAGTTTGAGAACAGAGCATGCGCGCACCCTCAGTTCTGGAGTTCGGGAGCGTGCAGCACTGATGGAGATGTCAGACCATAGAAAGTTCACTAGGCATGGGAGTTTCCAGCAGGCTTACAGGACCCACTCTCTGGACTTTATTCAGACTGATTCACAATTGCTGGAACTACACTCATGGCTGTGGGCTGGAAAAATGTCTTTAGTGCTATAAGACGACTGTACTACAGCATACATGTTCAATATAGTAACTAGACTGGAAGAATATAATAATAATAATAATAATGAACTTTATTTGTAAGCGCAATTCTAAAACCAAAGTACTGTACATAATTAAAATACATAAAATAACAGACAGTCCATAAAATATTGATAATACAAAGTGCAAATAAGTTAAATAAAATAATCACTGAATGCTTGCTGAAATAAATGGGTTTTAAGGCAGCCTTGAAGCTCTCCACGTTCTGTACTCTTGAATTTGATGAGGTAGAGTTCCACAGGGTGAGGGCACCATGCATAAAAACCCGGGCTCCAGAGCGTTTTCAGGCGGACCCTGGGAACCTCTAACAACCCCTTGTCAGTTGACTGGAGAGGACAACCAGGGCTGTAGGGAGTCAGGAGTTCTTGCAGATAGCTCATATCCAGGCCATGCAGGGCCTTATAGATCAGATGTCCGACCTTGAAGGTGATCCACCACTGTACAGGCAGTCAGTGCGGTTCACGCAGCGCGGGAGTGATGTGGCTCGAACAAGGAGCCCCGTCACAGCAACCATGCTGCAGTGTTCTGCACCTGCTGCAAGTGACAGATATCAACCCCCAGTAGCCCCAGGTAAAGGGAGTTGCAATAGTCTAAGCACGAAGTCACAAAGGTGTGGATCAGTGTAGACAGGTCACCAGATGGAACAAGGTGCTTAATCCTGGCGATGTTAAGATGGTAGAAGGAAGACTTGACGACTGTCGACACCTGTGAACGCAGTGTCAGCCCATCATCAAGAACCACCTGCAGATCATGCACCTGTTCGGGGGAAGACAGCTGGGCACCCCCGAGCCAAAGGCCAGAAGGTAGCCCTGCTGCCGACCTCTGTATCCAGTGACCCGGATCCACAACCAACACCTCAGTCTTCTCAGAATTCAATTTCAGCCAACTGGATTTCACCCAGTCATGGATTTCCGCTAGACAGCTGTTAAAGACCGAGACCGCACTATCCTGGTCAGGCGCAAAAGACAGATAGAGCTGGGTGTCATCTGCATAGCAGTGAAACCTCAGCCCATATCATGTTATAATGTCTCCGAGGGGCAGCATATACACTGCGAACAACATAGGGGACAGCACCAAGCCCTGAGTGACCCCGCACAGCAGACAGAATGGGCTAGAGTAAAATAAAAATGATACCACCCTCTGAGATCTGCCAGAGAGGAAAGATTGAAACCTTCTGAGGACTGTACCAGCCAGGCTGCAGATGACCCTCAGGCACTAGAGCAGCACCCCATGGTCCATTGTGTCAAATGTTGAAGAGAGAATGCTGAAGAGAGATCAAGAAGCACCAAGATGGAGTGGGCGCTTCTGGTCTCTTGCCATTAGAAGATCATTGAGCACTCAAACCAGAGTGGTCTCGGTACTATGTCTGTTCCAGAAACCAGACTGGAGGGGATTGTAGATATCGTGGATGGTAAGATGGTTCTCCAGTTGCAGCGCAACTACTTTCTCGATCACCTTCCCAACAAAGGAAGTTTAGAAATAGGCCTGTAGTTAGCAAAGCAGTTCAGGTCCAGAGCAGCTTTTTTAAGGAGCGGTGTCATCACTGCTTCCTTCAGGGAGCTAGGAAACTCACCCAACTCTAAGGAGCACCAAATAATCTTTGCAAGGTCTGGGCTGATAGACTCAATACACCCCAATAACAGGTGTGTAGGGCCCAGATCCAAACTACAGCATGTTGTCCGCAAATGCTGGACAATCCACACAATATCCATAATCTCCGGTTGGTCGAAAGATATCCCAAGAGAACCGGGGGGAGGCAACCAAGCACTGACCACCATCAACCCCCATAGAGAGCGCTAGACTGATCTTGGCCCTGATGTTGGCCACCTTTTCCGCAAAGAATCGAGCAAACTCCTTACACTTAACTTGTGAAAATGTACTTCAGACCTCCAGACAGGATGGGTTGCACAGCCCGTCCACAGTTCGGAAGAGCTGAGCCAGTCGATTCTGGGCTGCAGCAATCCTCCGGACAGGAAATCTGCCTTCTTCTTCTTACGAGTGATTGCTGAGTGATAGATTTGGTAATGATCCATCAAGCTAAGGTGGTCAACCTCAAGGGCTGATTTCCACCAGCATCTTTCTAACCTTCATCCACCCTGTCTCAGCTCACTTAAGGTCCCATCAAACCAAGGGGACCGAGGGAGAGAGAGAGAGAGAGAGAGAGAGAAGGCACACATGGACCGGGGCATAGGAATCCAGAGCTTCAGTAACAGCCTTATTGTAGGCTTGAACTAGACTTTCTGGATCCTCACCTACCCCTAAGAATCCCAATAGGTCCAATACCACCAGTAGGCCATCCGGGGTCACATCCCTCAATGAGCGGTATCTGACCATCTCCACAGGGGCAGGCCTATAAGGAGGAGCCTGAGATTGAACTGTACAGGAGGTGATCAGACCATATGACTGGTTCCACCACCAAGTCAGAGGTCTCCATCCCCAGGAGAAAACCAGATTAAGTGAGTGACTGTGATTATGGGTAGCAGAGGCAGCAACCTGTGTGAACCCCAAAGAATTCATAAGTTGGAGGAAGTCTTGCCCAAACAGCAAGAGTTTGTCATCGACCAGATACTGAAGTCACCCAGGACCATCAACCTGGGCAACTCAAACACCATGTTGACGAAGAAGTCTGCTACTTTCTGCAGGAATAATTTCTCACCCCGGGTGGACGGTAGATGAGAACAATCCTGCAACCCATACCTGCTTCCACGGTAAACTCAAATGATCTAGTCTCCTCAACTGGCACACCAATAAGGCCCAATTTGTACCTAAAACAAATGGCTACACCCCCATTCCTGCAGTCTGATCTTCAGCGGTGTATTACCGAGAACCCAGCCAGAACAGCAGCCTGTAAAATGGGGCCTACATTAGCATCCAGCCTGGTCTCAGTGATGCAAGCTAGGTCTGCTGTCCCAACAAGGTCAGCGATAACCACCGTCTTGTTCCTAATAGACCTGGCATTGCATAGCACCACTCAAGTCAGACGAGATTCCGGGGTCATCCAAGCTGTCTGCCCAGGAATATTGGAGCCCTTGAGTATGGAAACTAGATATGGAGAACCATGTTCTAGAGACCATTTTGCTCCAGGGCGTCTCCTGATCCATACAACCCTGATACAGCCACCCAGCTCCCCCCTCCTCAGAGATTCAGGACCCCCAACCCACCTCCGCCTCCTGCTAACTATACCCAAAGCCCTGCAGTGGCTATAAACCACTACGGGTAGGAGAGGACAATAGAAGGGGCAGAGGTCCCAAAGTTCCGAGGGGAGTAGTGCCTGACTGGGAGAGCCACAGGCCAACACATCTTAACCCCAAACTGACTTAAAACTAAAACAAAACACCCACACTCTCCCTGGCCCCTGGAAGCCTATACTAACCCACAGTAAAACCCAGGCTATAATACAACTCTCTTCAATACCCCTGAAAATACCCCCACTCCAAACAACAGCCAGCACAATGAACAATGAACAGTACAATTCAAATAAAACCTGACCAGTAAAATATAAATATGAGTTCTAGATAACCAGAGTGCTCTCACCACTCTGGAAAAATGTCCAAAAAGATCAACCCCCACTACCTCTCACATAGTGGGGGAAGATCAAGTAGAAAAGAAATAACAAACTAAAATTTATAAACAAATAAGCAAAAAATGGATATGGAAAGGTCCACAGCAGTGCTAAAACATAAAGGTTCCAACCAAGCTGAATCACATCTCTTGGTGTTAAAAAGATTTAACAGGATTAGAACCAAATGGGCCTCAGTGCTTTGATAAGGTCACTATACCCCTTACATATTGTAAAATCAAATGAAATGTTCACCATCCACTGAGGGAAGGGACAAAGAGTCAAATAACCACTAGATTCAAAGCTTTCTTAGAAGCAGCAATCTATCCAGGGGACACCACTATCAGCGGTGCTACATTCGTTCCACTTTACTTGATGAGCTTAATTCCAGAGTCAGGTGTGCAGAGCTACATTGGTCGGTGTCTGGACCCAAAAGGGGGGGGGGGAACGCTAGCAGAGGGCCAGGTCATGCAGAAACTGGAAAAGAGAGGGATCCCCCCCAACTGCACCGCCCTTACACAAGCCTTACTCCCCACTGCCCAAGACCCACAGCTACAGGCTCCCTCCAGGTTAGGCCACAGGTTCACCCCTCGAGCATCTTAGAAGAGCCCCAAAAATCCCCCTCCGGTTCCCCCGAAGGCCAGGTGAGGCAACTCCCACTCAGTCTTGGGTGGCAGAACGGGTAATGGGCAATCACTTAAAGTGCAGGGGGGGAAGAATCCCCTCACCCAGCACAGCTCTCCGACCCTCACTAGTCCCAAAGTTCAGAAGCAGCACCACTCCAGGTTCTCACAGAAACTGTCACCAGCTAGTTCATACAACAGTTATAGGCAACTAACAAACTTCTCCCACTTCTCCGGCTAGTGTCCCAGTATCAGGATATCCATGCAGCTACTGTAGTTCATAAGGCAATTACTGGTGACTCACGAACTTCTCTCTTCTCAGCTGATACCCAGATGTATGGACATCCAAACCTTGAGCTACCTTAATCTTGAGTGTTCTACAATCGGGCTCAAAGCTCCACGCCATAGGAGCAATTGCTTCCCCCAAGGCCTGTTCATGATCTACAGTAGTTTGACTACACTGACTGAGCTAAACTTGACTCCACCGACCTATAGGTAGGACAGCAGGCAGCAAACAGTTGACAGGGGGTCAAAAAGCCAGGTAACAGAAAAGCTCATGGCATTTGCAACGCTCGCATCAGCGTGGCAGTTGAGGATCAGGCAAAATCATACACAAGCTAAACTAGCACATGGAAAAATAGTGCCCATAAATGGAATAAAGAAAATAAGACAATTGATAGAGTGAGAAAGGGGAAAAATGAATAAAAATGAGTAAAAACAGCACTCATTAACAGCAGCACTCATCGACTGAATGAAAATGGAACTAATGAAAAAAAGGCTAGTGAATAGTAATACAGAATGCTGTAACTATGTTTAGACAAGCACCCACCCATCCACTGCTCACCAGGGAGATGTAACATCCCAAGCAGCAACTTGAACTTCACGGGGACAAGAGGTTGTGGAAACAGTCGGATATTGTCAATGACAGTGTCTGTGAGTAGTGAGGCGATGCTGGAGGGAGCCCACAGCTCGTCCATGGAGCCCAGTTTGTTATGGAGCCACAGACCAGTGTTGCTCACCCTCATTGACACCATCTTGGGAAACCAGGCAAGGCAAGCTCCTATTTGCTGCTGCAGTCAGGAACTGCCCCAGCAGCAAAAGCAGCTGATTCTCCAATTACGGGGTGCTCCCTGATTGCAGCAGCAAATTTCTTTCAAGTTGGTGGCAGGCTTCTCAACTGTTGTCATAGACAGCATGCTATGCCATTGGTGCCACAGAGCCCAGCTGGAAAAAGCAGTGGTGCCATTGCCACAGCAGGACTGCACCTCCAAAACCTGCTTCTCATTCCAAGCTACCACAATATGTTGTCTACGCTGCATCGCAAGACAATATAAAAAGTGGGGTGGAACAAGGGAAGATAAGTAAAGAAAGCAAAGAATTTAAAGTAAAACCTTTAGCTATACTTGTGGATGCTCAAGAAAAAGTTAATTTTTTTGTTATGCAGATAAATAAACATTGTATAGGCAGACAAAAGAGACTGAATGCCAGATAAATATTTAGAAGCCAAAGGCAATGCCAAATCCATGAGAAGCAATATTGCTGCAGAAAATTCAATTAATGAAACCCTATGGGAGTAATAGGTTTTCCTTTTAGAAAAGCATTCAACATAGCCCTCAGCAGATGGGTTTGCCCAGGCCATCATTTAATTAGTACCACGTTTAGCACTCACCGGCTTTTCCTTCTAATCATTCAACATATGCTCCAGGGCAACATATGCTCCAGGGTGGGAGGGTTGGGGGAACTGGGTGGGTTGGAAGGATTGTCGTATTTCTTAGATGGGTTTGCTTTGTTACCACTGGGCCCTACACTCTTATAAATGTGTTTTAGATTTCTAAAGGCCCTTCATTTTATTACAAATAACTCCCTAGCCTACTGTTACCATTGTTGCATGTTTTTCTACCTTCCAACACTCCGAGGAGTATCTACACATGTATGCTACAGTATTTGTTTTCATTTTATTTTTTCAGGTACATGCTGTAAAATTGGAAAATTAATAAAGTATATTAAACTGAAAAAAAGAAAAGCATCCAACAAAATATAGTAAAAATGGGGGGGATGGTGTAGGAGTGAGTTCCTACATAAACAGATGAGAGAGAGCAATGCTCAACTATACATGACAATACAAACACTGTACTAAATATAGAAACATAGACTTTGACAGAAGATAAGGACCGCTTGGCCCACCCGGTCTGCCCATTTACCTATCTATTGGATAAGCCGCAGATCCTAGTTAACCAACAGCCTACTTCCTCCTAACCTCACTACAATTGCCTTACATCTGTCCTATATGCATTCTTGAGTTCCCCACTGTTTGTGACCCCACGATCTCCTCAGGAAGGCCATTTCATGCACCCACCACCCTCTCTGTGAAAAAATACTTCCTCACGTTGCCCCTAAGCCGCCCTCCCTCTATCTTCAAACTGTGCCCCCTTGTTCTTGCACATCTCTTTTTCTGAAAGATGCTACCCTCTTGGACTTTGTTGATTCCCTTGAGGTACTTGAAAGTTTCTATCATGTCTCCCTCTCCCTCCCTTCCTCAAGGGTATACATATTAAGTTTCTTTAGTCTCTCTTCATATAGTTTTTGGTGCAGACCCTGCACTATTTTAGTTGCCCTCCTCTGGACCGCCTCCATCCTGTCTCTGCAGGCTCACTCAGAGCAACTGCACCTCTCATACCTGCCTTATCAATTCCCGCCTTGGGTATGATTTTTGGAAACAGCTTCAGGCTGATTCAGAGCAGTTGTGTCTTTCGCACCCGCCTCAGTGACGCCCACCATGGGTATAATTTTTTCAAACACCAACAGGCTCACTCATAGCAACTGCGCCTCTCATACCTGCCTCAGCAATGCCTGCCATGGGTATAATTTTTGGAAACAGCAGCAGGCTCACTCACAGCAGCTGCACCTCTCGCACATGCCTCAGCAATGCTCATCATGGGTATAATTTTTGGAAACAGCAGCAGGCTCACTCATAGCAGCTGCACCTCTCATACTTGTCTCAGCAATGCCCACCATGGGTAGAATTTTTGGAAACAGCTGCAGACTCCCTAAGAGCAGCTGTGCCTCTTGTACCTGCCTCAGCAATGCCCATGTGGATATAACAGATCAGGGCACCTAACAGATAGTGTAGCTATGGACCAGGGACAAGCAAGAATATGTACTCACAGTCTTGGAGAAGCTCAACTCCACAGTCTCCACTATCAAAAGATGAACACACCAGTGCTGTGTCTGGGATAATTTTATTGCAATAAAAACAACAAACCTCAACAGTGAGCTTGCTGGTGCCCCCTCTCAGTGCAGCCAAATGTTTTCTCGCCTGACAAGTGCTTTCTTAAGAGCCTTGAGAAAGCGCTTGTCTGGTGTGAAAATGTTCAGCTGCACTGAGGGAAGGTTCGCTCAGCAAACTCACTGCAGGGGTTTGTTGTTTTTTTATTGCAATAAAAGTTATCCAAGACACAGCACTGGTGTGTTCATCTTTTGATAGTGGAGACTGTGGATCTGAGCTTCTTTGAGACTGTGGAAACTGAAGAGAAGGTAGCCCAGACAGTAACAAAAGGGGACAAGACACTTTTTAGGTATGTAAGTGAAAAGAGGAAGACTAGGTGTGGGATTGTAAGGTTAAAAAGTGAAGGGGGGTATGCACAAAGGGAAACCAGGAAAAGGCAGACATCCTTAACAAATTTTTTGTTCAATGTTCACAGGGGAAGGAGATGGGAGGGGCCACAAATAAGTACCAGGAGCATGTGTGGGAGGGAGGGAAGGAGGTAGACACAAGTCCATTTCCAGATCAGAGAGTCCTAAGAGGACTCACAAATCTGAAATTGGACAAAGCAATGGGGCCAAATGGGGTGCATCCAAAGGTATTGAGGCAGATCAGGGAGGTACTGGCTGTACCTTGACAGTCCTATTTAACAGCTCATTGGAAACAGGAGAGGTTCTGGAGGTCTTTAGGAGTGCAGATGTAGCCCTGTCTCAGGGCACCTTACTACCTATATGAAAGACAGCACATGTCATAACACTGTTCAAATCAGGTGACCCTGGTGATCTCAATAACTACAGGCCAATTTCTCTCCTTCCAGTCCTGTCCAAGCTCCTAGAGAAAATTGTAAATGTACAGCTGAGGACTCACCTTGAGTCTGGGGAACTGCTAAACCCTATGCAGTCCGGATTCAGAGCTAAACATAGCACTATCTCAGCTCTCGCCAAATTTAATAACGACTGGCAGGGTAATCTTGAGAGCAAAAACTTTATTTGTGCTGTTTTCCTTGATCTAAGCAAGGCTTTCAACACTGTCAACCATAGTCTGCTCCTCTCCTCCCTTCAAACCATAGGTGTGGACCCCTCCTCTCTGCGCTGGTTTACTGACAATCTTACAGGGCGCCTTCAACAAGTTAAAGCCAAAGGAGGCCTGTCCACCTTAAAAACTCTGCAAAGAGGGGTACCTCAAGGTTCTATATTAGGGCCCTTACTTTTTGCAATCTACATTAATAACATCAACTACTGTATAAAAGAAGCCAACGTCCATCTGTTTGCAGGTGATACAGTTCTCTACGTGAGCCACCCAACACCTGAAGCTGCCTGCATTGACCTACAGTCAGAATTTAACCTTTTGCAAAGCCAACTCCTCCAAAAAAAGCTACTCCTTAATTCAAAAAAAACTAAAGCGACAGTCCTCTCCCATTTCATCCTTACAGCTAACCCTGTGTCCAGTGGGACAGTTCCCCAAATTACCACAGTTCTAAGTGAAAAACTAGAATTTGTTACAAAATTGAAGTATCTGGGAGTTTGGATAGACCAAAGACTCTCCTTCATTGAACATATCGAGGACTTGCTAAAACGACTTCGGCAAAGGCTTGGCCTGTTTTTTAGAATCAACCAATTTCTCACCAGAGGTGCCAAGAAACAAGTGGTCCAATTAATTTTCCTATCATTGATTGATTACACTGATTTCCTCTACAGCCAATGCCCCAACTCTTACATGGCTAAACTGGACACACTCTACCATCGAGCACTGAGGTTTATAACGGGACTTCCCTTCAGCATGCATCACTGCACCCTATATGCGGCAGTGGGGTGGACATCACTAAAGTTCAGGTGCCACAGAAATGCCTCTCTCTGAACCTATAGAGCCATCTCTAATAAGCTGCCTTACTATATCTCCTGCTGTCTTCCCCTGAGTATAATTGGAAAATACGCATTAAGAAGTTACTCAGCTATTACTCTTAAAGTACCAAAAGCAAAATACCGCTACGGCAGGGCAGCCATAAGCTTTATGCTACCTACCTTATGGAGCGATCTACAAAAACCTCAAATTAAGCACTCTAATCAGTATAAATGCCTTCAAGATGCTTTATTTCTGTACAATCAGAGAAGTATTTAACTGCTTCACCTCAGACCCAGTACAGTGTCTGCACTGGTATATATGCGCCTAGACCCAATTTTAAGTACTGACCCCCAGCTTGCTCCTCACAAGCCTAATTGTTCTCTCTCTTATCCCCTGTCTCATCAACACTAGGCCCGTCCATCCTCTTATCCTTCCTTTCATAACCTCGGATGGGAGCTCACTACCCCCATGGTTTGTGACATCCTACCATGCCCCTGACTTTATAGCATTCAATCCTGGGGCTCCACACATACTCCCTTTTCTCCATCTACCTTCTCTACATCCTGTTTTACCAACTACTCTCTGTGCACCATGCCCTCCTAGCCTTTCTTCCCCTACCTCCTGCCCTTCCCCCCTTCCTTCGCCTCTACCTGATGTATATTTTTTTTTCCGTTACTTCCTCCTGCAACCTTAGATAGCCTGCTTTATCTTCCTATAGACACTTCTATGTATGTAAATACCCTGTAATCTGTACAATATCTGTATAATTCCATGTACATATGAACTTCTTTTTCTTCCTCTCTGTAAACAGTGTTATCTGTATTGCCTTGTAAATAGCTGTGTTGACCTGTATATACAATCATTCATGCTCCACCCAGGTCCATCTTAAAAATGAGCTTCTGCTCTACGATGAACGGCTGGTTAAATAAAGACTTGATTAATTGATTGACAATAGTGGTAGCAGGGAAGAGGCTGGTAATTATAGGCAATTAAGGGGGGATGGAAGGATTGGGCCAGAGATCAAGTAGGATGTGTAGTGATACTATAGGTAGGGAAAAGTGGATAGACCTAGGTGGGACAAGTGGTCCTTATCTGCCAGCAAATTATACATTTCTATGTATGTTTTCTCTGCCTGTGTTCTATGTAGTAGATGATCATCCAGTACAGGTTCACTTTCTGTTATTGTTGCATGTTTACATGCCTTTGCATAAATTCAATGTGTATTCAGTGGGTATTTCTGAAGAACACACTGGTGAGAAAGACCTTTTTAGAACTGTATGATATTTATGTCCTTGCTAATCTCTCCTGTTGTTTCCACATCTGATCCTTGTTCTATAGTAGAACTTAGTGGTTGAAAGTGGCATAAACTGCATCATACATTTCTAAAATGGTACTGTACTTACCACCAGTGTGTATATCATAAAAACCCATTGTATTAACTGAAAGGATAGTAAAGATGGGGCAATAATAGAAAGAGAATCAGTATTTAAGAAACAGCTTCTATAGGAAACAAGAGTTGGCTACAGCCAACAATGGCTGTTGTGGCTTGACATTAGCTTATTGTTTAAGGTTGCACTGTATTTGTGGTTTGCTGTAATACAATACAATCTTACACATTAAGGTAGTCATCTTTATGCAATAGGTGTGGACATAAATCCTATGTTATAAATCTGAGCTACTATGTGATAAATGTGAAATTTTACAGTTATACACATAGTAGACACATCATCACAGATTTATACACATAGCAGATATGTCATAATCACTCCGGAACTCATTTAGAATGTTCAGCCTCAGTACCAGTACTAACTATATTCAAAATAAAACAAAAAAGATACCATAGTGCTGTGATCATGAAAGTTGTTCAGCACAAAATCATCTACAAAACAAGCATTTGTCAATGCCAAATGTTGATTGCGCTGGTGTGTTGAGCTCGCTCACTGCCCCTCTGTCACTCGCTCAGTCTGTTTCTCCTGGTGCTGCAGGCTGCTATTTTGTACTGGGCTCCTGCCTGCACTGGCACTTTGTTCTGCCCACTAAGAAATCTGCATCTGTCCCAACACAGCTGCGTTGAGGTGGCTCACTCCCCCTCTCTCACGCACTCATTCTGTTTCTCCTGGCGCTGTAGGCTGCCCTTTTGTCCTGGGCTCCTTCCTCTGTTGGTGGCTTTTTCTGCCCAGAAAGAAATCTGCAGCAGTCCCAACACAGGTCTGTTAAGCCTGCTGAGTTCCCCTCTCTCACTCACTCATTCTGTTTCTGCCGGCGCTGCAGGCTGCCCTTTTATACTGGGCTCCTACCTGTGTTGGCACCTTTTTGTGCCCACAAAGAAATCCACATCTGTCCTGACAGAGCTCCATTGAGGGCATTCACTCCCACTGTGTCACTGACTCATTCTGTTTCTCCTGGTGCTGCAGCCTGCCCTTTTGTACTGGGTTCCTGGCTCTGTTGGTGCCTTTTTCTGCCCACAAAGAAATCTGAAACCGTCCCGACAATGCTCCATTGAGCTTGCTCAGTCCCCTTCTCTCACTCGCTCAGTCCATTTTTGGTGGCGTTGCAGGCTGCCCTTTTCTATTGGGCTCCTGCCTGCATTGCCACCATTTACAGCAGTTACAATACAGCTCCATTGAGCTCACTCACTCCCCCGTCTCACTCACTCATTCCATTTCTGCCTGCACTGCAAGCTGGCCTTTTGTACTGGGCTCCTGCCTGCATTGCCACATTTTCTGCCCACAAAGAAATCCACAGCAGTCACAATAGAGCTCCGTTGAGCTCGCTCACTACTGCTCTGTCACTCACTCTTTCTGTTTCTCTTGGCGCTGCAGGCTAAAGTTGTGTACTGGGCTGCTGGCTGCATTGGCACCTTTGTCTGTCCACAAATAAATCTGCAGCTGTACCGACAAAGCTCCATTGAGGTTGCTCAGTCTCCCTCTGTCACATGCTCATTCTGTTTGTCCCGGTGCTGCAAGCGGCCCTTTTGTACGGGGCTCCTGCCTGCATTGGCATCTTTTTCTGCCCACAATGCAATCTGCAGCAGTCCTGATAGAGCTCCATTGAGCTCATTCAGTCCCCCTATCTCACTCACTCATACTGTTTCTCCCACCATTGCAGGCTGGCCTTTTCTACTGAGCCCCTGCCTGCATTAACACATTTTTCTGCCCACAAAGAAATCCGCAGCAGTCCTGACAGCACTCTGGTGAGTTTGCTCACTCCCCCTCCCTCCCTCACTCACTCTCTCGTTCTGTTTCTCCCAGTGTTGCAGGTTGCCCTTTTGTACTGGCCTCTTGCGTTGGGGCCTTTTTCTGCCCACAAACAAATCCAGAGCAGTCCCCACAGAGCTCAGTTGAGCTCGGTCATTCCCACCTCTCACTCATTCCATCTTAATCTATCCCAAACACTGATGCCCCACAGCAACCGTGCTATTCTTTGACAGGAGTGCAACAACATATTTTAGCCAGGTTGTGAAAAATGACAGCTGTACTGTTCATAAGGAGGTGTGAAAGAACACCACTGTTGAAAATGTGGCATGAAAATATTACAAATTTGAGAAGTTACAAGGGTGCATGGAAACAGTTGAATGCACGCTTGTAACACAGTCATGTTATGGAGTTTTGACACCAAATTTCCAACATAGGGATTTTAGGACCTCTGCTGATTTCCCACAGCGACCACGTTATTCTGTGCTGCAATTGTGAAACCACATTTCACTCAAGATGTGAAAAATAGCAGCTGTACTGCTCATAAGGAGGTGTGAAAAATTGCCATTGTTGAAAATGTGGCATGACAATATTACGTATCTGCAAAGTTACAAGGGTGTGTGGAAAGTGTGCAATGCACCTTTGTAACACAGTCATTTGATGGGCTATCATCAACAAATTTTCAACATAGGCATTTTAGGACCTCTGCTCATGAACAGTGCCACTGTCAGTTTCTTAATCTGTGCGGAACACTGATTTCCCACGACTCGCTATTCTGCGCCAGAAGTGCAAAAATACATTTCATCCAGGGTGTGAAAAATGACAACTGTACTGTTCACAAGGAGGTCTGAAAAAATGCCAATGTTGAAAATCTGGGGTGAAAATATTGCAAATTCACAAAGTTACAAGCGTGCTTAGCAACTGCACAACGCATGCTCATAAAACAGTCATTTTTGGATTTTTCCAACCAAATTTGCAACATAGGCTTTTTGAGAGCCCACCTCATGAACACTGGCACTGCCATTTGGTTAATTGGTCCTGAAATGTGATTCCGTGCAGTGACCACAAAATCACCTTTCAGGGCCGATTAGTGCCATGGCAGTGACAGAATTCATGAGGAGGGGTCCCAAACACCCCATGTTGAAAATTTGGTGGCAAAATTCCAAAAAATGCCTGAGATATGCATCAAAGTTGAAAAAAACCTGTTTATTCCATTATACAGCTTACCTACATTTCCTCAGTTCGCGGTCAGCTTTGAAGAGTGAAGACGTGTTCCTGGTCCACCAAAGATCATTGCGCTGGACTCCAGAGGTAAGTATGGGGTGAGGGAGTATGTGGGGAGGCAGGGTGCACAGTGGGTGGGTGCGATTTGTGGGAGGCGGGCCAGAGAGACCACCGGGGTACCCTTTCCTTTGTTACAGGTAAAAAAAAAAGACTTGTGGGATGGTTTTTTATTTACAGGACAATGTGGCAAGCTGGGGTGGGCTCTCAGCATGCCAACTGAGTCTTTTGGGGCGGCTGCTGTAGCCAGCGGGGATTGGCACCCCTGTCAGCACACAACAAGGAGAGGTATGTTATGTCGTGAGGATTGGGCACCCCTGGTGGCACACAACAACGGGGGGGTTGATTATGCCGATGGGGATTGGGCACCCCCGTTGGCACACAACAAAAGGGGGGGACATTATGCTGATGGGGATTGGGCACCCCATTGGCAGACAAGAAAAGTGGGGAAGGACTGTTACATACTGCCGAAAGGGAGTGGGCTCCCCCATCGGCAACATACATCTGGGGTACTGCAGCCGATGGGGATTGGTGCCCCCATCGGCAAACAATTGTGTTGGGGGTGCACATGCTGCCAGGGGGATTGGGCACCCCCTTGGCAGAGGAGGGGGTTAATATTGTTTGTGAACAGATGGCAAGCCGCTGCCATGTTCACAAACAATATCAGGGCTGCTAGGTCCCACCCTGCAATGATGGGTCTCCCTCATTGCAGTGAATGGCTGATGCTGCAATGACGAGGCAGCCCCTGATTGCAGCGGCTATTTTTTCACAAATTGGTGGCAAGGTTCCAAATTAGTGTCACCAGCTGTGTCCCCCATTATTGGTGAACATCACACATGTCCCAAAATGCCATGCCGGTATTGGCCTCAACAGTGCCGCACCTCAGAACCTGCTTTGGCACCAAGCTGCATAATATGTTTCTTAACTGCGCACAAGCAAACATAAAAAGACAAAAATTGTTTAGGTACTATGACGTAGAGACACACGCAGCACACACACACACACACACACACACACACAAACACTCATTAACATTTCATCTTACCATACCAAAAGACAAAGTAAACAGGCCATGCTGCACCACAAACACTGGTCCAAACTAAAAACAAAAAGAAAAAAGCTTGAAGCAAGTGAGAAATAAAAGTGGAATAGAACTTAAAGTGGAACACGCAGACTATTCAAAACAAATGGAAAGAAAGGCAAATTGGTATCAACTTAAAGGGAGCATTTCTTTGATTACCAATACCCAAACCAGTGTAGCCATGATGAATGATTATTCCAGAACGTTGGTAAAAGGTCATGTCATGGAAGTGGCCACTGCACTGGTCATATATTGTCTTGTTAAACAATGAAGAAAAACGAATGCATATTTTGGGGTGAATGGGTCCATTATTTCCAGTCTGCTTTTCCTTGCATTGTTGCCTTGATTGGGGCTGAGTTACTCCCCTAATAGATGTGTTTCATTTCTCTGAGGCTGACTGAACTGGATGTTTGCAAATAAAATAACAGTAAACCCACAGGGAATATGTGCAACAAAAGAGGGAAGGATGGAAGAAAAACCAAAGGACAGCAACTGACAGAGAAATTTCACATAGAAACAAATGCACATAAGACATCAATGAACCAAACCCTGTACTTGATGTAGCCTCTGTAAGCTCAAATAGCTTCTCTTTAGCCTTAAGCTCTCCCAACAAACAATATGATAGCAAGGAACAGGAAGGAAAGAAGGGTTGAAACTAGAACTCTTTAGTCCCTCGACTTTAAAGGATGCCAGTTTTATAATATCTGACAATGACTCAGAAGAAGTTAAGATACTTGAACCAACAGTAAAGGAGCAACAAAAGAATAGGTGAGTACAGCAAATGATATGTCAATGTACAATAAATATTCCGTCATTCCATCAAGGAAATGGCAGATGCATTTACGTTCACCCACATGGTTAATGTACTCATCATGGAGTATTTACAGATATTTAAAACTTCGCTGGAAGGAATACGAAGAGAAGTGAACTTCATGAAATATACAAATAGTTGCAGGATCAGATATCAAAAGGTTATATACAGTGGCCCAGATATTCAAACTGCGCCAGTCTGAGGCGCAAGCCCCTGCGCTGCTCAAAATAGTTGCGCAGGGGTGTGGCCGAGGTGATATTCAAAGGAGTTCGCTGTTGAGCAACTCGCTCTGACTCTCACCCAGCTCACGCACTCTGCGCATGAGGCGCAGTGAAACTAAGCTACCGCAAGTTGCCAGAGTTGAGCATTAAACTTGCGGTGGCGCAGTACCATTGCGCCATCGCCAAATTTCCGATATTCAAAGGTGACATGCAAATGGGGCCATAATTTATACAAAGGTGCAGGGGCCATTTGCATCTATTTATCTCCATTGCATGCCATTTGCATGTAGGTCGCCCGATCGAGGACTTGCTCCTGGCCACCCTGCCAGGCAGCAGCCCGTCGGGGACCAACACCAATGCAGCCCGATCGCGGGCATCACAGTTACATGACACCCCACACATCTCCACAGCCCGATCGCGGGCAGAACACGTACATGTCGCCCCACACACATCTCCCACAGCCCGATGGCAGGCAGAACCTATGGCCCCAGTGCCCGATCACGGGCAGAACCTATATGACCCCCAGTGCCCGATCGCGGGCAGAACCTGTGGCCCCAAGTGCCCGATGGCGGGCAGGACCTATATGACCCCCAGTACCCGTTATGGGCAGAACCTATGGCCCCAATTGCCCGTCGCAGGCAGAACCTGTAGCCCCAGTGCCCGATCGCGGCGAGAATGTAACCCTCCCCAACCCCAAATAACTCCCTGGTGGTCAGTGGACATGGATAAGCTGCAGATTCTAGTTAATCAACAGCTTACTTCCTCCTACCCCCCACTAGAATTGCCTTATGCCTGTCCCATGCATTCTTGAATTCTCCCACTGTTTCTGACTCCACAACCTCCTCAGGAAGGCTGTTACTTGCATCCACAACCCTCTCTGTGAAAAAATATTTTCTAACATTACCTCTGAGCCATCCCCACTTTATCTTCAAATTGTGCCCCCTTGTTCTTGCACATCTCTTCTTCTAAAAGATACTACCCTCTTGGCCTTTGTTAATTCCTTGAGATACTTTAAAGTTTCTATCATGTCCCCCTCTCCCTCCTTTCTTCCTAAGGGTATACATATTAAGCTGCTTTAGTCTCTCTCCCTCTTATGTCTTCTGGTGCAGACCCTGCACCATTTATGTTGCCCTCCTCTGAACTGCCTCCACCTGTCTATGTATCGCAGAGATGGGGTCTCAGAATTGCAGCCAGTAATTCAGATGGGGTCTCACTAACTATCTGTACAGAGAGATAACAACTTCCTGTTTTCTACTGTTGATGTCTCTCCCTATGCATCAAAGTATTCTCCAGTCCTCCTTACTGCCTTCTTACATTGCTTGCCCACCTTTAGTTCATCTGATATAATTACTCCTAGGTCTCTTTCAATTTTTGTTGTTGTTATCAACTCACTCCGCATTGTGTACTCTTCCCCTGGGTTTCTGTTTCCCAGATGCATTACCTTGCACTTCTTTGCATTGAATCTGAGCTGCCACATATTTGACCATTTCTCCAACCTTGCCAAGTCCCATTTCATTCTTTCCACCCCACTTTGTATATCAACCCTGTTGCAGATCTTTGTGTCATCTGCAAAAAAACATACATTTCCCTTTCAGGTGCTCTCCAATGTCACTTATAAAGACATTAAATAGGACCGGTCCCAGTGCCGAACCCTGCAGTACCCCACTAGTTACCCTCCTTTCTTCACTGTGGACTCCGTTTACTATTATCCTTTGCATCGTGTTGTCCAGCCAGTTTTTTATCCAGGCTACCACCTTGGGACCCCCAGGCTGGCTAACTTATGTATTAATCTTTTGTGTGAGACTGTAGTCAAGCGCCTTGCTGTAAAATGTAGGTAGGCCATATCCACAAGGCCTCCCTGGTCTACTTTGGTCACCCAGTCAAAGAAATCTATTAGGTTCTTCTGACATGACCTTCCTGCTGTAAAACCATGCTGCCTTGGGTCCTGTGCCCCACTGGCCTCTAGGTACTCAACAATTCTTTCCTTCAGAAGTGATTCCATCATTTTCCCTACCACTGAAATCAAACTAACTTGTCTATAGTTTCCTGCCTCTGCCCTGCTCCCACCTTTGTGAAGTGGAATCACATTTACCCTCATCCAGTCCTCAGGTACCACTTCATCCTCCCATGATTTGTTAAATAGAATAGTCAGTGGTTTTACTAGTTCTACCCTTAGTTCTTTTAGAATTCTTGGGTGAATCCTATCAGGCACCATTGCTTTGTTCACCCTGTTTCAAGAGTTCTTTCAAAACCCTTTCTTCTGTGAATGGACTGGTATCAACCCCCCATTCAAAGTTTCTCCCTTGTTTGGTTTAGGTACCTCCCCTTCCTCTTCCGTTGTGAATACTGAGCAGAAATATTCGTGCAGTATCCCTGCTTTTTCACTGTCACCCTCTGCCCACATTCCCTCCCCTTTATTAAGTCTCTGTATTCCTCCCTTGGTCTTTCTTCGCTCCCTAATGTACCTATAAAAGGTTTTATCCCCCTTCTTAACAAAGTTGGCTATCTTTTCCTCAGTTTGTGCCATTGCTATTCTTACTGCCTTCCCTGCCTCCTTCTGCTTTAACTGGTAAAGTTCTCTGTCCTACTCCTTCTGTGTTTCCTTATATTTCCTGAATGCTATCCTTTTCTCCTTAACCGTCCTGCCACCTCTTTTGAGAACTATAGTGTTTTTTTCTTTTGTTTTGTTTTGTTGATTTGCTTCACACAAAGGCTTGTTGCCTCTGCAATGGCTGTTTTGATTATTCCTCATTTTTCCCCCACCCCTCCTTCTTGCCCATTTGCTAGTGCTTTTCTGAGGCATTCTCTCATTTTCCCAAAGTCAGCCTTCCTAAAGTCCTATACTCTTGTTTTTGTATGGCTTGACTCTATGGCTGTGTTTATTGTGAACCATACTGTTTGGTGGTCACTTGTTCCCAGATGAATACTCACTTCTAAATCTGAGATCCTTTCTCCTTCCCCATTTGAGAGTACCAGATCTAAGATTGCTCCCTCCTGAGTGGGTTCCAACACTAGCTGTCTGAGGTATGCCCCCTGTTGGGCATCAAGAATGACCCTGCTCTTGGATGTGCCTGCAGCAAAGGTACTCCAGTTAACATCTGGCATATTCAGGTCCCCCATCAACAATATCTCCCCTTTTTTGCCATTTTAAGGATGCTTTTATCATTTACTTGTCCATTTCTTCCCCCTGAGATGGGGGTCTGTACACAACCCCCATGCGGACTGTAGTGCCATTTCCTGTCTCCAGGGTGACCCATAATGACTCATCAACTTCTTGTTTACTCTTTAGTTCTGTTGCTTTAATCCCTTCCCTTATATAGAGAGCTACTCCTCCTCCTCTTTTACCCACCCTGTCCCTCCTGTAGACTGTGTATCCTGGTATGCTGACATCCCAGTCATGGTTCTCTGTGTACCATGTTTCAGTGACTGACACAATATCCAGGCATCCCTCTTCCATCAAGGCCACTAGTTCAGGGAGCGTGTTGCACAGACTGCGGGCATTGGTACTCATCACCTTTCATTTATTTTTTATGACCTCACCCCTTTTAGCCCAATCCCTGTCCTTACCACCTTTTTCTGCATATATCCCTGTCCTGCTCCCTGCTGACTTCTCTACTTTGGTGTTTACCTCTCTAACTACTGTGTTTTATGGGGGGAAGCTGGGATTTCCCTACTCCTTTTCAGTGCCTCCCCCCTTGACTAGTTTAAATGCTTGCCAATGAAGCATTTAAACCTGTCACCTAGGATCCTGGTTTTCCCCCTGGACAGATACAGACCATCGCACCAGTATAAGCTTGTATCCATCCAGGTGGCTCCCCAGTCCCCAGTGAAGCCAAAACCCTGAGCTCCACACCAGTTTTTCAACCATTCATTGAATCCCATGGTGTGGAATACCCTAGCATCATCTTTGGCATAGACAGGCAGCCTCTCTGAGAAGGTTACCGTATATGCTACTTGTCTAAGACCCCTCCCCAACTCCACAAACTCCCCTTGCACCACTCTGATCCCATTCACAGCCAGGTCATTTGCCCCTAGGTGGACAATGACATCCAGCTCCCTCCCTCATGCAGCTGCTCCCACGATCCTGAGGATTCGCTTCCTGTCCCTCCGAGTCGTGGCACCAGCCAGGCACCTTACCTTTCTATCCCTTCCGCCCCACTTCTACCCTCTAATGATCGAGTCCCCACCAGGAGTTGTTTCCTTCCTTGTGGGGTCCCGAGCCACCCTCCTGTGGGTCTCCTTTGGGAGGTTCCCAGCATCCTACTTGGTCTCCACTGCACATGCCTCCATAGAGGAACCACTCTTTGCCAGAACAGCATATGAATTGTGGAGAGGTACAACTGGAGGGATGCACCTCTGTTCCACCATCCTTTCCTTCCCTGAGCCCACCTTGGTCCAACCGCTCCTCTTTCTTGGCAACCTCTGAGGTAACAGTGGTGGCCCTGGTGGTCCCTGGGTGGGGGAAGAGGTTTCATGAATCCTAGCCAGGTCAGCCTGGAGACGAGCAACCTCCTCCCTCAGACCAGAGCGGTACCTGCAAACAGGGCAGCATCGCAGCCTCCAGAATGTCTCGCAGAACACTGCTGTCCCACAGCTATTGCACTGCACCACTCCCATCTTGACTTATTTTGTGTCCCCTCTCCTGTTGCTTTGTATGCTTACCGTCTCCTCCCTCTATGTATTTTTGCACTTACTTTCCTACTACCTATGTGCCCTTACAACTCTTGCCCTTTCTGTTCTGGGACAGGAACTTCCTGTAGTCTTCAGTAGTCTCCTCCTTCCGTGCTTGGATTCAGACTTCTAGCAGCCGGGGAAGGGGGGAAGAGTTTCTTTTTTAGGTTGCTTCAAGGTTAATGAAACTAATGTGTCTCAGTGATCCCTCCCTTCCTACTGCCAAACAGGAAGTTCCTGTTGTCAATCAAATCCAGTGGCTATAAAACTAGAAGGAGTGGGTGGGAAGGAGAGCAATTAGTAAAAAATCTGTAGTTCAAGACTGCTATCTTGCTCTAAAACCAAAGTTCTCTTCTGTCAAAAACAGAAGACATAGACTGTTGATTAACTAGGATCTGCAGCTTATCCAGTAGGTAGGGAAATGGGCAGACTAGGTGGGCCAAGCGGTCCTTATCTGCTGTTAAAGTCTATGTTTCTATGTTTCTAAGAAGCAGCTGAACAACCTAGTTTCAAAGCATATTGGCGGAGGATAAATAAAACTTAAATAAGTAAACATGGGCAAAAAAAATTATTTTACAATCAAAATCCTCTTTTGCTTTGAAAACGTCCAAGATTTTCAAATTTGGAGTTTAGCTTCACACATTTTCAGTTTAACTTCCCAGTTAATAACTTGCAAATTCCCTGTTCCAAACTGAATACCCAGAATAGGTATGGTGGAAGAAGCAATCAAAATACCTGCAATGGCTGTTGCTGACTCCTGCTGCAAGGAAGGGCCTATATGTAATACTGAACTTTTGTCCTGATTAATTACTGCCCCTGAAATTTGAGAATACTGACTAAGCATATGTTGCAGTTCCAACCCTGCCTCATTTGTTGATATGAAATAACATAAGTCATCTGCATATGCAGCCACTTTCTGTTCTGTCACTTCTTCAGTTGGTGTGAGACCTACAATTCTCTAGTTCTGTATAATATTTTCAATAAGTGGATCTAATACCCCCTTGTTGCCGTGATTCCATGATAAATACCATAATAGTACTCCCAGTCCCTGGTAGTCTAGTGGTACCCCCACCCTCACTGTGATCACAGTAAATCCCCGTATACAATGTCCCTAGCTAATCCAGTGGCACCACCCTCCCACCCACAGACCCTTGCCCACCCTCTCCCCCCATCATTGGTGGGCAGCTGCAACCTGCCCGCATACCACCCGGCCACCAGCCAAATGACAGGTACAGTATGGGCTTGCAGGACATACTGTACTAGACAGTCCCGAATATGTGAATGATGTGGACCAATGGGCCTGCAACCCATATTGTACCTGTCATTCATTCGGCAGCCAGGCAGTATGCAGGTGGGTTGCAGCCACACACTGAAGATGGGGGACAGCAGGGTTGGCAAGGGGTCTGTGTGGGTGGAAGGGGTGGGGGGGTGCTACTGGCTCACCAGGGATGTGGTATATGGGGATTTACCATGATCATGGCAATGGGTGGGGGGTACCACTAGACTACCAAGGACTGGTAGTACTATTACAGTATTTTACCAGCAATCACGGCAACAGGTGGGAAGTGGGGGGTGCCACTAGACTACCAGGGATTACTTAAACAGTATATTACCAGCAATCGGGGACACAGGCAGGAGGAGAGTACCGCTAAACTACCAGGGAATGTTATACAATACAGCTACCCGTGATTGAGGAATCCAGTGGGAGGGGGGTACCACTAGAATATCAGGGTTTTGTGGGTGCTTGTGGACGATGTTCTGTGTAGGCGGGTGGCCACCCACGGCTGGCGGTTGCTGTGTTGCACCATGCAATACAGCAGCCTGCCTGTGGGTGGCCAGGTTTGTTTCTACTCTTCACAGGCTCAACTTTGAGCCCCCCTATGCGGCGCAACGCAGGGTTGTGCCAGCATATGCACTACACATCCCGGGCTGAATATTGGGATGTGCCGCATATGCATGGGCACACCCCTGCATCTGCGCTGCATACCATTACACTGCACCCCAGCGTATCGGGATATGTGCTGCGCCTGATAGCCCTTTCAATATCCCACCAGGGTGCATTGCAGGGTTGCACCGGCACAACTCTGTTGCGCCATGAGGAAGACCTTTGAATATCTGGACCTCAGTGTTTAGTAAACTAATTGGTCTCAAGTTGTTAAGATGTTTTTTGTGCCCTTTTTTATGCAGACAAATCATAATAGCTTCTCCAAAATTAGTAGTATCAGAGACAGGCTGTAGCATATCATTAAAAAGTAGCTGCAACAGGACTGTCAGGTCTGTAGAGAATTTTTTTATAGAAAGCACTTGATATCCCATCAGGGCCTGGGGATGAGACATCTCGTAATGAATTGATAGCTGCCTCTACCTCTTTAACATGAATTGGTGCATTCAGCTCATCAGATTGAAGAGTAGTTAATTCTGGGGGTAAATTTTGCAAAAAATCCTGCAGTGACATAGAGGGGCTATGTATGTTCCCAAACATGTTATTTAAATGTTTGTTTACAAGAGCAAGAATATCTGTATCCAAAGATTTGACTGTACCATCTGTGTCCTGTAATTCTGTCATTAAGGTAATGTCCAACCTATGTATACATGCTGCATAAGGATCAGAACTGGGTTGGACTTCCATCCCATACCTCATTTCTGCCTCCAAGGAAGCAGCCCTATTGCACTGAAACTCAGACATTTTATTTTTAAGTGCAGCAATCCGCATCAAAAAATAGTGTCTATTATCTTGTGAAACTGGATGTTTCATGTATTTATAAAGCCTTTTTCTTTGTTCCAAGTATTGTAAGAACTCCACATTTGATTTAACCTGCCCTAAATGGATAATTAAATTTCTGCTATTCATTTTGGTATCTTGCCACCAGCTCCATCCAGTAAGTATCATACACACACCTAACAGACCCCCTCATTTTAAGTAAGTATGCAATTTATTTTATTTTATTTTATTTATTTATTTATCAAGTCTAGGATTACAAATACCTTTGAGCCATGGCTCTTTACAAAGGTTCCACGTCAGAGAAATACAAATTATGGGGAACATCAAGACAGGCATTACAACAATGTGGACATTGCAAACAGAGTACAGATTAATACAGTTCAAGGGTAGCATTGTAACAAGGCAATAAGCGGCATTTGTCAGAGAAAATAGACAACAGATAAGTGCCAAGTCATAGGGAGAGGGAAGAGGGTAGGAGGAATGTAGGAAGGGTGGCAAGAGGGTGAAAAGTGCAGCATTGGGTATACCAAGATGTAAGGGTAGAATCCAGTGGGGGAGGGCAACTAGAGCAGAAGCGGAAGTGGAGAAACAAGGTTAAGTTGGCCAGTCACAGGAGATGTTGGTAGTGAGATAGTCCCAGAGCCTAGTTTTAAACACACCAATAGTTTGGGCAGAGGAGATGGTTCGGCTGAGGCCATTGAACCAGAGTGGTGCTCGATAAGCAAAAGAGCATTGTCCCTGTGAAGTGTGACAGTGGGGAACTTTCAGTAGCTATAGCGTGGATCTCCTAAGGCACCGCTTGTTAATTTCGGTGTTGTAACAGAGTTGAGACCCAAAAGGTGCAAGGCCAAGGTAGATTTTTTGACCATGGAGCAAGTGGAGAAACTTTATGGGTTTGATAGTTGGAGCCAGCCAGTCTGAGTGTATAGGTCACATGTGTGGGTGAGACGGTGAGCACCAGTGATGAGCCAACATGCTTTATTTAAGGCAGTTGAGGCGTCTAAGGGTTGTGGTTGTGGCGAGCCATAAATGATGAGACCATAGTCTGTACAGAGATCACAGAGCTCAGGACTGCAACCTTCAAAGCTTCTGGCGTGAGGTGTGGTCTGTGTTTGTGGGAGACCAAGCCATGTAGTAGCAGCTCTAGCTACATTATCTACATGAAGTCCATAGGGAGAGAGAGGGTCAAGCTGAATCCCTAAGTATTTGAAGGACACCACCTGATCTAGAGTGTTGCCTGTGTGGTGGAGATAGCCAAGTGGTGTAGCTTGTGGTGGGTTATGAGAGCTGCAGAAGAGCATAGATTTGGTTTCTTGTCATTGAGGACCAGTTTATGATTAAAAACCATGACTCTACAGAACTGAAACCAAGTTGAAGGTTGTGTTGAAGAGTTGCAGGATCTTTGTGAGTGGAGAATACAACAGCATCATCGGCATATAGTATGATCTGCTCCAGAGCAGTGGTAAGGGAGGGAGTTTAAGAAAAGGCTAAAAGGAGGGGTCCCAGTATGGATCCTGTGGGACACCCGAGCGAACAGGCAGGGTGTTAGAGCGTCCGCACTTTTTACTTCTGTTACCGGGTTTTCTAAGTAGCTTTTAAACCAGAGAGAAGAGTCTGGTGATAGCCCGGCATTCAGCAGTTGGTGTATTAGTAGTCCATGGTGTACTGTATCGAAGGCCTTGGAGAGGTCAAAGAAAACAGCCCCTGTGAGAAGGCCGTTGTCAAGGGATTTGTGCAAAGCTCCAGTGAACTCAAGAAGGGCTGTGGTGGTGCTGTGACCTTTCCGGAAGCCGTGTTGTTGTGGACAAGATGTATTGTATTTATTCAAGTGGTCGGTAAGTTGATCAGCCATGATGCGCTCAAGTGCCTTAGAGAATGGGGGCAGTATGGAGATAGGGCGATAATTTGAGTGAATCGTCTTGTCCCCACTTTTATGGACAGGTGTCACGGTGGCTGTTTTCCATTGGTCCGGGAAAAATTTCTAATACCATATTAGACTGGTCTAGAAATGAAATATTCATTCTCCATCTTTTTATAGAAGAAAAATATTTTTGAGGTATATTTCCTAAATAAAGAGTACAATTTAAAATAACATGATCAGAAAACTCGCAAGGTTGTAATGTACATGTCTGTGGTACCAGTAATCTGGAGCAGAACAGGAACTCTATCCTGGTAGAACATTTGTTCCTGTAGTAAGTATACCCTGGATCCTTATGCAATTTCCAATAATGCATCTGTTAAATTAATCATTGTAACAATATTTTTTAAGGAGTGAGAATCACAGTAAACATTTTTCTGTACATTATCTTCAGTTTTAAAATTGAGACCACAGTTCATATCCCTTCCCCAAATGACATGCCATGCTGTATAAAGATATGGCCAAATACTCTCAAAAAGCTCCACCCTAGCCACTTTAGTTTGTGGAGCATATATATGCATTAATAATCCTTAGAAAGAAATGTCGGAAAGAGCAGACCAAAAGGAAGGCCCTTCATGGCAATATATCTACCAACATATGAAGTGTGAAATTAGTTCCTCTGAATAGTATTCCCAAGCCATCTACAGAATCAGTGTCAAACTACCAAAAGGGTGGACCTCACATCCATCCCCTCCTGGACGGTTCTGTCTAGAAAAGGGAATCAAGCCTGGTTTCTTGCCAAAGAACAATATCAGGTGTGATGTGCTGAAAAAACAAGGCAGTCAACCTTCTCTTGTAGTTTTTAACACTACACACATTGAGAGAGGCTACTCACAAAGTTGCCATTTAAAAGAGGAAAAAGAGACAGTGACCCCAAACTATCCTGGACTCCCTCCTTTGTCGGGGACCTTCCATGTTTTCCCTTTTTTTCTTTGTCTCCAAAGGGCCCACTACCTGCTCCTCGTCCATGTCTGAAGCCCATTCTGATCTAGAGGAAACATCTGACTCCATGTCAGCTACACCTTCCCTAGTGCTCTGCAGTACCCGGAAAGTGTTCTGTAAAGAAATAGAAGGGAGTGTCCTTAATTTCTTTAAGGAAGCCCTTGTAACCCTTCTGGATTTGGGGAGCTGAAAATTGGGGGGGGGTATTTCAGAATATGTAGGTCCCCCAGTGCGAGACTGATCAGAATTGTGAACAGATTCTGGTGGTTCCATGTCAATTTCTTGTGTGTGGGGTGCCTCTGGGTTTGTTTGACTGTTCATATTCTGCTTCTCTTGTGGTGCTGCGTCACAAGATTGTGTGCCTGATGAAGAAGGTGCTGCATTTTGTTGAGGTTCTGACTCAGAAAAGTGTTGTGGCCCAGCAGTTTCCTGTGCCTTGTTAACCAGATTCTCCTGGTTTAGGCCATTGGCCCTGTTTTACCTAGCCCATGGACATTGGTGATATGCATGCCCAGGTTCTTTACAAAGGTTACATTTATAGATGTTTGTACATGCCGTACTGACATGACCAAAATCTCCACAGAAAGCACACCTCATTCAAGCATAAGATCTGCTCAAGTGTGCACAAGAACCACACTTATAGCAGGCTTTAGGGTAGCCTACATAGAAACAACACCCCCCCCCATCTCACCTTAAAAAAAACTGTTAGGTAAATGGTGTATTTCAGAGTTAGACTTGAGACAATTTTATTTGGAATCGCAATCCCACCCACCCCCTTCCAGATTCCTTCAGTATCAGTTATTGGATCTGGTCCATCTTGTAAATGAGCCTTGCTCAATGATGTTCGCCTGAATAAATAAAGATTTGATGATGATGATGATGATGATGATGATGTGTCCTGTAACACTACACCTTTTTTTGCAGCCAAAACAGGATATCATTAACATTCACTCCTTCTTTCCTGAACATGATAGTTACGGTTTTCAGGAGTGGTTTTGTCAATGGAATAGCCATAAAATTGGCCCACAATGGGGTAGACTTTGGCATATTGGCCCAGATATTCAAAAGGGTTGCGCCATGCGCAACAGGGTTGCACGTGCGCGACTCCAAAAATGCGCCATTCTGCGATATTCAGAAGGGGCCAGCTGCGCCACCGAAAACATGCTGAGCAACAGCGCAATGGAAATGAAGGCATGCGCAGAACTAGGCATGGATCCATGCATAAAGTGCGAATGCGAGTCCAACACTTGCTAATGCGCAAGAGTGGCTCAGCCGAAGTTGCGAGTACCGTGATTTTGAGCCAAAATAAAAGGTTTCAAGAAAGCGGCGCAAGAACCCTAGCAGGCCGCAAACTGGGGAGAGAGACAGAGAGTGAGAGAAAGACAGGAGCTGGAAGGGCAGAGAGGGACAGTGGGTCCAGGAGGACAGAGAGGCCAGTGGGGTGCCCGTGCGGTGGGAAGCAGCAGTGGGGCAGCGGGGGTAACACAGGAACAGCAGCCGGAGGGCAGCCAGGGAGATGGACAGTGTCAGCTTCCAGGAAGCTGTAATGAGGGGTGAGACACCATGCCAGGGAGCGACGCAGAGGGCCCATCGGCGCTGCCCCGACAGGCGGTATCATGCCCGTGATCAGCTTCGAGCCGTACACAGACGCCGAGATTGTGGGCCGCACCGCCTGAACAGGGCACAACTTGAGATGGCTCTACCAGCTGTGCAGTGATGTGATGCAGGCACTCACGACGGAGTCATGCTCTGTCCGTGAGACCAAGGTGACAGCCTGCACGTGCCTGCTCGCCACGGCACCTTCCAGAGGCCGACAGGGACATCACAGGCATTACACAGTCAGCCACGCCACGCATCCTCACCCAATTCCTCACGCACTGCTGCCTCATGCTGTGGAGTACATCAATTTCCCCAGCACCGCGGGCAGGCTGCACAACAAACATGCAGGAGTTCCACAGGTAGCACGTATGCTCAGATGCTAGGGCCATAGACTGCACCCATGTGGCTACTCCACGCCACCCGCCCCGACGGCCAGGCTTATCGGAACCCAAAGGGTTTCTTCCAGTGTCAACTGCCAGGTGGTGTGTGATGCCACTCACAGATTATCAATGTCTGTGCCACACACCCTGGTGGAGCACATGATGTTTCTCATATGGCACTCAGTCTGCACTGTGCCATCGATTCAAAGTGGGAACATCCCATGGGTCATCTAGTGGGTGAGTACCATGTATGGAATGCAAACTCTGGGCAAGGGTGGGAATGACACAGGTGCCATGGTAGTGGCACACAAGGATATAGGCACATATGGACCTGACATGACACTGATCTACACTATCTTCACACAGGTGACTGGGATACCCACTCCGTTCCCTGGCTGCTCACACTGCACTCAGCGCCCATGACCCCAGCGCAGCTATGTTTCAACGAGGCACATGCCGCAACACGTAACATCATAGAGCGGGTGTTTGGGATGCCTGCTGGCATGCCCGATGCCTGGACACCTCCAGCGGAGCCCTACAGTACAGCCCCAAAAGGCCTGTGGGATATTCCTGGCCTGTTGCATCCTGCACAACATGGCCAAAGACCATGGATAGCCGTTACAGGTCCAAGAGAGGGACAGCGATGGGGACGCCAGTGGCGCGCGTGATGTGGGTGATGAGCAGCCCCTAGGACAGAGGGACCTCCGACTGACCCGGCAGGCCCAGCTGCACTGGGACACCATTGGTGAAGAGCACTATGCCCAACACAGGTAAAACAAGGGACATGCAGGCAACACTGTCTATGCACAAACCACAGGCACACAGGAACACACCTGCATGAAGGTCAGGGGTTGACGGTTCCAGGCATACTAACACACCATCAGAGAGGTGAGCACTCATATGGACACACACACACACCAGGCAGTGTACATGGGCAGCAGCACAGCACTCGAGAAATGACATGCCAACACACAGCACCACCAACCACCCCCACCACCTGGACTGTCCACGTACATGTGTCAGGACCTGGGCACACATGCACCTTGGTGTACAGTGCAATGCAGGCATCATCATGCACACGCACCTGTGGACAGCAGTTGGGAGAGTGTGCAGGTGGTCCGTGTGTCAGCGTGGTGAGCAGAGCACCCAGCAGTGCACTGCCCACCATGACACACATTGCACACAGGGCAGCACCAGACAGGGCCTGCACTGGGAGACAGCTCAGTCAGGTAGCACTGTTCCACGCCACCACAGATGTGGGTGGCCCGCCATGTCCCAGCAGCACTGGCAGGCTGAGCAGGGGCCATCGGGTGGCGCTGGTGCACCACCAGGGGTCCCACCTGCGTGAGCGCGACCTTGCACACGCGGGGTCTGCATCCTGTCAAACAAACTTGCACCAGGGGTGCTCGGGATGCCACAGCAGAACCCGCATCGACAGGCCTGGTGTCGCATGATGCTGGGAATGGGAGTGGAAGCGCACTGTGGGGTGTGTGGCACAGGGGCATCTGACAGTGTGGCCAATGTGTCCGCCACAGAGACCACTGCCTGGGTCAGCCTGTCAATGGCAGCGGTCACATCCGTCCCTATAAGGACCAGCTCAGCTCGGTTCCTGAGCACAATCCCCTGCATGCCGCCTCCACGGACACAGACAGTGCCTCCACGGACCTGCAACCCGCCCCTGCAGCTGTACCGAGTCCTGCAGCAGGCGGTGTACATCAATGGGTACTCTGCCCCAATGGCCTCGTGACCCCAGGGTGTGGATGGTCCAGTGCACAGCACCCTTGAGGTGGGCGCTGTTCACCAGGACCAGGTATGGGCGGATCAATGAGCGGTGGACATGTGCCACTGATTTGACACTGTACCCCAGACCTGGTGCTGCGACTGCTGCCGCCCTCCAACTGCTGAGCCCCAGGTCCACCTGTTCCACCTCCATGCTGACAACAGTGCCAGACACCTGCACAGTCACGGTGCTGCCCCACGGTGCTGACAGGCTAGACCTGGGACTGTGCCAGCATGCTGGTACAGGTGTGAACCAGGAAGGCCCAGGGGCATGTGCTGGCCCTGCCATGTGTCGTCATGGGACACACCTATCACTGCCCATTGCAGGCCTGCTATCATCAATGGTGCAGGTGCGTGCCTACGCCATAGGCACAGCATGGCATACCTGCATGCCAGACTGCTGTGACACACAGGCTGTGCACCCCTGCACCAACACTGACACCAGAGTTGTAGCCCAGCGGCATGCTGCTGCAGTTCCTGCAGGTTGGTGTGGAGGTGGATGGTCCATCCTCCACGTCCAGCAGGTCTGCCTCACTGTCTGGACCCACCACCACCACCATCTCCTGCAGACAAACAGGATCTGTAACAGAAAGAGAGTACATGTAGTGCATGCGAACAACAGCCCCCCCCCAACAACACCACACTGTCATACCGTGCAGTGATGGGCTTCCACCTGTCTGGAATCCTCCACCTGGTACGCCCGCAATGGCACTCGGCTGCATGGCCGTGACCAGTGTCTCCTCTGTAGGGGCAGCTGCAACACCATTGGTGGTCCCCCACCAGTGCCAGCATGCCGGCCTGAAGACTGCCACCTTCTCCTTCAGTCTCCCGCGGTCAGTCCCCATCTTCTTTCTGCATTCCTGCACTGAGCGCTGGTGGCTTCCGTGCAGGTTGACGGCCGAGCCACCCCTCCCATGCAGCTGCCGCCCCTGAGGGTGCCCTCCATCCACTCACAGTGCTCATCCTCCGAGTAGGCCTGGAAGAGGCCTCTGTCTCTGCAGCGGTGAAGTTCGGCCTCCTCCTCTGCCGCCGTCCACACCACCAAGCAGCTCTGGTCAGTCATGGTGACCGTATGGGTGGAAGTGGACACCTGTCACTGTGCAGTCGACAGCATTTCCCATGAGCATAGCTGCGGCCGGGGGCGAAGCCCCACGTTTCCTCTCCGCATGGCAGATACTGATAGAAAGGGTGCCTTCTGTCCCTTCTAAGTGTCCTTTCATGCTCAGCCCCTCAGCCTTTATCATCCTCCAGCACCCTGCCCATGAGCATTGTCCTGAGCATCACAGCATGTAACTCACTCACCTGCAGTAACCAAATCTGGCCAGCACAACCCACTGTCGCATTTTATAGCGCAACACATGCAAATGAGGTGTGGCGCTACTTTAATGACATGCTAACGCGCCACTGCACCTTTCAATGGCTGATCGAATGATTGCATATGTCGGCTGAATATCACGTATTCGCGCTTATGCACACGGAAGGTCCGCTGAGCCAATGGCGCAGGGTTTGTGGCTGCGTGTTATACCGCATTGCGCATGCCCAGACAGTTTACGACGCCTGCCGCTGCAGACCTGCTGGCGCGAGAGCATTCAGGCCATGGCCACCATTGTGCCAGTGGCGCACAGCACTGGGCACTATATGGCGCATGGCACTACTGCACGATAGTCCACTGTGGCACTGGTGCTCAGCTTGGCAGTCGCGCAGGATGCCTATACATCCTATGGTGCTGTGCGTAGCCTTGCGTCATTGCCGTGACCTTGTGTATGCCCTCTGCCCTCTGCCCTCTGGCGCTGTTCGCATGCCATGTATCGTTCCTATTGGCGCTGTCTGGTGACAGCGCCATGTAAAGTGACGGCGCTGTTCGAACAGCGCGATTGGAGCCTGTGGTGGTCTATTGCGCAACAACTCCACGTGGGGTTACGGCGCAGCGGGGCACCATATTGCCTGCTGTAAAGTTGGTGCCATGGCTAGGAGGAGGGCGGTGTCCTGGAGCCAGCTTGAAGTGGCCAACCTGGTGGCCCTGGTGGAGCCCCACTGTGAGGCACTGTATGGTGAGGCCCCCCTCACCATGCCTAGGACCCACGTGTGGCAGCAAGTGGCCACTGACCTCGTGGGAGGTCACTGGTCGAGCCGGTCTGCGCAGGCAGTGCCGGCACTGGTACAGTGACCTCCGCCGAGGGAGCCGGAACCTTGACGCCGGGCTGCGTCACATGCCAGGCGGGCGTGGTGCCTAGGCCAGGTGAGTGCACCATCTATGCACCGATATTCTCGTAGGTGTGTGTGCTTGGGTGGCTGTGCATAGGTGCTGCTCGGACACGCGTTGGCTGTGTCAGTGTGTGCAGCTGTGCGATGGATGGTAATGGCTGTGTGGGCAGGCACTCTCACTGGGGCAGGGGCACTCTGCTTTTGAGTCACACTAATGTTTGTCTCAACATATGTCTCCACAGGCCAGATTTTGAGGCCGCGGGCGAGGTGAGGGTGGTCAGCTAGGCCCCGTGCCGGGGTGTTGTGCCCCAACCGCAGCAGCAGCAGCAGTAGCAGCAGCGGCAGACCCTGCTGGAGGAGTGTGAGTATCATTACTTCATGGATGCTATTGCATGTGCTGGAGGCAAGAACCACCAGCCATGCACAACACAACCAAAAGGGAGGTCATAATTCTACTATACAAGACACTAGGTGAGGGCCCCACACTGGAGTACAGTGTGATTCTGGACACCATACCTACGTATGGACATGGACTGGGTGGGGGGGTTCAGAGGAGGGCAACACGGATGGTGCATGGATTGCATCACAAGTCCTATGAAGACAGGTTGAAGGAACTGAACATGTACTTCCTGGAGGAGGGAGGGAGAGGGGATATGATGGGGACATACAAGTATCTTACAGGGGAACAGAGTGCAGGAAAACACTATTTTTAGCGTAAAAGATGTTCCAGGACTAGAGGGCATGGGATGAAGGAGGGGGACGATTCAGAGGAAACATGAGAAAGAATTTCTTCACAGAACGGGTGGTGAACAAGTGGAACACCCTGCCAGAGGAAGTGGTGGGGCTGACTTGGTCACGGGATTTAAGAATGCATGGGATAGCCATAACGAATTCTGGAGGTCAGGGTAAGGTGCAACAGACTTATAGGAAAACAAGTGAACTACAAGGTCAAATGGCCAGACAGGTGGCCCATAGGCATTATCTGCCAACACTGTCTCATGTATCCATGTATGTAGGCACGACACAGGTGACATGCATCACAGTGCAGTATCACAACGCTCTGTGTATGTGTCACTGGTGGTCCGGGCATGCACTGGGCACATAGCTGTGTAACTGGCATCGCACCACGTTGCCACATCACTCTGCCAGCCTAGTTTGTACTGTGATTGACGTGGGCAGTGTGTGTGGGCGGTGGTGCGCATAGCTGGTGCCGCCTGTTTGTGATGGCCATGTGCATGTTCACTGTGGGTGGGTGTATGCCATCACAGGTGCGGGACATTGGGCTATATGGCTTGCAGGTTGGGTGGTGTTCAGGGTTGTGGTCAGTCACAGCCATTGACTGTGTTCCCATTTTCCTAGGCCTCGAGGTTCTACGGAGGATGCAACAGGATGTCCGTCGCCTCACAGAGGTCAGCATTGCAAACCACAGGATCCTGCAAGCCATCCGGAGGCATGGACACCATCAGGGCCGGATGGAATGGGGCACCAGCAGGAGGACCAGGGAGCCGGCTGGGCGTAGCCACATTACCCTTCCTTCTCCCATCCCTACCACCTGCCTTCCTCTCCAAGTTTTTAATCCCTCCCTCTTGAACACCCCTTCCTTGCACCCGTCCCCCAGTAAATAGTTTTTATTGTTCTTGTTGAAATATGTTTAATATACATTTCTATTTTGATATATGAATACTGTGTGGTCTCTGATTTGCAGCTGGTTATGGGTGCTCAGTTGCAGGTGTGTACATGCCATCTGGGCTGGTATGGTCCTGGGTATGTGTGTGTGTGTGTGTGTGCATGGAGGTATCTCCAGCATGGCAGTGACTTTCAGTTGGTCTTGCCATCTGCTGCCACCCAGTGCTGGGTGCACAGGGTGTGTCTGGCCTGTAGGCTTCTGTGTTGCAAGGGCTGACATGTGCTGGGGGGACTGCATGGGTTCCTGCAGTGCCAGTCACTGCACATGGGTGGTGTCTTGGGGTCACAGTGCAGGGTGTGCTGTGCATCAGGGGCTGATGTGCACTGTGGTTGTCAACCCCTGTGTGGCACTCTCCGCCTGCCAGTGGTTGTGCTGGGGTGTCAGGGCTCTGCTATGCTTTGTTGGCTTGTCCCCATGGGCACGTGGATCATCCGTCCCACCCCAGTGATGCTGTGCTTGGGGTGTGCCGGTGTGGTGTGGGTTCTGCAGTGTGTTCCTGTGCCCATGTGTGGCATGGCTGGCGGTGGGCCCCAGCCTGCCTCCCTGGATGTGCAGTTCCATTGCTCTGGGGGGGGCTGTGCTTGCGCTATGGCAGCTCTGGACTGCTCAGCTGAGCTTCCCTGGTTGCGCCATAGCGCAACATTTTGGCTCAGCTTCTCCTTCCTGGTTGCGCGATGGCGCAGTATGTGCGATATTCAGACGTTGGTTGCTTGCGCAATTTGCTCTGCTCCATGTTTGAATATCGCACCTGTTGCGCATTTGCGCAACTGGTTTGCGCTTGCTCCTGCTGTTGCGCCAGTTTTGAGCGCAGTTTGAATATCTGAGCCATTATATTTAGTCCAGAATCTGTCCAGACCAGAGTGCTGATGAAAACTGATGCCGTATGTGTCTTCCCCTGAAGTATGAATGAGTGCATACTGCATAATCAATCAATCAATCTTTATTTAACCAGGTGAGCATCATTGAGAAGAACTCATTTACAAGATGAGCCTGGATGTTCACACGTATGGTTACAAGGCAGCAACATATACAGTGTTACAACAAATGGTAGTACAAACAATACAGTAATGCAAAAATAAACGATAGGTACAAGGCAGAAATATATACAGTGTTACAACAAATTGGAGTTCATATCATATAGTAATGCAAGCATAAACAACGAGAGAGTGCACATATCTTTAGAAGAAAGTAGAATACATATTATGATACAAGAACCTATGTACACTAGCTGTGGCAGAAACATATGCAGCAAGATAGGGTAAGGAGGGGGAGGAGTATAAGGAGGAAGAGGGCAAAGCCAGAGAGCAGGGAGCAACCAGGGAAAGAGAGGGAGAGGGAGGCAAGAGTGATATGTTTAGGGAGGGCATCACATAGCTTAGGGAATAAGTCAGGGTAATGCTATGGTGTGAAATGAGGCAGGTCATGGAAAGGACATGGGAGAGGAGCTTAAAACTGAGAAGTCCTAATCCTAGGATAGGTGCAGTAAAGTGCCATTAACGGAAGTAAGTACAAGTCTGAAAAAGAACGTTGGTATATGGATTTAAAGAAGCTCAGTTTCACAGGGATTGCCAACCTTAGAGTTTTCTGTTTTGTGTTCCAGATGACAGAAAGAGCATGACTTATTGCAGATTTGCCATATCTGATTCTCACCTTAGGGATGAATAGTGAGATATAAGAGAGGCTTCTCAAGGTGTAATTTCCAACCCTACAGGTGGGCAGGCAACTCACAATATAATGCGGTAGCATATCAGTGTGGCGCTGTAGGTCCAGAACACTGCATTCTTTTATTGTCTGAATCTTAATGAGCTCCACCCTACCTTGACATAGAGCTCACAGTGGTGGGTGGCATAAGGGAGCCTAGTTATGAATCAGAAAGCTCTATGATAGAGTACATCCAAGTTAGAGAGGGAGAGGTTTGGGCCTTGGCCATCCAGAAAATCGGTATAATCTAAAAGAGGCAAGAATGTAGTCTGGACCAACCTAGTTTTAGCTTCTAGCGTAAGTAGATTTATAATAAGGAAGAAGAGACCAAGTCTCTGTTTCAATTTCTTTGAGAGTTCATCGATATGATGGACAAAGGACTATTCGTGGTCTCTCCAAAACCCAAGGTATTAAATTTCTCAATGAACTCCAGCAACTCACCCAGTAATGTGGATACGAAGAGCAGAACCGGGAGATTGTATTTAGTTGCAAGGATAGAGGAGCAATTAGCATACCCTTGGTCCTTTTCACATTTAGGAAGAGCTTTAATTGAAGTAGATTTTTCTGTAAATGGTCAAAGTCTCATTGGAGATCACTGCAGGCAAGATCTAGAGTAGGTCTGGCAATGTACAAGACAGTATCACCGCCAAACAAGTGGATATTTGCTGCAGAGATACTAGCATTAATGCTGTTAATATAGACAGCAAATAGTAGCGGCCTAAGATGGACCCTTGGGAACACTCCTTAGCAGGGTTTTGGAGAGAGGCCCCCCTCAGCCTTAAGCAGCTGTTGATGCTTGGTAAGGTAGTTAGTAAACCAGTTCAAAGCCAATTGGTCAACTTCAATATTTCTTAGAACACACAGGAGTAAGTCATGGTCCACAGTATCAAAGGCTTTGCTCAGGTCAAGAAACAAAGCACACACATAATCGTTTGTATCCAAAGCAGTCTGCCAATCATTAGTAACCTTAGCCAACATAGATACAGTGCTGTGGCAAGGTCTAAAGCCTGACTGAACTAGATTCAACAGATTACAAGTCTTCAGATAGGACCTAAGTTGCTCATTGTCCACCTTTCTAATAGTTTGGATAGTATGGGCAACAGTGATATTGGTCAGTAGTTATTTAGGTCACTGGGGTCCCCAGATTTAAACAGGGGAACTACATGAGCTATCGTCCAGGCTGGGGGGAATGCTCCCTAAGCAAGGGACATATTAAAGAGGTGAGTAATGGGGGAGGTGACAGAAAGTAATTTCCCAGTTTTAGGTAATAAGGTTCAACATTGTCAGTGCCTGCCGACTTTCTGGTGTCAAGGCTTAATAAATCTCCCATGGTTGAAAGAGCATGGAGTTTTTCAGCAGTTTCACGGGCTATAAAACCCGATCAGGATGTTCAGGCAAACCACCTCTATATCTAAAGCGAACAGCATTTTTCTGGTGCTTAGGTTAGTTTATTATGGAATAAGTCAGAAAACATTGGACCCAATCTAGCAGAGTATCTGCCCTGATCCCTAGGGATGGGGAGGACTCCTCATCAGAATCCTCGGAAGCCCTAGGTGCTGATTCCTGAGAATCAGACACAGAAGGCACAGGTTCTAAGTCATCCATGGTTTGTTCAGGCCATGTCTCAAATGGAGAGTGCCCAACATCAGTTGCATGACACTGTACTCCTTCTACATTTGCCTCTCCCTGTTGCATACCTATAGAAGGCATAGCACCTACTTGTTTTGAAGAACTAGTAGAGGGAACAGAATCAGTATTCCAAAACCCTGTCACTCAAGTTTGAAGTTTGTCAGACACCAAAGCATTCTTCTTTAGTGAATCAGTCTCTTTTACGGTATTCTTTATAGCAGGGCCCAAATCCCCATTTCGCAGCTGTCGTTCCATACAGGGCTCAATGACCCGCACTGAGGAAAAATCCTCCCACTGGGAATCAGGCAACCAGCGCCCACCATCTTCCTGCTTCCATCTGGCCCCACTAAATGCCTTCTTCGGCGACCATGAGGCAAAATCGATCGGTCCATCCTGTTGTTGTCTGCTCCTCCCAGTGCCTCATTCCTGCAGCTTGCAGGTATCTCCCAACTGTGGTGCATCATTCCTCACTGCACCATGCCATCCACACTGCCTGCCTCCGCTGTACCTGCCGTAATCTCGCAAGGTATGGCGGTGCTAGGCAGTACAATTTTCTGAAGCAGTACTCCTGCTGATGCAGCTTCCTCAGCAGTTAACTGTGACGGGGAAGTCGCCCCTTGACAAGCCATGAGAAAAATTGCCGGCATTCATCTCCTCAATGGAAACACTCAGTTGCAGAGCTACCTGAGAGCAATCCACGTCTCCAACTTGTCTCACGTCCATATCCACGAATTCATAACCTTCGATTTCTATTATAGATTTGCCAGCAAGGTGAAAATAGTCTACCATCTCCTCCTCCATGTCAGTGTCTGCCATCTTGGACAGAGCTCCACCTACAGGTGAGTAGAGGAATTTCCCCGGTGTCTTGGACAAAGTTCTCCCATTAAGTAAAAAATACCACCAACAACTTACTCTGGTTATGTAAGTCAGTGTGCATCTGTACATATGCCCTTTCCCCAGGTCACACCTGAAAATGAGCTAAGGCTCAGTGTGCCTCTCCAGTCACAAGCATTTAATTAAATAAAAAAGAATACATATTTATTTATTTGAATTTTGTTGACGGGTAGATACTGAGACAGAGTTATCCCTTTCAGGGGCAATCCAGAATACAAGTATCCCATCAATTGACATGTAACCCCTAGGTGGTGTCTATCCCAAGGGCTACTACCCCTGCCTGCTTGCTAGCAGGTTAAGGGGCCTGAGCTCTGAAACTGGTGCCTCCACCCCGAGTCAGGGTTGGTAGTGGTCAAGCTAACCTGGGCACTGTAACCCCCTCTTTTCCCTCTAGTGGCCTGAACACTGTACAATAATCACTTTCACAATACCCCTGGTACACCACACAAGTACCACACTCTTTGCACTTACATCCAGGGCTTTCCTCTGGCCCGGGCCTGGGGACCCCCTGTAAAACAATGTTATACACAGCAAATAACAGCAGTACAGTACTTTTGCACAAGCTGCAACCACAATCAGGGTAAATGCGAAAAAGAGTTAGATCTGATTTATTTAAGGGGCTTGAACAAGAGAGGGGCATAATCAGGTTAATTTGCTTAAAGGCTCTATGAATCAAACAGTTATGCATGCACTTCAGTCAGGGTCCATAAACAGTCACACACTCTAGGTACCCAGATGGAGAATGGTGGGCTAGCCAGGAATGTTGCAACTGGTTGGAGCCCTGTGATGGAAGAAAAGAACATGCACAACACACACTATTTGTAATCCGGAGTCAGAGGGCTCAATTCATGAAAAGAAAACAACAAGACAATCAGATAACAGACTTTTAGATTAGGCTGTTGTTGCAGGGAGCTACCCTGATAATTACTCACGATACCCAAGACTGGACACAGGCTGGATGAAAATCGAGACAGCAGGTGGTTAATCTGGAGTGCCAGGAGAAGCAGGTACCACACGATTTGATGAGGCATCGTTCCTGTTCAAGCATGGAGCAGGGGGCTGATCCCCAGGCAGGTCTCTCGTTGGTGGCTTTCTCTGTGCAGCAGGGTAATCTAGCAGGGCCAGCATGGTGTGGCCCAGGCCAAATGGAGATGAACACTGATTCAGTCCGATTAGGCCAGATAACGCTTCCAGCAAGCAGAACACAGTTCACACAGTGAGGACCCAAATCATGACCCACTTTCAATACCCAGCACATTTACAAGTAAGGAAATTCTACTCGTACCAGGAAAACTGTTCTCCAGTCATGATCACAAAATCTCTGCACAAACCAGGGATTCAAAAGCAGCTGGAAATCCTGACAGGCCGATTGCATTCAGCAAATCTTCGGTCTTCTTCAGGTTAAATCCTGGTCACAGTCCAGTGGCTTAAATAGTCCTCACAACTCGGATTCAGTCCAAATAAACTCTATTTGCCCTCTTGGAGACAGCAGGCAGGCATGCAGGCCAAAACTCAGGCCTTTCCACAGAGGCTGTATTGAGCTCTTGCTTCTTCAGCTCCCAACTTAGATCTGCCTCTAACAGCAAGCAGCTTGGGAATTTCCCAAGATCCAAAAGGTTTGGTTGGCTGATCCTCATGTCAGATCACAACAAAGGTTCCCCTTCAGGTGCAGAAAAGGACGCAAAAAGCCCAAAACTACAATTTCTACTGATTTTGACTCAGACAGCTCCTGTAGTCTGGCTCCATTTTAGGTCCCACCAGAACTGACTGGTCCAATTCGGCAGTCCAGGACCAAGATAGTGGATATAAAAACAAAACAATCCTTGCTGCAAAGAAGGCAGGTTAGACAAACTACATTATCATTATCACTCTAAATGATTTTCAGCAGATAGATACATCTTTCAACAGAGCTCCCTCTCAGATTACTTATGATTGCAATCCAGGCAGCTCTTAAAGAGACAGTACACAGAGGCTATACAGGCACTCTTTGGCAATCACATTTAAACACAGGACACCAGACGGCAGTGAGTATTTAGGCAAGCTTGAGGAAGACTTTTCAGGAACCCCCATTTGTAGGGGGGTAACAGACATACAGCAGAGAAACAAGATTACACATATTGATAGAGGAAAATTAAAACATAGTAAGTACAAAGATGCGTAGGAACCTGAAATGATAATATATCAAACAATCATTAATAATGTCATACAATCACTGGTCATGGCCTGGGGTACAGAAATAGAGGAGCACAACATATTTACATAGGTTAACTAACAACGTAGTTCAAGTCAGTGCAGTATGGTACAATACGTAGTTGTAGCTTATTGGACAAACATGTAGCTGGGAGAACTTAGGAGGAAAACTCCATGTGTGAGGGTTAGAGCTGCAGAGCTCAATAAGCCATATAGGGTGTAAAAGGTGGAGGGTGAGAGAGAGATCAATTTTCAATATGGGATAGAGAGAGGGGGAGGTGGGTAGAGGGAGAGAATAGGCACAGAAAGGGAGGGAAGGCATAGAGGGTGACGTGCATACAAGAGAGGAAGGAATTATTAACAGGCACAGGGTAGAGGAGGAAAGAAAGTTGCTTTGTATAATTTTTTAAATTGTGTGAGGGTCGTACATATGAGTAGGTCCAGTGGGAGATTGTTCCATAATTGGGAGGACAGCTGCAGAGAAGGATCTTTTGCAGATAGCTAGGCAAGACTTAGGAAGTTTTAGGCTTGGGTATTGGGAGGATCGAAGGGATCTGGTGAAGGTTTTCAGAGTGAGAAGGTTGGAGAGACTGGGTGGGGAGGGCAGGTGTATGAGCCTAAAGGTGGTGCAGAGTAATGGGAATTCAAGATGGGCTTCAAATGATGGCCAGCCTAGTGTGTGGAGTATGTTGCAGTGGTGGGTGTGTGCAGTGACTGATGCAGTGAAACGAGCTATTCTGTGGTAAGCTTGTTTTAGTCTGTTTAGGTTGATAGTCTTAGCTGAGTGTAATAGCGTAGCGCCATAAAGAAAGCCCAGAAGCAAGGTAGTAGAGGCTATGGTTTGCCTGGTCTGAGGACGTGAGGGCCGTCTGGTATAAGATGGCCAAGTTTCTGGTGCATGGATTTATTACTTTGTCAATGTGTATTTCAAATAACAGGTGTTCATTCAGTGTTAAACTGAGATATTTAAAGAATTAACCCTTCTAATGTTTCACCAGGTAGAGTCTTGATTACGGGGGATTAGTGGACCTATCAAAAGTTGTGTGGTGAAAAACATAGCTTTGTTTTTTGATGTTGAGTACCAGAAGATTGCTCTGAACCACCCCCAACTGTCTGTAGTCACTCTCAGATAGGTATTAAGGGATGAGATATCATTAAAGGATCTGTAGAGTATGGCATTGTCTGTGTAGAGCTGCATAGATGCCCCTCCACAATTGGATGGTGGCTCATTGATAAAGACAGAAAAGAGTATTGGGCCCAGTATAGAGCCCTAAAGAACACCATCAATGATGGGTGATAAAGAGAATATAGAGCCTAGCCATTTGACACATCATAGCATGTTGGATAGGTAGTTGGCGAGCCAAGGGATGGTGAGGGTATCAAAATCAATATTGCCGAGCTTAATTAGTAGAAGCTTGTGATTGACGAGATCAAAGGCTTTTGTTAATTCCATAAAACTGGCCCTGGTTGCAAGCCCTGATCCACGGCCTAAAGGAAGTCCTGTGACACACAGGAGGGCAGAGTCAGTGCCATGCAGTCTCTGGAAGCCATCCTGATGTTCAGTTAAGAAATTGGTCTGCTCAAGGTAGGAATAAAGTTGTTTGTATTCTTTCTTGAATCTTAGCTAAGGGCATAGGATAGAGGTTGGTCAGTAATTCTTTACCTGATCAGTGGGGCCACTTTTGTGAATTGGGGCAACTGCTGTAGTTTTCCAGTTGTCTGGTATGGTTTGTGAGGAAGGATCTATTGATTAACAGAGATACTGGGTGAGGTATTGCAGGAGCTGCTAGTTTAAGAATTTTGGTTGAAGGGAGTTGAATCCTACAGAGTTGTTCTGTTTGAAGCTACTTAACAACATGTGCACCTCAAGTGAGTTGTGAGTTTTAGATGAAAGGGTGGATCCTGGACCGTGGGATTAGAGGACTGTGGGATATGGGTAGTGGTTGGCAGGTCAGATTTGCATTTGTCGAGGTTGGTAAAGAAGTTGTTTATGCCTGTGGCCATGTCAGGAGGGGAGGATAGTGTTTCCTTAAAGATCATAGTTTGGGTGACAGTGTGTTCTTTATCCTTGAGTAAGATATTGATATAGGATCAGAAATATTTTGGGTTAGTAAGATGTGTTGTTTGGTAATTTTAGCCTTGCATATGTTCCGTAATTGTCTGTAGGAGTGCCAGTCAGATTGTAAGCCAAATTCTTTGACGGTTTTCCAAGCTTTGTCTCTTGAGTGCATTAGTTGCCTAAGACCCCAGGATAGCCAGGGGGAGTGATTACCTTTGCGCACCTTATATACTGTGTGTGTGTGTATATATATATATATATATATATATTTTACACATTACAAAAGTTACATTAATGCACAGTTAGGTTGCAGTATGAAGCTTCAAATGTAAGGATACTTAACATTAGAGTGAAATGTCCACTGAGCATAATACACTACATATGGCTAACCTTGGGCCCACAGTAGCCCCTACTTGGTATCTTTGAATGTTAATGTGTTATACCACCCAGTAGAGAGAAGCAAGATCATAACACACCTCAAATCCTTATAGACAGAGCTGGCTCCACTGCAAGAGACTCACCTATCTGCTCAAACAGTGCAGTGGCTAAAAAAGGGTTGGCTGGGGCACGTTGTGCATGGCTCTAGCACTTCAAAGTCTAAAGGGGTAGCTGTGCTGGTACACAAAGTCCTGAAATGACGGGAGTCAAGTTCAGTACAAAGGGAGGAGAGATGGTTATTGGTAAAGTTTGCTGTGCTGGGAGGAAAGATATTGGTGGGCAATATACAACCAATTATGATGACCTAGATGTTTTTTACTATCATTCAGGCCATAGCCAAAATAAAAGGGGACAATAGTTTGACTGTGAGAGGGGATTTCAATCTATTGCTAAACCTATTCCTAGATAGGTCCCTGACTCTTCAACCTGTGGCACTGATTCACACCCAAGGGCTGGAGCTACTCTGTAGAGGATAATGAAAGAATGAGGCCTCTTTTACCCATGGAGGAGGGACCACTCGACTGGATAGGACTACACCTTTGATTCCCACCCCAAACATTTCTACAGCTTCATTATTTTTACCCTGGATGACCAATTAACTGGACCAGGAATTCTGGTAGCCTGTGACATGGGAGTCGGCAATTAGGTGCCTACAGTGATAGTGACCCAATCCCCAGGTAGGGCGGATGGATTGTGGGGGGGTTGGTGAATGAAGGACTGGGATGTCTCTATACGTATGCGTGCAGGGGGGAAGCGAGCATGCACAGTGAGGAGCAGGAGGGGATGTGAGGGGTGGTGCCACGGTCGATTGCCGAGCCGATCCCGTGGCATGGTGGGTGGGTTAGTAGCATTGGTGGGTTGGGTACTGGGTTCAGGTCCAGGTCCAGAAGCTGGTGTGTTTTATTAAAGCCTACAAAACCTTTTTTTTATATTTTTTCACACACACCGACATGCACCCCCTGGAGTTGAGAATCCTTAAGTAGGGAGGTGCGGGGAGGATGCAGCTCCCATAAAACATTAAAAACTAAGTCCCAGTGCCGTTTTGCTGTGCACCTTGGTGTTAGAGTGCCAAAATAAATTCTTGGCACTCTGACTTACAATAACAGCGATCGCCTTTAGGCTTTCGTCATGATCACATAGAACCGAATTCTGAGCAGTTTCATGGACTATGTTGTCATTTAACCACAACCCCAGTTACACAGAAACATAAACATTGTCAGCAGATAAGGGCCTTTGGCCCACCTAGTCTGCCATATTACCACTAACAATTGCACTCTATCATGCTCTGCTGGCATTAGGTTGTAACCCCTGACTACCACCACTCCTCTATGCCTATCTCAAGCATGTTTTAAAACCTGTAATTGTTTCTGCCCCCACCACCTCCGCTGGCAGACTGTTCCACTTGTTGACCACCTTCTCTCTGAAGTAGTACTTCCTCACGTTTCTTCTATACTTCCCTCCTTCCATTTTCAGCTTGTGCCCCTTCATCTTGAGCATGTTTTCTTTGGAATATAGTATTCTCCTCTACTTTATTCTTCCCTGTGAGGTACTTAAATGTCTCAATCATATCCCTCCTCTCCTCCAGTGAGTACATATTTAATTTTCTCAGCCTATCCTCATAGGGCTTCGAGAGAGTCCCTGCACCATTCTGGTTGCGAACTGCCTCCACCCTATCTATGTCCTTACATAGATGAGGCCTCCAGAACTGGACACAGTATATGAGGTGCTGCCTTACTAATGTCCTGTATAGTGGAATTATTACCTCCCTTTTTTTGCTGGTGATTCCCCAACCTATGCATCCCAGTATCCTGTTTTCCTTTCCTGCCACCTTGCCACACTGCCAACTTACCTTGAGATCATCAGAGATGATCACTCCCAGGTCTCTTTGTTGCTTGGATCATGTTATCCCCGTTGATATGTAGCTTCTGGGTTTTGTGCCCATGTGCATTATCTTGCACTTTTTGCATTGAAACCTAGCTGCCAATCCCTTAACCAATCATCCAGCTTCCTTAGATCTCCCCTCACTCTAGCCACTCCCGGTGTATCCACCCTGTTGCAGAGCTTAGTGTCATCAGCGAACAGGCAATTTTCCCTTCAGACCCTCTACAATATCACTGATAAAGACATTGAAGAGGACTGGACCCAACACTGATCCCTGTGGTACCCCCACTGGTCACTTTACCTCTGCAGAATGAATGCCATTTACCGTCACCCTCTGGATCCTTTTATTCTCCCAATTCTCCACTCACTCCACTACCTTCTTTCCCACCCTCGAGCTCCCTAGCTTGTTTTAGAATCTTCTATGTGGCACAGTGTCAAAGGTCTTGCTGAAATCCAGGTAGGCCACATCCACTGCCCCTCCCTGATCCACCTTCCTGGTTACCCAGTCAAAGAACTCAATGAGATTAGTCTGGCACGACCTCCTCTCCTGTAAAGCCACGATGCCATGATAGGGAAGGGTGGAAGGGAGGGGCAGCTGCAGAATAAGGGGTGCTAGCTGCACATTCAAGCAGACTTGATAGACCTCTAAGCCTTTATCTGCTGGTAAATTTCATATGTGTGTATGTTCGTATGCCTTGGGTCCTGTAAACCACTGATAACCAGGTGTTCCACTATTCTTTCTTTTAGCAGTGTTTCCTTGACATTTCCCACTACTGCAGTCAGGCTGACTGGTCTGTAATTCCCCACTTCCTCTCTGTTTCCACTTTTGTATAGAGGATCAGATCCGCTCTCCTCCAGTCCTGGGTACCTCCCTGTTTCCTCGGCAGATTAAACAGGGTAGTTAGAGTTCTGCCAACTCTTTTCTTAGCTCTTCCACCTCAGATAATGACATCTCTAGGCCGACACAGGTAGTTACCTCTGCGACCCATCAACACGGCCACACCTTGGACTTGGTATTATCGCTGGTGTTTGACGTCACTGACATCAAGATTGATGGAGTTGTTTGGTCCAATCGTTGCACGATGAAGTTCTAATTTAGGCCCCAATAGCCCTCCCGTTTGAGATGGTCTGCTACTTCTCTTTAAGGAATTATCCCCAGAGGAACTTTTGGCCATAGTAGATTTTTTCCAGCGTGAGCACTGCATGTGTGATTGGCATGGGTGAGGTGGTGGCAGCCTACAATGGGGCCGTTGCCAAGGCACTCAATGCCATCACATCAGTCTGTATATATCCAGGTCTTCTCACTTCAGAGCCCCATGGTATGATGGGGCTTTCAAGGAGATGAAGACCAGAGCTCGGAGTTGGAACATTGTTGGCAGAGGACCAGGTGCATGGAGGACAGACTGGCCTTGAGAAATCATTACAATGACTATCAAGGGGCAGTCAACCATAAGAAGGCAGAGTTCCTGTCCAGGGAGATTGCTGCTGGGAAGAACAGACCAACTCTCCTATTTCAGACTGTGAATAGACTGCTATGTCCAGTCTGTCTACAGCCGAAAAGAGCATTTTCAATCATATTGTGCAATGAGTTTACTCTGTTTTACTCAGACAGGGTGTCCTTCATTTGGGCAAGGATCTCCCAATGGGATGTGATTTGTCCCAAAGTGGCCAGCCTGGTAGAAGCAGAGGCAGTTCTATTGCTTGAGGGGAGTTTTGGCCCATGGTGGTGGCTGAGGTCATTGAGGTGATTTCAAGCTGTAGCCCACATGCTGTAGACTGGACCTGGCCCGACCCATCTCCTAGTGGGAGGGGCCAAGGCCATTGGTCCAGTGTTCACCAGGATAGTCTGGTGTTCATTCTTAGATGGGTGCTTTCCTGATGCCTTGAAGGAGGTGTTGGTGAAGCCTCTTCTGAAGAAACCATTGCATGACCCATTTCTAGTGAAGGTTGTCAAGAAAGAGGGGGCTGTGCAGCTCGAGGCACACCTCTCGGCCTTTGACATCTATGAACCTTTCCAGTCTTGTTTCAGAGCTAGGCATAGCATGGAGACGTCACTAGTTTGGGTGAAAAATTACCTCCTCAGGGCAATGGATAGAGCAGAATGGTCAATTCTTGTCCTCCTCGATCTCTCATCAGCATTTGACACCATGGACCACACTTTGTTCTTGGATCACCTTAGAGTGTATGGTGGACTCACCAGATCAGTCATCCAATGATTTGAGTCCTATCTCTCTGACAGGAGGCAAAGAGTGGTGATGGGGAATTTCTCCTCCTCCTCAAAGCCCCTGTCATGTGGAGTGCCTCAAGGTTTGATTCTTTTGCTGATGCTGTTCGCAGTGTATATGCTGCCCTTGGGGGAGTTCATTAGACAGTATAGTCTGGGATTCCACTTCTATGCAGATGATATCCAGCTGTATATGTCATTTGCCTCTGGAGCTGAGGGGGTGCCATTGAAGTGCTAAATAAATGCCTGTCCAAGACTCAGGAAAGCATGTCCTCTAACTGGCTGAGGCTGAAACTCTACAAGACAGAGGTGCTGGTGATTGAGCATTGTCGCTGGTGTGATAGGGATGCCTCCAGAGTGGTGGCAGGTTTGGTCCTGGGATCCACGCTGCTGATAGCTTCCCCAAGGTAAATAATGTGGGCATCATCCTTGATGACAGGCTGACTCTTGAAGCTCATGTGTTGTCTGTTGTCAAAAGTAGTTTCTACCACTTAAGGAATGTTCCCAATTAAATCCTTGAGTCCATACAAGACTTGCCATCACTGGTGCATGCCTTTGTGACTTCCAGGATGGACTGCTGTAACACTCTGTACTAGGGATCAATTGAGGATCCTCCACTAAATGCAGCTAGGCAGAACACAGTGGCCAGGTTGCTGACGGTCCTGTCATGTGACCTCAGTCCAGGGAGATCTGCACAGGTTGCCTGTCAGGTGGAGGATCATCTTCAAGGTGGGCTTGCTCACCTATAAGGCCCTTTATGGCCTGGGCCCTGGTTTCCTATCTGACTTCCTTACTCCAGCCATCCTGGCATGTTCCCTCCACTCCTCCACTGGCAGCCTCCTGGTGTTTCCAAGGGCCATGCTGAAAACCTCGGGAGATCACTCCTTTGAGGTGGTCAGCCCGGTCCTCTGGAAGTCGCTGCCAAAATCATTGATGGAGGCCCCATCGGTAGAGGCATTTAAAAGGGGCCTGAAGACCTACCTTTTTAGAAAAGCATTTTTAGATAGTTTTGAAACTTATTTTATGTAAGTTATTAAATTATTTATTATAACTGTATTGTTTATTCTACTCTGCCTATAACCTGCTTTATATCTGTAATGGTACCCAGAGCCTCTGGTATTGGGCCGAAAATACAAGTAGGACTTTACTTACTTATTTACTTCACTTACTTACTACTTACTTACTCTTTCAGTATCCTTGGGGTGCACCTCATCTGGTCCCATAACCTTATCAACTCTCACTGCCTCCAGTTCCCTGTGGACCCTTTCCTGATCAGGCACCACCAGGCATGATGTTGTAAAGGTCTACTGGAGTCCAGTTATCTGCCTACTTTCTTTTACAGATGAGGCACCAGGCTCACCTAGGTGGAGGATTAAGCCACTGCTGCTCAGAGATCCCGCATTTGTCTCTTGGGCAAAGGAGAAGACATCTCTGTTTTTCAAGCTGAATGTCATCCCAGCTCAAAATCATCTGTGAGGTGACATTGAGCTGAATGACATCCCATAGGTTACACAGGGTACTTATCTGGGAAGTGCTAAGGCCTACATGAGGTGTCCACATCATAAGCTCCGTATCAGCTAAATGCAAAGAAAGGGAATCTGAGTGGGTCCAGCTTGCAAATGTCCTAACCTACAGTATAAAGAACAAGCATACAAACAAGATCTCACTGCACATCCTCATCTGAAAGCACAGACTATCAGTTTAAAATATAAACTCAACCTTCTGCCACACAAAAAGGCAAGGTGGAATCTGCTTCACTCCAAGCATGTCTTCTGAGAGGCAGTGGATAAATGCAGCAAGCTAATGGAATACTGTCTGCATAAACAGAGGGCTGAGGCCCATATATCAGCATTGTGCTCCACCTCTGGGGAAATCACATCTTCTCCCAAATGCATCAATGAAATGAGAGATTTGTTTTTCCAATAACTATGTGCCTCTGGCTCAAAAGCTATGAATACTCCACTGGACACTTTCCAGGGACAAGTCCCATTGATTCAGGTTCCTCCAGATTCATGCCAGATGCTAGGAGCTCCCATCACTGCAGATGTGGTCTGGACAGCCCTCATGAAACTCAATAAGGGGAAGGCACCAGTTAGAGGTAGTTTTACGGTAGACCTTTACTAGATCATGCCTAATCAGGTGGTCTTGTTCCACTTGGATAAGTCCAATGAGGCCCTCCAGGTACATACTGTCCCCACCTCATTAAATGAAGCAATCAGTACTGTTTTGCCCAACATGGGAAAAAATTCTGTGGATTAAACTATCATGTCATCTCCCTTATTTCTACAGACCCAAAAATATTAGCAAAAGTTCTGGCAGCTTGGCTAGACAAAGTACTACCTCTAGTAATCCAGCAAGCCATTATAGAAGCACAAAAACATAGACTATGATGGCAGAAAAAGACCAATGGTCCATCTAGTCTGCCCATGGTTACCTATCTAACCCTGGGACCTATTCTATATCCAGGGTTCTAGCCCCTCCTTTCACCTCATTCCCTCCCACTTTCTGTTGCCCTGAATAACTACCATCTCCTTCACTCTGTCCCAACTGTGCTTGAAATCAGAAATCTTCAATGGTTTTAGCACTCACAATCTCAGGTAATAGACTGTTTCATGGTTCCTCCACCCTTTTTATAAAGTAATATTTCCTCATGCCCTTCCTGAACCTCCCTCCTGTCAGTTGTGACTCATGCCCCCATGACCTCGAACTGCTACTCATGCTAAATAATTCCCCGCAGTTCACTTTGTTTATTCTGTAGTGCACCAAAGTGCTTACATTCTTCAATTTTCACAATTTTTATTTAATAACCATTGGTGACAGTACTGTTAAAGTTGCCTGCCAATGTTTTAAAGGAAAAATTCCTCTTCCTCAAGATAATAGATACTGGCCATATGGTTTTCTGGGCCAAGTGAACAGATATTGATAAACTCATCCTACTTTCTTATTTTTAAATGTTGTCAGCCTTGTTGTCTCCTCATGTGCTCTTTCCCAGCCTCAGTAGGGAGGACACGCTGGTGCTGTCTCCCAACTGACAGAGACCTAGGTGTCTGCCATCACTGCCTGGAGCTTGCTTGTTTTATTACCTAGGTTCATGGTGTTAGGCAGACCCCCTTCCATCTCAATCCTGAACCATTTTTACTATTTACTTGAATTTCTCCTTTGTTCTTCTCTGGTTCTCTTATTTCTTGCTTTTCATGGTGATTCCCCTTTCTCTGTTGTCCTTCCTCCAAGTCCAGTTTGTACCTCTGATCTATTTTTTCAGCTGTGCTGCTACAAGCCCCAAGATATGGGAGTGTACTAGCTAGGTTCCCCTTCCTTTAACCTATCACTGTGGTTCCCTTAGTCTCAGTCTCCCCACAGCCAATTTAACTGTCCGATATAGATGTCAAACCTCTGCCCCAGCGTACTGGCCCCATCTCTTGTCAGGTGAAGAGCCTCCTGTCCTAGAAGTCCCCAAAGTGGTACCCCTTCTCCTGACACCATCCCTATGCCACCCATTAAAATCCTCTATCTCATCCCTCCTTATTCTATCCTTCTTCACCTCCCGACCCCAGACAAGGAGGACCTTGGAAAAGGCCACAGAGGATAATTGTGATGTTAATTCTGTCCCCATTCTACATAAACTTTGCATCACCATCTCCACTGATTGGTTTACCAGATCCTTGGTACCAAGGTGTACCAATACCTTCTGCACCCTCTTCACTATTCTGTATATCCTATCTAAATCTTGGATGACCAATGCACCAGGAAGGCTCCTAACCATCCCCTCCAATCCAACCCCCCACCACCCTCTCCACATCCCTAATCATATACTTGCTACTGTCTGTCCCCTTGGGTGCCTCACATTGTCCTGCTTTTAACTCAATGGACTTTGATTCCCCAAGCAGAGCCAGGTACCTGAACCTCTTCTAGGGTGCAAAGTGATTCACCGTCTGGAAGGTGTTGGGCTGGACAACCACTCTCGGCTAACGCTGCCTCCCTTTACCCCCTTCCAATCACTTTACACCCCCTGGATTAATGGGCCTCTGTGGGAGTGGGGTTGTGGTGGTTGTGCTCTAGCTGAGCTGATGACGCAACTGAAATATTTCTTCCCTTAATGCCAATAGCTGATCATGGAGCTTTGCCAAGGTACGACAGATGGGACAGTGCCCCCTCTTCCAGAGCATATTCCTAGAGAAGAGTGCCCCACAGCTGCCACAACTGGCTGTCTGTCATCTGTACACCAGCCCTATACAGAACTGTATTTAAGGCTATACCTAGTTGATTGGGATATGAAACTATCAATTTCACAGTTTACAGCATAAGAGAGTCAGCCTGGCCTATAATATTAAACAAAAAGCAGCAACTTCCGCAGCCACAGCATAAAAGTTATGACCTAATTAACCTGGTAGTGCTCACCCAGATAGGGTTCAGCAGTAAGCATCAATTTCAGCATAGAACAGGCTATTAAGTTAAACTAGGCTTTAGGAAAAGTTTGACAAGAACAGACAACAGTAAGGATGCCTGTAACTCTCTAATGGTGTGCAAAGGCTAACCATGACAGCTATAGCTATTGATTTTCATAAAACCTTTGACTGTCGAGTGGGGCTACTTGTTTCAGGTATTGCATGGTTTGAGTTTTGGCCCGACCTTTCAAAGATGAGTTAAGACCCTGTATTCAATGCTGGTCTGCTCTATTCTCATAAAAAAAACTCTTTAATCACACTTTAAACTAGAAAAGGGCATTAGGAAGGGATGTGCCTTGTCCACACTGTTGTTCTTATTAACCCTAGAACTCCTTACCAGGATTATACTCTCCAGACAAGATATACAAAGTATAAGACTAGAGAATCTGACTCAGAAGGTGAACTTATATGCAGATGAGCTTTGGTTACCATCGAAAGCCTAAACAATACTTCCCTCCCCTTGCTGGAATCTTTTGCCAACTTCTCAGGCCTACATGCAAGCTAGAACAAAACAGTCCTTAAGCCACAAAATGCACTTTGTTCATGTGAGATGTGTGAAATGAACATCCTACAATAAGGAAGAGAGGGTATATTATATTTGGGTATGCAGTAGTTGTAGTAGTAAAATATTTTTATTCAATGAATTTCATATGAATAAAGGATAAACTCGACCAAGCAGAGTTCATTTTCAACGAGGTCCCATACAGAATCATTACAATAGATTACATAAATACATTACATTACAGTGAGTCAACTACAAATTCTCAAACCTGAAAGTAATTTGTGACTAGATAAGAAACCATGCACACTAAAACATCAAATACAAATGCAACTTAAATCATTCTCACTAAATTACTATAAGATTATCAAGATCTTAATTACTATCTAATTTACTATACATTATCAAGCTTGTACCATTTATATATCTACACAGCAGTATATTTTTGGTAAGCTATTCCTACACCAACATTTTGTGTGTGCCCATAGGTTTTACATTAGATGACAGTAATATCACAGGATAGTGCTCCATAACATACCCCTCTATAATACATAGATTGTCATCCAATTTCCAAATTACAGTTTGACAATTCCAAGCTTGGCACTTGACAATATCTTAATTAAACCAATTTATTTCTAACATATCATGGATATTTGCCCATCAAACCTTTGTACATGAATGCCAATAAGTGTTCATAATTATGCTCAGATAAAGTGGGTCATCCCAATTGATTGTATAATTGGCATTTGTGAGTTAATCTAGGAGCCCACAAAATAAATCTGGCAAGATTATTATAACAGACTTCTAATTTTTTAGGTCTTGTTTTCTCCCACAGGAATAACATATGTCCCATATTCAATAATGGGGATAATCATTACATTACCCCCTTTACCTTATTTCTATGGTCATTGCTGATCTGACCCTATAAAGTGCCCCTATCCTCTGATACACATTTTTGACCAGGTTATTAATATGAGTATCCCAGTTCAACAAACTATCGATCCAAGACCCAAATACTTATATGTATATGCCTGTTGGATCGGGGTCCCAAAGGCAACCAATCCAGGGCCATGCTGTCCATCATCTCATTTTTACAGTGGAAAACCATGGTCTGCTTTTCTTTACATTCAAGACCAGCCTGCTATCCTCAAGAAAGTCTGAAATTCATCAAAGGCTAACTGAAGCCTATTTTGAATCACTTCAATAGATTTATCAAATGTATATGATACAGGATCATCGTCATAAAAGTAGTACATTATTTTAGCATCCATAAAGACAGGTTATTAACATATATGTTAAACAGCAAGGCCCTAAGATGGAGCCCTGTGGGACCCCTGATCCAACAGGCACAAAACATGATTCCTGTCTACCCAGACAAACTTTCTGGCTCCACTGTTCAAGTATGAACTAAGTCACTTTCCACTCTGGCCCACCATCCCAAGTGATTCACATTACACCTGGCACAAAACTGACTTCAGCCAACTTACTGCTCCTCATCAGTGACCTGGAGGTGGATTGTCTTAGATGGATAAAACTTAGTCTGGCCCTTGTGGGGAAACTAGAAGCTATAAAAATGTTCTCTCTCTCCCACAGAAAATATCATATTGTTTTAGATACTTACCTCCATTGGTTGACAATAAGTTAATGATATGTGTTGATAGAATTATATACACCAGTTTATCTGATAAAGTAAGCCACCCAGGTTTTGTTAGAGTGCTGTAAATTGCAGGCCTACTGCAAACAAATAGGTTGGGGAATCCCTTGGTTCTGAGGGCACTTCCATGCATTTAGAGACCTCCAGACACACTAGTGGTGTACCCCCACAGCTGCAATGTACTTCTTGGGTACAAACTGACTATGAGTTGTGGTGCACAAGGTGTCTCAGCTCTCACTAGTAGAGGTGACTTATTTGCTTCCACTGCATTCCTATCCCATTATATCTGTTTCTCCACACTTTGTAGAAAGATGCAATGAAAATGTTGTCCCCAAAGCTCACCCTCTATAGCTCTCTCAATGACTATGTACATTTGGGACACCCCATGCTTATGACTAAGGGCTGTAGGTCACTCACATTGACTAGACACAGCACATCATGCTGCCATGCAGGTGACACAAGTTCAGGAGCGGGGTCAAGTGGCCACATCAGGGTACTGGGTCCACCTGTAGAAGCTGCTGATCAGCAATGTTCCTCAGATGTGAAGAGTTGGCAGTGAGTTCTAGTACCATAGTGACCCCTACAGATGGGCCAGGAGCTTGCATCTCACTGCAGGAATGCTGTGATGCCAAGGCCCACATAGGCACCACTCAGGAGGAGTGAAGGTGGATGGAGCTCTTAGGGAAAAAACTGAGGGAAAGTATGTGCACCATGCCATCTATATGATGGTCATTGGTACACTTGAACCCTGCTCTGTGTAGGCTTACAACAGCTGAAGTGGTGGGGAGGGGAGTGTCTGATGGGGCACAGGGGTTGCTGACAGCACAGTGCAAAACCTGAAAGCAGAGGAGCAGTGGTAAGTGGCTGGGGGGGCCAGAAAGCAGGAATGAAAAAAAGATTTTGGGCAAAAATATCAGGTGAGCTTCATAGGAGGTACAGGGTATCTGGTATGTTGAGGATCTACTGGACACTAGCACAACAACCTTCTGTTCATCTGAACAGCTAAGAGTGAATTTAATGTTCCTTGGACAGAAACCTGGTGGTATTTACAGATTAGACCTATGTTCAATACTTTATTAGCAAACCACCCCTGGGTAAAGGAACAGACATTCTCCAATTGTTGAAACAGAGTGGAACCTCTCCAAAGGAGGAAACAGGGCACTGGTATTAGCTTCTTAGCTATTGCCTCCTTAATGATGCCCTACCTGATCTTACTGAGCTGGCAAGGGTGGTATGGGAAAATGAACTGCACTCCCTCAACCCAGAAGGGACTTGGTACTCCTGTTTAACACAGAAACATGGACAATGATGGCATAAAATGACCAGTTGTCCATCCAGTCAGCCCGAATTCCTTATTTAGCCCTGGGGCCTATGGTTCCTACCCCCCTACATTCTTCTATCCAGTTCTTTCATCCTGAGAACCACTATACCCTTCACTCTGTCCCAGCCATGTTTAAAGCCACTGGTAGTTTTTGCATCCACCACCATGGTTGGCAATCTGTTCCATGTCTCCACACATGCCCATACTACATATAAGGACATCTCAAGAGGCTTATATAGAACAAGATCATTCATATGTCGTACCCCACCCCACAGAAACTGAATAGTTAGGGTGTACTACAGAATTCAGGGTGCTGGAGATGTACTTCCCAAAGGGCCACGCTCGTGCACACATTGTGGGAATGCCTAAAGCATTTCTCACTATGGCAAAGGATACTACAGGACTGTTTAGGGATCCTTCACTGTTGTATACCCCCTTTTCCTACCCTAGTATTGTTAGGGGACAACCCTCTTTTAGAAGAGTTGCCCAGTAGGGCACACAGCTGGCTCATGGATGCCCTCCTACAGGCCAAATGCTTTATTCCTATGAGATGGTATTCTCTCCAAGTACTATCCATCCTGGAGTGGCACTCAGCCCTAGCATGACTTTCCATCTTTAAGAAACTTAGTTATGTTGCCAGTGACAGTGGCAGGAATCCAAAAACATTGGTCCAATTGAACCCACCAATGTTAAAAATGTGGGTCAAAATTCAGTTTTGAGAGTCCAAAATGTAATAAGCTCTAAAACAGTATTACAAATTTGCATTTGTTTTCATGTTAAATAATAACATATTTAAAGCAGTTTTACCTTGTCAGGGCATCATGCCCAAACACATACACTCTTGCTGTCTACATTGCTACAACCTACAACTACATAACACACTCAGTCACAAAACAGAAACTCAGAATTAGGGCTGTTTGCATTAAATGGCCAAAATGAATGCTCACTAACTCACAGAACAAGCAACATGTTTCATTACATTATTACATATTACACAGATGTACTCACTGACTGGCTGCTGACATAACCTGAAACACGCTCAGCCTGCCCTAAGCCAATAAAGGTCTTTTTTTTTCATCCAATTGACCAAAAACATAGTGTACTTGTACCTGCTCCAAACAGCAGCCAGTCACACTGTAATAAATCTATGATTACAATGCTTATGTGCACAGGTGGCACAGAACACCTATGACAATCAACAATATCTCCTCCTTCCTCTCCGGAATTGAAAATGATAGTTTGTAAAGTTTAATATAAAAACAAATCCTATCTTTCCTCACTGTCAGACTCAGCAATGCAGTTGCAGTGATGGGGCAGCCCAGAGGCTCAGCCCCATAGCGTTGATGTGTGCCCCAGTGCCCCTCTACCTCTGTGTGCATCACTGTCATTTGATTTTTTGGTGGGTGGGGGGGTCCAATAAACCCCTACTCCATAGCTCATAAAGTGTCAATTCCAACACCTAAGTTAAAATATTTTTACATTGAATCCATTGCTTCTTGAGTTAAAGTAACACTTTGTAATGCCAGCCCACAGCAGCCCTGATTCTATATTTCCTGTCCACTGCCAGAACTTGCAGTGTGCTTATAAAATCACCTTTATGGACCACAGGGTACATACTGTAGGTGTGCACAGCTCAATAAAGTAATGTTCTGCTATTCTTTGTTTTTAACATGATGGCAGGACAGATGATGCAAGTTGCAAATCACTTAACACTGACTAGTACAGCTGAGCAGAGTGTGAAACTCTCTAGTCTTTCTATGTCTCAATGTGTGTGAATTTATTTTGCACTATTGATTGGAACAGACCCAGTCACGACAGATATGAGAAATCAGCTCAGGGCAGGCAGGTGATGAAACTGACTGAAAAGCCTACAGATCAGGCAAATCTGCACCAGTCATGTCAGTCACAAATCTTGATCAGTTCAGACCTACCTGCTCAGCACTACACTGTCCTTCCCTGCTGTGTTTGTGGCACCCACTGTGTCCATCCATTATCCTCCTCAGTGCTGGCTACTGGGAAGATGGTGATAGGCTGGCCATGTCTAGACCACCACTGGATGCTGGCTGTGCTTGGGGGCAATGCTGATGAGGAGGGAAGCTGAGGCTGGCATTCAACATCAGTGATTGAAGTGCCAGCATGGTGTGATCAGACCACACTAATCAGATCTCTTACTCTACTCCTCCTCCTTCATCCTCCTTCCCAACTACATGCATGGCTCATCCGTTTTGCTGCAAACTGAAATGGGCATTTATTTAAAAAAATAATACTGCAGATGCAAGGTCATGTTAGGGGTACACTTCAGGAAAACTGACAGTCGGTATGCAGCTGACATTGCACAGTACCCAGGCAGGCTATTCAGAATGTGCATCCATTTGGATGAACAGTATTGGCAGAAGTGCACCAAAATAGAAATAATCATGTCTTTTCCCCTTTTGGCACATGTTACTGCAGTCACTGCATGTTGCCCTGCATAAGAATGAAGAATATCAGGACTAATAGTAATCATGCCTGAATGTGCATCTGTGTTCTGCACCACCCACACTGAAAACTGACCCTCTGAGGGTTCAAAGTAATGCACCCCCAGTAAAAACAGCTAGGTAGTAGGTGGGGTTTGGCTCAACAGTTATACAGTACCAGCTAATTGGGGTGCTGATAACTGAGATGTCCATTTTATTGGGACATCCTGCTGGGAACCAATTAAGTGGCCATTGATTCCTATGAGGACAGTTGCTGTTTAATTGGGATGGGGTTGCCATTTAGTTGTAATGATTTTGTCTCACTAATCCCACTTAGCTGTAGTTTATCACCTTTAATTGTGCCATTGTACAACCCACATGCCCCACTGACTGAACAGCTGATGCATTCGTATAAGCTTAAAAGCTTATCTGCACAGCTCCCATTTCCGAACTCGCACTCCTCTTGCACAGCTCTGAGCCCTTCCTCCCTCCAGCATAGTTTTGCCTTATTCTCCAGCACTTATAGTCAGACAGTCTCGCTCTCTCTCACTTGGCTCTCCTCAGCTCCTCGCTGCATCTCCGAGGCGAGCAGGCTAACAAATAGTAACTCAACTACACAATAAAGAATAACCTGCCTGTACCTAAAATTTAAGTTTTCACTAAATATACACAAAGATCCTCACCAACCACTGGATCACTCCATCATATATAGCATTGCTTTTATCTGAACAATGAACAATAGTCTCTCTCTCTAGATCTCTTCTCTCTCTCTCTCTCTCTCTCTCTCTCTCTCAGGAAAGAATAGCCCAAGGGGTAACCAAAAGGGACAAAGCAGCTCTTAGATACATAAGTGAAAAGAGGAAGACTACAGGAGGGACTGTGAGGTTAGGAAAGACAGATTGGAACTGTACAGAAGAGGATCAGGTAAAGCAGCTATACTGAACAAATACTTTTGCTCAATCTTCACAGAAGAAGGGGAAAGAGATGGGCCACATAAAAGTAACAGGGGCACTGGAGAAGGGATATAGACATAAGTCCCTTTACAGAGAAGAGAGTCTTAAAGGGACTCACAAATCTAAAATGGATAATGTTATGGGGACAGATAGACTACACTCAGGGTGCTGAGTGTCCTCAGAGTAGTACTGACTGCACCTGTAACAGCCCTGTTTAACAACTTACTGAAAACAGGAGTGATTCTAGAGGACTGGAGGAGGGCAGATGTAGTCCCACTTCATGAAAGCAGTAGCAGGGAGTAGGCTGGCAACTACAGGGCAGTCAGCCTGACTTTGGCAATGAGGAGCCTAATGGAATCACTTGAAAGGAAAGGATTGTGGAGTATCTTGAATCCAGGGGCTACAAGACTTGAGGTAACACAGATTTTTTGGTGGGGATCATGTCAGATAAATCTGATAGATTTCTTTGACAGGGTGACCAAGGAAATAAATCAGGATGGGGCAGTGGATGTGGCCTACTTAAGCTTCAGTAAGGCTTTCAGCATTGTTCCACATAGAGGCTCATAATGAAGCTGGGCAGCTAGCAGTAGATCTAAGGTGGTACAGTGGGTAACAAACTGGTTAGCGATAAGCAACAAAGGGTGATGATAAATAGAGTTCACTCCAGGGAAGGGAGGATGACCAGCAGGGTGCCCTGGGGCTCAATACTGGGGCCAGTCCTCTTTAATATCTTTACAAGTGACACTGCAGATGAGCTGGAAGGGAGGATCTGCCTCTTTGTGGATTACACCAAAATCTACAATAGGGTGGACACTCCAGAGGGGGTGGAAAGAATGTGCAGAGACCTGAGAAAACTTGAGGAGTGGTCAAGGGTATGGTAGCTGGGTTTCAATATGAAAAAGTGCAAAATCACATACATAGGGCACAGAAACCCAGTGGTAGAGTACAATATGGGAGAGGAGGTATCGATGGTCATCGAACAGGAAAGAGACCTGGAAGTAATCATATCTGCTGATCTCATGGTGGTGAGGCAGTATGACAAGGCAATGGGTAGGGCCAGTAGGATGTTGGGGTGCATAGCGAGGAGTTTAACCAACAGAAGGAGGAAGGTGGTGCCTCTACTATATAGATCACTGGTGAGACCCCACCTGGAGTTCTGTGTCCAGTTCTGGAGATCATATCTCAGGAAGGGCATAGACAGAGTGGAGACTGTCCAGAGGAGGGAACTAAAATGGTGCAGGGTGTGCATCACAAGCCCCATGAGGAGAGACTGAAGGACCTTGGTATGTACACCCTGGAAGATAGAAGAGTGAAAGGAGATGTGATAGAGACTTATAAATGCCTCACAGGGGTAAATAAGGTACAGGAGGGGAGTATTTTTCAGAGGAAAAGATGCATGAGAACAAGGGAACATGCAATGAGGTTGGAAGAGTTGAATTCAAGAGAGATATGAGGAAGTACTTCCTTACTGAAAGAATGGTAGATACCTGGAACAGTCTTCCAGTGGAGATGGTGGGGGTGAAAACAGTGGTGAGTTTCAAGCATGCATTGAATAGACACAAGGAAACTTGAGATGCAAGGGGGTGGGGAGCCATAGATCAAGTAGGGTATGCGGTGACAGTATAGGCAGGGAAAAAATGGGCAGACTGGGTGGGTCAAGTAGCCTATATCTGCATTCAAATTCTATGTTTCTATATTAGGGGTCTGTGTTTATCTCATTTTGTATATTATAGCTGGTCTCTGTTCCCCCATCTCTAAATCAGGGCCAAAATGAAGAGAATACACTAGCATTCTCCACATGGTGAGCATAGAACTACTATACAACAGAAGGATGATTTTGCTGAGCAGACCCAAATAATGCATAGTTTCTTTATCAACAGGGGATACCCTAAAAGCACAGTGGACAGAGCACTCTCCCGGGTCAGTAACATGCCCCGTAACCTTGACCCCTGCAGGAGGGATACTGTCACACAAGAACAACGGCGAATTCCACTAGTTCTTCCTTTCCATCAGAGCACACCTTCTCTTCACAGGATCATCACTAGTAACTTTCCCATTTTGCAAACTGACCCTAACATTGGTGCTTCCTTTACAGAACCACCTATTGCCTCCTACCATGACCACCTAACCTCGCCAATCTCCTGGTAAAAAGCAGCCTACCCACTCCTAACAGTTCTTCCCCCCCAGGTACCAAACCTTGCAACAGGGCTCGCTGCTACACCTGCAAATTTATTTCCAGTGTAACTGAGATTCGGGGGCCTACAGGTGTTTTCACATCACCAAGGAGTTCTCATGCACCTCCACTAATGTAGTGTACTGTATTCTTTGCAGGAGGTGTTCAGCTATTTACATCGGAGAAACTGGTAGGCGTCTTGCTGACCGTTTCAGGGAACATTACAGAGCGGTCAGGAATGGTGAAACTGCTAAACCCATTGTATCCCACTTTATCTCCAGGGACCACAATGTCAATGACCTTTCTGTTTGTGTCCTTCAGCAGGGCTTCGGGATCCTAACCATAGAAAAACATGGAAGCCAAGCTGATCATCCCCTTGGCTCCCAACAGCCCTCTGGTTTAAATGATAGACTTATTTTCCACTAACATCTTTCAGCCTCCCCTTTTTTTTTTTTTTTTCCTAAAGTCAATTTGTTTTTGTACTGATTTATTTTTCATTTTCACCATATGTCTCCATTTCTGTCTCCTTCTCACACATTTGTCACCTTTCAACCTTCTTACAAGGCCCTGTTAATCTGTCTCTACCTGGGAACTTCCCCAGCTCTTTCTGTCCCATTATGTTTTATCTTTCCCATCATCACCTTTTTGTTTCACAGATTCTCTCTTAATCTTACCATTTATCACTTCTTCTCTCTTGCCTCCCCTTCTTCTTTCTCCCATATATATCTCTCTCATTTTACCTCTCCTCTACACTAACTTTTTTTTCTCTTTTAGATATTTCCTGAAGAAGACCTAAGTTGAAACGTAGATTTTAACTCTATTTTCTATTTTCAGCGTGCATTTAATATAACCATTTTGTTTTGCTTTTAGACCACATGCTGACGCGCCTTGTCTTTGTTTTTTACTATACAACAGTACTGTACAGTATAATAAATATGTATTACGTGGTGAGGAACATCCAGAAGGGTTAACTGTGTGTGCTCAGTGGTATCAAGATAGGCTCTGTGACTGATCATAAGCAATTTTAAGCAATCACTTACTAAATCCTGAAGCTTTCCATAATCAGGACAGTCCTTAAGTGGGAAGAAACTCCCACCACCAGACATCCCCATTAAGCAGCTTCTACTGTATTTACAGGCACATGGGAATATTAATTAGATTAAGAGAGATGTCTCTAGATATGCCCCAATTCAGTAGGGTTCTAGGTTGTAACAATTTTATTGTGTTGAGTATTGTTTTGCTGTACAGTGAAAATTTTCAATAAAAAATATTGTTCACAAAATCCACTGAGTTTTGTTGAATATGTGGCATGGCATGGTGTAGAGCGAACATTCCTGGTGGGCTGAATGACTACACAACACAATGTTGCTGTTGCCTTAACTTTGGCACTATTTTTTTATTTATCTATGTGTTTGTTTGTTTTGTTTTAAGATCAAAGACTTTTTTGCAAGAATGTCCTTATAATGAAAACATAAGTACATTACAATGGGTTAACAGATCAGTCTTAGTTACAACAGTTACAAACATTTCAAAATAATTGTTTAAGGAATGAAACAAAAGACACAAAAGTAATACAATTTCTTCAGAATCAAAGACAATAGAAAAGTAACTATTATTTATGTAAAGAAGAAAATGAAGCCCTACAGTCACTAAAAATGGTTGAGATAATAATAGTTAACCCAGCAGACAAAGGAAGAGGAATTGTAATTTGAAATCAAACTGACTACCAAAGAGAGTGTTTAAAACAAATTTCTGAGGAATCTGCCTCCCAAATGATTCTAAGCATCCCCCAAGATCAAATCACAGGACAAAGGACACAACATGTTGAGAGAACAGTACCCTTAAAATGGATAGATAAGTGGGTAGGAACACGATTAATAAATAAATTCCCTAAGACCCACTGTTTTACATACACTTTAAAATACAAAACACAAAAAAGCCACCTGGGAGGTCAATTATTTATGGAATTGAGTCAATATTTTCATTTCATTTCATTTTTTAATACTTGTGAACCAATGGACATAAATGCCCACTTTCATTAGTGACAAGTCTATATAAAAACAGTAAGATATAATAAATGAAACAATGCAATTAACAAATACAGTAATACAATTATTATGTAGCATAACAACTACAAACAGTTCTAGAGTTTAGCCAGTCCTTGAGTAAAACTTTAAAGACATATACAGTAGTTGAATTCGTAATCATAAGTGAAAAAGAGTTGTAATACAAAGGAACTCTGTAAAGAAGGGATCTTGGACTTCGAGACTTTTTGAAACATGGAACAATGTGTTGCCTAAAGGGAACAAATCTAGTATCATGAACATTTTTATTGTATTTTAACAACTATGAAATTGAGGATGGTAACAGACCCAAATAATTTTTTTGCGTAAGTATAGCCAGATGAAATTGACACCTGCTCTCTAAAGAAAAACAACTAGAGAAGGCCTGAAGAACACAATGGTAAAAGTGTCTGGGTAAATTGGTTATAAATCTACAAATGCCATTATAAGCTACCCAAAGTTTAAAAAAGGCACTCTCAGTACCATCTGAATAAACTGTAAGGCCATAGTCCACTACTGAAAGGAGGAGTCTGTGGGCCAACAGTTTCCTAGATTCAGGAATCAAAACATTCTTAATTCTAAATAAAATACCTAATCTCTGATGTATTATGTTTATAACATATTTTATATGCTGTTCAGATGATAAAGTTTCATCTATATGATCAACAAGATACTTAAAACAGTTAACCTGTTCAATTGGTTCACCTGAAAGATCATGGGCTGATAAATTGAAATCCCTTACTGTTCATAAATTTTGTCTTTTAGTGTTTAAGACCATCTTGTTGGTCAGGAGCCAGATTTGAAATGAAATCTGCTTGAACATCACTGACAGCTTCCCTCACATCAGGACTGGAGCTAAGACTGCATCATCAGCATATAAAATAACCTCAGCCCTTATATAGTACATGTCATGGCAACTGAATTAAGAAACAGGGAAAAGAAGGATCCTAAATGGACCCCAGCAGAACTCCACAGCTAATAAGAAGGAGACCTGATGTACAACCTGCTACTGAAATGATCTGAGATCACCCAGAAAGATAATTTGAAAACCATTTTATTGCATAACAACTTGTGGTCAACCAAGTCAAAAGCCTTGGTGAGGTCCACAAAAATAGCCGCAGCATAGTGGCCCTTATCAATGGCACTCTGAATGCTGCTGGTGAACATCCCCAAGGCTGTCAATGTACTGTGAGAAGCCCTGAACCCATGTAGTGCAGTTGTAATAATAGTATTTTCTCTAAATAGGTGGAAACCTGATCAGATATTACTCTTTAAAAACTTTTGACAAGGGTGCCAATAAATAAATGGGATGATGGTTGGATACCAGTTCCTTACTGCCACCCTGATGGATAGGTTTAACAGTAGTCACTTTCTATTTATCCAGAATATACCAAATCTTAGGGACTGATTAAAAAGTAAAGATATTGATTTAGCCAACTCGGCTATAACCAACTTAAGTATTTTAAAGTCCAATCCATCAGTGACAATATTAGACCACAGATTAAATTTCTTAACATAATCCAATATAGTACATGGAGAAATAATGTAAAAATAGAATTTTGGACAATTTGATTAGTTAACCCCCTCTGACCTCCTATTATAGGGTTCAGGCATTTCCAAGCTAGATACTGGCCTAAATGTCTCCGGGTTACCGAAGTAGGCATTAAACATTTCAGTAATCAATTTTGGGTCATTAGCCAATTCATATTTGTCCCTTAGTGTAGAAACATGTTTTACCCTTCCTCCCCAAAATTAAGAGTGGACCATATTTTTCCTAAAGTTATTAAAATCATTAAGCTGTTTTGTTCCTATAAAGTTCCATCTTGGCTTACCTAGCTTCAATTTTAAATTTATTTCAAAAAATGTAAAATCAGTTAACAGTTGTGGATCCTTAGTAACCTTGTACCTTTTCCACAAAATCAGTTAACTGTTGTGGATCCTTAGTAACCTTGTACATTTTCCTCACCTTATCTCTCCTTTTCATTAGGTTTAGAATTTCAGGGGTTATCCATTCCTTTTTAGAAGCATTAAGTCTCATTTTTTGTGGGGAGAGAGCCTGTCACAGATATTATTAAATACATTGCAGAACTTGTCAAGCGCCATATCTAAATCAAGAATCGACTCAAAAAAAAAAAACAGTCAACTTCAGAAAAAGCTTATTTCAAATGGGAAGTATTGCATGAATTAAGATTTCTACTGTAAATGTATACCAGAGGTTGTCCAGATTTCTTAACAGACCAGTCATAAAAGATTGGGGAATGGCCCCTCAACACATCAGGGAGAACTCAAAAGTTAACTACCCTCGATGGATGAGTGACCACCAGCCAATCCAATAGAGTGCCATGGCCAGATTTGTAATTAGGTCTGGTAGCATCATTATCAATTGTTGGACCCCAGTTTCCTGAAATAGATCCTGAGCCAAGGACACTGACTCATCTCCCTAGTTAATGTTAAAGTCTCCCAATAATATCCATTCATAATTAATAGGCAAGGATTTTCCTAAAGGCAGTAACAGTGTCTAGGCCAACTTCGTTCAATCCAGGGGGCAAATACAGTATATGGAATTAATTGTCAGACACATTCCAGGGCCTAAAGTAATATCAACTGAAATAAAGTTACATCCATTAGTAATAGGACAAACGGGATCTCTTTAGCCTGAAGACTAGAAGTTACATAAATTAGAGTACCACCTCCCCTTTTCCCTACTCTAGTATGCCTGAAGGAAGTATAACCATTGAGTTTTATCTCATTGTCCATGATCTTACTGCTTAACTAAGTTTCAGAAAGGGTAATGACATCAAACTTATTTTCTTCAGCCCAAGCTTCAAAATGTACCTATTTGGTAAGAAGGCTGTGTATGTTAATATGGGCAATCTTTAGCACATTTGAGGGCCTGTTAAGTGGCTGATCATTTGTCAGATAAGCCTGATTATTGGGGTCTGGTGAGGGTATATTGAGCCTGAAATAAGTAAAAGCACTAAAAACAGCTGCCTAACGCTCATCTTAATATAGAATCCCTTTCTTTCCCAGTCCTCACATTAACCAAGGAGGATCCCCTGACAATCAACAGACAACCAAAGGATTTGTGATAGATAACATTCAAGACAGAGGAGTTAATTACAATGTCATTCAGAGAATGAAGGGAGTGACCAAGCCATACATTAATATACCAGTACTTCTTATGGAAAATGCACATTGTAATAATCAATGTCATTGGGAAATTTGGAATACCCCTTTTATCTGGGGAATAACATATTAAAACAGAAAATAAAATTAGCATGAATAAGGTAAAATTAAATATCTTGCACCAATTTAACAGCCCGAAACTACAAAGACAAAGCAGTTAATTACTACATAATAATTATGTACACCAAATAAAACTATTACTCTAACACAAGAGCCTGCAAATGTTAAGTAACTGCCACTAACCTCATGCAGCAAAGTCTGTGATAGGCTAACTAACAAACCCCATAACTACTGATTAAAATCATCTTATTTTAAAACACAACTCTTGCAGCCAACTGCCTGGGCTGCCACCATTAGCTGTTACCCATAGTGGAACATAAGTTAAAAATAATAGCGTACGTTCTGGTATAACCAGATTGGGCTGCCACCACCAACTGACATCTGAGAGATGCTATCAAAAATAGATCTATTAGTAGTAACTAAGTATATCTGCTCAAGCCACCATTAAGCATTCCCTATACATCAACTGGGCTACCACTACCAGTAGCATACAGGAAGCAAACCACAAAACTGCCCAGCGCTCAAGTAAATATGCAGCACCAAAGATCAAAGGCAAAGCAGAGAAACATGATGGACAAAAGAGTCAGGTGGGCAGCAGACATGCAGATAAAGGTGACCATTTATTAAGTGCTAGCAAACTAACATACAATACTAAAGCCCAGTGCTTTGACTCCCTGCATGTTCTTCATCAGGAAGAGGGGCAACTGAAGAGAATGGCTCCATTAAATAGGTTAACTAATTAAAGACACAGTGCCAAATTCCAAAAGGTAACAAGTTAAACAAAAAAGACAAAAATGCATAAAACTATTTAAACAGTTATTAGCTTCTGTGATATCGAAAGAAATGCCAGTGAAAATTCATAGTAATTTAATCAATATATATAATGAGCAGTAACCAGCATTCTATGGCTTTAAACATCTTGGAGGATTTCGGGGGGAGAGGAAAGGAAGGGAAAAGCATGAGGGAAAAGGGGAAAAGGGAAATAAATTGAAGGGAAATGGAGGGGGCGGATTCTAAACTAAAGAATTCTATGCACAGAATCATAAATATGGAAACAAATCCCAAGATTCGTTCAGTCCTGTTGGACAGAGTCCACCGAACAAAAATATAAATTCACTTTCTTTTTGCAAGTGTCCTTACTCTGTTCCCATCCCAAGTATTAGGTTCTATACAATCACTGCCCAGGAATTTGTGGTTAACCTGGTTCTTCCCCTTTCCCATTTCCTCTCTTGCTTTTCCGTTCCTTCCTTCTCCTCCCAGCCTTCCCCACCCCCACCCCCAAATTTGGCCCTTACCTGCTTCAGTATTTTTACTTTGTTATTTTGCTGGGACTGAGCTAATTATTTCCCTCTGCTTTCTTACAGGTGTTTCTGAAATCCTCAAGATGTTTAAAGCCTTAGAATGCTGGTTATACTGATCATTACTGTATATATATATATAAAATTATGCCAGTGCCATTAGAATGAAGGAAGTCTTAAGTACCTGAATGAACTACGTTTATTACATTAGAGATTTCATAACATGCATCAAGTGTCCTTTGTGGACTTTATTATATAGGAAAAACAACAGACTTCTGGCTTTTTCATGAGCAAGATGGCCACATTAAGCAAGAGCTCATCACCATGGGCTTAAATCATTTATCAATTTAAAAGTGTTACGTTTTGAATTTTGCCACTGTAACTCATTTAATTTCATTTCCAGCAAATGAATTATGTGCCTTTTAGAGTAAAAAAATTGCTTTTCTTGTCAGTTTTCTAAGTCAGTCGCACCTCAGCCATGGAAGTTACCTCAGCTTGCACTCTTCGCATTGAACCGAGATGATACAGATGATGTTTAATGAAATTTTAGAAGAGGAAGAATCAGCATTTACAAAGCACTTTACAAACAATGCTAGACTGGTAGTGAGGTAACAGGGGTAAAGTCATCTATTACAAACCTAGAAAACCAAATGAAACAGATCAGCATCAGGGTGTTTGATGCTGAAACTACCCTGAGGCATCTTGACCATCAAGCCAGTGACAGGGACACTGTTATTCACCAGCTCAAAAATGACATTTCCCTCCTATGGGATAGAATTGATGATCTGAAGTGTAGAGAGCAAAGGAACAACCTTAGAACTGTGGGAGTTCCAAATGGGGCTAAAGGGGAAAAATATTTGAGAATCTGTTAAATATCTACAGACTGAACTCTTAAACCTCCCTGGTAAAAACCTTCAAATTCAGAGAGCTCATAGAACTCTGGCCCCAGGACCCAAGGGAGGAGAGGAGCCCTGTCCCATTCTGGCTGTATATCTGCAGTTCTCCATCAATGAAATGTTCCTAAAGCTGGCCAGGGAGAAAGACCCCCTTCTTTGGCATGGCTACAGAGTGTCCCTCTGCCAGCATTACTCAGCCAGGGTAAACAAATTGTGAGCATCCTTCACCCCTATCCACCAGGTTTTGCAGAAGCACAGGGTGAAATATTACGTGGCTTATCCTGCTGTTTTTAAAACAGACCATTCTGGAGTCTCCCATGATTTCATAAACCCTTCTGAAGCATTGACTTTTGTTCAACAATTATGGGGAACCCAAATAGTACTGATTGCAGCCTCTCATACCTCTTCCCACTTGCATAAGCCAAGGGCACCAAAACAGACTACTGTGGATACACAGCTGATGAACACCACTCATACTCTCTGGCCCCCTCCACTAGGTCCACTCTGCCAGAGCAGTGGCAGCACAGATGAACAAAGCAGAGGAAAGCTGCTCAAACCCTGGCTAAAAACATGTCATCCACTGGTCCCCAACAGCAGAGCTGCAGTTGGAGCTCCAGGGCACTGCCACAAAATTCAAACTCTCCTGCTGAGACCCCTCCAACCAAGTCTTTGTTACCCCAGTTAAAAGACCAAAGCAACACAGCAGATGATGATGTGAGTTTATCCCAGCAACTACCTGCCACATGCTGGACAGACATAGTTCAGGGACCAGCGCTGCCTATTCATCATCTATGCTATACCCCTTTATCAAAAGAACAAACATGAGTGGCTTAAAGGAGACCAACCTGTCCTAACCCTGCGTCCTTTTCCCTGAACATTCATCTCAGACATCAGCTTTTCTCACCTCAGTGGTTTCTCAAAAAAGCCCATACTGAGTACTTGGCACTAAGGATGCAAACACTGGACAAGTAAAAACACAAGACTGTCTGAGACATAGTTATATTACTTCAACTATGTTGAATATGCAATTTTCCCTGTGTGCACAAGCATTCCAAACTAAACTCACTTTCAAGTTTGTATCCCCTGATTGTATCAACTCATAAAAGAACAAGTTATGGAACCATGCAACAAACACTTGGCAGCAAGTTTTCTGATAATCTGCTGCAACGTGGATTTTAAGTGCATAAGTGTACACATGCATGGCCAGAAGATTTTGAAACCACATCAGGCAGGAGAATCAAATGAAATCAGAGTCACATGGAGCCCCGCATCACATCACTCCAGATACATAGGCACTGTCGGCAGATAAGGGCCTATGGCCCACCTAGTCTGCCCATTTGAGGTTGTAAGTTCCCTCTACATTTTTCTAGAAGTTTATTGCCCTTACCCCTAACCTCCAAGATTCCCTTATGTCTATCCCATTGCATTCTTAAATCCCATGGCTGTTTTAGCCCGCACCACTTCCTCTGGCAGGGTGCTCCACTTGTCCACCACCCTTTCGATTCTCTGCATTGTTTTGGATAAATCCAAGTCTGCATACCAAATTGTCATCATGTTTGAGCTTCTTTCCTCGAGAATTTAAAAAGTTTTACACAATTCAGCCAATAATTCAATAAATAGCAATAAGTTGCAAATTTTGTGGGGAGAATGGTGAAAATTGTGGATATTGTGGTAAAATTGCAGGTGCAATTTTCCGTGCCCCTGCTCGTAGCATTCCAAAACCTTCTGGTACTGCAATAAGATTGTCCCTCCCCTCATTACTTACCTCCCCACCCCGACTCTAGTCTGCACATCTCCCCTCCATGCCTTATAGACCAAGCACAGTGGTGAACCCCTCAGTTTTGCAGGGCTGTTGCAAAAACCCAGGTGGAACTGCAAACCAGAAGTGGCACAGCTTGCTTCCCTCTCTTTCTCCTTAGTTTCACACAAGCACCCTGTTGGCACATCAAGTACACAGCAGGAAAGCTCATCCAGTTGCACACCAGTGTGTAGATTATTAAATGACCTTCCTACTTTTAAGCTCAGCAACTATAGTTCTGCTCCTGCCAAAGAAGTCTAGGGGAACCTAGGTGGTCTTACAGGGTTGGCTTGCATCTATGCCAGAGATTTTTTCACCGGGGGGGGTCTTGTGTGGGAGGACACTCAAACCTTGTCCTTTGCCACCCCATTACATGTCTACTGTCCAGCTGTGGTCTGTTTTTGGAATCCAAGCATTTAAGGATCAGGCAAAGCATATACACTATAAACCCCTTCCCAACCTCAGTACTAATGAAGAGGTATTACCGCTGCCCTCCTGAGCTCCTCTCCTTCCCTCACTCCCTCTTTTCTTCCTGTACATCTTGCCTAATCAGCCCATTTCTCAATTTTTTACTCACCCCTCTCCCAACTCCTCATCCCTTCCCCCTTAGTCCCCACCCCACCTATCCTTCCTTTCAGATAGGGGATGTGGACTCTCTTCTAGATGTATGTCTTTCAGAAGCTCCCCCATCCCTTGTTTGTACTATTGGAGCTTTTTGAGATTATACTCCTTAGATACCTTCAGCTGACCTCCCTACCCTACCCTTCCTCTTCCCCATCCCTCAACCTGATTACATCCTAGCCTCATGTAGCTAGTTGCAGCATGCAAATTACAAAAGGAATCCCTCTTTCGAAAAGTGAATGTTGTTTCTTAGCCAAAGGAAGGACACTGTTTGAGCTTATTGTTATGGTAGTCTGCTCTGGATCTACTAGCCGTGTCTTGGAGAGATGTCCCTTTCCAAAACTTTGTTGGCTACTAACACCCACTTTTGTTGTTTTGGTCATCTGTTTATTTTCTCAGTGTGACTCCCTCTTCCCTTCTCCTAGAAATCACAGTTGGAATTGGGCAGCACCGGTAGTATTTGGCACTAGTTGGCATTTGTAAACACAGTCCACACACTCCACTGGCAATTATTTTCCTGGCTCAGCCTTGGGAGGGAGGGAGTACACAAGAAACATTTGTATTTTTACCGGGTTCAAGGGTGGACCATGGCACTGAGAGGGCTACAAGAATTCACACAGTCACTTTTAAAAGGCTGTCCACAAGCCGGCAAATAGAGTCAAGTAGTAGGTTTTATTCTGACAAGATGGTCTGCCAGGACATTTGTTCACAGGAGATGCAGGTGCAAAAAGCAGGTACAAACAAATCCACAGGTCCCCAGTAGTAGGAAACTACCTTCACAGGTTCAAATCCACAGTAGTATGAAACTACATTTCTGTCCGTCTCTCTTCTGGGCTATGGGCACAAAACTATCTCGGGATTACCTATCCCAGGGGTGAACACTCCAGGCTCCCCCATTTAAGAGCTTTCCAAATTACAGAGTTCTTCCACTGGATAGTACATGTCTTTCCAATTACACAAAGCAATTTCAGTGGAGTTTTTCACAGACTAAAATAGATTTTTCTTCTCCTGTGCCAGTCAGAAGTGTTGCAGTTCATCCCTGGAGAGAGGGGAGGCATCTCTTTTCCAAACATATATCCACAGTGTGACAGCACCGTTTGTGACTGAAACAGCTCTTCCACAGTGTGTGAAGTACATCTTTTTGAACTTACAGACATTTCCCTGAGCTCAAAGGCAAATCCTGATCTTCCCTACTACTGGGAAATATTTTACTTCAGCTTCCTCACAGGTAGAGGGAGCGAATCCCAAAAGTTACTCATAGTTGCTGAATTCAACTCCATGCTGGAATCTTTGTCCTCCTCAAGAGCATGGTACCACAGGAAACCATCACAACTGCTTGACTCCACTCTCTTTTGGCCAACCTCAGGGATGGCAGGGTCAGGGGAGAAGACTGACCTCCCCTGAGCCAGTCTCACACTCCTCCTCCTCTGCCCTCAGGCAGAAGACAACTGACCCCAGCATCAAGATGCCAAAGAGGCTTATGCTGCTGTGAGAGTTCCATCCACTTAGAACCTCTGCCAAGATGATTGACAGGGGCTGCCAAAGGAGTCCAAAAAGTTAAAACTGAGCTGCACAGTACTTTTAGTTAGCAAACCCACTAAAATACCAGGGTTCTTGAAACCATAGGAGGAACCTGGGGGTTGTACTAATCGCCACCAAAAAACTGTCCACAGCAAGTGCTTTGGACTGCAACAGGCCTTCCCCCCATTGGGTGTCCTACAGGAGGGTACTGCTTCCTTCCCCTACTTATGACCAGCATAGGCAGGTCACCACAGAGGACTAGGAAGCCATGAGAAAGCTACCTACACCACTAACTATGGAAATTCCTCAACAGTAGCACATCTACTACTAGAGGCAGTTTACTGTTGGAACGAGACTGACCTCCCACCACCCTGGCAGAGTCACCAGCCCATCCACCATCAGGCACTTACCCTGCTCCACCACCAGGCATTTATTAGGATACCCTCTGACTAGACTACAGGTGCACTCAGACCATGCTCTTTCCCAAACCTGAAAAGTAAAAATACATTAGCACCAGTCAAGAACATACACAGTGGACTGCTTGGCATTTCTTAACACCAGTAATTACATACTTTACATCAGTAAAAACATTTCATAACAGTACATGTTAACACTCTAAAACCATTTGCAAACAATTTTAAAACAATCCCTGAAGCACTCTCAGTGCCTTGGTAGAGTCCTCAGGTCTCTTTCTTCTTTTCAGCTGCACCTGCAAAACAGCATGAAAAACACACACACCTACATACTGCTTGACTCTAATTTGTTTTGTCAAAGTTTTTTCTATAAAATATTTCATACTTTTTCCTTTTTGTGTTTTTGTGCAAAACAGTAAAAACATTAAAAACATGGGGGAAGAGAACCCCAATAGTCCATCTAGGGAATAAATTGTTCTTGGGGCTGGGACATCCCAGATAAAGTGTCTTTGGTCTGCTCCTAGCTTTTGGAAGACAGAAATCTTACTTTTAGAGCAGAAAGCATTTGACTAAAAAAGCTACTGATTTTCTTGCTAATTTAACACTTATGTCTCAGCAGGAGTCAGTGTCTGTTGAGAGGTCTCATCTAGGCTTAAAAAAAAAGAAAAGAAAGAAAGTCAGTGTGTGTGCATCAACTTAGTTGCTAAATCAGTAGGAGAGGAGATAGAGGTTAATTGGGGGGTGGCTTAGGCAGTAGAAAGCAGGTGACTCCAATTACAACTTCCTGCTGCTAGCTTCTTGAAGACAGAAATCTTGCTTTTAGAGCAGAAAGCATCTGACTAAAAAAGCTACAGTTTTTCTTACTAATTGCCCTCCATCCCACCCTAAGCCAGTTCTACTTTTATAGCCACCGGATTTGACTGACAACAGGAACTTACTGTTTGGCAGTAGCAAGGAAAGATCATAGAGAAACATTAGTTTTGTCAACCCTGAAGGAAAAAGTAGCTCTTTCTCCACCCCCAGCTGCTGGAGATCTGACTCAGAGCAAGGAAGAAGGACACTACTGAAGAATACAGGAAGTTGCAGTCCCAGAACAGAAAGGGTAAGTGTTGTAAGAAGAGGAGAGAGTAAGCATACAGAGCAACAGGAGAGGGGACACAAAATAAGACATGATGGACTGCAACAGGCCTTCCCCCCATTGGGTGTCCTACAGGAGGGTACTGCTTCCTTCCCCTACAGTGCAATGGCTGTGGGGTGGCAGTGTTCCAGGAGACATGCTGGAGGCTGCAGTGCTGCTCTATTTGCAGGCACTTCTCCATCTGGCTAGGATTTGTGAAACCTTCTCCCCACCCAGGGACCACCAGGGCCACCCCACTCACCTCAGAGGTAGCCAAGAAAGAAGACCGGCTGCACCAAGGTGGGCTCAGGAGGGAGAGGGTGGAACAGAGGTGCATTCCTCCAGCTGTACCTCTCCACAATTCATATGCTGTTCTAGCTGATAGTGGTTCCTCTATGGAGGCAGCTGCAGTGAGACCAAGGAGGATGCTGGGAACCTCCTAAATGAGACCCACAGGAGGGTGGAATGGGACCCCACAGAGGAAGGAAACAACTCGTGGGGACTCAATCATTAGGGGGGTAGAAGTGGGGGAGGAAGGGGAGAGGGAGGTAAGGTGTCTGCCTGGCACCATGGCTTAGAGGGACAGGAAGCAAATCCTCGGGATTGTGGGAGCAGCTGCATGAGGGAGGGAGGGAGCTGGATGTCATTGTCCACCTAGGAACAAATGACCTGGCTAGGGATGGGATCAGAGTAGTGTGAGAGGAGTTTGTAGAGCTGGGGAGGGGCCATAGACAAGTAGCACATATGGCACCTTCTCGGAGGTGCTGCCTGTCTATGGCAAGGGTGATGCTAGAGTACTGCACAGAATGGAATTCAATGAATGTTTGTAAAACAGGTGTGGAGCTCAGGGTTTTGGCTTCATTGGGGACTGGGGAGCCACCTGGAAGGATGCAGGCCTATACTGGCATGATGGTCTGCATCTGTCCAAGGTGGGAACCAGGATCTTAGGTGATAAGTATAAATGCTTCATTGGCAACCATTTAAACTGGCCAAGGGGGAGGCACTGAAAAGGAGCAGGGAAATCCCAGCCTTCCCCCACAAAACATGGTAATTAGAAAGGTAAACACCAAGGTAGAGAAGTCATTAAGGAGCAAGACAGAGGTAAATGCAAAAAAAAGGCAAAGGCAGTAAGGACAGGAATGGGACTAAAAGGGGTAAGGCCATCAAAAAATGGAGGGCGATGAGTACCAATGTCCATAGTCTGTGTAACAAGCTCCCTGAACTAGTGGTCTTGATGGAAGTGCGATGCCTGGATATTGTGGCAGTCACAGAAACATGGTACACAGAGAACCATGACTGGGATGTCAACATACCAGGATACACAATCTACAGGAGGGACAGGGAGGGTAAAAGAGGAGGAGGAATAGCTCTCTATGTAAAGGAAGGGATCAGAACAACAGAACTAAAGAGTAAACAGGGAGCAGATGAGGTACACTGGGTCACCCTGGAGACAGGAAATGGCACCACAATCCGTATGGAGGTTGCATACAGACCCCCATCTCAGGGGATGTAATGGACAAGGAAATCCTTAGAATGGCAGAAAAAGGGGAGATATTGTTGATTGGGTACCTGAATATGCCAGATGTTAACTGGAGCACCTTTGCTGTAGGCACATCCAAGAGAACGGGCATTCTTGATGCCCTACAAGGGGCATGCCTCAGACAAGTAGTATTGGAACCCACTTGGGAGGGAGCAATCTTAGACCTGGTACTCTCAAATGGGGATGGAGAAGAATCTTGGATTTAGAAGTAGGCAGTCATCTGGGAACAAGCAACCACCAAACAGTGTGGTTCACGATAAACACAGCCATAGAGTCAAGCCATACAAAAGCAAGAGTATTGGACTTTAGGAGGGATGACTTTTGGGAAAATGAGAGAGTGCCTCAGAAAAGCACTAGCAAACAGGCAAGAAGGAGGGGTGGAGGAACAATGGGGAGTAATCAAAACAGCCACCACACAGGCAACAAGCCTTTGTGTGAAGCAAATCAGAAAAACACAATGAAGGAAAAAAATGCTATGGTTCTCAAAAGAGGTGGCAGGGAAGGTTAAGGAGAAAAGGATAGCATTCAGGCAATATAAGGAAACACAGAAGGAGCAGGACAGAGAACATTATCAGTTAAAGCAGAAAGAGGCAAGGAATGCAGTCAGAATAGCAAAGGCTCAAACCAAGGAAATGATAGCCAATTCTGTTAAGAAGGGGATAAGACCTTTTATAGGTACATTAGGGACTGAAGAAAGACCAAGGGAGGGATGCTGAGGCTTAATAAAGGGGAGGGAATGTGAGCAGAGTGCGACAATGAAAAAGCAGGGATACTGAATGAATATTTCTGCTCGGTATTCACAAAGGAAGAGGAGGGGTAGGCACCTAAACCAAATAAGAGAAACACTCTGGATATGGGGGTCGATACCAGTCCATTCACAGAAGAATGGGTTCTGAAAGAACTAGTAAAATTGAAGGTGACAAAGCAATGGGGCCCAATGGGATTCACCCAATAATTCTAAAAGAACTAAGGGTAGAACTAGTGACACCACTGACTACTCTCTTTAACAAATCATGGGAGGTTGGGGTGGTACCTGAGGACTGGAGGAGGGTGGATGTGATTCCTCTTCACAAAAGCGGGAGCAGGGCAGAGGCAGGAAACTACAGACCAGTTAGTTTGACCTCAGTGGTAGGGAAAATGATGGAATCACTTCTGAAAGAAAGAATTGTTGAGTACTTAGAGGCCAGTGGGGCACAGGACCCAAGACAGCATGGATTCACAGTGGGAAGGTCATGTCAGATGAATCTAATAGATTTCTTTGACTGGGTGACCAAAGTAGTTGACTAGAGAAGGGCTGTGGACATGGCCTACCTAGATTTTAGCAAGGCATTTGATACAGACCCACACAAAAGATTAACATACAAGTTAGCCAGCCTTGGTGTGGGTGCCAAGGTGGTAGCCTGGATAAAAAATTGGCTGGACAACAGGATGCAAAGGGTAGTAGTAAACGGAGTCCACAGTGAAGAAAGGAGGGTTATTAGTGGGTACTACAGAGTTCAGTACTGAGACTGGTTCTTTTAATGTCTTTATAAATAACATTGCAGAGGAACTGGAATAAAAGTATGTCTTTTGCAGACAACACAAAGATCTGCAACAGGGTTGATACACAAGATGGAGTGGAAAGGATGAGAAGGACTTGGCAAGGTTGGAGGAATGGTCAAATGTATGGCAGCTTAGATTCAACGTGAAGAAGTGCAAGGTAATGCACCTGGGAAACAAAACCCAGGGAAGAGTACAAATGGGGGTGAGATACTGACAACAAAAAAATGGAAAGGGACCTGGGGTTATTATGTCAGATGACCTAAAGGTGAGCAACGCAATGTGAGAAGGCAGTAAGGAAGGCTGGGGAAACTGGGATGCATAGGAAAGGCATCAACAGTAGAAAACAGGAAGTTGTTATCCCTTGTACAGACAGTTGGTGAGACACCATCTGGAATACTGTGTGCAGTTCTGGAGACCCCATCTCCACAAAGACATAGACAGAGTGGAGGCTGTCCAGAGGAGGGCAACTCAAAATGGTGCAGGGTCTGCACCAGAAGACATATGAAGAGAGATTAAAGGAGCTTAATATGAATACCCTTGAGGAAAGGAAGGATGGGGGAGACATGATAGAAACTTTCAAGTACCTCAAGGTAATCAACAAAGTCCAAGAGGGTAGCATCTTTCAGAAAAAGAGATGTGCAAGAACAAGGGGACACAATATGAAGATGGGAGGTGGCTCAGGGGCAACGTGAGGAAGTATTTTTTTCACAGAGAGGGTGGTAGATACATGGAATGGCCTCCCTGAAGAGGTCATGGGATCAAAAACAGTGGGGGAATTAAAAAATGCATGGGACAGACATAAGGCAATTATAGTGGGGGTAGGAGGAAGTAGGGTGTTGGTTAACTAGGATCTTCAGCTTATGCAATAGGTAGGGAAATGGGCAGACTGAGTGGGTCAAGCGGTCCCCCTGGTGTTGCTGCAGAGCTGTTATGCAAACTGCTTCTCCTCCTATCCCATTGTGGCTGGACTTACTTTATTATTAAATATGTGTTTTCTTTTCCTAGACTTTCACTGCTGGACTATACAGATTTTCCTTACTTTCTATTTTCAGGTCGGTGTTCGACACTATGGGACAGCCTAATCCTTGATAAAATTTGTTACTGAGGTTTTAACTCGATGCCAGGGAGTAGAGGACACAGGAACACACAGGGGAGGGTTCTCCTGGAATTTATTGTTTCTGTTTTTTCCTTTTCCTTTTTCCTATTCCTATTGGTTAGTTCCATACATCTGGCTGTTTATGACAGTGTGGAAGTATGGTCCCTCAGTTATTTTCTTTGATAACCCATAATGAATGGCAACATGAACTCTTTTCTGTCTTTGAACCAACACCTGATCGCTAGTTCTCATCACAAGTTTCATCTCTTCAACAAAACTGGGGTGATTTTATGCCCTATATTTGAATTACTCTCAAGTGAGGCTCCTTTGGCTCTCCTACTGCTGTTTCCCTTAGGTTTTGTGTCCCTAAGACTATCTGTATATTCTTCTGACATGTAATTGGCACACTCTGGGTGGTTGGGGGATTTTGGGGGTTGGGGAGGGGGGTCAGGAGGTGGGGCATTGTCTGGTTATATTCATGATGCATGTAACTGGCCTGTATCTGTTATAAGAAAATTTAAATAAAGTTGATTTTATTTCAATAAAGCAGTGTTATGGTGGAAATATGTCTTGCTCCTCGAGGACAGTAACAAGAACCTTAAATTCTTGGTCAATCAGGATTGGACTATTATTCCATTTCTGGACATCAGTTTTAAGAAAAATTCAGAGCATTGATACCGATTTATTTGGGAAAAGTACTGATAAGGGTACTCTTATTAGCCAGTTCTTGCCATCCCCTCCACACCATGAACAATGCACCCACCAGTCAAGGGCCTAGTTAGTCAAGAGGTGCGCTTAATATATATAAGGTTGCGGTAATATATAGAAATTAACATTTAAAAATAGTCCCATGGACTTATGTGGGGGGCATGCCCCTGCCCTCTCCCTGGTTAGATGTTACAAAACATCTGAGCTTGGGGGTGGGACAGCAGCCCGGGAAGTGGAAGGGATTGGCTGGCCATCTTTTCAGACAAATTTATGATCCCTTCTTGACGGGGACAGTACTATGAATTATAAAACCTACTTCAAGAAGCTCTGCAGGGGCCAGGTAGTGAAATGTATGTTTAAAAATTACCAGTAACAAAAGCCAGAATCTTGATATTTCTCTTTAATAAACTAGCATAGCTTTGCACAATATCTCTGATGTGTGTAAGTTATTAGTTCATCCTGGTGACTGCCAAGTTTATTGTGTTGCAGAGTCTAGTGTTTACCATTGGCACCCATTTCTACAGCTGTAATGCTTGTTGTGTGTTTTTTTTCTTCTTGCATGATAGTGAGCTTAGTGTAAAATTTGTAACATAGAGTGAAGACAGATGTATTTATCTTTATAAGAGTGCAAGCTTTATGTTTGTAATCCTGTCTGTGTACTGTTGTTGACTATGTATATCTTGTGTATATACCTCAATACTGCTATTGTATTTGGACTACCAGTGCGTAGCAATAAATTAGCCATTTTCCTAAAGACTGGAGTAACTAGTTGTTTGTTACAGCATCTCTGAGGGAAAGGTACCTGGATTATTGGTGCATATTAAAGGGTCTCAGAGAGAGAGAGAGAGAGAGTATGTCCTACTCATAGCAGAGACCTCACTACAGGAAGTCTAAAGGGTTGAAGGTGACATAAAAGGATTAATAGTTATTAAAAGGGCCTGTGCTTTTGCTAAAGAGAGGACCTTGATGGCGGTGATGCTGGTCCAGACAATATCAGTGACAAAGGCCTGAGACAGCAGGCGCTCCACTGGGGACTGCAGGATGCTCTGACCATCACATATCATGGCAGCTGTGGTGATTAGATAGTGAGATTTTCATGAACAAAATATAGTTTGAATATTCAGTACCAAAGGGGGCAGTCATATAATTTAAGCAGCACTAATAAGTACACAACAGTAATCACTACAACTCTGTCTGTCATCTCTCACATCCAGCTTTTTTATTTTTATTTTTCTACCTGGGTTTACAAAAGGTTTAGAGATAGAAATGCCAGGCAAGTACACTGCAGTGAGGTTGCCAGAGCTCCATCAGCTGTGTGAGGAGACAGGCATACTGCATGAAGGCATGAATAGGGCCAAGCTGATTCAAGCTCTGGAAGCAGCTGACTAAGAGGTCTTGGTTAGCTCCAGTTGCTTAAATAAGAAGTCTGACACAGTCTTGCAAGCTGAGTTGAAATTAGTTGCATTGTAGGAAGGCAAAGGACAGGAAATTAGAACTCATCAGATTGAAACTGAAGTACTTAAACCAGATGCATCCAGAAAGAAAGCCAAGAGAGAGGCAGAAGAAAGACAGTGAGAGGCTGACCAGAAGAAAGCCAGGATGGAAGCAGAAGAGAGGGAGAAGAAATGCATACACCAACTTGAGATGACCATGAACTCTGGATGGCAACACTTCATCAGAGGCAGACACTGAACAAGGTAAGTAATAGTGTAGGTGGGGGTAGCCTAGGCTCAAAAATTGGGTTCAAATTCTTTCCAAAACTATCAGAGGATATGAATATGGATATGGATATGAATAAGGATATGGATATAGATATTACCGTATAGCAGGAAATATTAGCTTTCTGTTTATTTTCACTATATTAGCTTAACTGACAAATGCGCTAAAATAAGCTGATTGCTAATATTACAGGGAGCATAGTGCTGTAACTGGACATGAAGCTGACACACTATCGGGTGCTAAATAGTACTGCACCCCTCTCCGTGTTAAATAAAAAGGGCGCTAAAATAAGCTGCTATACAGTAATAATTTTCTTAATTTGAGAAATTGTGTTTGCAAAAATGATTGGCACGGGAGTACTGGCCAACCTGATTCACTCTATTTCTTACAGGAAAAGCATGGAAAGCATTTTCACTCTTATTTATTTATTTATTTATTTAGTTTTTGATTACTGGGTAAGTGCTCTAGACAATGAAATTGAATATTTTCAGACATGACCCGAGAGAGTTACAGACATAGGTAAAACACATTACAATGGAGGCAGGTACATAATGCAGACTTAGGTCAAACACATTACAACAGAGACAGACACATAATACCTGAAATCAGGAGATTAGGCTTAAGTTAGTCATTTCAGCAACACGGGGAAACAAATACAGATTTGATATGAATATAAATTAGTCTTGTACCCTAATGGCAACAGGGACTATAAAAATCAAAGCTGCTATTTCAAAGTGTTATGGGTTAACCCCTGAGGCTTACAGATTCAAATGCAGACAATTAAGAAAGCAGCAGTTGAGAATTATATAGAACTGAGTATGAAACTGAAGAATCGTCTACTGAAGATGGCCCTTTGGGAAGAGTGAGACAAAGATGACTGCCATGTTGGGCTGACCGTCAGAGTCACTTCCCTCAAACTACGGTTTTTAATAGTATTTAAATTTAAATTTTAGAGTAAAGCATACATTTTATGAGGTCTAGTTAGGTGTAATCATTCTAGCTAGTTCAGGACATGAAGTGAGCTACTTTTGTAAGTCAGCATTTTTATTTTTTTAGCAAGTAGTTCTTTGTCTGCCTCTGTGTCCTCCTTGGGTGCCTTTACACAGCTTATCCAAGCTTGGATTAGCCACATCACAGGTTTCTATATTGTATGGTACTACTTTTCATCTCAGTACTTTATACTGCCAGGGACTAAGTGAGCAAGTGGTAACTGAGATCTTTGTTTGATCTAGCAAACAGTTGTGCTGGCATGTCAGTGGATGCCCTCTGATGGATAGTGAATGGTAATTTAACCGTTTCTGCTGGCATTCAAAGTGAGACCCCCACCACAATAGTGGAGGAGTGGATGTGTGGTGAGCCTATCTGTATTTGCCACCAGTGTCTCTAGGAGTGAGGCTACCTACCCACAACTGCTATCTGAGCAGAGAACTGGAGGCATGAGGCTTTTGTCTGTATACCAGGGCCTGGATATTCAAAATGGCTACGCGTAGGCGCAACAGGGATGCACCATGTGCAACCCCAATGTGCTCCAGTGTGATATTCAAAGGGCAAGTTGGATGTACAACTCCTGATGTGCTGGAGCACATTGGTAATGCATGCCGGCGCAAGTGCGGGGCACGTGTCCATGCATATGCGGCACATCCCGATATTCAGCCCGGGATGTGTGGCACATATGCTGGCACAACCCAGCCTTGTGCCACTAAGGGGGGCACAATGTTGTTTCTGAAAATACCAGGAACAAGTCCTGGCCACTCACAGGTGAGCTGCTGTATTGCATGGTGCAACACAGCAGCCGCCGGCAGTGGGTGGCCACCAGCCCACCCAGAACACTGTCTACAAGTCCCCTGCCCTGGGTGCATTGTGCCCCCCTCATCACCCAATTGCAGGCATAAGTATAAATAAACACCCTGGTGGTCCAGTGGTACCCCCTCCCCACCCATAAAAGTGATTGCCAGTTAATGAATTGAATAAAGTCCTGGTGGGTTAGTTTCATCCCCCTCCCTCCCATTCTGCCTGATCATGGGTAACCGCCCATAATGCAATTCCCCAGTGTGCCAGTGGAACCCCCCTTCCCTCTACCCACTGAGGACCCCTGCCACCCAGGTCCCCCGTCATTGGCAGGTGGCTGCTCCCTGCCCACTTGCCGCCCAGCCGCCAGCCGAATGACAGCTTACAGTGTGATCTGTAAACCCATATGTCCGCAGTGTGGATAAATGAGCTTGCACACCATGCTGTACTACACAGGCATGGATCTGTGAATGGTGGAATATACATGCTGCCTTAGAAAATTCATGGTTAAACGCCCACCACTCTTGGATTACTTCTGACTTCATCAATTCATGCAAATCCAGGATCAAGCTTGGGTATGTTATAAGTCCTCCCAATCCTTTTTGACCTCCTAACCTACAGGTCACTCAGAAATTCCTGCACAAATGCTGTCTGCACAGTGAAGGCCTCTATTTCAAGTCAAAGCTCCAGTCCAGCCTAAACTCCTCATCAAATTTCTGGAAGGTTATCCACTCCCTATTCAATCCCCATTCCAGTCTACCCCCGCCCTCCTGGTGGATAGCTTACTGGTCTCCGCCCCTCCTTGTTGCTCATTTTGACAGTTGCTTCACCACTTGTTTGCTACCCTGTCCTCCTTCTCCTGATCCCTTACCCCTCCAGTTCCCCACCATCTCCCCCCCAACACATCTGAAGGTTTCCAGTTCCTCCCTGTTTCCCCCAAGAAGTCTTTCTCACCTTTATTTCTCTCAATCTTTCTAAGTCCAGCCCCAAAGGCTGGACCCTAAACTCCTACGAATCTCTGCACCAGCCATTGCCTCTACTCTAACTTCTACCCCTAACTTCTTTCTGCAGTGCCATCCTTCATTCCTGGAAGGTTGCAAAGGTTCTGCCTCTGCACAAAGGGGTTGACTCCTTCTCCTCTGGTAACTTCCAGCTGATCTCACTTGTCCCCTCCCTTGCAAAGCTCCAGGAGAATATTGCATATTCCAGGCTTGCTGAGTTTCTCTACTCCTCTAATTTAATCTCCCCTTTACAGCCTGGCTTTTGGAAGTATCACTCTACTGTCTCCTCCTTACTGTGTGTAACTGAACCTATCCTTACTGGGATGGATCAGAAACATTGCCACAGCCATTTTCACTGATCTGGCCAAAGCTTTTGACTCAGTGTCCCACCCACACCTCCTGACAAGCTGAGCTTTGGCCTTCAGCAGCCACTGTGGACTGGTTCCATTTATACCTCATGGGCTGTCAACAGACTTTTCAGGTTGGTGATATCCAGCTGTCCCCCCCCTCATCCTAGCAGGGGTCCTCAGAGCTCTATCCTGGGTCTGATCCTGTTTTCTGTTTTCCTCAACAACCTCCTCAGCCTGTGTCTCCATGCATAACACATATGCGGATGACACGGTCATCCACACCTCTAGCCCATCGGTTTCAGCAGTGGAAGTTCTACTCAAAAAGACTTCCACAACATGCTGGTTTGGTTCCACTCAACCAGCTCAGGGTCTGCTCCAAAAAAACTGTGTCTATGATCTTTGACATAAGCCAGAAATTGACTAGACTCTCCTTCCCATTTTCTTCACCATGTATAACACTTCCATGCAGGTTGTCACTACCTTCAGGTACCTTGGTGTGTGGCTGTATAGCAAGGTTGACTTCTCTAACCACATCAATGCCATCCATGCCAAACTTCACCTCAGAGTTGGTGCATTGTACCACAACAAGGACTGTCTTCCCTCCAGGTCTGACAGGAGCTGGTAATCAAAATTGTTCTCCCAGTCTTTGACTATGCAGATGTAGTCTATGACACAACCCCTCCTCTTCCCTTGCCAGATTGAACACTCTCTGTCATGCCTTCTGTCAACTCACTACCAACTCTCCACTTCGTACTCATCATTGCTCCCTCTACTCTTCCCTTTCCATCCTCCCACTACCATCACATCACCAGTCACACTCTGCCTCCTTCATCACTGAATAATGGTTTGGGTCCCTTCCCTCCTACCTTTCCTTACTCCTCTCCCCTATCCTGTCCTATCCTCTTCTTACTCTCTGCATTCCAGGGATTCCTGTCCCTTCTCCATTCCCCACCCTCACTCTAGTGCTAGGCAAGCAGCCTTCTCCTATCATCTCCTGTCCCTTTGGAACCTGCTGCCCTCCTCCCTCTGACTCCCCCTCACTCCCTGCCTTTAGATGTCTGCAATGGCGTATTCACCCCCCCCACACCTGTTACTCCCACTGTTGACCCCTCCTGATTTCTTTATCCTATTTCTCCTGACCTCCACCTATTCCTCCTTTAATCTGGGCCACCAGTACTCACCCTTGGCTATTCTCCAAATCCAAGAAGCACTGTGACCCTGTCCATCATGCACTGCACACTTCAAGAATTTTTGCATATTTTGTACATTATGCAGTTGTGAACTTAACTGACTAATCACATTTTGTTCCTGGTATTTATTGCCTATGTATTTTTACATTTTCAGGTGCTCTGTGATTGTCTGTTCTATATCTTACTTCCATCTCTGGCTGCAATTTCCAGAAATGAGCTTACATTTCAAGTTATCAATTTTAAAATAAATAAATAAATATGGTACTCACACACACACACACACACACACACACACATTTAAATACTCCCCTTGTGGAAAGGTTCCAATACCATACTAAAAAAATATGAAGCCTAGCAAACTCTTGGCAGTAGTGGACATCTTGAGCATGATGACAGCCTGTGCTGGAGATATTGAGGGATCAAATTAGAGTTATAATAAGACCCTTTTATCTCCTCTCGACTCACTAGCACCCAATCATGTTCATCCTTTGACTTCCTGCTGCAGTTCCCGTAGTTTTTTGAGGCGCTAAGGCAGTGGAAAACTGAAGGACACTGGTTGGAGCATTCCTGTCAGAGGTGCCAGTCAGTGGTGATCAGATTGGCATCGAGGGCTCACTACGGTTAGTATCAGCAGGTAATTGCCCCAAAAGGACAAAGTTCCTGTCAATGGTATTTGCTGCAAAGAAGAATTATCTGGTTCAACTTTTCTGCACCATAGATAGATTGCTGAATCCTTCCTGTTCAGTGGAATGAAAGAATCTTTTCTTCAGAAAATGCAAGGAGTTCCATCAATTCTTCCTCAACAGCATATCCTTACTATGGACCAGAATTTCCACAAGTGTAGTAACAGTACCCTCCTGAATAGACTAATAGTACAGAGACTGCTCTCATCAAGGTGTAGCATGATCTCTTCACTGCAAGAGACAGAGGCACTAGTCCATCTTGGCCCTTCTTAATTTCTCATTGGTATTTAATCACTGGTCATGGGGTGCGCTAGGATCACCTGAAGCACTAAGTTGGACTCAGCAGCATGGCATTATGCTGGTTTAGATTCTACCTTTCCAGGATGGTGCAACAGGTGGTTTTCAGTACTTCCATTTCTGTAAGTGCTGTACTCAACAGTAGTGTGCCTCAAGGCTCAGTCCTGGCCCCCATGCTCTTCACTGTGTACATGTTGCTGCTGGGTGAGATATAAGACAGTATGGCTTGGCTATGCAGATGATACTCAGGGTACCTGTCTTGCTCACCTGACAGAAAGCAAGCAGCCTCTATGCTGAGTTGCTACCTAAATGAGATCAACAACTGGATGGCCTCCAGCTGAGTGAGCCCAAACCCAGGGAAGACTTAGGTGATGATTGGTGGACCAGGCTACCATGGAGCAGCTATGAGCGGTTGTGACACCCTGTTATCAACCTTAGATAGCATCACTTTGGAGCTGTGGATATGGTTAAAAATCTGTGGAGTACAATGGAGTGTAAGATGACACCTAGTTCTCACCTTAGTTCTTTTAGAATTCTGGGGTGAATCCCATCAGGTCCCATTGCTTTGTCCAGCTTCAGTTTTAGGAGTTCTTTCAGAACCCTTTTTTGAATGTACTGGTGTCAACCTCCCTATCCAGAGTGCTTCTATTGATTGGATTAGGTACCGCCCTCCTTTTCATTTTTGTGAATACTGAGCAGAAGTATTCTGCTCAGTATCCCTGCTTTTTGACTGTCACCCTCTGCTCATCCACCTTCCCCTTTATTAAGCCCCACTATCCCTCCCTTGGTCTTTCTTCACTCCCTAATGTACCTGTAAAAGGTTTTATCCCCCTTCTTTACCGAGTTGTTTATTTTTTCCTCAGTTTGGGCCCTTGCTATTCTGACTGCCTTCCCCACTTCCTTCTGCTTTAACTGGTACAGCTCTCTGTCCTGCTCCCTCTGTGTTTCCTTATACTTCCTGAATGCTATCTTTTTCTCCCTAACCTTCCCCACCACCTCTTTTGAGAACCATAGTGTGGTTTTCCCTTTGTTTTGATTTGTTTATTTGCTTCACACAAAAGCGTGTTGCCTCTGTGATGACAGTTTTGATGTTTCCCATTGTTCCTACACCTCCTTCTTGACCATTTTCTAGTGCTTTCTGAGGCACTTCCTATTTTGCCGGTCAGCCCTCCACAGTCCAGTACCTCACATTTGTACGGCTTGCCTCTACAGCTGTGTTTATCGTGAACCACACTGTTTGGTGGTCACTTGTTCCCAGATAGCTACCCACTTCTAAATCTGAGATCCTCTCTCATCCCCATTTGAGAGTACCAAGTACCAAGAGAGTCTCTGGGAATGGGCACCTAGCAATAAATTTGTCCTGCCTTGCTTTAATTTGTTATATCAAAGGTTAAATGAGAAGAAAGTTGCAACTGCTCAAGAAGTTTTTAAAAATGATGCTTATTGAACACTTTTTAAAATGTCAATGTCAGTTGTCAATGTCAATTTTATGTATATAGTGCCCAATCCCTAAGGCTCTGAGCACCTTACAATAAAATGAATAAACAGCCATTGAAAATCTAAAAACAACTAACAGTCAAAGAACCAGACCATAACATAGACTGAAGAAATGAGTTTTCAGAGATTATTTTAAAAAGGACCAGTGAAGGAGCATCTCCTTCTCATGGAAGGGTATTGCAAAGGATCTGGGCCCCCACACCGAATGCCCTATCACCCAAAGATTTTAAACAGTATCTGGGACCAGAGAGGAAATCTGCCTCCACTGACTGGAAGGCACAACCAGGAACATGTGAAATCAGGAGGTCTTTCAGATAGCCCGGACCCAGACCATGTAGGGCCTTGTATGTTAACAAGCAAACCTTGAAGATGATGCACCACATGACCGGAAGCCAGTGGAGAGCATGGAGAACTGGCATGATATGCTCAGATTGAGATGTCCCAGCAACCATCCAAGTCATCACATTCTAAGCCAGCTGCAGGCAGCCTTGTGGATAGCCCCAGGTAAAGAGTGTTTCAGTAATCCAGCCTAGACAACACCAAGGCATTAACTAGTGTTGTGAGTTCAGTCAGTTCAAGATAGGGCTTAATCCAAGCAATATACAGCACAGATGATAGTAGCCACTGCAGACAACAGCCAACACCTGTAATTCCAGAGTCAGCTTGTAGACCACAAAGTCCCCCAGATTTTTCACCCTATCTGTAGCATGGAAGGTCACACCATCCAACAATGAATGGGCTATGTCCCCAGTTGCTGCCATAGAACCAGACCAGCCCAGCTTCACCAGTAACACCTCCATCTTAGATGGATTGAGCCTAAGCCAGCTAAGTGCTATCCAATCCTGAATTTCTTTAAGGCATTCATTCAGTTCCAAGATAGTCGCCCTGTCATCAGGGGCACAAGACACATACAGTTGGGTGTCATTATCATAGCAATGAAATGCCAAGTCATAGCATCTGATGATCTCCCCAAGGGGCAACATGTTCATGGAGAATAGCATGGGAGCCAGAATTGCCCTTTGAGGCACATCACAGCAGAGTGCAGCACTTCTTTGGTTTGGTTTGGTTTTATTTTTTACACTGGAAAGGCATGTGAGTGCCTGTTTTCACAAGTGTCCAGCCAACAGACAAACAGACATGAAAGAACATGTACAATATACAAGAACAATGGATTATACAATAGATTATACAGGTGTGGAAGGGGAAGACATAGGAATTACAAGGGGAGGTGAGGTGCATCCAATCTATAGCAGGAGTCGGTACAATTCAACAACATACAATGGTATATTCAGTGTCCAGTGGAGGACAAATAGAATATATGTGTAGGGGTAACATGGTTGATTCTACATGGTGAGTGGGCCATGTGTTAGAACTATGCACTAGTGAGCAACGGAAAGCTGTAGAACCTTTGATAGCAGGATAGTAGAGGGAGGAGAAGCATTAGTGAGGTGGAGGTTGTGAAGGGTAAGAGCAGACAAAGTTAATGTAGAGGTGATGTTTGAGGTGGGTTTTGAATATTTTGAGGGATGCAGATTGAGGGAGGGTGTAGGGGAGGCTGTTAAAAAGCCTTGTACCCCTGGCAGCAAGGGAGTAGATTCCTTATGTCGTGTGGCAGAACGGAATTAAGAAGGAGTTTTAGGGTGGATCTTGTGGGGCAAGAGCTGGTTGGCCTTTGGAAATCAAAGATGATGGAATTAGGGACCAGTCCTGGTGAATTTTAAAGAAAAGGTTAGGATGTTATAGTGAAATCTGTCTTGAGAGAGAGCCAGTTGGCAGCCTTGTAAAGGTTGCAGTGATGCGTCTGTCTGGAAGGCCAGTGATGAATATGATGATGTTATGGTAGGTGGCTCTTAATTTGAGAAGGGTCTTTTGGCATGTAGAGGATGAGTAGACAATAGATCGGTAGTCCAGGAGTGGAAGCAGGAAACTATTAGCAACCAGTGCCCTAGAACTGAGAATGAGGAATTGGTTAACTCTGTATAACATCCTGAGTCTTTGGGTGTATTCTTTTGATTAGTTGGTTGATGTGGAATTTGTATGTGAGGTGGCAGTCTATGCATATACCTAGGTATCTAAATTCATTGACTCTTTCGATGTTGCCATCGTTATCAGTGAGAATTAATTTTAAATAGTTTATTTTCCTAGTGCCAGAGAAAACCATGGACTTTGTTTTTGGGGGGCACTGAGGGCAAGTCTTTGGGAAGAGAACCAAGAGTGAAGTTTATTGAAGTCATGCTGGAGTTTGTCACTAAGAGTTTTGGGACACTTGTCTTTGCAGAAAAGGGCTGTATCATCTGCATAAAGGGTTAAAGAGCTGGTAACACGTTCAGGAGTACTTTAACAAAACCTAATATATAGACACAGACCAGCTTGTATTTCCCATTAGTGCTGTATTCCTCCTCCTCATTATTTATTACTGAGGTCATCTATATGAAAACAGGATCTTTGCTCCTGAAGAGTTCATCTATTCCTGCTGCTGTCTCCCTGCATGAAGTCATAGAGCACTACTTGTGACATCACAGTTACTCCCATGGCAACAGATTGTGAAGTCACAACAGAGGATTATGACTTGAAGTAGGGAGTAAGCTATAGAGGCAGATGGACTCTGAAGGAACTCTGAGGGATACAAATCATATATTCATGCACATATTTCTGATAATAAATAATGGGGAGGAGAAATATATAAAAAAATAAATGGAATACAGGCAGAACTTTCCCTAATTATTATGTTTTTTAAAGTTTTCTTTGAGGCATCAGTAGCTCTTTAATTCTGTGTGCTTTCAGATTATGCGGATGGAATTTATGGCTTGGGAGAAGAGAAGGGGGCTGAGTATGGAGCCTTGAGGGACTCCATATTTGAATGGACAAATATCAGAGTTCTGTCCTTTAATAAAGTTGAAGTGTGGTCTATTACTGAGGTAGTGCTGGAACCAGTTCAGAACTTCATCAGAAAAGTGGGGGTGGGATAGGGTCTTGATGAGTAGGTGGTGAGCAACAAGACTGAATGCCTTAGTGAGGTCCATGAATATTGAGCCAGTGTAGAGACTTATTGATGTAAAGGAGCCAAGTGCCACCTGTTACGTCCACCCAGTTATGTAGGATTCAAACCACTGCAACATGGTGCCCAAGTGTCCCACATAGTGCCTAAGGTGAGCTAGCAGCACCCCATGATCCACCGTGACCAGCTTAAGGAGTTCATAGGCTTTGTCTGGGAAAACTTAGCCTCAGGGCAACAGAAGCAAAATGCCTGATATGATAAAGGGCCAGAGCCTGATCATGCACCTTAGAGCAAAAGGTAGGGTACTCACCCCAGTGAGGTATAACAAGCTGCAGGTGGCATGGAGGGGCCACATGAGGTCATATGTCGGTGAATTATGGATTATGTCATACAGTCTCTCAATGCAAGGTGCACTCACATGATTTTCTATGTAAATATGATGAAACTCTATTATAACTGTACTGACATTACTTATCCAAGGCAGTGGGAGACACCAGAGTCTCTGGGCAGGCACAGCTCAGCTTGTGAAGGCAGAAGAGGGTTCAGGGTTGGACATCCCTTCATGGGATGTGCATCAGTGACCTTTTGGCCTGCATGGTTCCGTGATGCTGTCATATCCTGGACAAAATAAAGAGACACAGCCGTCACGTGATCAGGAGCTGAGATGCAAACCTGAATGGTAGGAACCTGCAGACAAGGGAGCTGGTTGTAGTAACCTGAACTGTATTCCTTTTTAGAAAAAAAATCAGAGCAAAGTAAAGAGAATTTATCCTGTTTTACTTTTGGATGACCAAAGACTCAGAATGGTGAGGGCAAAGTGTGCATATCAGTTTGGGGTGCTATAGTCAAAGCTAGTTGCAGTATCTCCTATAATCATGAGGCTGGAGATAACTGTAGTTCCCATGGAGATTGAACCAGGTATGCAAAGGTGCCACAATGGTATGTGAAAGATGGAAGCCTCATAGCTAAAAGTATACATCGGGCTGAGATTAATGGACCTGAGCATTTTGAACTGTGACATGAGGCACCATTGCTGGCTTCATATGTACTAGAAGAGATACATGAATTGAAACTATGCTTGACCCTTATCCCTAACTAAAAGAGACACACTTGAACTATCTACCTGGTGTCAAGTGTGATCTTTATTGTGTCATCGTGAAATGTTTCTCTGATTGGAGTGACCAAGATAAACTGTGCATGCTAAAGTAATTCTTCAAAGGGGTTCCCACCATACCATTAAATACCCCTTGACATAGGAGTCATCCTGGGCAATGCCTGCCATTAGCTGAGATGTGTGGCACTTCAGGTCAAGGTGGGTTGGATCAAGAAACAGAAGCAGTTTTGATTGTGTAAAGAAACAAATGCAGTTTTGATTTTTGTGAGGCAACAGAAGTAGTTTTGATTTCTGGAAAGAAAGAGAAGCAGTTTCAATTTGTGTGATGAAACAGAAGCAGATTAAGTCTATGTGAAGAAAGGAAGTGATTTGGATTTGTGAAGAAACAGGCAGTTTCAATTTGGTGTTGCATTGTGCTTAAAGCAAAACAAAATAAAAATCTGTGTACCTACCTCTTAGTCATTGTTTTCCGGTACTACTGTATGCACCCCGAACAAAGGAAACCACCATTCCAAGTCACTTCAAGTAATTAGTTAACTGCCCATGCTTGAGCATATTGCTCCATGTACAAAGTTACCCAATAAAATACCATACAAATTAAAACGACAAGCAGAGAGAGGGCTGGAAATTCTCACATGCTGTTTGGGTGAGAAGGCTAACATTTCGCTCCCACTAGGGGGAACTTCATCAGAGTACCAGTCCATGCAAACAGCCCACATTTATACTCAGGGTTAAACAGATATGTGCAATACTTCCAAAAACCAGACAAGTTCAGGTGGAAGATGAAAATTACCTTTCTGCAAGATAACATTACATTATTATCACTATACAGGAGGTAGCAACTTATAGTAGAAAATATAAAAGAATATGTGCATATCTCACAGTCATATCTCAAAGTCAATGAGTTTATTTCAAATTAGGGTGAGTGCTCTCAATATATGTGATGAAATCATAAAATGCCCACTCCTCCCCTCCCAGATAATCAATATATCATCAATGTAGCAGAGCCACAAATCTAACTTATCCAAACATGGATAAGTGGCAAAACAATGGATGTACATTTCCTCCAGTCCTCCATAGACAGAGGTTGATCTGAGGCCTTGTGCTGCAGTGAACTGTGGTAGCTATGGCAAACAGAGTTATCTCCCAGGGCACATTTCAGTGCATTTTAGAAGATATGTAACTTTATTTATGCACAAAAAACTTACTGTTTTTTGCTGTAAACTTAGGGAGGATTCAAGAGAATTCAGAGGATTCAGTGGGTGAAGAAAAAAAAAACTGTTTCAGTTTGAAGCTCCTTCACACTACATTAGTGGAAGGTTACATACACTGGTGTATAACACTAGTGTGTTTAATGGAGGATTTTAGGTACTGTTTTTTTGTTTTGTTTTTTATTTTGAAGGTCTGTGACTGGGAGAGGCACACTGAGCAGTGACTCACTTCCAGGTGCGACCTGGGGGCTAGGAAAAGGAATACGCCTACAGCAGTAAAATGACTTACAGAACCAGATTGAGCTAATGGTGGTATTTTAAAGTGAATGGGGTAAATTTCTAGGACACTGAGGGAAATTCCCTCACTTAGCGGTAGGGGGGGCTCTGTTCTCCAGAATGGTGGAGCCTGACGTTAATGTGGTGATGGAGGTGGATGAAGGGGAGGATCGGCCTCCACTCACGAATCCCTTGATTTGGATGTTGTACTGGGTATGAGGGAGAAGAATGGGGCTCAGAGATCGACTGAGCCTGTCAGTGTGTGACCATCCGCACAAGTCAGGTCAAGACAAGGCGGATGATCTTTACTTAGAGCTGTAAGGCTGCCGACACCAACGAGAGGCTGTGATTGCATGGCAAGAATGGCTGTTGTCTAACAGCTGGAATGGTGAGAGCATGGAGCTCAGAGCAGAGGACTCCAAACTGAGTGCACAGGAAGTGTGCCCCATGCAGTTGGGACCTGTACAGCTTGAAGACTACACAATGCTGCAGCACAGTGAAGCACCTCAGTCCATGGCATTGAAGGGTGCTTTTTTCAACAGGGACGCCGGGAGTATGGTGGATGATGGCAGAATGCGTAGTCTTGGATGTCCTGACCCTTTTGTTCCCATGGGAAATACGGGGCGTGGCCCGTAAATTGTGATTTCAGGTATCACTGTCTCTTCTCGGGGGCCTGTTCAGTGTGAGAAACCTAATTTGGCTGAATGGCAGATTGTCTTTGCAGGGGCTGAATTACTTGCACAGAATGTGGCTGGCCATGGTGTATTTTACCTGTGCATCCATGACCTAGCTCTCTCTTTTGTGATGGTACACTCTTAACCTCCACTCAATTGTTAAATTTAGTATTTTCATGTTTAACTTACTTCTAGTTCTCAGTGTACTTGTATTATACTTTTATTATTCTATTCAATTTTTGTTATATTATCTCCCCTCCCTTATAGGTACTTGCTTCCTCCTGTTGACGGATGTATACTGTACTTTCTTTGTCGGGTATAGTTCTATAGTTCTACTATGCTGCTACGTTGTGTTATTTGTATTACTGAGTTTATTGCCACCTTTATACTCCTGCTGCAATTGCACTGCTTTGTTTTTGTTTTTTTTTACATTGTTACCTTGTGTACTTTTGACGTGGAGCCTTTGTAAATGAATCCTGACTCAAATGTTTTTAATTCCGAGATTTCGATAAATAAATAAAATCTTTTGACAATGAGGGATGTACTGTACTGTGTTTCATGGGAGTGTTCAGGAGTTGCACCCTGTTCCTGACCAGGACCCGGTTGTCTTATCCCAGGGAATATTTGGTATTGGGACTGTTGGTTGGTCTGAGATTGATGGGATGATTTTGTCACTGTGTCGGCTGATACTGACACTGTCTTATATACTTCATTTGATGCCAATATTTCTGCCTCTGGGATTACTATTTCTGAAGCTTTGAAACAGGCTGGTTGGGTGAAAGGTGAAGGCCAACAGCCGTGGCAATCTCTGGGACCTGTCTCTGCCATTGACCTGTGGTCTCCTGCTCATGTTGTCTCCTCTGAGGGATGGAGCCCACTCCATATACCCTCTTTTTTAGAGCTTACTTAGAGTCCTATTTTGGGTATTCCAGACTGTAATTCCTCAGAACCCACAGGTGTGGTGCTTTCAGGCAAGGGAAGTTTGATTTCTGATAAGGACCTTGATCCAACCCCTGGTACTATTGCTGAACCGTTGCTAGGTGGGGTTCCCCCCTTCCCCTCCCCATGATCTGAGAAGGCGGTACCACCATGTGGCCCTTGGATTGCCTCTTCTAGTACTAGCCCTACCCCATCCAAGACATATGCAGGGTTGTTTCATCCCCACAAGCAGGCTAAGTGCCACATTGCTGTCAGGCTTAAGTATCGTGGTGGTCTTGAATTCTTTCCCCATAGGATATATGTGGGGAAATGTCTGATTAAGGAGAGTTTACAGTTTCATGCCAGTGATGTGTATGCTTTAATTCACATGTCCTGAGACCTGATCTTTGATGTTAGTTTACAAGGTTTAGAAACATTTTGAATGAGGTAACAGCATGTTCATTATACCCCATTGTGGTCTCCCTTTGTGGTTTTCCCGCTGACCAAACCTGCATTTAAAGTTATTACAGTGCTTTTCAAGAATGTGGGTGTGTGTCACTGACATTTTACATTGGCTTATATCTAAGTGTACTGTACTTGGGAATCCTGATTCTGTCATGGATTCCAAGCAGCTTTGTACTGGGAGGTGAAGGATTTGTGTGCGTTTACTCAACTGAATGGTTCAATTCAACATTTGCTTCATTTGGGCCAGGAGAGAGGTTCATTTTTATGTGGGTCAACCAAGTCCTGTTTTGGTGTGGCACCTATATGCATCTGAGTCATGCGCATAAAATGAAATGCTCCCTATGTGGGAGATTGGACATGTCAGTGCTGGTTGTTCAATGCCAGTTAGCTGTAATTTATGTAGTGAACTGGCCATCTCTTCTGGACTTGCCCTAGGCGATGCATAATCGCTCAGGAGGCTGAGACAGGAACCAGGAAAGGTGGTGACTAGGGTGCAGGAGAAATTTATGACAGTTACCCCTGTGCTGGCTTCTGTGGGGGAGATGGCTGAGTGTCAGGAGGAGCATCACCTGACTGAGTTGACAGAAGCCAAACAAGGGAGTTCTGCTCTTCAGCAGCTACCTGTCCAATCAGTGAGGGAGGATGTTGGTGTACGGCCTGTTTCAGCTGGATCCATGGAAGAATCTGTGGGTCTTGTACCTGCTTTGGAGTCCCTTCAGGGAGCCATGCCCCCTCCACTCAGCTATGCTGTGAGAGACACAACTTCCATGAAGAAGTGCCTGTCATAAGACTTCTGTAGTCCACAAAAGACTAGTCAGAGGGAGGTTATTCCGGTTGAAAACAAATTTGCTGTCTTGGCTAACAGAAAGGTTTGGGGCGACTCTGAGGAGGAATCGGACACCTCTTCTATTACATCTTCAGTGCAGGAAATTACTACTAACACAGACCTGGCCTCAGCCGAGTCTAACACTGCAAAAAAGAAAAAAGTAAAACTGAAGAAATCAGTCAAAATGGATACTTGAGGTGGCTTGGGTTAACCGGTTGCCATGTCATGGAATTTCTCATTCGCTTCTGTCAGTACTAATAGTATTAAGAACAGAAAGCGGAGACGGACTACCTTCTCTTTTCTCCATGACTTTCCTTTTCATATCATTTTTTTGCAGGAGGCTCGTATACATACGATCCAGAAAATTGCATTGGCATCCTGTGATTGGTTTGGAGGCCCTTCCTTCTGGTCCTCTGGGGTGGCCCCATGTTCTGGGGTGGGGATTTTGTTTAATTCCCAGGGTATAACAGTCAAAGGTTAATGGATTTGGTCCTGGAGTGCCCCAATGCTGGATATTTATTTTCTCATCAGGAATTTTGATTAATCAATTCACGCTTCCACAAACGAAGGTTTTGTGGATTGACGTGTTAAAATTAATACAGCCATTTCTTTTGTACCACAAAACTGCTGTTTTTGGTGGTGGTTTTAATTGCATCCTGAGTTTGGGAGACAAAACTGGTAAAACAAAAAAAGTTATTTAGTGACACTAATTTTTTTGAACACCTTGATATCTACTGCTCGGCTTAAGGATGGGGCTAGGCAGGGAAGTAGCCTCCAGGCCATACTTTTATAAAGGCATTCCATCCCATCGTGATTGATTTTTTTTCTTTTGTCTTGTTGGGTTCCACTTTACTGGTATGAGATATATTGGTTGAAACTACTGACCATGGGCTTATTGCTATTAAAATAGGTGCTGCACTTAATAAACCTGAGACCCACCATATGTGGTGCTTAAACATTTCCATGCTGGAAGAGCAGCAGTCTGGCTGGCTTTGAATGAATTGATTGCTGCTCGAGGATCAGTGTTTGAATTGTATGATGACCCTGTCCAGTGGTGGGTGGATACCAAATTTGATTATTTTTTTTTTTTTATAAACTTTGTTTATTCTCTCTGGGCCTCAGGCATCCTTCGGGAGTACTGGAGTACTGCGTGCAGTACTGACGTCCATATCTGAAGAGGGACATTAAGTTACTGGAGGGGGTGCAGCGCAGAGCGACAAAGATGATCAAGGGGCTGGGGGACTTATCATATGAGAGGAGGCTGAAGGAGTTGAACATGTATTCACTGGAGGAGAGGAGAGACAGGGTGACATGATTGAAACCTTTAAATACATGAAAGGAATAAACAAGATGGGTACAGAGGGGCTGTTCAAAGTAAGGGAGGGGAGGGCCACCAGTGGCCATGATATGAGACTGGAGCGAGGAAGGTTCAGGAGGGAGATGAGGAGACACTTTTTTACAGAGAGGGTGGTGGCTAGGTAGAATGCGTTACCTGCAGAAGTGGTATGCAGTAGAACAGTGGACTGCTTCAAATGAAGATGGGACAGGACAAGGGGGAGGGTTAATGAAGGGGAAGGGTGGAAGGGAGGGGCAGCTGCAGAATAAGGGGTGCTAGCTGCACATTCGAGCAGACTTGATAGACCTCAGGCCTTTATCTGCTGACAAATTTTGTATGTTCGTACCCACTCAGCTGCTGCCTCTAACTCCCGGCCTGAACCCCCGCTTCCCCAGGCACTCCCTGAGTGATTCTGGTAGGTCCAGTCCCCTGGATCACCCTCTAGGGGAGGGCCCACCCCCCCATGGCAGCTCTTTCTGAAATTAGAGGAACCCACCTCATCGCCGGGTCGGCCATGGGAGTCCTGGGTGCGCTGGGCCGGCATTATGAAGATGTCAGCTTACAACTTGATAATAGACTTCCTTATGATGTAATTTACATCGACTTTAGTAAGGCCTTTGACCTTCTCCCACATTAGGCTTTGCTACATAAACTTTACTTGTTCAATATTAACCCTATTCTTGTAAAATGGATAGCGAATTGGTTAACTGATCGAACACAGTAAGTTCTAATCAATGGTCAGCTTTCTAATATGGGGTCTAAAACAAGCGAGGTGCCCCAGGGTTCTGTTTTGGGCCCCTGCCTGTCTCAGCTTTTTATAGCTGACATAACAAGTAATTGCTGCTCTAATATTATTAAATACTCTTATGACATTAAAATCGGTGGACTATGTTCCAATTTGGATCAATTAACATCCATTCAGAATGATCTGGATAAAATGTTTAAATGGATTAGTACCTGGGGGACGAAATTGAGTCATACTAAGTGCAAGATTATGCACTTTGGGACTAATAATCCCTCTCGTGCTTACACATTAGATAATAAAGTGTTAACCAGTACAGAAATAGAGAAGGATTTGGGGGTCCTGGTATCTGAAGATTTCCTCCCCAACACTCAGATTAACGAGGTTATTTTTAAGGCTTGCCAAATTATCTGGTCCATAAAGAGGAACATTAAGTCAAGGGATAGCAAAGTATTAATGCCTCTTTATAGAGCTTATGTTCGCCCCACTTGGATTTCTCTTCACAATTGTGGTGTGCCTTTAAGAAACAGGACATCACGCGACTGGAAAGGGTATAAAGAGGATTCACTAAAACAGTGAGAGGTTTGAGAAATGTCCCATATGAAACCAGACTTAGTTCTTTGAATTTAATGTCCCTTTCTACCAGACGATTAAGAGGGTATCTCCTTTTAATATATGATGTCATCAATGATCCCTATCTATTAACAGGTTTAGGGTTTATGTTTAAGAATGACACTTATAATTTCAGAGGCCATCCGCTTCAGTTACAATACAGGAGTTTCAATCTAATGCCTGGTAAAATTTTTATACATTATGCATTATTAAGCCCTGGAACGCACTACCTCTAGAGGTGATTGCTAGCAGTTCTAAGTCAATATTTAAGTCCCAGTTGGAAAATTGTATCCTTTCAGGCACCTCCCTTTGTTACTATTAGTTCATAGGCACAATTATGGGCCTCACGGCTCTCTAGTTCCTATCAAATCTTAGTACGAATCTTAGTATGTGGGCACGCTCCTGGGGTATCTGTCATCTCCCGGTGCTCCAGTTGTTTTTTTCTGTGTTTTTCTCCCCTGCATAGTGTGGATATGCAATGGCATCCATGGTAAGGAGCACTAATGCCTGCCATCGCTCTGTCCCCCAGCGTCTACTTTCGCTGCAAGTTCCCCGCTGCCCCCGGCCACCACCAGGAGCCACTCTGGAGCGGCACATCCCCAAATCCCTCCCTGGAAAGGGAGTGCAGTCCTCTGGATGCTCAATCCCTTCCCTTCTCTGCCGACCCCCGGTGGCCCGAGTCCATTCCTGAACTCAGGTCACCAGCGTGGAGCGAGGTGTGGCATCCAGCTGCCTCAGCCCTCAGCGCCACCGGGCCGCCCACCAAATTTGATATTAATATTCTTTTTAGGTCTGGCTAAATGTCAACATATTCTAGACTTCACGGAAACAGTTGCAGTTTCTTATTTCTAGGGCTTATGAAACGGGTTATGATTGTTCAGCCCAGACAGCCAAAATTAAACAGGACATGTGTACCGTACAGTATGACAGGGCAACTTCCCTGTTAGCAGAACAAAAATATGGAACTCAAGGAAAGAGCCGCCATGTGAACCTGTATGACTGCTGTAATGAACGTATAGAAGCTGAATATATGGCCCTCCTGAAGAGACTGGATGATTCATTGGCATTACATAATCTGGAAATGGCACAAATTGTACATGATCATACATCACGGATTTTTGGACCTAGCCATGAAGTCTTTGATTCAGCATTCAGTTTTCTCCACAACCTAGTTGTACCAGATTTGCCTCCTGAGGTGGGAGAAGGCCTGGTGGCTCCTATTGCAGTGGGAGAAAGAAGTGCGGTAGTTTCTCATGTGAAAGGAAATATGGCCCCTTGACTGGATGGTCTGTTGGTGGAGAAACATAGAAACATAGAATTTGACGTCAGATAAGGACCACTTGGCCCACCCAGTCTGCCCATTTCCCTACCTAATGGATAAGCTGCAGATCCTAGTTAACCAGCAGCCTACTTCTTCCTACCCCCACCCCTTAGAATTGCCTTATGACTTTCCTATGCATGCTTGAATTCCACCACTGTTTTTGACTCCACAACCTCCTCCGGAAGGCCATTCCATGCATCCACAACCCTCTCTGTGAAAAAATACTTCCTTAAATTACCTCTGAGCCGCCCCTCCTTCAATTTGTGCCCCCTTGTTCTTGCACACCTCTTTTTTTGAAAGATGCTACCTCTTGGATTTTGTTGATTCCCTTGAGGTACTTGAAAGTTTCTATCATGTCCCCTCTCCCTCTTTTCCTCGAGGCTATACATATTAAGCTCCTTAAGTCTCTTCATATGTCTTCCGGTGCAGACCCTGCACCATTTTAGTTCCTCCTCTGGACAGCTTCCATCCTGTCTATGTCTTCTTGGAGATTGGTCTCCAGAACTGCACGCAGTTCTCCAGATGGGGTCTTACCAGCTGTCTGTACAGAGGGATAATGACTTCCTGTTTTCTACTGGTGATGCCTCTCCCTATGCATCCCAGTATCCCCCAAGCCCTCCTTGCTGCCCTCTCACATTGCTTGCCCAGGAGTGTAGCCAGAAATTTCCTTTGTACACACAATCTCTAACAGTTACACCCCCCATTAAAAAATGTACACATCTTCTCCAAATGGTACCCCCTTCCAAACAAATTAGATTGTTGTCAGATGATTTCTCTAATCTCTAAAGCAATTATGCATGTATCTGTCTCCTAAACAACAGACATTTAAACAGACACACTCCTCAGTGGACTAAACTAACCCAAATACTACAGATTAGAATGAAAATGTTAACGGAAATGCATATAGTTTGCGCCAGGCACTCAACAAAATTGTACACAAATGTGTACAGTGAGTATGCCTGTCCACACCCTTGTGCTTGCCCACCTTTAGGTCATCTGATATGACTACCCCCAGGTCCCTTTCCATTTTTGTTGTTGTTAGTATCTCACCCCCCATTGTGTACTCTTCCCCTGGGTTTTTGTTTCCCAGGTGCATTACCTTGCACTTCTTAGCATTGAATCTAAGCTGCCATACATTTGACCGTTCCTCTAACCTTGCCAAGTCCCTTCTCATCCTTTCCACCCCACCTTGTGCATCAACTCTGTTGCAGATCTTTGTGTCATCTGCAAAGAGACAGACTTTTCCTTCCAGTCCCTCTGCAATGTCGCTTATAAAGACATTGAAGAGGACCGGTCCTAATACTGAACCCTGCGGTACCCCACTAGTAACCCCCCTTTCTTCAGAGTGGACTCCATTTACTATTACTCTCTGTGTCCTATTCTCCAGCCAATTCTTTACCCAGGCTGTCATCTTGGGACCCACTCCCAGGCTGGCTAACTTGTATATTAATCTTTTGTGTGGGTTTCTTGTCAAATGCCTTGCTAAAGTCTAGGAAGGCCATGTTCACAGCCCCTCCTTGATCTACTACTTTGGTCACCCAGTCAAAGAAATCTATCAGATTTGTCTGGCATGACTTTCCTGCTGTGAATCCATGCTGCCTTGGATCCTGTGCCCTCTGGCCTCTAGATACTTGACAATTCTTTCCTTCAGAAGTGATTCCATCATTTTCCCTACCACTGAGGTTAAACTAACAGGTCTGTAGTTTCCTGCTTCTGCCTTGCTCCCACTTTTGTGAAGGGAATCACATCTGCCCTCCTCCAGTCCTTGGGTACCACCCCATCCTCCCATGATTTGGAGCTCTATAAAAGAGTGTTGCCGACTTGAGTGACAATCTGGCTCATTTATTTAATGTTATCCTACAAGGCCAAGTTGCTTGTCCTCCAGAAATTTCAGAGAGTTTTTGATCTATTCATTTAAACAGGAGAGAAGAAAAACTTGGATAACTGGAGGCCCATAAGTTTGCTAAACGTGGATTGGAAAATCTTACGTAAAATCTTGGGGTCAGATTGCCCAGTGCAGCTGAGACTTTGATTGCCCTCACAAACCTGCACAGTGCCGAACCACACTGTGCAGGATAACTGTTTTACTGAGAGAAATTTGTGCCATTCCTGACACTCAGGGTATCTCCTCAGCTTGGACCAAGCTAAAGCTGATGATGCTGTTAATCATGGCTTTTATTTTCTGTTTTGTCATATTATGGTATACCACTCCTTTTTGTGGCATAGCTTTGGTGTATATACAGTAATATTATGACACGACCAGTTGTTAATGGTCTTCCTGGGGACACAGTGGCTATTTGTAAAGGGGCCCTCTTAGCCCCTATTGTATTTGTTCAGTCTTGACCCTGTCATTTGGGGGATTGAGCAGCATTCCAGTATTGCTCCAATTGGGAGACATCTGGGGATGGTTTTCCTTGTATTATGGCCTACGCTGACAATATATGTCTCATGGTTGCTGATGTACAGTCTGGAACTACAGCTCTATCTGTATTGTGTGATTTTTCATCTGTGTCAGGTTCTGCTTTAATAAGGATAAGAGTGTGGGATGGCTCTGACTACTCCAGTAGGGAGACCTGTGGCGGATATTCCTGGAATTCAAATTGTTTCCGGCCCTATAAAATTTTAAGGTATTTGGTTTGTGGGTTTGAATCCAGCTATGCAGAATTAACTTTTTACATTTAGCTGAACAAAAGGTTGAGAAGTGGAAGGCATCGCATATGACAAAGCACAAGTGTATTTTTTTTCTTCAAACTTTTATTATGCCCTTATTATTGTTTGGTTTGTTATGTTTTTCCCCTGCCTACTCAGTTAAGGATCGGACATATATAGTATTTTTTTAGGCTCCTGTGGGGCAGTAGGTTGAACCCGGTGAAACGGCCAATCACATATAGACCTATTAAACTGGGGGGGGGCCTAAATATGTTGAATCCTATTGTTTTCTTTTTTCTGTCTATACAAATTTTTTGCCTGTGATACAATCTCGGGGTAAAGTGTGGGCTCCCCTATTTCTAAAATGGAGAACAGGGATATGGGGGAGTTTCAGAGTAGGCCATCAGGGATGGCAGATTATTTAGTGTCCCATTTTAAAAAATTTAAATAATGGAATGTGTCTATTAATGACATGTTGTACAGAACTAGGAAAGATTTCTATATTTATATTTTACATACTAACTTTTTGTCAGACCCGTGTTTCCAGTGTTCCCCGGTATACCTGAGACTATTCTTCTTAGTCAACTTACAGAACCCTGACTACCACAAAAGATGTGGGATATGGTATGGCTCTGTTGTCATGAAAAATTGAACGTTAGGGGTAACCATAAACATAAAATGTTGGAAGAACGATATTGTTTACAGGAGGGTTGTGAGACTACGGTTGAGACAATGGAACATTTAATTTGCAAGTGCCCCACATTATCGGCTTCTGGCCTTTACTGGCGCTTGATGGCAATTACCAGTATTTGTGCAAATTAATTATGTTGTCTTGATTTATGGTCTGTTTGGGGTTGGTTGGAAACAGTTTCATCCAGGTACTTTGTGGGTAGTATTAACGTGTTTAAAATGGGGAATCTGGCAGGTTGGATGTCAGTATATTCTGCAGCAAAAATGTACCTTTTTAGAAGGATTAGTAGCATTAGTATCTAAGGATATTGTTTTTTTTATTTGAGAAGGAACAACCAGGGTTGCTCCGCAAAATGGTGGAGACTTGGTGGAGACATTTTCCATGGCTTACCCCATAGAAAGAGTTGACTTTTGGTGGTGTATAGTCCTGTTTGATGAAGGGTCAGTAGTTTCTCAGAATGGTTTATACACACTTGTATGAGTTGGTGCATGCATTGGGTGAGGGGTTTGGTGGTTTTGTGTGTCTGTGCTAGGGGTTGATGTGGTGATATGTTATTTAATAGTGGTTTTCATAGTTTGCTTAAAGTTCCAGTGTATCATTTGTTTGTTTTGATTCTTTCTTGAATAAAAATTCTCTACTCTGTTTAAGGAGTGCCTGTTCCTTTGAAATGGCAGACTGGGTGACTGCATACAGACTCTGACTGCAGCAGGCTGGGGAGCGGTCCTCCACCCCAGCTGGTGTTTCTAAGGAGGACAAGCCAATGAACAGCTCAAAAACTTCAGATCAACCAGCTACAATTGAAAGCATGGATACTGAGGTGATTTTTTTTTTTTCTGGACACGATGGATTCCAGCATTCCATTTGGAGAAGGACAATGAGGAACTGGATAAGGAGCTAGCAGAGAAGAAAATGAAATTACTGCAAATGTTGGTGGATGATGAAGCACGGTATAAAAAAAGAAAAGAAGAACTCTGAGTTAAAAGAACAGCTTTAATTTTTTTTCAGCTGGATTCAATGATGTCCAGCGATGACTCAGCGAACAAGAATGGCTTAAATGTTATGGAGAGTCAGCCTCAGAAAGCACAGATGACAGCAGCAGCAGCTATATAGGATGTTTTTTCTGTAGGTAACACATTGAATGAGTCACAATGGACACCAGAGCAAACCCTGCAAAATGCAGGTTGGAACGCTAACAGAAGGAAAGTTGGTCCCTGATCCTGAATGGGACCCGAGTCAAATTTCACAAGTAAATCTGGAATGGCGCCCAATGGAGCATCAGCAGGTACCTGCTCAAAATTCTGACATACCAGGTAAAATTGAAACATTACCTAATAACAGTGACAGTAAGAATATTTCAATTTCTGAGCCACCAGTTGAGGTCTTCATTGCAACCATTAAAATGGCAGTTGATCCCCAGATATAAATACAGTGAAGCCCATCAGGATGAACATCGCTGCAGAATTCTGCAGTTGAGTTACTGCAGCAAACAATGACATTTCAATGGGAGTTAATCCCTTTTGTCATGCAGTAAACCTGTGACACGGCGCTTCATCCTGATGGGCTTTACTGTAACAAAAATCTCAGCACTCAGGGGACTTCAGAAAATAAAACCACATCTCTTCCAGTTACAAAAAGTATGATGGCACAAAACCTGGCTGGTGACTCTGGTCAGAAAGGGGTGACACGGTTGGAACCAGCAGCCCAGAATGAGCCTACCTCACTTCCCCAAGATGACCATTGCTCTCTGAATTATTGCACAAAACTGAGGCTGCTCCCAGGAGGAATGCTGTATGTTTAAGGTACAAAGGGCGTCTTGAGCTCAGACCCGACAGGCAGTATGTAGGGAAAAAACCTTTAAAGGACTCCTTGCACTTCTCACCGGCAGATGTGTTTGCATTCATAAATGTGTCTGGTAAAGACAATTCTGATGTTAGCTTTTGATCCCCACAAGCTTTGGAAAGGTTTTGGCTTAGATATAACCAAGTAAAATTTTTACCTCTCTGGCTATCCCCTTAACAAAACCCCTAGTTAAATTTGTGACTGTCATGTTTAGAAATGAAGGGATTCATGCCGGGGACATCATTTACTGGCTGCAATACAGGTGTGTGGTGCACAGTGCCCCTGAAGCGATCTTAGATGCCGAACTGGTTTGGATGGGAGGGTGGAAACTCAAAGTAAAACTGAGACAGAATGAAGAAGGAATTTATCATATTTCTAACTCTTTTCTATTGGGGCAGGACAGAGGTGTATGCTTTTATGTTGGACAACCTCGGGCATGCTATAAGTGTGAGGCTAGAACCCACTTACCTAATGTATGTGATAAGCCCAGGTGTAGCATACAGTATGTGGTGAGGTGGGACACATTAGTATGCAATGTGCCAACCACTCAAAATGTGATCTTTGTGATGAGACTGGTCACCTTTCTCATGAATATCCATTGGCAGCCTGAAACAAACCAGGCACAAACAACCCAGATACCTTAATTCAGAAAGCCCAAGCTGAGGCTATTATCCCTGAAGAGGACCTATGCCAGCCAATATCTCAGGACAAACCCAAAGGCCCTGAGGTACAAACTCAAGAAAACTGAACTAGTACACATTTCCCGACAGGGCACTGTTCCCACTCCTGAGGATAATGCACCAGATCCCAAAACAGCCTTGTTACTGCAACTAGTGTGTTATTCAGATACTCAGGTTGAAGATCACTTTGAGGGCCATCTGGCATGCCACACCCCAACCCTGGGTCTTACCACAACCCAGGAGATCTATACTAAGAAAAATAAGACTAACCCTGAACCACCTGTGGTTGACACTGAAAATGCTTTTTCTACCCTATTGGGAACCAATTGGGAGATTCTGAAATGGAAGAATGGGATCTGATAATGCTTTCCTTACTTCAGAACACTCAAAACAGGTGATGAGGAATATACAGGAAACAAAAGAAAAGGAAGAAAAAGAATTAAAATGGTTGCCTGGACTGTAAAAAAGTCAAAATGCATTGCTTTGCCTAAACAAATATTTGTAGCTTAGTTAATCACAAAAACGACAGGCAGTTTTTCAGTTTATTCATGATCAATCTTTTGATTTTTGTTTTTTACAAGAAGCTTGGGTGTCCTCTATCTCACAACTCAGGCTGTATAAGGCCAAAAGGTTTTAGGGCCCTTCCTACTGGTCCTTTGATCAAGATAGGGCTGATGGGGTGTGAATATTATTTAAAGGAAACTCCTTTCAACTCTCTAAATTAATAGATTTAATTCCTGGGAGATCACTTATCTTTGATGGGCTTTGGTTCTCTGAACCATGTAGATTTATTAATGTTTATGGGCCTCAGATAAAGGCTGAAAGAGTCTCCCACTTGCAGACATCCAACCTTTTTGGCTACTGCCAGAACCATCTATTTTGGTGGATTTTAACTGCAGTATCACTGTTAGGGATATGCAGAACACAGGAAAAAGTATACTGTGACCTCTGCCCTCACAAAGTGTACCCAGGTAGCAGACCTAGTTAATTGTGCAGAACGTCAGGTATCAGGCCCAGACTTTACTTACAGAAGGTGTAATGTTTGTCAAAGGACATTCAGACTTGGACTTTAGAAATAACTCCAACAGAATTCTCAGACCATGTGCTACTTAAAATATTCCTGCAATCTTACCTGGATCAGCCACACAAACAGAACAGATGGAAATTGAACTGGGCCTTTTGAGAGCTAGAGTTTCAGATTTTGACCTTTATGAAGATGCTGGGGTCTGGTGGGAAGACATTAAAAAAGATCTGAAAGATTGGTTTCAGAACTATGGGAAAACCACTGCAAAAGGGAAGTATTTTACATACTTAAAATTAACATCACAACTTCAGCATCTTCTTTCCCTAGCACCCACCTCCAGGTCAGATTTGTCCCCTCAAATTAATGCACTTAAACAGAAATGGCCAAATTGCAGTATTATAGAGCAAGTTCCATTAAAGCAGAGTTATTGTATGGTACCCAAAATTCATGCCATGGAGACTCTTTTGAGGCATGTAAATCCCAGAAGGAAGCTTCCTCTTTTTCCTGTCTGAAAGATGGAAATGGAGACTTAGGGCCCGATTCACAAAGCTTCCGGCATGATGCAAGGGGTGTGTGCCAAAAGGAATGGAGCAAGGTGCACCTTGCGCCATAAGATACACTGGAACTGATTTACAAAGGCAGCCTGCATCAAATGCAGGCTGCCTGCCCTAAATGGGGCTTGCACCATCCCTGTACCCAGAAATGGGCTGTGATAAGGTGCAGGGCCTGTGGCAGACGAAGCTGCCACATCCCAAAAATGGTATTCACAAACTGCACCCTGAGGACAGTATTTTAGCACCCTTAGACCAGCCAGGTTGGTCTAAGGGAACTTAGAAATCATCCCCGTGACAGTTCAGCACAGTGTCAGTGGTCCAGTGCCCCATCCCCAATGATGCTGCGTTAGGTACTAATACATAGATCCCCTCCCGAAACCCAATGCCATCCATAGTAAGTAATAAATACGGTGCAATACACCTTATACACTTTTCAGGTAGTCTAGTGTCACGCCCCCAATGTGGCAGTGCCCATCCTGCGTCAGTGAATTGGTATTCTGCTCACTGACACCATTTTTCATAGCCAGCCACCACCGGAGCTCCTGACCAAGTGCTGCCTTTTGTATATAGTATAAGCTCAGTGAATGACATCTCAATCACTGAGTGCATACTGTATACAGTACAGCACTCAGCTAGAGCTCAGTTGATGGCTGGCTGTGGAGGTGAGCAGTGGGCAGAGTCAGTCGCTAATTTACTGATGAAATGGGCATTGCCGGTTGGGGGGTGCCACTAGACTACCAGGGAAATGGTATATGGGTTTAATGGAACAGGAGTTGAGGGGGTCTTGGTATTTATTAATTACTATGGACAGCATTGGGGTTTGGGAAGGGGGGCCGCTAGATGACCTGCAGCATCTTGTGGCTGACACTTCTGGTCCACCGTATGTTCAGCGCACTGCCAGGTTTGATGTGGGCCTAGGGACTTAGCTGCTGAGACCCTGCTTGTAAGAGAATCAGGCACAGGGTCCTTGGTGCATCGGGCTTCAGTGCACGCTGCTATTTGCCACAGCTTATGCCGCTCCAAGCCTGCTTTGAGAATCAGACCCCTAATGTTAGTAATGTTTTATTGGCAAAATTCAGTGAAACACAAACCCTATCTACAGACTATGAGTGTGGCATAGGTGGCCCAGAGAATTTAGTGCATATACTTTGGTTTTGTACCCGATATAGCAAACAAAGAAAAAACTCTATTAAAACTATTTTCCATGTTGATTCCATAGATTGTATAGGTATAGGGATAGTGCCCTTAACACAGATTCTGCTGTACTCTGAAGATCCAGTAACTATAAAAGCTTTATCAAATTATTTTGCAAATGTGATAAGAATTAAGAAGAAAACTACAGCTTCAAATGAGACTAATATAAGGAATATATTATAGATACACTTATTATATGAGATAGATAGAAAACTTTTTTATTTTTATACAGGGTATCAAAAAACATGCCATTAGGGATAAAATCCCTGTTCTCAAGGCAGTCCTGTTAGATGTTATTACATAAGCAAATGTAGTACATAAGAAATTTATATTGCACAATCGAATACTTTTACAGATTAAACATACAGTAATGAGTTAAAAACACCTCAAGTACATAATAAATCAACAGTTAATACAAAGAAAAGTGACTTGGTCTAGGATGCAGATACAAAAATGTGGCTTATAAATTAACAATTGCACACCATTTGAAACATAGCTTTTAGTCCTAGACTAAATTGTTTTGGGGATGTCTTTATTCTCATCGAATGTGGAAGCATATTCAAAAATTTTGCAACTTGGTGTTTTAAAGTTTTTTCACCAAATCTTGTTTTATTATAGATAATCGTTATCTTGTTTTCATATACAGATTTGATTAAAATTCGGGTTGGTTCTACCTTTTTTGTCAGGGCAGTAACCAAAATATAATGTGCTAGTTGTTTTTATAAAGAAATGATGCAATAATTTGAGCTACATTTCCCCATTTCTATGTTCTAGGGTTGACCACCATAACTTATTTAACAAAGTGCAATGATGTGTCCTAAAGTGACATCTCAATACAAATCTTGTAAGTCTATACTATATTTTATCCAATTTATCAGGCATTTGTTTAGATGCAACCCTATATATACTGTTTCTATAGTCGATAGAGGGCAATATCATCTGCTCAACAATTGCTTTCTTGGCTCTTTGATCTAGACATCTAGATGTTCGTCTAAGTGCTCCTAATTTTTTATTAACTTTATTTAACACCTCCCTTATATGTCCTTGAAAGTTTAGTTCTGAATCAAATATTAATCCCAAATATAGATATTCCTTGACCTGTTCTATCAGTTTATTACTTAAAGATGTTATATCTAACCTAGGTTTTTTGCTGCTTCCAAAATAAAGGACCTTTGTCTTCTTTCTATTCATCACGAGCTTCGACCTGGTGAACCACTCCCCAATGCTGTCAAAGTCCCTCTGCAGTCTACTTTTCAGATCTAACATATTAACCCCGGTTGCGATCAGTGCCATATGATCAGCATAGAGCCTGATAACAGAGTGATCCCCTATTAGGACTATCTGGCCTATTCTCTCCTGAAATCTGTGTTATCTGTGACTTTTTCTTGATCTCGGTAAAGGAGAGATGATATCACATGGCCCTTATATCCTTGACAGTTAAAAAGATCATCCTTAGACATTGGCTAGATCAATCCAGCATTTCATACTCTGAATGGCTACTGGATCTCTTCTTCTTCCTTTGGACTGAATGCCTGATTGCCAGCTTTCATCACCGACTGCCCCAGTTTAACAAGAAATGGGGTAAGCTTTAAGCCCTATATTTACCTTGATCTCTCGAGCAACCTCTGAGTGCCCCACCTGAATTCCTAATATACAGTGTATTCAACTGCATTCATCAAGACTTGATGTTCTTTTATAGTTTACTCAGCACACTCTGGGGGGCTGTAGGGCAAGGGGATGGTGGTTTGAGGATTTATTTTTCTAGATTTGTTTATGGTTCTTTGTAACTTCAATCTGTATTTGTTCCTTTTGTTCTCTGGTCTTATTGTTCAAAAATCAATAAAGTTGATTACATTAAAAAGCTTACAGCCTAATATTAGAGGTTTGCACCACCTGGGAAGATGGTTACAAAACATCAAGAATAACAAGAGCCTAATATTGACCCTTGAGGACCCCTCTGTTAACCTGTTTCACACGACAGAGTATGGGGCACCCATACCCTCTGTGATCTTCCAGGCAGGTATGATTTAAACCAGTCCCAGGGTCCCTCAGTAACATCCATAGACCAGAGTTTCCTCAGCAGTAGGGAGTGGTCCACCAGGTCGAAAGCCTTAGACAGGTCCACAAACAAAATGGCAGTCTCCATTCCAACATCCAAAGAGGTTGCCACTAAATCATTAAATTCTATCAGCACTGAGCTGGTAGAAAGGCCCCTTCTAAAACATCCCTGATAAGATGTTAAAATTATTTTTAATTGAAGGCAGGGCTACTGGTTGATAATTACCTGATTCATAATGTTCTCCTTTGTAAATTGGAATAATTTTACTTTGCTTCCATACTGTTGGAAAGATCCCTATACTCAGACTCCAGTTAAACATATATATTATTGTTGGTGCTATGTAGTCAGCAGCCATCTGTAGAAATTTACCTTCTAGCCCATCCAGGCCAGGGGATTTGTCTATTTGTATCTGTTTTAAACATTTTTTTTACCTCAGCTACATTTAATATTCTAAATTGAAAAGGTGGATATGATCTCTTACAATATATGCAGGGTTCGACCTTAACACTGTTTTACTAGCCCTGAACCTAGTGCAAATTGGTCAGGACTAGTGCAGCTAACCCACTACTTGTCCGTCTTGACTAGTGCAGGTTTTTCATGGCTGTTAAGGAAGTTGAAGAAGTTCCTATTTTGGCAGGCTGTAGTCCTTTTGCTAATCTCCCTCAGTGTTCCAGGTGGCCTGGTGTGACTAACAGCTCATTAAGAGCTGCAATTATCTGGCAGTTTAAGAGGGGGATCCAACAAAAGATTCAATGTGAGTCATTATCACTTAATTGTTAAGACATTCAGCTAGTGTGCATGCTGTGATCAAGGGCAGAGTGCTGTTAGGTCACTAGCTTCCAGTTTTCTGAACTTGTCTTTGATTTGTCCCACAATATTAAAACCAGTGTGCCTCATTTCCCAACCTTTTCAGCGTATCCAACACTGCAGTGACAGAATACTATCATGTATACACAGTCTGCCCAGCCAGGTGGTCTGTCCACTCTATACTTTCTCTGGACACCACTGCAGACTAGGCTCTGAAGTGGCCATCCATAGACCCATAGCTGCCATTACTGACTGGTGTATGGTTCACAGCTCCTCTTAATGGATCACTCCAGTTAATGCTATCAATGTGCACAGATCATCCTATATAGAAAAAGAGGTAGTACAGCATCATGCCTGTACACTGCTCTCCTTTGACTGATGAAAGGACACTGTTATGAAAAATCTGTTTTTGTTAGGGCAGAGCATGTTAAATCAATATTGTTGTGCCTGGTATATATAAACAGATATGTCAAATTTTCTTACATCCCAGCCCCCTGTGTTTGTTTAACTCTCTCCAAAGAAATCCTAGAACTTCCCCTGGCTCACTTCGCTGTGTAAGAAAACTTCCAGAAGTGCAGTTCTGGTTAATCACAGGGTGGGAGATGAGAGTGTCTTTCTCTGCCTGATTCTGTACATTGCCTTGCAGGTCAGGGTGGGACTGTGGTGACATACATGATGATGTTGGCTATTGTGTGTCCAGAGCTAGAACTGCCTGATTGAACATTGCTATTATGATATTCTCTGGTTTGGCGAGGAGAGGGTGAAGAAAGAGGAAGCATGGGTCACATGGTAAAAAAACAATGGGGTACACACTGTGTGTGATTGGACTGCAGTCTTTTGGGGGCAGGAAGCAATGTGGGAGCAGGCTAAATATGCAATAATCAGAGTATCACTTGGCTTGTATTTTTCCTGTATAACCGATCAAAATTGATCATTATTATTGTGAACTAGTGCAACCATCTGTGGGCTAGTGCAATTTTAAATCAACTTGTCCAGCTGGCTAGTGCAAAAAAAGTTAAGGTTGACCCCTGAACATATGTCTTCTTGTGGTGCATTGTCAGGTAAGGTTTTTATATCCAAGCCTGTAGGTTAACAAAAAAATAAGTCAATAAGTTTTCAGTTTCCCTGGGTTCCTTTACTATCTTTCCCTCATAAATCAATTGATTTATGTGTTGTTTATTTTTATTTCATGAACTAATAATATCATTTACTGTCTGCCAAAATCTTTTTGGATCATTATTCCCATCTATTTTTGCTTTAAAGTAATTTGATTTAGCTTTTTTAATCTGATGTCTACAGTAATTTCTTTTAGCTTTAAATATAGCCCAATCACTGTTTAGTTTTGTTTTCTAGCTAATTTCCTCAGTCTATTCTTTATCTTTATGTATTTTAGTAATTTATCATTTATCCAGGGTACCCTAGCATTTCTTTAACTCGCTTTTATCTTGGGTACATGTTTATCACATATGTCCAAAATCTATCAACAAAATATTCAACTGTTTGTTCTAAACCTGGGATTTGTTTATCTCTCTCCCAGTTTTCTGTAGACATATGCAGATTAAATCTGTCAACAGAGAAGTGCCTCATGTCCCTGACCCACCCTATATTACATTGTTTTTGAAACTGCACTATACATCTAATGGTTGCCTATATTAGATTATGGTCCTCCAAATATGGTGGCCTATCTCCTTTGTATTGTACATTTAATTGAGGGGAGACTAGAACAAATCAAGTATAGTTCCCTTTGAATAGGTACTGGTATATCTGGTGGGCTCATTTATGTGTTGTATTACATCGAAAGGTGCCAGCATTTCCTTCAACTTTCTTCCTCTCAACTTGTACCAGTCCAAATTTAAATCACCCATCAAAACCAATAATTTATCTTTTACACTATCCTGGATTATGTTGACTGTCTGTTCTAAGTCAGCCGTCTTTACATTTGGTGGCGAATATATAGTCTCAATAGCCACTTTTAAATTCTGCAAGTATAATACCATATAGTCTACATTGCCTGTATTTCCTTTTGTTAAAGTTGTTAGAGATCCCAGAGTATTTTTAAATACAAAATAACCCCCATTTTTCTGTCTGAGCTATACAGTTGGTATCCCACCAGGTCTATTTCACTATCTTCCACCTTATTTGAGAGCCAAGTTTGGAAAAACCTGCTATATCTGTTTTTGTTCTTCAAATAGCATCGCTACCATATCCATTTTCAGGGCCAAACTCCTAGTACTATCATGTATGATTTTAAATGTATTCCCTTTTCATTTGCAGGTACAGGATTCAGTTCTATATCTCCCCCCATCATTAATAAAAGTGCATACATGGTATTGTCCAAACACATATTCTTATAAAACTCATGTGACTCTAAAAGCTGTATTTGTCTAGCTGAACAATATAACATCCAGTTTCTAGAGAACTCATGTCTTCATAGCTCTAAAGCACCTATGCTTCCAGCTTGTGTTCTAACTATTAAATGGGTGGGCCAATAAAAACCAAGTTTATTCAAAACTTCCGTATTTTAGTTAGGGAACAAATCAAACATAGAAACAGCAAAAACCCCATCATCTTGTTTATGTGCATTACTGCTACCTCCAACCTTGTTTTCTTTGTGCTAGAATAATAATACTCCCAATTATCACAACCTTCACACCATATAAAATTCTGTACTTAAGGCAAACTATAATTAAAATTCACATTAAACCCAATACTACAACTAAGGGCTTTAGTATTTGTTTCCCCAATTAATAAAATAGGAGTTGGGTGCATGTATAGTGCAATGCACGTAGTTTACTCTCCCCTATGGGAATATTGATCACCCTAGTATACACTCTGTTTTATTTCAATTAGTCAATAATTTATAAAGTAATAGCAGCAGAAACTCACCTAGATTGAGAAAATATGGAAGGGGATGCAAATTGATACTTCCACTTTTAAAGTCTAGAGCATAATATGTTAATAACAAAACTAATTCTAAGTATTTTTCTTGTAGGAGTGGCACTCACGCCACTCACGACGCTCATGCTTGTGAGTGGCTTGGGAATTTAAATGGTCTAAACCCTGCCTATTGTGGTCACATCAGCAGTCAACTCCCCCTAGCCTTCCACTCACTGAGAGTTAGCAGCCGTATATGGAAAATATACACTTTAAATGTCTCAAAGAAAATGCATGCACAGTCTCTCACTTTGTCAGGAATCTTCTTCAGGTTGCAAGGGAATCCTCTCGGGGAAAATAAGCAGGTAGATGAAATACAGGTTGGAGCTCTGAATGACTTGTGAGCAGTGTGGGAATTTAAGTGGTCTAAACCTGCCTCTTGTGGTGACCTCAGCAGTCAGCTCCCCCGAGCCCCTTACTCACTGAGAGTTAGCAGCCATAGATTTTATTTTTATTTATTTATTTTATTTCTTGAATTTTGTTGACCCGGTAGGCCCACTGAGACTAGAAGTCCCTTTTTCAGGGGTGATCGGGGGGAGGGGGGGATACAGATGGTAACCAACTGAAATTGAACCAGATTAAGCTGTCGGCGGTATTTTTTAGTGAATGGGGGAAATTTGGCCAGAACACCAGGGAAATTCCCTGACTCACAGGTAGGGGAACCTCTGACATCCTGGCTATTGGCCAAGATGGTGATGGATGCACAGCAGGATATGGTGGATGACATGGAGGTGGGAGAACCAAGCCTGGCTACCACTGTGATTCAGACTGATGCTACTAATTTTGGTTTGGTGCAGGATGTGGCAGTACCTGTGAAGACACCTGGACAGGATCGTCTGGATCTGAGAACCGAACCAGCTATTGGGGATTTGATGGAGGAGACCTGTATGATGTTATCCAGTGACGACCGTGATGAGGATCTATTTTCTTCGATACCTGAAGCAGACTCTCCAGAATTGCTGGAACTATGAAAACAACTTGAACTTAAGGAGCATAAGTTTGCTCTGTCCAAAATGAGACTGCAGCAGGAGATAGTGCTGCTTCACACTAACAGATCACCTGACGTTGTCACGGCCACACAACGTCTGGCTGCTGCAGGTTTTGTGAAGCGACTGCTGCCTGTTGTGGTTCGAGAGGCTACCTATGGAAACTGAAACTTCTGGACCTAAGACATCTCCTATTCTGAGTACTGACTTAGCTTCTTGTTCTGCAGAACCAACAGAGTGGTTGACTATGCCTAAGACTGACAGGATTTCGGAAACTGATTCCACTCCTGGAGACTGGTCTGTGTAAACTGCTTTATGGGAGGCAGGTTGGGAACAGCAGACTCCTGCGGGTACGTGGGTGTCAGGAACATCCCCAATACGAATGCCCACCCCGAAAAATATCTTGGGTTCCCTGAGACATGCTTTTGACCAACCTAAGGTGCCAAAAGTCTGTGGGTCTGCAGACTTACCATTTCAACATACCCCTGGCTCATTACAGATGGCTCTGAGGTTAGGCACATCTGTACAAGTTTTTTCCTGAGATACACCAGCCCGCTCCGATTTCAGGGCCACAACAAGGAACAATGAATGGACAGAAACATACTTTCTCTTCTTTATTCAAACTGCCTGTGTTAACAGCTAAACACCACAATGCAATTCATTTTCTTATTTGAGACCTCCTGACCCCCGGATCATTTTTGTGGCCCGTGCATTGCTTAGGACTCGATTAAATTTTCTCACACGAGATATATGCATTAATTCAAATTTCCGGAGGACTTATAATGTCAGTTTTCAGACTGTTCGAGGTCTTGAAAGGTTTTGGGCTAAATACTAGTCCCTGAAAACTTCAACATTATGGACTCCCTTTCTGGCGGTCCCATTGACTAAACCTGCATATAAGACTATAAATGTTTTGTTCCAGAATGAAGGGGTGGAGGTTGAGGATGTATTGTACTGGTTTAAACAAAAATGTACAGTACTGGGGCAACCTGAAGCAATTTTGGATTCCGAAAACATTTGGACGGGGGTGGAAGATGGAGGTCTTATTGACAGCAACTGAAACTGGGGTACAACACTTTCCTAACTCCTTTTTGTTAGGTCAAGATAGGGGATTCTGTTTTACCCCGGCCAAACCAAGGCATGCTATAGAGTTGGGGATTCATCACACTTGAGTAGTGTTTGTGACAAAATCAAATGTAATATTTGTGGTGAACTGGGGCATGCGGGGACACACTGTGTAAATGAATGTGTTCGCAATTTGTGTGATGTACAAGGCTATACCTTCCAGAATTGTAGTTGGGCAGCACACAACCAGGAGCATTATCGTGATGGAGCAGACCAAAGATTTCTGATCACTCAAGCTTAGAAAACTAGAATTCGTGGTAGGCCAGTGAGACCACACTCCATCCCGACCAATGCTGGGACCTCTGACCAGCAAACTGTGAACGTTGTTGATCCCCCAGTGCACCATATGGGAACCATACAGTTGACACAGGCTCTGGCCCAGCCTCAGGCCTGTGCTATTCCTGAACCGAGTACTCCCCGACTGATGTGGTGGTCATGCCATCCCCGAGCAATCCAACTTTTAGTCTACAAAGACGCTCAACAAGGAGCCAGCACTTGTTTCTTCCCCTCCTGCGAAGGCCCCTAAACCCTCCCCAGTGGAGCTCACAAATCAGTTTGAGCTCCTACAGAATCCTTCAGATGATACTGGAGGGGAGACAGATTCTTCCTCAGTTGCCTCTTTCCACCCAGAAGTGACGACCGATACCGAAGTGGTTTGGCAGGCTGGGGTTCCGAAAAAATGGAAGGCTAAGATAAAATTAAAAGGGAAGGTTATTGCAGGTTGGAAGAAATGATTATGTTTCTGTTTGTATTTTTGTTCTTGTTCCAATTCCTTCCTTTTTTCATGTAGCTGGGGTTTACTTGTTACACTATTAATGTTAATAGTGTAAAGCATATTACTAGCGTCAAACAGTGTTCACTTCTTTCTCTAACCTCTCTCCGGGCATTGTGTTTTTGCAAGACACTAGATTTCATACCATTCATGAGAATAGACAAGCTCGGAGAGATTGGCTCTTGGGCCCCTCCTACTGGTCAATTGGGCAGGAATCAGTTTCTGGTATTGGTATCATATTCTCAGTCCCAAACCTTCATGTGCTTAAACTGTATGATATCTCACCAGGGAGGGCCTTGATCCTTGATATGGTCATTAATCAACAGCCCTTTAGATTGATCAATCAATATGCTCCACAGACAAAGACAGCTCGAATTGAGTTGTTCTGACTTATAAGACCATTCCTGCACACTTCCAAACATATTATTTTCTCTGGGGATTTTAACTGTGGGCTCAGTCTATTGGACAAAAGTGCTCATGCTCCTATTCAAAAGCTTTACTGTGATTCCAATGAGGTTTTGGCTATTGTCCAGTACAGCACATTTAAGGGATGCTTATTTTGAATTCTGAGACAACATTCCCCAACATTTCAGAAAGGCCATTTAGACACAAGAATAACTTTGTTTTTCTTTCTCAAAATTTGCACATTTCCACTGCCACGGTGCAGGCAGTGGTGTTTTCTGATCATAAGGTGGTGTCGGTGTCTATTGGATCCCAGTCCCTAAACCCCAAACACCCAGGGTTATGGAAATGTAATATCTCCCTGTTGCAAAATTCTCTCTTTATGCAATCCCTAGAACATTTTCTACTAGCCAGAAAATCAGTTTTCATCTGCTTTGAGGACCCAGTTTCCTGGTGAGAAGATACTAACGCGGAAGTTGGTGGTGTTTCTGAAGCAATATGGTCATCTTTGCAAGAAAACTCTTTATTTTCAGATGGTACCAGACTGAACAAAAAACATGTTTCCACCTCGTAGATCATCCATCACATCTGATAGCTATTTGTTAATTAATGTATTACTGTATTTAAAACTGTTGTATCAGGTAGACGTGCAGAGATAAACCGTAATCTTGATGTGACCGGGAGAGGGAAAGGAGCAAGGGAGAGAAGAATCAATAATGAATGACAAAATGAAATGACAGACTAGCACTCTATATACTGTACAGTAGCGAATACATCTGTACAAACATATACAAGAGTTATAAAAAATATTTATTATAATTATTGCTATCTATCAGAGGCTGAGGCAGACTCACTCAGATCCATTCTGACAAAGGTCCTGATCCTCAAAAAAGATGGGGATATGCTCAAAACAAGCATATCCCTGCTATGCTGCCACATGCCCTGGGACCGTGTAGGGGCAAGCTTGATCCAGAGCCCCATTCACCTACCTCCAGCTGGCATGGAGCTCCTGCATAAGCCTGTAGGCGGCACTTGGGGCATTCAGGTCAGGATCTCCGGGCATCCAATTGGATGCCCAGGTTGGTCCTGCTGTGGATCCTCAGCTCTGTGTGGCACTGGAGTCCACAGGATATGGCAGCCAGTGTTGGTCTTCCATGGGCTGTCATATCCCCTACCACAGATGTTCCTCATTTGTGCTGCAGCACTGGTTGGTACTAGTGACCATCTGACCCCATAGCAGTGCCCCTTGGGTTCGGGCTGGTGGAGTGAGGGCCATTTGGGCCCCAGGCATTCTAAATATGCCCAGCAGAAAGGGTGTGTAGGGTGCTATGGCAGCCCCTAGGGTTGCATAGCACCTGCCCTCTCCACTAGCTGCACTTGCTGCCATGGCAGCATTGAGAATCAGGCAGATGTCCGCTCTCTCTTGCCTGCTCTGCCCGGTCCAGCACTGAGATGGTCGCATGGCTGGTAATCGGGTGTGGGTGGGCATGCAGCCAAGGCTGTGGATGGTGCGGGTGCACTAAGGTGCACAACTGGCATGTTGAGGGCACTCTGTGGCTTTCCATGGCCAGCCATAGGCACAGAGAGCTACCCAGTTGAGGATCAGGCCGTAAGATATTTTCATCATTCATAGTGGAGTGTTCTAAAACCAAAAATAATTTCTTACAAAGATGATTATGATTCAGAGAACTTTTTACAAATTCAGAGAGTGAATGTTTATGCGAGTACATGGCTTTGATTTTATAGTCCTGTGATACTACTTCTGTTACAAGCCACCTTGGTAACACAGACTATATGGTCTTTATGAAGTGCTGATTGGCAGATCATTGTGTTCATAGGCTACATTGCTCCATATTCTGCACCTCTAAATTACAAATGGCTTCATTTTGTCATGCCGTCAATCACAATTAAGAAACATGGAAAAACCACCCTATCTGTGGCAGGATGATGCCACTCTTCTCGAAGGGCCCACGCCATCAACTGCAGGACCTAGCCTGTCAGTCCTGATATATGAGCCCTGCCATTGAGGGGGGCAGGCAAAATGGGGCATGCTGGCAAAAAAGGGGTCATAAACGGGAAGTTAAAAAATAAACTCACCTGTCATTATCCACATTCAGTGTACCTTGTCCCTTCAAACAAATTATCCAACACTCAAAATTTCAATACAGAACATTTTCAGGCTTGCTTGATCCTCTCCTGGATCTGGTTGGGGTCTACCTTGGAAAGGCTGGCCTCACCATTTGAAAACCACTGCTTAGAAGGTAAATGTTTCAATATGGATTCAGCTCTTTGGTTGAACCAATGTCTTATTTTCTCTGTTTTAAACAGTTTTCCTATTAGTTGGTAGTTGTGTGCTCTAGATAAGAAACAGCTTTTTAAAATTTCAGCCCTAAACAGTCTCTAGTGTCCTCATTTCTGATTGTTTTGTACATGTTACATGCACTATGTATTATGTTAAGTTATACAGATGCTTTTAGAAAAATGTATTTAAAAAAAACTCTTACATGCCTACAAGGGTCATGGAGACAGTGTGATCTAGTGGTTAACGCACCAGCTTGGTAACCAAGAGAAACACAGAAACATAGTCTCCGATGGCAGATAAGGACTACTTGACCCACCTAGTCTGCCCAAACCGTCACCGAAGACCCTACTCAGTCTCTGGCTCCCTCCCCCCCTCCCAGCTAAGATTCCCTTGTGCCTATCCCATGCATGCTTGAAGCCTGCCATTTTCACCCCCACTACCTCGATTGGAAGAGTGTTCCAAGCGTCCACCACTCTTTTAGTGAAGTACTTCCTCAGATATCTCCTAAATGTTCCCCCTTCCAGCTTCACTACATGTTCCCTTGTTCTTGTGCATCTTTTCCTCTGCAAAATACTCCCCTCCTGTGCCTTGTTTAACCCAGTGAGGTATGTTATAGGTCTCTGTCATATCCCCCCTCCCTCCTTTCTTCCAGGGTGTACATATTAAGATCCCTCAGTCTCTCCTCATAGTACTTCTGAAGCAGCCCCTGCACAATTTTAGCTGCCCTCCTCTGGACAGCCTCCACCCTGTCTATGTCCTACTTGAGATGTGGTCTCCAGAACTGGACACAGCACTCCAGGCGGGGTCCCACCAACAATCTATACAGTGTCAACACCACCTCCCTTCTTCTGCTGACAATACCCCTCCCAATGCATTCCAGCATCCCACTGGCCTACCAACTGCTTTGTGGCACTGTCTCACCACCTTGAGGTCATCATATGATTATGCCACAGTCCTTTCCTGTTTGGGGACCGTCAGTACTTTTACACATTTTATTTTTCACCTCTGGGCTTCTGTGCCCTAAGAGCATGATTTTGCACTTTTTTGCATTGTAAACCTAGCTGCCATACCCTTTAGTACTCCTCAAGTTTTTTGAGGTCTCTGCATATTCTCTCTATTCCCTCTGGAGTGTCCGCCCTAGTGCAGATGTTGGTGCCATCTGCAAAGAGGCAGAACTTTCCTTCCAATCCATCTGCTATGTCAGTTATAAAGACATTAAAAAGGACTGGTCCCAGTACTGAGCCCTGAGATACCATCACTTGTCACCCACTCTTCACCGAGTGAGTTCCTTTTACCACCACCACCACCACCACCCTCTACTGCCTATTTATTAACCAGTTTTTACCCAGTTTACTACCTCAGGAACCACCCTTAAGCTGCCCAGTTTCTGTATGAGCCTCCTATGTGGTACAGTGTTGAAGGCCTCACTAAAGTTTTAGAAGACCACAGCTACTGCCTCACCCAAATCTATTTTCCTGGCCACCCACTGAAAGAAATCTATCAGGTTTGTCTGACATGACCTCCCCTGGGAATCCATGCCCTCAGGTCTTGTAACCTGTTGGATTCAAGATACTCCACAATCCTTTCCTTTAGAAAAATAGAAACATAGACAATGATGGTAGAAAAGACCAGAGATCCATCCAGTCTGCCCAAATTCCTTATAACTCCTGGAACCTACTGTTCCTCCAGGTACTAACCCTCCCATCCTCTCCCATTCTCCTCTCTGGCCCTCTTGCTCTGGGCAACCACTATTCCCTTCATTCTATCCAGCCTTGCTTGAATCCCTGACTGTTTATGCACCCACCACCGGTCGACAGACTGTTCCAAGGCTCCAATTTCCACTCATTTCCATGTGACAGCAAATTCATATTCAGACTAAATAGTTACCTACAGTTCACTGTTTATTCCTTTAAGGAATTTGAATGTCTTTATGATATCTATCCTCTCCCTTCTGGTCTCCAGTGAGTACATATTTAGTGCCTTGAGGTGCTCCTCCTAGGATCTGCCTTGCTGGATCTGAATCATTTTTGTTTCTCTGCACTGCATGGTCTCCAACCTATCCTTATCCCTTCTGAGGTGAGGATTCCAGAACTGGGTGCAGTACTCTAGGTGAGGCCTCACCAGGGATATGTAGAGGAGAAGTATTACCTCTTTTCTTCTGCTATCAATACTCTTCCCAATACATCCCAGCATCCTGTTAGCTGTTCTATAGGCCCTGTTGCACTGACTCAATTGCTTAAGTGAGTTGCCGATGATAACTCCCAGATCCCGTTCCTCAGCTGTAGTGCTAAGTCTCTCTCCTCCCATCCAATACTCCATTTTGGGTCTCCTTTTCCCTAGATGCTTTACCTTGCACTTTTTGGCATTGAATTTTAACTGCCAGACCTTTGACTACCCTTCTAACTTTTGTAGGTCTCTCTGCATTTACCTTATTCCCTCATCATTATCCAACCTCCCACATAGTTTTGTGTTATCTGCGAAGAGACACAGACTGCCCTGGATTCCTTCTCCAATGTCTCTAATGAACATGTTGAAGAAGATGGACCCACAACAGATCCTGTGGCACCCCACTTGTAACTCCCTCTCTTCTAATTTAACCCCATTGACCAAAACCCTCTGCTGTCTCCCCTCTAGCAAGTTACCCCGGCAGTTCACTACAGGTTTAGTCACACAGGTCTTCGTCTTGGCAATCATTTGTGATATACCGAGTCAAAAGCCTTGCTGAAATCAAAGTGCAGAAGACCCACAGTGTGGCTCTTGTCTAGTTCCTTTGTCACCCAGTCAAAGAAAATTACCAGGTTAGCCTGACAAGACCTTCCTGTCATGAAACCATTCTGTTTACTACCCTGGAGTCCATTGCTCTCCAGGTAGTCTATGAGGTTCTCTTTGACCAGTAACTCCATCAGCTTCTCTACGACAGAAGTTAGACTGACAGGCATGTAGTTCCCTGGTAGCTCCTCATCCCCCACCCCCCACAATGAAGTGGTACAATATCTGCCACTTTCCAATCCCTTGGAACGTTCCCAGACCTAAGTGATCTGTTGAACAGATCTACCCGTGGTTCAGCTAGCTCCGCTGCGAATTCCCTTAGTATCCTCGGATGCAACCCATCTGGTCACAGGGCCTTATCTAGCTTAAGGGCAGCCAGCCCTTTCAGGACCCTTTCACTAGTAAGCAATGGCTGTCTCATTTCTAGGACTCACTTAGTGGGTGCTTTGATGCCACTCTGTGGCATGGACCTGCTGTCCTCTTTAGTGAAAACTGAGCAAAAGTAGTCATTCAGGACAGCAGCCTTCTGCCCATCCTCTTCTATCATCCTACCCCTCAGCCATCCTTACAGATTCCCTACCTTGCCCTTTTCAATAATAGCTGCAAAACAGTTTTTCTCATTCCTGACCCCTCCACGATATGTAGCGGTGTCCACTTTCGCCTCCTTAACTGCTCTCTTTGTCTCCCTATTTTTCTGTAGATAATCCTCCCATTCTACCTCCCCCTGCTTCTCCTTGTATTTATAGAAGGCCTTCTTTTTGGCCTTTACTATTTCCCTGACCCTTGCTGAGAACCATAATGGTCTCTTAAACCTGTTTTTCTTTGGTACTGTTCTTATGCATACTTTAGATGCCTCGAGGATGGCCCTCTTAATTGCCCCTCATCTCTCCTCTCCTCTACCTTACCTATGTCCCCAACCCCTACTTACTTACCTCTCACCAGTTCCCTCATCCAATCAAAGTCTGCCCTTCTAAAGTAACTGTTCCAGTCTCGAGATGGCCTTGAATCTAACTTCCCCACCACTGACATCTGTATAGTTGCCAGCCTCCTCCCAGCAACTACTTTTGTGAAGCGGGAGTATATCTGCCCTCCTCCAGTTCTCTGGAACCACTCCTGTTTCTAGTGAGTTGTTGAATGCAGATGGCAGAAGTACAGCCAGTACCTCCCTGAGCTCCCTCAGCACCCATGAGTGTACCCCATCCGGCCCCACAGCTTTGTTCACTTTCAGATTTGCAGGTTCTTTCTGGACTCTCTCCTCTGTAAATTAACTTATGTGTGCCTCCCCCAAGTGTTCCTGCAGCTTTTTGTGGTCCTCCCTTTCCCCTTCCCCTGTAAGGACTGAACAAAAGTTTCTGTTCAGGATATCTACTTTTTCGTGATCCTCCTCCCTGCAGTCCCCCCACCTCCTGCCTGGCTTAACCTCACAATACCTCCCCTAATCTTCCTCTTTTCACTTGTGTACCTAAAAAATATCTTTTCTCCTCTAGTCTACCCATGGGCTGTCCTTTCCTCAGTTTACACCTCTGTGCTTCTCACCACTTTCCTTGCTTTCCTCTGCTTCTCCTGGTACACCTTCATATCATCTTCTCTCTGTATCTCTTTGTGCCTCCTGAATGCTATGCTTTTAGCCTTTTACCTTTTGTCACTTCCCTTGAAAACCATAGTGGTCTCTTTTTTCTCCTGTTTTCCATCACTTTTGCGTAGAGGTTTGTTGCCTTCATTATGCCATCTCTAAACTTGGCCCACTGTTCCTCCATCCAACCCATGCCATCGCCCCCCCCCTCTGCTAGGTCATCTCTGAGGCACTCACCCACTTTTTTAAAATCTGCCCTCCTGCAGTCCAGGACCCTGATCCTTGTCAGGTTTGTTTCCACTGCCATTCTTAAGTTGAACCACACTATACGGTCCCCAGGTGGCCTCCTACCTTGACTTCAGCAAAAGATCATAGATTCATATCCTACTAGAACCAAATACTCACTGTGTGACCTTGTGCAGGTCACTTAACCGCCAAGTGCTGCACTCCACCCAGTTGTGAAAATGGATAGAAGCAGACCACCACTGAAATCAAGGAGTTGCAGCTCAGCTGTGCTATCCTGAGTAAATTAACTGAGAAGGAGACTATTGTATATTCCTGTTCATAGCCATATAGTATTCTGATGATGAATGGAATGTAGGGTCCATCTTGTCTGTCCCGTCTGCAACATGGCAGTGACTAAACCCTATTTCACTATGTGCACACATCCAAGTTTAACAGATGAAATGTTTCTTTTCTCATACTGTGTAACCTTCACTGCCATTCTGCCACAGGAAATCTGTCTAGTTCTGCTTTGAAAGCCTGACCAGTTCTAGTTTCCACAATCTCAATGGGTATGCTATGTTACATGCTAACTGCCCCATGAAGTAATACTTTCTAATGTTCCCCCATTTCTTGTCCCAACTTAGTTTGAGAGCCACATGTTAGGAAATGTTAAGGTGACTAAGGGGACCCACATTTGGAGTCCAGGTAAAAAAGACCAGTACCAAAAAGAAAAACATGGCTACCTGAACACTAGAAAAGTCTCAAATCAGAAACTTGGTTGTAGGATATACCAATAGTTAATCAAAGTTAAATGTGGCCACCAGTGTTCAACACAACCACCAATGAGCTTTGAAGGCCAAATGTTAACCAACCTTGTGTGAAGTAATGTTTCTAATGTTCCCCTTATTCGTTTCTTCCACTCAGTTTGAGGTAATTCCTCTAGTTCTGCTTGCACTCACCAGCTCAAACATTTGTCTATCCTTCACCCTGTCTATCCCCTTTAGCATTCCTAAAGCTGTTTATCATGTCCCCACTTATTCTAATCTTTTCTAGCCTAATTAAATGAACATGTGACCAATTTCTCCTCATAGATCTTTTCTCCTGGGTCATACATCACTTTAGTGTCCCTGTGATGAACCCTCTCTATCTCTTCAGTGTCCTTTCTGCACTGTAATAAACAGAACTGGACCCAGTAATCCAGGTGTGGTCAAACCAAGGCCCTGTACAAAGAGATCACCTCCCTTGACTGGTTCCTATTTAATACATCCCAGCACTGCATTGTCATTCTTGACTGCAGCATTGCACTGGCTGCCTGGCTCCTGCTTATGGTCCACACCTACCCCTAGATTCATTTCCTCAGCTGTGCTGTCAATTGTCACACCACAGAGGGTGTATATGTGACTCAGATTTGTTGCCCCCAGCTGTAGTTAGGGTTACCACCTGTCAGGTTTTTTACCTGGTGATCAGGTTTTCAGGGTCCCTATCAGGTAATCCGGTTTCGCCTGTGCTGGTCAGGTTTTGAGCCATTTTGAGTGCTCACATACTTTTGAAAGAAATTTTGTCATATCACTCATAGTTTCAGCTACATGTCCAGGTTACAAACAAGTTCTGTCATCAGTAAAGCCTTTTCTTTGTGAAAGCAGTCCAAGCTGGGAGGTGTAAGTATATTACATTAACACCATTAGCACTTACTTAACCTAATCTTTTCAACTGCATTTTAAAGTGGCATAGCAGCAAAGCTGCCCCCACCTTTTGTAACAGCAACACAGCCATTTGTCTTCCACTTTAACAGGCACAGTACAGTATCTTAACATTTTTATTTCACTGCTGCTTTAAGTGTTGCCTTTTATTGGAGGAACAGTGCATGATGAGTCATGAAAAGGGGTGGGGCTAGACGCGGAGCTTAGGATCCGGTTTTTGCCTCATCCAAAGGTGGCAACCCTAGCTGTAGTACCTTGATCTTTCTCGCTTTAAAGGGTACCTAAACAAGCAGTTTTTTTAAAACTGCAAACTCCAAAATCTGGCTTCATAACAAGGTAAAGTAGAGGCTGCTGTTTACATTTATGCTAAAACTGCATTTATGTAAATAATATAAATGCAGTTTCATAGCTTTGGAAAAATGTAATCATCAGCCTTTCACTTTCAAAAAACAGCCTTGGTTTCTCCCTAAGACGGCTGCCAAGTCTGTTAAGTGATGAGTCATGATGACATCATCTGAGCCAAAGACAGAGACCCACATGTATTTCTATGGTGCTTACTAGTTCTTCTTTCCCTCTTTGTTTTGAATTGTTGTACCAGAATGATCAACACCATGTATTAACTCGTGGATTATTTTGATCAGTACACATGTTAGGCTATGATTTTGTTCATTTAGTTTACTTTAACTTGTGGGAAATGTTTTGCAGTCCAGCTGACTTTTTCCTTGGCAAACTGCATTACAGTACAACACTTCAATTACCTGATGATCTAGTGGTTATGTGATGCACTGAATTGTGTTTTTTGTTAGCCAGGAGAGACACACTAAGCTGAACGCTTGTTTACAGGTGTGGCCTGGGAGCATAAGGAAGTGTAATGACTTGCTCAGGGTCACAGAGCAAAGTACTGGTCTGGTTCAGTTCCAAAGCCCATGCTCTCTTGTTAATCCACAAATAAGGCTTTCTTTTTCCATATGAACCCCCTGCACCTAGCCTGCCTTCTGTTGAACACCCCACCATCCATACTCCTGTCCTTAGAACTGCCTGGTGCCGATATGTGCTTACGGTCTCATGAAGAGAATTATCATACCTCAGATTGTAATCTTGTACCTCAGAGAGTTGTGCACACCTATACCAATATGCACATCAGCTGGCACTGTTAAAAATGCCTCCCAAATCACTCTCAGTCCACATTCTCAGTGTTTGACGTCTGCTCCACAGTAAACATTGAATGGATCACCACCCTTCTGCACAGTGATGGTAGTATGTACAGTTCCCCTGTTGTGTTTTTTCCCACCTCATTAACCAACAACTAGGTCTTCCTGGAGGGCCAAGCAATAAGCATCATGACCCATCAGAAAAACTGCTGTTCATGCCCTCATAAAGGCTGCACTTAGAATGGGTAACGATATTATTAGCAGGAGAGATATACTAATACCTTGAGCAAATCCACCTGACTTCCATTGTCAGTCTACTCCTTTACCTGTGATCTGCAGAACCCCACAGGACAGTTCCCTGCAATTCTTCTCCAGTACTTTTCTGTGCTGTATGCCACAATTCGAGTTTTCTAGCTACCAACCTTCCAAATCTTGAATGAGCTATACACAACTCCCTCAATACTGTCCTAACAAATATCAACAGCCCCCCCACCTGAGGGTAATCTCCCTACACTGAATTCAAGTAACAGTTTAGGTGTAGCTCTGCCACTCTGAGTATTTGTCATCACTGGCTACTCTCATCCACAGTCAGGTAGCAATCACGATGTTGGCAGCCCCACATTTCAGATCTCACAGTGATCTGCTCACCGTAGTCCTTCATGTCTTCAACTAACCTGAATATAGCTATACCCTGCTGGAATAGCTCTCTTCAGTCCCTCTCTGGCATTCATTCTTCTCACCTGCACTCCACACCAAAACTGGTGAGTTCACTACCCTCTGCATCATGAATGTGGTTAGTACAGTCTCTCATGTTATTTTAATATTAATAATAACATGATCTTCTGGTAAGCCAGGCTGACAGCTGCATTGCACAAGTGGAAAATAGACTTTCCTACCCATGTAAGATCTAAGCCACCTATGATTAGGCACTATTAAATGACATGCAATGATGTACACCCATCATTTAGCAGTGCCTAATCAAAGGTAGCCTAGATCTTTAAGGATAGGAAAGCTCCATTATTCCCCTTTGTTCCCTATTGCTATCAGCCTGATTTATCAAGATATGTTTATATTTGATACGCCAAAATAAAACGGGACTCTACTACTTGCATTCATGATGCAGAAAGGTGATGAGCTCACCAGTTTCAGTGTGAGGAGGAATAGTGATTTAATGAATACCAGAGCTGGACTGAGAAGGCTACTCTTGCAAGGTACTGCTATATTCAGGGAAGGGGGAAGACAGAGGAGAGAAATATGAGCAAATTATCAGAGAAATAAGATGTGGGCTGCCAGCACCTTTGATCACTACCTGACCCCGTTGTCCTGGCCAATATTCCCTTCCCATAAAACCAGTTCATGCAATTGTCCAAAGCTGTGTGTGGATTAATGCATGAAATGCTTCCACTACTTGTTCAGTCACTTCACTACCAGTCTAGTATTGCTTGTAAAGCACTTTGGGATACAATGTGTATGAAAATCACTATATAAATGCTGATTCTTCTTCTTATTATTATTTCCCATGGAAAAAGAAGACAAGACAAGCATATAGAGCTTTTCTTGAGCTTCAAGAAAGTATGAACTCTAACATTGGACTGGACAAGAACTTTGCTACAAAAAAGTGGTGGCTCTAGGGGGTGGTGAAAGGTGTGGCTGCACCCCCCCACACACAGACAGTAATGTACTTGCGTGTTGCTGCCGCATTTCACTTTGTTGAAGAAGTCTGATTTATTGATTGTACAAATGTTTACAATCAAACTATGGATTACATTTATAGGTTCTGTCAAAAACGTACTAGAAAAGAATAACAGCAGAAAATATAAAGGTTTAATAAAAATGTTAAAAAGTGCATATTAAGCATGCACACCACCCCAGCACCCCCACTGTAGAATCTTGGATCCACCATAACCATCATAACTACTAGACGACCAGGTTATTCAAGATTTGTACTGCACTGTGGTTTGCCACAGAGAAAGTCGGTTGGATTAAAACACAATTTCAGCATGTTAAAATAAACAAAATGAACAGAACCATAGCCTAACATGTGTATTATACAAAATAATGCACATGGTTTTGACCTTTTGGGTGAAACAATTCTATACAAAAGGAAAAATAACTAGTTAACACTATGAGAGCCATATATCTTTCTGACTTTGGCTCAAATGGAGTCATCACATAACCCATTTGGCGGCCATTTTAGGAAGCAGGTAAGACAGTTTTTTTGAAATTAGAAGGCTGATTTTACAATATTCAAATGCTCTGGAACCACATTTAGGTAAATTATATATATGTAGTTTTAGCCTTAAGGGATACAGCAGCCTATCCTTTAGTCACCTACGGAGTCAGAGTTTTGAATAGTTTGTTGTCAAAATGTTTTTTAGGTATCCTTTGAATCTAAGTCCTCATTTTTCTGCCCATGCCTCTAAAGTGTACAGGACTCCAGTAGTACATTCCCTTTTTCCGCCGAGCTGCTCTTCTTGCCAATTTAATGTCATCAGCAAACTTAAGCAGCCTGCAGCTGACCCCCTCCCCCATCTTCCAAGTCATTAATAAACAATGGACCTCCTTGAAATTAGTTTTAACTCAGTGGAGTTCATCCTATATTCTTGTTCATTTCGTATGAATTTGAATTAAAATTTTACAAACAAGCAAAATATAGAAGAGCGACAGACACAGCACCAACACCTGGGTCTGGATTTTCATGTGGAGAGAAGTGGGCAGGGGCTGGGGAATGTCAGAGGTAGAGCAGGGCTGCACAACAGGTATCAAACTGGATGCCTAGGCCGTGGGTAGTGTGGATCCCCTACTCCATGCAGAGCAGGGTATTGTGGGATTCAGCAGCCCTTCAAGGACCGTCACATCCTGTTCTTAATGAACCCCCTTTTTATTTTTCTGAGACCCCAAGCCATCCATCTCAGCTTAAACAGTTGGGGCATGTGACGTTTGGGAAGATTGGTCCCCAGGAATGTCTAGAGAGGACCAAGGAAGGTTTGCACTTAGAGTACACAAGTGCTACTGATTCATTATATATCCTGTCATGCTGCCATTCTCCATGACCTCTCTCTGGTATGCAAAAACATCTGTGCTTTGCACAGATGCACATCTCTGCCCTATAAAGTGTCACAGATTGGTTGGGTCGGATCTCTCTGGGAGGCTGCATTGAGGGTTGTGAATGTACAGTTCTCCACATGTGTAGAACAGGACCATTATGTATCTACAACTTCCCTGCATACTGATATATGAGTGTGGAGGGCTCCTCAGGATTTTGTGGCTTGGGTCCTTCATTTGCAGTGCTTCCTTGCACTGACTATCAGGCTTGTCCTTAAACTTTGAAGCAGGTGCTTCCTTTTTAGTTTCAAAGGAAAGCGACAATTTTACTGTGGTAAGATGGGATACTGACACATAAACAAGTGCTTTTTAGGAAATACTTCCTCCCGAAACACACGCACACACATTATGACAGTTATATTGTCCAACTACAGCTGTAAGAACAAGAAGTGGCATACTTCCCCAGACCCTTAAAGCAATTTGCAGCTTCCAGAAAGAAAGGAGGAAGCAGTTACAAAAATCAATATAGCCTCTGCAGTTCATGGTATATATTAACAATCCAGAGTTACAGGATGTTATTTTTCTGATGTGGTCATTACTCAGTAAGCACCATGTTGAGTCCTCCAGGAATGGGTTGAGCCTTTCTTCTGAGACTGGTTGCCAAGTTTGGGATATGCAATGACAGGAATAACTAAGGAGGAACCAAGTCTGAACAGCACTTGGTTATTTAGCCAAAAGTGGCTGTTGTCATCAAAATGGTCCCAAAATAAAATCACTGCCCTTCTTGATTAGTGTTGGAGACTCTGTTCAGAGATGTAGAAATGATGTGCATGGATGGAATTGGAGAGAAATGCAGAACTGAAGAAAACTGTAGTAACTTGGCAGCAAACATAGTAGTAGCATCAAAAGCAGGTCACATGGTTTGGGGCCTGCTGCACATGGGCTGCTATGATAACTATCAGTGTAAGAGTGAGAAGAGGCAAAGAAGGAAGTACACCAAAGGCCCATTTACACTACCTCATTTGCACCATTGCAAGAGGTGTAGATGAGTTGCATTGGTGCAGGTCAGGTAGTGTAAACAGCATGGGAAGCATTGCAGGTGGCTCCATTGCTGAGTAAGATGATCCCCGTTTTGGTTTGGGAGCTATACCAATGCAAATGTTTTTTTCTAGTATGTAAATATACTACTCTACCTGCACCAGTAAGAGAAAATGAAGCTCTGCACTCACAGACCCAAAACAGTAAAAGTCCAGGCACTAGTAAGTTGTAAAAAGGTATTTAATGTGACATCTGTTAGAGGTACAGTCCAACTAGGACCCTCTGCCCTGGCATTTTAACCCTATGTGGGTCTTCATCAGGGGCATAGGGTCCCACATTGGGTTGAAGTACCAGGGCAGAGGGTCCTAGTCAGATTCTGCTTGCACCAGTGTAGTCCCACAATGCCCCATGCCAAAATTGGCCTCACCAGCCTATCTTGTCCATACCACAAGGCATAGCATTCTTTCCATTTGCTTGATACCATCCTGCCGAATATAGTACAGAGGAAATCCAACATGATCAGTGCAGCACATTCTTATTGCCAGGTAGCTTTCTGTTTAATGGATTAGGATTTGCCTCAGCTTAGCACTTCTCAGGGGCTAATAGTAGTTGATGCCACCTGAAATACACAGGCGTCTTTGCTATGAAAAACATTAAACACTATAGTGATCAATCTAATTAGCAAATGATGACATCACTTAACTCACCTACTGCTCCTTATGAAACATTGCCAAAGCTCCATCGGCTGCTGTCTATAAATGTCAGTCAGCAGCATTTCAAGATGAACGACAGGTGAGCAGTGCAGTTCGGAGCACAGCAAGTGTGGTAATGTAAATGTGCCTAAAGAATAAGGGAGAGAGATACTAATAAAAAAACTGTTACTGCCCCTTGCTAAATGGACTCTGAAAAAAGACAAGTAAAAGTGAAAATTGTGAGTGCGCTGCTTAAAACAAATTTTGCTAATTTATTTATGGATTATTGGGAAAGGAATGTTATTTGTGTTGAACAAAACATGTATTAAAACAATATCATATGGTATGCTGGGAATTCAGTGGGAATGTTCAAAACCTCTTTCTGAATACATATGTAGCTCCTCTATTGGTGCCGTCCAGGAGAGGGTCACAACCCCTGCCTTGTGGGCCTGACCATGGTTGAGGGGCCTGGGTTCCCATAGCTGTAAACTAGGGGGTGCTTTCCCAAAAGCTAAAATAAAATGGCAGTGCCTCCACCCAGAGTACATATTAGTTGGTCTGATTACCTGCAATACAACCTCCTGGGATGTCGTACCAACCCATCTCCCCAACAGTTACCCCAGACAAGGACTTACCAGGATTCGAACCTCCCCACGTGCAGTTAAACTATTTACATTTCCCCATTTCAGCCAATAACATGCTCACTAAAATTAGGCTCTGGAGTCAGTTCTGCTGCAAAACAATAACACCACAATTTATTTACAAGGAGGGTTAGGATGGGGTAAGTGGAATAGAGTTTAAGCAGACATTTAGTGATGGCATTTTAAAGATTGCATTTACCAAAATCACATTTCCTTTTGATTCAAAACCCACATTCCAGTCAATGCTGCCACCAGGTCTATCTAGTTAGCTAACTGCTGCAGATGTACCCAAACCCAGACCCACAGGTCCCAGTCAGAATGATACCCAGAAATCCTGTCCTGGTACCCAGACTTTAGTTGCAGGCCTGAGGTGTAACTGGTAGCTGGCACTGGCAACTTTCTTTAATTAAATAACTTTTTACATTCCTTTCTCTTGTTTACTCTAACCCTTGGCTCTATCTCCTGCCCTGGTGAGCATGTGAGCTATTTACAGTCCCCAGGAGCAGGGCAATTACTGCTGTTTACTCACAGTTCTGTAGGATCAGTCCTTGGATGGCACAGTTCGCTGAAGTCCTGGGGGTTAATAGAAATATATGCAGAACTGGTCAGGTTGCTCAAAATTGGAAGGGGCACAGAGGCTGCAGATTGTTCTTTTTTTCCTCTTGCTTGCAGATCTTGCAGCTTGTCCCCTTCAGCCCATTACAGGCCTGTTGCTGGGCATGTACACAAAGCCTACCAATCCAAGGGACCCAGATCTGGGAGTGGCCCCATGGCCCGACTCCTCAGACCAGAGTGCCCTCAGCACTCGGGTACAAGACCCATGATCCCCTGCAGTGGCAGACCCCACTTGATGAGGGTTAGCGAGTTCCCCACCTGGTCCCGGTGAGTAGCCAAAACAATCTGTCCTTTCCTTTCTCCTAGACTCCTGGGGGTGGAGAGTCTGAAAACCCAGGGTTACCACAACAGCCTAGTTCTTGCTGTATCTCAGGAGCAGACAACAGGCTTCCTGCCCGAATAGGCACCTATCCATCCTTCTGCTTTCACAGTCTCTCTACTTTACTGCAGCCACATTTTCACTCTGGCTCACACAATTCCAGAACTCTTTCAGAAAACTTTGAAAGTCTCCTTTTCACTGTGCAGGTGTGTAGTCATTCCTCAAGATGAAGAAGGCTCACTCTTCCTTTTCTCTCAATACATCTATTCTCTCATTTCTCAACATCCCATCTTTTCCCAGGCTTAGATGCAATGTTTGTCCTTTTACCAGGCTTAGGACACAACCTTTGTCTTTTTCCTGGATCAAGACACAACCTTTGTCCTTCTTCCAAGTTCAGGACACAACCACTTTTCTCCTCTTCCCACTGCTCTGGTGCATTTTCAGTTCAACGCAGATTCTAGTAACCTGCAGCTTTTCCCTTTGTCATCCAAGCTGCCTTTATCTCACCACTGTGGTGCAACTTTATACAACACAGATTACATCATCCTGCAGCTTTCCTCCCTTCTCTTTAATGCTGCTTCTCAATATACCTTTTATTCCTTTCTTCTTCTTTCACTTTTCTGATGGGGCAGGCACTACCTGCCCTGGGGGACAAATTGCAGGCAGCCCCAGGCAGGTCCATCCTGCAGCCCCATTCTTTCCAGGGTCAAGAGCTGTCCTCCTTCAGGAGGCTCCATTGAACTATCTCAAAGTCCAAAAGTTCTTGCCTTTTTGGGCGCTCACTAACAACTACCATTGGCTGTAGCCACTGTCTTCAAGAATTTTTATTTATTTATTTAATTTAAAATTTTGATAACCAAGTGAGCCCGCTGAGACCAGAGGTCCCTTTTTCAGGGGCGACCGGGGATTAGTTACATAAAAACATACTTTCACACATTGGACAACATACAGTGGTTGCAAGTGTTACATACATTGGAATGACAGTAATTACAAATGACAGCATAAGTTACACCTTTGGTACAATACAATGGGGTAGCATTAGACATGGTAGATACTATTGTAACAAACATTTGTCAATGTCGAATGTTTGCTTGCTGGCACTGGCATTGGTAGTGTAGAGAAGTTACAGAGCTGCATAATAGAAATGGCATAGGTATTGAAAAAGCCAACCACATCACCACCCTGCAGAGAGTGGCAGGCATTGGGGTGTGCCTTTTGGTGCGTCAGGCATAATGACCACGCCATTTCACCACACCCTACCCTGCAGACACTGACAAGTGTCACGGTGTGCCCTGGGGTCTTTGGCCCTTATGCGCACCCCATTCCATCAGTAAATACGGTGAGATGGGTGCGGTATAGGAGAATGGGGTGAAGTTTGGGCCCGAAGAGTCTGAGGCACACCTTGATGCCTCTCACTGGCTGCAGGGTGTGGGTGGGGGTGTAATGGTATGAGCATGACAGGCAAGAATACCAAGTCACACCCCTGATGCCTGCCATACTCTACAGGGTGGGGCGTTATGGTCGGAAACCCTAACGCCTCAGGCATTCGTTGGTATTTTCATTCCAAATTTTCAACATGGTTTTTTGTGACCCCCACTTCATGAACAGTGGCAATATTAGTTTGTTAGCCGAAAACTGCTTTTGCACAGCGACTATGGCATTTGGCACCACAGGTGCAAAAACACAATCCGAACAGGATGTGAAAAATGACAGCGGTACTGTTCATGGGGAGGTGTAAAAAATGGCAATGTTGAAAATCTGCTGTGAAAATCTTAAAAAAACTGGTGAAGTCACAAGCGTGCATAGAAACTGTGCAGCGACACCATAATGTAACTAGTTTGGGATTTTTACAGCAGATTGTTAACACAGGCATTTTGGGACCTCCGTCATGAACAGTGTCAGTGTGATTTTCTTTATCTGTCCGAACAATGATTTCCCACAGCGACCACGCATCTCTGCACTGAAAGTGTGAAAACACATTTCCATGTTGTGGAAAGCGACAGCTGTACTGTTCATAAGGAGGTGTGGAAAAATGCCACCGGTGAAAATCTGGACTGAAAATATTACAAATTCATGAACCTATGAGAGTGCGTGGAAACTGCGCAATGCTCACTCATAACACAGTCATTTTATGGAGTTTTGTCACCAAATTTTCAACATAGCCATTTTAAGACCTTTGCTCATGACCAGTGTCACTTTGATTTTCTTAATCTGTCCCAAACATTGTTTTCGCACACCGACTGTACCATTGTGCGCTACATGTGCGGAAACACATTTTGGGCAAGATGTGAAAAATGGTAGCTGCACTGCTCATAAGGAAGTGCGGTAAAATGGCACTGTTGAAAATCTGGTGTGCAAATATTACAAATTCGCAAACTTGCCAGCGTGCGTAGGAACTGCGCAATGCATGCTCATAAAACAGTCATTTTTAGGAATTTTTTCACCAAATTTTCAACATAGCCATTTTAAGACCTCTGCTCATGAACAGTGTCACTGTGATTTTCTTAATGTGTCCCGTACATTGATTTCACACACCGACTGCACCATTGTGCGCTACATGGGCGGAAACACATTTTGGGTGAGATGTGAAAAATGACAGCTATACTGCTCATAAGAAGGTATGGTAAAATGGCAATGTTGAAAATCTGGAATGAAAATATTGAAAATTCGCAAACTTATGAGCGTGTGTAGGAACTGCGTAACGCACGCTCATAAAACAGTCATTTTTAGGAATTTTTCCACCAAATTTTCAAAATAAAATTTTGAGAGCCCACCCTATGAACACTGGCAGTGTCATTTCATTAATCATTCCGGAAAGGTGATTTTGCGCAGTGGCTGCAAAATCATCCTTCGGGCCCTAGTAACGCCATGACAGTGCAAGAATTCATGAGGAGGGGTCCCAAAAACCCCATGTTGAAAATTTGGTGCAAAAATTCCACAAAATGCCTGAGATATGCAACAAAGTTGAAAAAACCCTATCTATCCCATTATACAGCTTACCGGCATTTCCTCAGTTCGCGGTCGGCTTTGAAGAGTGCAGATGTGTTCCCGGTCCACCGAAGATCATCGCGCCAGACTCCGGAGGTAAGTATGGGGTGAGAGGGGTGTGGGGGAGGCAGGGTGCGCAGTGGGTGGAGTGCGGGTTGTGGGGGGCAGGGAGACTGTGAGGGACCGTTTTTCTTTACAGGTTTTTCCTTTTTTTTGGAAAAGACGACGCGGGACGTTTGCCACGCTGGGGTGGGCTCCCAGCATGGCAGAAGGATGGCTGGGGAGGCGTGGAGCTGATGGGGGATTGGGCACTCCTGTCGGCCATAACATCATTTTGCCACGCTGGGGTGGGTTCCCAGCGTGGCACCTGGATGCTTTGGGGGGGACGTGCAGCCGGCGGGAGATTGGGCACCCGTCGGCCATAAAACATTTTGCCATGCTGGGTGGGCTCCCAGCGTGGCATCTGGATGCTTTGGGGCGTGGAGCTGACGGGGATTGGGCATCCCGTCGGCTGTACAGTGTGGGGGAGGGAAGGCGCGCGCACGCCCGAAGCGTGCGTGCGTGACTGCGATGTGTGGGGAAGAGCTCTGCTCACTCAGCCGGAGCCTCCCTTTCAATTGTATGCCACTGCATTTTCAGCTGTGATAGACAGCTGGAGTAGTGATTGGTGCTCAGACTGTGCCTGCAAACACACTGACTGAACTGGAAGAGGCTGACACACCTCTGGAAAACTCGTATGATGGCACTATGTTTCTTGCACATGCGTGCAAGCAAACATAAAAATGAGCATGGAGACCATGCATGAGGCTCCCTCAATGCCTCATTGGTGCAGAAAAAGGCACCTAAACATTCTCTGGTATTTTTCCCCAGCAGTCCTTCCACAAGCCCCAGAATCCTCTCTGATAATCCTGGCATGGTGGTTGGTCGGATGGTATCACATGGCTGCATAAACATGGTGGCTGGTATAAACAGTGTCCACGTAGATCATACAGTGTCCCAGCTTTAATATTCCTGTGCAGTCAAACCATAACCAGCTGGGATCACCGCTATAGGAGGAGTAAGGAGGTGGCCACACTGGTTGGTGCTCATGGAAGAAGGAGTGCAAAGGCTTTGCAGACCGGTGGCCAAACTATTGGAGGAGGCGGCCGCACAGGTGGCGCTTCAGGAGAAGGAGCATTCGGGACCCCAGCAGGGTTCTGTGGATTGGTGGCCAGACTATCATTAGCTGAGCCTGGCCACAAATGAATAAATCGATGGAGGAGCTGTAGTAACTTACAGAGGAGCTGTAATTGTGCAATGGTTGACGATCTTTCCTGGCAGCAAGGAGCAGGCCAGGGCTACGGGCAGCGATCTTTTTCCAGCTGCTAGGAGTGGGCCAGGGCTATGGATGGTGATCTTTTCCCAGCTGCAAGGAGTGGGCCAGGGATATGGATGGTGATCTTTCCCAGCCACAAGGAGTGGGCCAGGGCATCAGACAGTGATCTTTCCAGGCCACAAGGAGTGGGCCTGGGCCAGAATAAGCAGCAGGAGTAGACAAGAGGGCTGTGGCTCCACTGCTGGGGAGGAGGGGGTCTGCAGCATCCAGCGGAGGGCTCAGCTTCAGAGGCATCCAATCTGGGAAGGGCTGCAGGATCTAATCAGCAAGTGGGGCAGGTGCACCAATCAAGGACAAGGGTATGCTAGTTCAAGAGCTGCTCAGGCTTTAAAAATCTGACTCAAGCTATGGTAGAGGACCAGCCAGACTCACCGCTATTGGAGGATGAAGGAGGTGGCCACACCGGCGGCACTCACAGGAGAAGGAGCATGCAGGCTTTACAGACTGGTGGCCGGACTATTGCAGCAGGAGGCAGCTGCACCAGTGGTGCTTTGGGAGAAGAGCACTGGGACCCAGTGAATGCTCTGTGAACTGGTGGCCGGCTATCATAGCCGAGCCCAGCCGCCAAAGGAACAATTAAGGAGGCTGAATGACTTACAGAGAAGCTGTAATGTGTCCACCCTCCCATCCTAGCCCGACCTCTATTAAATGGTCTCAGAGGGTGGTGCCAGCTTAGAGGGTGGAGCAGGGGCAGGTCTCGAGAGTGGGAGGACTAGAGAAGGCTATGAACTCTGGTGCAGCGGTGGTCTTTCTGCTTGAACAGGGTGTTTGGGACTCTTATTTTGGTTGGTTGTTTATGCCTCATCTAGTGTCATATTTTTGACTCTCACGGGGTACCTTCTGGTGAGTAACATGACCAGCAGTGCTTGGGGAGGAGTTTCACAAGGGGCTTCATCATGACTGAGATAAGCATGATGGGGCAACCAATGAGGAGGGACAATCTAAATGGGATGGAGTCAGGTAGGGGGGCATGATCCCCAGATTACTAGGGTGCGGGCATCTTTGGAGGTGTGGTAGGGTGCATAGGGTATGGGTCGGCCATGGTGCTTGCCCTGGCTTGGAGGATGGGGGTGCATGGTGTGCTGGCAGTTGGCACAACTTAAGGAGGAGGTTAGGAGGTTAGGTTGGATGTTAGGAGTGGCAAGGAAGAGGGGAGGTGGGGAAGGCAGCTCTGCTGTGGGGGGGAGTTGAGGGGAGGGCAGTGAGGGGAATGATGGTGGAGGCACAGGGGTTCCACAAGAGCCACCAGTAATGGACAGGAGTCATCTGAAGAAGGATGATAAAGGCATGTGGGACCAAACAACTATTAGGGAAAGAGACAGGAGGAGCATTATGGGTATGAGGGGTACTCCACTGGGCCTGAGTAGGACTGGCATGGAGCAGGTCACAGGCCAGAAGACCTGGCAGGTGGTTGGGGGTTAAGGGACTAGGTATACGCTGAAGATAGTGGATGGGGGCAGTGAGCCGGGGGGGCAATCAAGGCAGTAGGCCCAGAGTACAACAACAGATCTGCACCTCTAGTACAATTGAATGAGGGAGAGGAGGATTGTTCTGGGACAGAGGAGGCTCCAGAGGGGACAGGATTAAGGGGTGAGGCAAACAGCCCAGCAGTTAGGATCAGCAGGGATATTCCCTTGCACAAGGGCTCATCGGGGGTTGGGGAAGCGAACTGTAGAGAATGTGAGAGTGTGGCTAGGAGCCAGGGCAATGGGGATAACATAGATGTCGGGATCAGCATCGGTGGGGGAGCTTGGACAAGGGTGTCCCTGGAAAGGAGGGAGGGGTACTGTGAGGGGGAACTGGGGGGGTGCTCAAGGGGACAGTAACAATCATGGATACTGCAAGGGGGAGAGCAGTACAAAGGATGGGGCTTGGACCAGAAAGTCTCTGGATAAGGGATAAGAGGACTGTGAGGGAGAAGTGGGTGGTGCTCAGAAGGACAGTAACAAACATGAAGGTTGGGAGTAACAAACATGAAGGAGGTGAGGCGGTATGAAGGATGATGATGAGGGGGACCAAACGTGTTCCCCAGCAAGGCAGGGGGGTCATCCATTCCTGAGGGGGATACAGAGATGGACCATAGGGTCGCAGCAGGAAGGGGGGTTGGGGGAGACATGTAGGTGAGGAGAAGGATCTGGAATAGAAGGGACAGGATAGCAACTGGCACTGCAACTGGGCATGTGGCCAGAAATGCAGTAGAGGTAGTGAGGGGGGTATCAGAGTTAGGAGGAAGGACAAAGGAAAAGGAGGCGGTAAGAGTGCTCTGCTGGGCACACCATGATTAGAAGTAGCAAGTGGGAGGGTCGGGGAGGGTCATCCTGTGGCGCAGAGTCAAGAGTGATCTGCCTTGACTGTACATGAAGCCAAGCACTTGATCTATGCCCTGGCAAAAGATTGCAGATGAACCCATGATATATTGGTGCACCTGATCATGAACAATATTGAGGGTAACAGTGTACTGGAGATCCAGGCTAGGTTCCGGGACCCAGCCAGGGTCTGTCAGGCCGTTGGTGTTTGGTCTCCTTCTTTGAGATCCTCACCAGTACCTCAAGCCAGTGTGGGGAGTAAGCCAGAAATTAGGAAAGTAAATGAATGGCTCAGTGAGTGGTGTAATGTCAGGGATATGGGGTGGTCGGGACTGGGGTGTGGCCTGGGAAGACAAGGGACTGTATGCAGGGACAGGCTCCACCTCAACTTGAGTGGAAAGAGGTTCTGAAACAAGAATTGGCAGGTTCATACAATCTAGGTGGGGTTTAAACTTGTGAGGGGGAGGATGTGGCTTGGGTGGGCCTAGCATCCACCCTGAGAGACCATGGCCTCCTCCACAAGTAAGGAGGGAGGAGGCGGTTCATGAGCACCTGATTTACAAGCAGGGCTCTGGCAGACAACTACCTGGGAGCCCACAAAGCAGGGGGGTAGGGGATGTGCTGGAGAGTGGTCCTAATTAACGCTAGAAGTATGGTGAACAAGCTGCCCAAGCTCCAGCACTGCTGTTTGAGAGTGGGGAGTGGATTTGGTGGCTGTCACTGAAACCTGGGCCACTTCTGGGCATGACAGGGACCTGAACCTAATAGGGTATACCACGCTCAGAAAGGACAGGGCTGTGGGCAGGGGAGTGGGAGTAGCTTTCATCATCAGGGATGGCACAGGGATAAGCAGGGTTGAGGAGGCAGAGGGGCACATGGTGGCTTTATCGGCTACCCTGCAGGCTCCTGGGGCAAGAGAGTGAAGCTGGGGGTGGTATACAGGCCACCCGGGTAGGTAGAGGACCTGGAAGAATGCCTGGTGGTAAACCTTCAGGACCATTGTGGGCAAGGGGCAAAACTGTGGTGCTGGGGACCTAAACATGGAAGAAACTGACTGGGAAAGTATGGCATCCTTGTTGGCCAGGAGCAGCATCTGTTGGACGCATTTCAGGATGCATTTCTTGCCCAGCTGGTCACTGACCTGATGACGAAGGAACGCATCCTGGATGTTGTCCCGTCAGACGACAACCTCATCCAGGACCTAGTAGTAGGGGACCCTTTGGCAGAAAGTGATCATGCCATGGTCTGGTTCTCTCTTGATCTGGGGGGGGGGGTGTTGATCACTCATGTATGTTGGTCATAGATTTTAGGGGGGTGGACTTCGAGGGTATGGAGAGGATCATTAGGGGCTACCTAAAAGGGATCAGGCTGGGTATAGACACTGAGAGCCGGTGGAAAATCATCAAACAGGAGCTTCTGGAAGCCACCAAGGCCTGCATGAAGGAACGGCGCAAGTTCAGTAGAGCCAGGAAGCTGAGCTGGTGGTCAAGGGAAGTTCAAGTCGCAGTAAGGGAAAAAAAAGGCTGCTTATAGCCATTACAGGCATTCGCAAGGGGTTACAGACAAGGAGGAATATATGTTTGCCAGGAAGGTCACCAGGGTGGTGAGGTCAGCTAAGGTGAGGACAGAGAGGAGACTAGCTCAGGGGATAAAAAGAGGAGAAAGGGTTTTTTTCAGATATATCAGGGAAAGGAGGAAAAGTAAGGGGCAGATCAGTAGGCTGAGGGCAGGGGGTATGTGGGTGGAAGAGACAGGGAGCAGGCAGAGGTATTAAATGAATATTTTTCCTCCGTCTTCACCAGGGAGGAGGGTGGGAGGCACCGATGGGAGGAGCAGGGCAGACCTGCAGAAGGTGGGGAGCCCATGGATCTTGAAATCCCTGTTGATGGGTGTGGAAGCCCTGAAGGCACTAAGAGTGGAGAAGACTCTGGGCCCAGACAGTCTCCACCCATGGTTGCTTATGGAATTGGCTGATGTCCTGGCGCATCTCTGGCAGCTCTTTAACTCCTCCATTCAGTCAGGACAGGTGCCTCAGGACTGAGGACAGCCACATAATGCCCATACACAAGGAGGGCTTGCAGGAGGAGCCAGAAAACTACAGGCCAGTAAGCCCAACATCGGTGGTGTGCAAAGTGATGGTGATTATCCTAAAGGAGAGGCTGGAGGTGTCCCTGGAGTCAAGGGGCCTCCTGGATAACCGCCAACATGGCTTTGTCCAGGGCAGATCATGCCAGACTAACCTGGTGGAGTTCTACGATTGGGTGATGAGGACACTGAACCATGGCAGACCAGTGGATGTCCTCTTCTGGACTTCAGCAAGACGTTTGACTCAGTGCCACACCCCGGCTGTTGGAGAAGCTGAGGGAAATGGGGGTGGGGTATGGATGGTCCAATGGATAGGCACTGGCTAACGGGGCATTTTCAGTGGGTGATAGTTGAGGAAGGTTTCATCTCAGGGGAGTTATCAGCGGTTCCTCAGGGGTCAGTGCTGGGGCCACTCCTGTTTAACATTAACATAGCAGATATCAGGAACAGTATCAGGAGCAAGATGAGCCTCTTCACTGATGACTCAAATCTGGGGTGGTAGTGGACAGGAGGAGGGTAGATTAGCCTTCAGGGGACCTGGACAGCCTGGACAGGTGGTCTCACACCTGGAAACTGTGGTTTAATACTGAGAAGTGCAGGGTTCTCCACCTAGGGCCAGGAATCCACCACATATGTACACTTGAGAGGGAAGACCCTGCAGGCCACAGAGTGGGAGAAGGACCTCTGAGTGGTTGTGGATGGCAAATGAACAACTCAGAGCAGTGTAGGAGGGCTGCAGCCAAAGCAAATAAAATGCTGGGTTTGCATAGCCAGAGGGATAACCTCGAGGAGCCAGGAGGTGCTCTTTCCATTGTATAACTGCCTGGTTAGACCACACCTCGAATACTGTGTGCAGTTTGGGCATCCATATTTGAAAAGGGATATTGCCCTCCTGGAGAGGGTCCAGAGGAGGGTGACCAAAATGATACATGGACTTGGGGAGAAGTCCTATGGGGCGAGACTCAAGGAGCTCAACCTGTACTCATTGGAGGAGAGGAGGGACAGGGGACATGATTGAGGTCTTCAGATACCTCAAGGGGTTCCATGGGGTGGACCAGGATAGGGTTTTCCAGCTGCGGAAGGAGGCGGCAACCAGAGGGCACCCATTGAGGTTGGTTGTCGGGAGACTCAGGGGGGAGATTACGAGACGCTATTGCACTGAGAGAGTGGTGGAGCCCTGGAATGCTCTGCCTGTGGAACTGGTGGCTGTAACAACTGTGGAGGGGTTCAAGTGAGGCTGGGATAGGTACAGGGAGAGGGTGCATCTCAGAACACCATCAGAGGATGAAGGTGGAGGAGGGTGGGGGAGGCCATAACAGTGCCTGGCACAGGTGCTGATCCCCGAGCAGACTCGAGAGACCATAAGGCCTACTCTGCTGGCTTCTTAGTATGTTAGTATAAGCTTTTATTTTATATTTTCCCCACAACATGGTAGCCACCCCGTGCCCAGTTAAGTCACTACACTCTTAAATACATCTATTTGCCAGGGACAAAGCATGGAGACTTAACAAGTATCCCTCACCCAAAGCGATCTCCAATCTTGTAAACAGCTAAGAAATAAATGCACCAAGGCCATTCGCCAGTCCAAGGCTTCCTATTTCAAATCTGAGCTTGATCAGTGCCACAACTCCCCCACCCTACTTCTTGAAAGTGATCCACTTCCTCCTAGATCCCCTCCCAGGAAGCCTGCCCTGTCCTTAAAATCAGTGGCTGCCCAGTCTCAGACCCAGCCTCAGTACCTGATGCTTTCAACAAGTTCTTCGTCTCTTGCGCCATGCCCAACTCCCCCTCCCCACCTAACACATCTCCCTTCCCTCCCAAATCTCCCCCCTCATCCACCAGCTTCCTTTTTCCTCCCTTCTCTCCCCTAGAAGTTTACTCTGCGCTCATCTCTCTCTCAATTGCTGCAAATCTAGCTCTGACGGCCTCCACCCTAAACTGCTCCGCATGTCCACCTCCGCAATACTCACCCCTTGACTTACATACTCAACCTCTCTCTCTCTCCACAGCCTCTGTTCCCACTGCCTGGAAATCAGCCAAAGTCCTTCCATTGCACAAGGGTGGTGACCCATTATCCACTAGAAATCATCGGCCCTTCTCTCTTCTCCCCTCCCTTGCTAAAGTCCAGGAATACTTAATTCTGGCCAAACTCTCTGACTTCCTCTCCTCAAATAACTCCCTATCACCTGTGCAAGCTGGCTTTTGGAAACAACATTCAACTATCACATCCTTGCTATGCGTCACTGACTCGATCTTCTCAGCTATGGACCATAGCCATATCACTGCTGCAATCTTCATTGACCTGGCAAAAGCTTTCGACTCCATCTCTCACCCTCTCCTTCTTCATAAACTTCCTTCATTCGGTCTTGCTAAACCTGCAGTTGACTGGTTTTGTTCTTACCTTCATAATCAGCAACAATCAGTCCAGATAGGCGATGCTCTCTCCACCCCTCTCCCTATCCTCTCCAGGGTTCCTCAGGACTCTATTCTTTATTATTTATTTATTGCATTTTGATGACTGGGTAGGCCCACTGGGCCCCAGAGATCCCTTTTTCAGGGGTGACCCAGGAGTTACAGGACTAGTAGGAGACACAGTTAGTACAGATGTAGCTTATAGCATCTAAAATGTCAATATATATATATATATATATATATATATATATATATATATATATATATATATATATATATATATATATATATATACATACATACATACACACAACACACAGATAGCAAAGACATATTACATAACAGGTTACATTGATTAGCAAAGTGAAACAATGTAGGAGAGCCAGAGCCATACCTGGGTCACAATTACCTGAGTAGAATATTTTGGGAGGAGAGCCAGTAGAGAAGGGTTAGGGCTCCCAGCTCAGGTAGTAGTGATGTACGTGCTCAGGCAGGAGGGTAGTGTGGACGTGTCAGGTAACATAGCATTGGCATTGATTCATGGCAAGCATATATGCCTTGAGTCTTGTTCGGAAGCTCACAGGTGATGGAGCTTCCCGAACCTCTGTAGGAAGGTTGTTCCATAGGAAAGGGGCAATGTGGGAAAAGGACTTGCCCCCTGCCTTGGTCCTCACCCTAGGGACTTCGAGAACAGTTTGGCCTGAGGTCTGTAGGTTGCGAGGATTTCGCTTGGCAGTTATGAGCCCTGTGAGGCTTGGGGGAGGTGCTGAGCTAATTAGCTTATGTGCTAGGCAGAGCACTGGGTACCTGAGACAGACTTCGAATGATGGCCAGCTGAGTAGTGCTAGAGAATCACAATGGTGGCTCCTAGAGTGGGACTGAATGGCGAAATGGACCACCTTGTTGTACAAGACCTGTAACTTGCTGAACTTAAGCTTGGCCATTCCCTGAAGTATCGGGACAACATAGGTGAGTGTTGGGAGTAGGACAAATGAGGCAATGACTGTCCTGGCTTCAGGGATCAGCTGATCCTTGAGACGATAGAGTGTACTAAGTTTACCATGAATGACTTTGGTGACTTGGTCAACATGTTGTTTTAGGATGAAACCTTGGTCCAAAGTAAGGCCAAGGTATTTTGTGGAGGCAACCACTTCAAGTTTGTTACCTACCCTGGAAGTGAGTTGTAGGTGTTGTGTTCTGTTTTGGCCAAGGGATTTGGGTCCGAACAACATGGCCTTGGTTTTGGTAGTATTAAGAACCATTTTATTCTTAGTAAGCCAGTCCTCCATAGTGAGAAGGTCCTCTTGGATGGATGGACCAAGGTCACCCAGGTTGTCAGAGGATCTGTAAATCACAGCGTCATTAGCGTACTGGATGACATTACTGCTCCCGCAGTGGTTGTGCAGATCATTTATAAACAAAGAGAACAGGAGGGGACTGAGTATGGACCCTTGTGGTACCCCCTTCTTAAGGGGCAGTGTATCAGAGATCTTGTCCTTCCACTTGACCCTCTGAGAGTGACCAGTAAGGTAGCTTTCAAACCACCTGAGAGCATGAGTGTCCAGACCTATGTTACACAATTTTTGATGTGGGAATCGGTGGTCGACCAAGTCGAAGGCCTTGGAGAGGTTGATGAAAACCACACCTGTGTTGGACCCCGAGTCAAGTTCCCTAAGCACATCTGCTGAGAACTTAGGTAGAGCACTGTCTGTCCCATGCTTAGCTCTGAACCCATGTTGAGCCGGTGAAAGAAGCCGGTGTGCCTCTAAGTATTAACGGAGTTAAGCATACACCAGTTTTTCCTGGATTTTTGCAAGGGTGCAAAGCAGGGAGATCGGCCTGTAGTTGCCAATGGGTTCTGCAGGCCCACCCTTGTGAATAGGGACCACATGAGTGTGTTTCCACAGCTCTGGGACAGTACCTTCCAGAAGGGACCTGTTTGTGAGCCAGGTAAGAGGCCTTGTGAGTGCAGGAGCACCGTCTTTGAGTAGTCTAGTTTGGATACCATCAGGCCCACCTGATCCTCTTGTTTTCAAGGACTTTAGAAGGGTGAGGACTTCTTTAACCTTAGCTAACCTCAGATGAAAAGATGGGTGGTCTAGGTTAGGAGGTTCCAGAATGTGGGACTCATTTTTGGTCACTGGGAGCCCAGTCTTGTAATCATCAAGGTTCGTGAAATGGTGATTAAGGGCCTCAGCAATGAGGGTCCCATCGTTTAGTAACTGCCCATTTGCCTCTATAGGGCCTGAGGCTGCCTTGCTGTTTCTCTTTATCAGCTCATTGATGTGAGACCAGAATAACCTCAGGTTGCCTAGTTTAGTTTTCTGGAGGTGATTGACGTATGCCCTTTTTGCCAGTTTGACAGCATGCTTACTTTGGTTTCTAAGAGCTCTGTAGGTCTCCAGATCAGCTAGGAGTGAGGAGCTCTTGAACTTTTTCCAGGCTTTGTCGTGGCGGATCATCAGGGCCTTTGGGGGGGAGTGATCCACTTGTAGCAACTGTCTTTAACACAATGGGTCTTTACCAGAGCAAAGAGATTGGCGGCCCTCGTGAGGGATTTCTGGAAGAAGGCGACTGCCCCATTCAGGGTAGGGAGGCATCGTAGCGGACTCCAATCAATGTTACTGAGAAAGGTATTATATTGCTCAGGTGAGAATTTAGAGTAGTCCCTCTTTGTGAGGATTCTAGGTTGAATCCTGTCTGCCCTGTTCTTCCAGACACAGAAGATGGGCGAGTGGTCACTCAGGGCATCGGCCATAGTGCCTGCAAACTGAATATTCTTTGGGTTTGACACCAGAACCCAGTCGATGGTTGAGTGCCTTCCCGCTCTATGATTCATTCTGGTAGGTTCAGTGATAATCTGGTCAAGATTTACCTCATACAGCAGGCCATTAATAGATGACTTAGCCTCCTGGACCCAGTTCAGGTTAAATTCCCCCAGTATGAGGAGTTCAGATAAGACCTCTGTGGCTAGAGCTTTCATGAGTGCCTCCAGGGATTGGAGAGCATTTTTATGGGGGCTGTATACATACCCAATGGTAAGGTGCTTGACACCGCCTAGGGTTAACCGTATAAAGATCGATTCAATCTCAGGGGACGTGCTATGCAGCATGCTGATCTGTGAGGAGATTAGGGTGTCCTTCGCATAGATGAGCACCCCGCCCCCCCTTTTAGTTATTCTGTCTTTTCTGTAGTGGACATACCCTGAGGCAGCTACTTCGTGCTCAAGGACATGGGGTTTTAGCCTGGTCTCCGAGACTGCTAGCACATCTGGTTTATATAGGTCAAGCCATTCTTGAACTTCGTGTGTCTTTGGCCAAAGGCTACATATATTCATATGAGCGATCCGCAAACCCTTCGATGACAGCCAGGTCTGGTCCTGGGGGGAGGATATTGAGAGGTTTGCAATTCCAGGGCCTTTTTTATAAATGACCTTCCCTCTGTCTGTCTTTCCTGTAATATACACATGTACACGGATGACACTGTCATCTTTGCTCTGGCATATCCCACTACCATGTCCTCCCGATCTCCAAGATGACTTCAACAGGGTATAGTCCTGGTTCCAATCAAACCAGCTTAAACTCAACACCAAAAGACAGTTACCATGTTTTTGACTCCAGACAGAAGGTGACCTCCCTCCTGCCCCCAGCGATCACCACTCTGGACAGTTCTCACCTGAGATAGTTCCCCACTTTCAAATACCTGAGTGTCTGGCTGAACAGTCACCTCAATTTCTCTACTCACATTGATATCATCTACACCAAACTCTGGCCCAAACTTACCGTCCTCTACCACTACAAAGCCAGCTTCCCTCTCCCAACTCAGCATGAACTAGTACTCAAAACAATTTTGCCAGTCCTGGACTATGCCAACGTAGTCTATGGCACTGCCCCAGCCTCCTCCCTCTCCAAACTTGTCACCCTATTCAGTTCTTTTTGCCACTTTGCCACTGCCTCTCCTCCTCTTAACCATCACGGTCTCCTTTATGCTTCTCTCTCCCTTGCTCTGCTTTCACACAGAAGGTTGATCCACTGTACCTCTCTCATTGCTAAGTTTTGGTTTGACTCCTCCCACACCTATCTTCCCACCTCACTCCAGCCAAGTCCACTCTCTAAACACCTCTATTGTCTCCCCCTCCTTAATGCTCATCTCATTTCTACCACTTAACCCGTATACCCTCCCTCACCTCCCTCTACCTGCTCACCTCCCACATGCTTCATTCTTTTTTCACAGTCTCACCCAATCCCTCCACCAGCCTCACTCTCTTATACCCCATATCTTCCACTGATGCACCTATTCATCCCCATCAACCAGTTATCTCCACCCCTCCTCCCCTTCCCCATCCCCCTTCTTTATTTCTTGTAGCAATGTTCTGCCCTTACTACGTCCCCTTACTGCCTCCCTCTTCTCCCCTTTTTCTCACAGCTAAACTGTTTAATGCCATATTGGTCCTAGTAAGAACAAATCCAGAACAAATGGTTTGATACTTTTTATTGGACCAACAAGGATGTTACAAAAAGAACAAATAGCTTTAGCTTTCGGACCAACAAGTACTTCTTCAGAAGCTTAATGACAGTCATTTAGAAAATCCCATATTATTAACACTTAGAACATGCAGGAAAAAAAACAGAAATAATTCTCATTGGTTTAAAATAGGCATTCAAAAACATAATTAAAGTGACATCAGAGAGCTTGAATATCTTAAGTGTGCTTTCAGCCGAACCAAACTTAAAGGTCAAAGGTTGTCCAGAGATAACAGCAGGTAGAAAGTTCTACCCACATATATTATACTATGTATCAGTCTAATGAATAACAAAACACTAGGATTCTCTACTCACTAAATGATATGTCAAGTGAAAAAAAACTCCCAAAGACACATGCTTCAACAGTGAGGTAAGAGCAAACCAGTGGAAGCCAGCTTAAACTCTGCTCAGAACTCTGTTAGTTGAGAATACGGCCAATGACAAGAAAATGACCCTGGATAAAATAATTGCATGCCAAAATGTAACATATAAACAAGTAAAAAATAAAAAATAAGCCCCAAACATTACAACAGAAATTACATTTACATGGCATATAGAAGGGTTAAAGTGATGTTTACTCAAAGTGAATAAGTGTATCACACTGATGAATGTACAACTAGCTGGAGATATATTCCCAACATGATCTCAACAAGCTATTATGTTCCAGAAACCTTAAGGCCTTCAGTGTTGTCTAACAATTTTATACATGATAATATCAATTGTCAGTGTGAGTGCCAGATACAAAGAAGTACTAGTCAAGGACCCCCAAGAAATTGAGACTATGCAGTCTGATATGTACAGATTTCAATAAATTGTCAGTGTTTAATAGAAATAGTACATTTACAGAAACAGTCTAAAGAATCTAAACAAAAATTCCTAAGAATTAACACCCCCCCCTCGGTGAAAGTAACTACTTAAAAAAAAATATACAGTATGTACATGAATCTTAATACACCATCAAGTGCACCTGTCACTTCAATAGTCACCCAAAAAGGAATTACAGCTGTCATGAACCCCCAAGTAAATGAGACAATACATCCTAATAAGTACAGAATGTAAAAGCATAACAGTATATACTCAAACTACAGAACTAGCAGAAGGAAGTAAATATCCACAATAATATGAGCCCAGAGTCCTAGCCACTATGACACCATAATGCCACGTACCTGAACACAAGTTTACCTCAATATCACCACAATGTTCACATCAACAATACCCACATAACCACCCATCTCAAAGACCCATATTAAAAATTCAGTGTGCCACACTTCTTCTCCCCCTGCAAAACACACATAAACACATACACAAACACATATACACACCCACACACACATTCACACAATACTAATGTGAGAGGTCAACCTGCAGATAACCAGTTAAGAGGGACTGTATAAGAGTGAAAGACCAAGGCTCACTGAAAACCTAAAATATGTATGTCCATCCTTTGAAGTAAAGGTCCATGTAAGTTTACATGTAATGTGTCATATATCCAGCATCAATGTTCAAGCCATCTTCCACCATATTAAGAAGTAACATTCTCACAGCTGTTTCCCTTCCCCATCCAAATTATTCTACATTTTTCACTCCCTATATTACTGCCAGCTAGGTTACCTCACCCCTGACTCCCCTTCCCCCTCACTTGACCCTGCCACTCATCACCTTTCAACGTAGTCCTTGCCACTCAGTGCCCCTCATCTCTCTTCTGTCTTCCCCTCTACCCACCCCACCCATTCCTTCTACCAGCACTTGCTAGGTCAATATTCACACTCTGACATCGTTACTGCTGTGCCTTGCTACCCACCCCACCCATTTCTTCTACCAGCACTTGCTCTACCCACCCCACCCATTCCTTCTACCAGCACTTGCACTACCCACCCCACCCATCCCTTCTACCAGCACTTGCTCAGTCAATATTCACACTCTGACATCGTTACTGCTGTGGCAGCTCCTGATGGTAACAATAATCTGTCTCCATTCCAACCTAATCTGAAATTTGTACCACTTGTATCTTCTTTTCTTTTTCGGCTGAATGTATATCTGCTTTGGTCTTACGCCACTGTATTTTCTGTATACTTTGCTCAACGTGGAACCTTGTAAAAGAACCGTTGGTTCAAAGGTATTGTAATTCTCGATCTTAATAAATATATAAATAAATAAATAAACCCACAACCTACTCCCTACATCATAGGGACTTGCGCACCTTCTCCATTCCCTGCCGTCACTCCACTGCTGGCCAATCTGCCTTCTCGTACCAGTTCTCCCTTCTCTGGAACAACCTACAGTACCCTTTGACTTTTGCCTTGCCTCCCCTCTCTCATCCCTCAAAAGACTTCTCACACTCCTCCCTTCCCCTCTGTGCCCCCTTTGCTCTGAAACTCACCCCCACTCCCCCCTCTTTTTATTTTCTCAGCGCCTTCTCTACAAGCCCCTGCTTGTTCTCACAGGTCTTCTCAGCCTGAGTTGACTTCCCTCCTGATCTCAAGCTCTTTATTGTTGCTCCAGGTCCCCTATTAGGGGCCCAATGTGTCAAATTATACTACTGCTAGACATGTATCTTATCTTTCCTATTTTTTTTGTGTCTTACCTTGAATGCATTGTAATACTTAAAGGAGATAGGAAATTATTTTGTCATAGTTAACTCTATTCCATCTTCCTTTTCATGCCAGTTATGTATTCTGATATGCTTTGATGATTTTTGATAGAGAAGTAATCTAGCTTTGGGTGCCCTCAGATCTACACTGAGTTCCACTCTCTTGCCAGCTACTGCTCTTGATTTTCATATTTCTAAGATATTCTATGACATCAAAACTCCCATTCCATGCTATTCATCTGAATGGCCTGGAATGGGAGTTTGTGATGTCATAGAATATTCAAGGCTGTATGAAAAGAGACAGCAGCAACTGTTGAGGAGAGGGATTCTGGTAGTTAAAAAGGCAACAAAATCAGATTATTAATTTAACAAAATGGACAAAACATATTAGAATACTGGTATCCAATAAAAGAACAACTGTAGGGATCTAGAGGTGTAAAAACTGTTTCCTATCACCTTTACGTGTCTTACCTTGTATCCTTTGTACCTTATACATATCAATCTCCTGTAAACAATTTTTGATTGTATTGTAACATTGTTTTACTCCTGTATGTACATTGTACCTGGGTCACACCTGGAAACAAGCCACAGCTTAGTGTGCCTTTCCAAGTCACCAATTTTAAATAAATAAATAAATATTTGAGCCTCTGCCAGTCACAGCTGCCATTCTGCACTGACCCCAGGAAGCACACATGATCCCAATGCAGCTCTACACAGATCCCCATTGATCATCCTGCTGCAGTCTGTGTAATCTTTCTATTTATTCACACCCTCACAGACGGGCAGCCTTTCCTTTTCTCTTTTTCCCCATTCATTTATTTAATTCATTTATTTTCTTTTTCCTTCGGTTGCTAGTGCCATTTTACTTTGCCCCTAGGCCAGAACTCCCATGGCTTTAAAGGGAAACCACCTCATGAATAATAATGAAGTGGCCCTCTGGTCCTCAAGCATGTTTAACGCTCGCAATAACTGATTTCTTTCTTCTCCTGCAGTCTCCCCGGTTCTGCAACTGATCTCCGGTCCCTTTCCCCTTAAACCCTGGGACCGGGACCACTGGGGAGAGAGTGGACCAGTCGCCAAAATGGCCAAATGAATCTGCACTCCTTGCACATGTGCAGAGCCTGCCTGGCACTGAAGTGCCATTTTCAAAACCAGAAGCTCCACGAACCAACTCTTCTGGCCCTGCTCTCTTTAAAAAACCATGCGGGGGGCAGCAGGAGAGACAGAGGACACAGGGGCAACAGCCAGGAAACCAGGACCTGGATAAAAAAAAAAGAATGGGGGTGGACCAAAACCCCAGAGAAAATGGAGCCTTTTCAGGGTCTCACAGGTAAGCCCCCAATGGGGGGGGGTTACATGTGAAAGAACTGTACTGAACCTGCAAGACATTTTTAACAAGCAGAAGTTGTTTTTTGTATGGAGATTCAAATTCTATTATAGTTCCATCTATATCAGTTTTTTTTGCTATCCCAGTGGGAGTTTCTGACTTACTGTACATACTGGTGGTAAAGGCCATATTAGAACTTTATAAAATGGGCACTAGGCATCCTACATCCTGACTGGCTGAAACTTGTTCCAATCCATCGGACTGGGACAGCATAACCAATGGGTATGAAAAAGTCCCAGTGCCAGTGTTGCTGAATTCCTCAAAATATTAGTGTGCGGCTCCTAGATGTTGCAATCCCTAATCCCAGTTTCCTTTTTACACATGCTACTACCTTGCTGATCCACTCAGTCAGGGGCATAATTTCAAAAAAAACATAGAGACTGCAAAATTATCAATAAAGACTGCTGATTAGTCATCAAATGCATCCATTGTTACATCTCACGTTCTGAATTCAGTCCTCTCCCCTAGACCCCAGGCAGTTCCAATATTTTGGAGCTACAGTACACTGCTGTGTGTTGACCATGGCTCACTCCTACCACCTCATCTCTCACAGGTGACACAGTGCATTTGGCAAGTGACTCACTACAAAATGGTTGCTACGCCATGTGCTCCTACATGGAGGGTAGCTGAGTAAATGCATGTCCACATGCTATGTGAGTGACTGGGAGTGTAACCAGTGCTAGGAAGCATTGGGGGAGGGCCAAGAAGATGTAGTTACAGACTGGTGGGGGGAGACAAAAAAGCCTGAGCTACAGAATGAGCCTGGCAGGCAGCCACACTATGGGACGATCAGACAGCAGCAGGGGGTCGCTAGCACACCACAGGGGTTGCAAAAAAATATCACAGGGGTCACAACTGTGACCCCTCAATGTTGCCCCTGTCACCTTCCAGACTAGAAGCTTGACATTCAGAAATCTGCAGTAGACCCAGCCTTGAACTTTAATGTAACATACAGTGTCATACTGGCACATTGGGTTCTGGTCACATGGCTCTGTGCACCTGTAGCATTCTTTTAATTGTCACAGTTCAGTTTTTATTTTCTTTTTCAGGGCCTTCTTATGTTTTTTTTTTTTTATTCTGGGTGACTTTCAGTCGTTCTATCCACTGTCTTAAGCCACTCTGCCCACACAGTTCTGTACAGCAAAATATTTTATACATTAAAAGAAAACATTGCCTAATTGTTTTATTTTATTTTACTAACCTTTAGGCTGCACCAGGGGTTATGTCTCTCTTGTGGTCACACTGATACACATAATTCCTGCTTAACTTGATTAAGCAACCCCCCCCCCCCAACACAGCTCTGTGCACAAAGCACTTTCCCAGGCTCAGATTAGTAACTTAAACAGACACATTTCATTATTTCAACTCTTTTAACTTATTAGTAATATAAGTGAAGCCAGATTTTTTTAGAAGCATATTAATGCTCAGCTGCTCTATGTTCTTTGCTTCCAATAGAAGCTAGTGAACACCAAACCTTGGCCAAGTTAGAGAATGTAGCAAAGAATATAGAGCACCTGAGCATTAATAGGCAACTAAAGAAAATTCAGGCAACACAACAGTTACACTCATATTACTAATAAATTAAAAGATCACAAGCAGCACTTTGTTTAGTACCTACCTGACTGGTCCAGCCTAGAGCCTAAGGTTAAATATAAAACAAACAAACCAAACGAATCAGGCGTTTGAAGTTCTATCGCAAGCCACTTAGCGAAGCACCCCCACACACCTACCCCACCACCCTTGCACATGAGCATATAGAACTGGAAACAGGCTTTGAAAAATCTTTAGCATCCGAAGTCCTTTCTTAGCAAGTGGTGGTATTAAACGGACCTTCATAACCATTCGAACAAACTGTGGTCAGAGCCGATATGGCTATGAAGAGCTTTTAGGAGTGACAAGAGCGTGGAAAAGAATATGCGGTGCTTTTGCTGCACCAGAGTCAGCCAAATGTAATACTGCAGCAATTACAGTACTGCGTATGCATGATACTCGCACATGTGAAGTTTGCCCTGTAGTCAGTCCTGCACAACATGGTGATGCTGGCGTAACTATGTATGCACGATAGTCTTGCATGTGCAGTTTAAGTCAACATCACCTTGTTGCACTTGTGCTCCTCAGTACTGCAGTTGCAGAACAGAAAAATAGTGCACTGGGAAGAGGGTATGTTTATGGAGGGCTAGGGCTGTATAAACAGAATTAATTGGAAACTATATCGGAGCATTGTAGCAACACATCAGACAGCGGTCAAGTTAAGTACTTCCACAGTGCTGTTATACAAATCTGATGATGGCATAACATCCGTGGAACTTGGCCCATGCAGCTGTACAAATCAGACTCAGGAGGAGTCTATTAACAAACTAGAGATCTGGTCTGGGACTTGCTCGTCATCACAGTCACTTTCTCATTATTTTCTAAGCAGTCATTTCTAGCAAATGTGCCTTAACCATATTGATCTCAGTGTTGGTAGATTACTTCTGGTTTTCCCCTGATTGTATTGGGCAGGGATAGTAGCAGTCTTGAAGTGGTAGCTGCCGGTGGTGGCATGCTCTGGAAAAAAGTGGTCCCCATACTCATCTGCACATTTTAGAAATCATGCCTTTCCTTGTTTTTGCTGTAAAGAAACTGACCCGTTTAACACAAAAACAAGGAGTCAGTTATGACCTCCACCCCCCACCCTTTTTGTTTCAAGTAAGGAACATCATTATGGGTTTGCATCAGTTGTACAGTGGCAGCCATAGATGCAAACTATTGTTAAACAGTAATTTTTTTTCCAATTGTTTAACCAGGTGAGACACACTAAGCTGAAAGCTTGTTTACAGGTGCAACCTGGAAGCACAGAGAAGTTAAGGACTTGCTCAGGGTCACACAGTATGCAAGTGAGTGCTGTGGCATTCAAACCCAGAACCCAGATTTGCAGCTCAGAGCCTTTAACTGTAAGTAAAAGCTCTTTTTAATGTGTACTGTATTAATGTTGTCAATACCACTCCACCCATGTACTCTGCCCTGGATTTCTGTACCCAAGTGCATTATTTACATTTTGTGTTCAAGACAAAAATGCCTTTCAAATAAGGTAGTCACTAACCTAAATTCTTTATAGTTTTTTTATTCCTTGTGCATGTGCAAGAAACATCTTGTGGTAGGATAACATTTCAGCGGTGTGTCAGGGATGAGTCCAATGCACAGCAATCTACAGTGGGCTTGTCCCTGACAGACCAATGAACATGCAACCAGACTGTGACACCAGTCCCAGTTTCACAGCTGGAAGCTGTTCACAATTGAAAGAAATAAAGTGTTCGAATGAGAGCACTTTATTCCTTTCATTCATGCCCTTACTGATCTTACTGCTTGTGTCCTCACCCATCCTGCAGATGTCTGGTACCCAGCCATACACTACATGCCCCTCTCTCTGTGCCATAAGCAGTAAACAGTCCTAGCAGTAAAGGACAAATAAATATTATTTATCCTTCCTCAGACAGATGTCCGGGTTGAACTTGTTTGTGTCTCTGTGTGAATGACAGTTGTGTTCTTTTCCCTAAGCTCTTCTCTGTCCAGTGCTTCATGTGTGCCACCATGCCCAGCTTGAGCACTGCTCTCTGTGATGGTACCCGCTGACCTGCCATGTGGATCTCCTAGTGTCCATGCTGCCTAAGTGTGCCCCCCACCATGTTGCACAATGCAAGGAGCAAGAGTGCTGAGAAGTGAAGCAGCATTGCCTGCAGAGCCGTAGCTTAACCCTGAATGGTGGGGAGAGAGAGACATAGGCTGCAGGAACAGACACCGAGAAAGAGAGGCAGCAGTACCCCCCAACCCCCGAATGAGAGCACATGATCAAAAGAGGTGGTGAGTGGTACTAGAGTCAAGGACAGAGCAGAGAGAGAGCCCCCAAGCAGTGACAACAACATGCTGAGATTTGGTGAGTAAGCAGAATGAGAGTGATCACCAGGTAACAGGCTGTCACTATTGCAGCACCACCTTGGCAGTGTGAAATTGGGGGCAGTACAATGTAGTGACCATAACCACGATGACAGTAGGCTCCCAGACCTGCACCTGAACAAACATTCATTTAATGGGTGGCCTGTTTCCTAGCAGAGTCTACTCCCCCCCCCTGAGAGAGACACATCAACAGCGAGAGCCACTTCCTGTGTGGCATGTATGTGCAGGTCCAATCAGCTCCAGTCAGAGATTGTGTCAACCCCCCTGTCATCCATTTCACTTCTGATCACTCTTCCGGCACCTTGCTGTCGGTCTGACTCTCTATTTGTGTTTCTGAAGTTCAGTGGAAGCAGACAACACATACAGAGAGGCAAAGAAAGTGGCAGCAAGAGTGCTTTGACCAGGACAGAGAGAAGTGCTGCAGAGTTTTCCTTTCACCATTGGTGAGCAGACATAAAAGAGAGAGAGAGAGAGAGAAAGAGACACCGAGAGACACAGTGTAAAACAAACTTGGTGCATCTATTCCACCACTGCACAAAAGGAGCACCCAGACAGAGCCAGAGACACATGTGGGTCACATATCTGCCCCTTCACATTGACTAGCCCAGTGTAGGGTGGGCATTGGATGGGTACCCATGGGTAGCTGCTGCCCTCTACACCTCCAGCTCATGTCAGCACATATGGAACAATTTGCAGTAGCCACAGACTGATGTAAGTTACACCTCTTCCCTTCCACACCCATCCCACTCCACACAGGTTGGCACAGTGACAAGGTGACCTCCAGGTAGGCAGCCCAAGGTAAATAGTGGACTGTGGCCTGGCAGAAGTAGATGATTGGTGACCCCTCCACAATCATCCCACCACTGCACTTTGACTGTCCCAGCCAGAGACAGAAATGTGAGTTGCACATTTGCCATGCCACACCTGTTTCTATCTTGTCTAGTGGGTGCCAGGTGGGTGGAAATGGGGTTGTGATCCAGATCCACTGGGTGGCCAGAGGCCATTGGCACCCAATGCATCTTTCTGTATTTCTGCACATGTGAAGCATTTTCTCCTTCCATTCCCCCTCCTGCATGTTAGGAGTGCTCTACCGGAGCCAATGACAGATGTGGTTCACACATCTGTCCATATTCACCCATCTGAGTTCCATGAAAGCTGGCACTGGGTGGGCTCCAGGCAGGTGGCTCTGGGAGAATGATGCCCCATCCCCCCATCCCACCGCCACACAAGGGTAGCAGCCTACAGCAGCCAGGGATAGAGATGCAAGTTGCACATCTGTCCCTTCATACCCATTCCTACTCCACCAGAGCTAGCATGAACGTTGGAATGAGCTTTGGGTGACTGGCACTTCCTTACCCTATGCCACACCTTGACACTTGCAGAACATGCTGCTTCAGCCAGAGGCTCTCCCACCTAATGTGCTCTACCCATGGAGAGCACTCTGAGGTACTGAGATATAAAAATGTGGATCTTGTATCTGCCCCTCCACAACTGTTCCCACTCTGCTGGGTGGGTGGGGAGTAGGATACAGTGGGTGCTCCTGAGTGACTGCTGCACACACAGCTATCAACCCAATACTTTACAGCAGCCAGAGAAGAGATGTGGATTGCACATCTGCCCCATCATAAACTGTGCCCATTTCAAAAAGTTTCACACACAGGCTGGAGTGGGGTCTAGGATGGTGACCATTAAGGCCCTGGACACACTACAGAACTGTTTTTGAAAACCATTTTAAAAACCATTTTAGCCACACTACTCAGTAACCATTTTTGATAATGGTTTAGTGTGGCCACACTGTAAGGCCCTGTACACACTTGTAGTTTTAAAACGTTTTAAGCATCTTAAAACATTTTAAAACTGCCTAACATGCTTTGCGTACATACTTATGCTGTAATTAAAACATTTAAAAAAAGTACTTAAACCCAGCTGGAAAGGTAGTCTTGAACCCGTTTTTTAAAACACTTTTATTTAAGCTCGGTTGTGGTTCTGAGTGTGTACGTAAAGCATGTTTTAGCCTTGTAGCCCCGATCCTCCAATAGCCCAGAAATCCTGAGTGTCAGCCTGACTGGAAACGCGGAAGTGTAAGCGCAGTAAATTTGTGTAGCTGAGAGCCATCATGAGTGATCGAGCAGAAAGCTGGTCCGAGGAGGCCACTAAAATATTGCCTGATTATTGGGCAATGGAGTCTGTTCAAGAAGAGCTTAATAGCTACCACCGAAACAGCAGAATTTATAAACAGATCTCTGCTCACCTGATGGCCTGGGGGTACGATAGGTCTGCCAAGCAGTGCAGAGAGAAAATCAAACAGCTCAAAGTGAGATATCATAAAATGAAGGATTCCAATTGGAAGTCTGGTGCTGGCAGAGTAACCTGCCCATTTTATGATCAGTTAGACCATATTCTCGGAACTCATCCCACCTCTGTGCCACCTGTTGTAATACAGAGTGGTGAAGTTAATGATGATGAAGTTATTGCCAATGATGAAGATGTGACCTACGAGGTCCTGTATACTGATGGTATGTCCACAATGGTTTAAAACAAAAATTTAAATGTTTGAAGTTCCTCAATACATAGTTTGTGAAATTGACAGTGTTCTACCTGTGGGCATGTTGTTGTGCCATCAAGCCCTCGTAATTAAGGTCATTTTTTCCAAAGCCCTACATCTGTTAGCAGAATAACTAGTGTATATTATTAATGACAGAGCATGTATTTGAAGTTTTGTTTTTCTTCTATCCTTACCACATTTTCATGTGCTTGAAGTCAGGATAGCACTTGATTCTGGGAATGACCAATGGCTTTCAGTGCTAATGGCAATGAGAATGATTACTGGTTTATTTATTACTGTGATTAGCACCTATGACATGATACAAACTGTTAAGTACTGCAAGGGAATGAACAAAGTCCAATAGGATACTATCTTCAGAAAAGGAGGTGTGCAAGAACAAGGGGCACAGTTCTTAAAAGATAGAGGGGGGACGGATCAGAGGTAATGTGAGGAATTCTTGCTTCACATAGAGGGTGGTTGACACATGGAACAGCATTACTGAGGATGTCATGGTAATTCAAGAATGCATGGGTGAGACATAAGTCAATTCTATGGAGTGGGTGTAGGAAGAAGTAGGCTGCTGGTTAAGTAAGATCTGCAGTTTATCCATTACGTAGGTAAATGGGCAGACTGGGTGTGCCAAGTAGTCCATACCTGCCATCAAATTGTACATTTCTATGTCTCGATGGTAGTAGGCTATAACACAAATATGTCTTCCCACTGCATAAGTAGTCCAGGTAAACTGTTGCCTCCTGAATGATGTGCTTCTTAAAAGTACATGAAACAATTTCTTAGCGGCATACAATAAAATATGGACTGTATATGAGCTTGACTCTTGAACGTGATATCAAAGGGAACATAGAATGCCACATACATTAGTGTCATCATGAATACATCACCCAGCATATAACAGACGTATTGTGATGTGTTTGCTGTTACAGAAAATGAGCTGTCAATTTCAAGTGCAAGCACTGAAAATCAGCATACTGATGTAGCTGAAGGGGTACCGGCGGTGCCACAAAATGTGGATGAAGAGGAGCCAGGCTCTTCCACATCCTTCACTTCAACAGCAGAGGTCAATCGGGCACCCAAAAGAATTGGATCTGAACCCTTGAATAATCTAAGGAAAAAAAAGTAAAATATCTCGGATCCAAGAAAATCATTGAATGTGCATTTGAACCCACTCGGAAACTTATTGGTGAGCAGTATGACAAGCTGTTACAGCTGGAGCGTGAAAGAGTGGCCGCAGACAGAGAAATGGAGGAAAGAATGAGAAGGCATGAGACAGAGCAGAATGCAGCATTCTTCAAAACCTTGCTACAAATGATGTGTCCTCAAAGCAATGTTATGCAGTCAGTTCCAACACCATCTGAGGCAGCAACAGCTACTCCATCAAGCAGCAGTATGTCACATCAGCAGCAAAATGTGCAGCAGCAGCAGCAGCACATGCATCTTGCTATGCAGCATACACCAAATTATCAGCAGACAGTTTCCAACTGTAGTCAGTACACTGGGTACATGGTGACTGGTCCATCAAGAACCATGACAGAAGAGCTTTTTTTGAAGCAATGACTTTGACTGAGTTTTAAAACATCAGCTCAGGCCGGCCCGGTGGCGCTGAGGGTTGAGGCGCTGGATGCCACACCTCGCGCCACGCCGGTGACCCGGGTTCGGGAATGGACTCAGACTGCCGGGGGTCGGCAGGGGGAAGGAGGATCGAGCGTCCCCACGGATGCTCTCCTCCTTCGGGGAGGGACACCAGGGGTGTTTAATACACCCGACGCTCGGGAGAGCCGGTGGAAGCACCGACTCTCGGCAACAGCTGCCTATAGGGAAGTAGAGGGGTGACGCCACCAGGCACTTGGAAGGCGGGTAAGCATCGCTCCGCCCGAGCCAGGCATCCTCAGTGGTTGGAGGGAGGGACAAGAAAACCGGAAAAACTCCCTCGGAGTTCCGGATGACGGCCGCTCTGGCTGCCTAGCCTGTAATCACAGGCAGACCCCGCTGTGCAAAGGTGGAGCCCCGAGGAGGAAAAAGAGGGAAGGTGAGTTGGGGACACCGGAGGCAATCTAGGGCAGATCTAGTGAAAAGGTTGGACGCATTGAGCAGAGGCCTGAAGGAGTGGAATTACGAGGCACTAGGAGGGAAAAATGAAATTAAAAAAAAAACATCAGCTCAGCCATGACGTCTTCATGATGGAGATATTTACTTCAGTACCATTGATAGGTGTAATTTGCTGTTGCTGTTTGTGCAGTTATGCATCTGTTACTTAATGAAACTTAAACATTTGCAATGCTAAGCTACAAATAAAACAGTTGACAGTTTGATAAGAGCATTGACTTTTTTATTGTTCATGCTGCTTGAAACTTAATACTTTATATAACAAGTTTAACTTGATTGACTTGTTAAACACTGTAATGACTGAAATATTTGAAAGTGTAGAGATATGGTATTAAATAGTTATGTAACTTTGAAATAGGTAACTGTAGTAAAAGCTGCAGATAACAAGCACAATTTGGTTTTCATGCTGTTAATTTTAACACATTTTAAAAAGAATGCTGAGCAGTTGGGTAAAATTACTTGCTGCAATAAATGAATGAAATTCTTAACTGAACTATATATATATATATATATATATATATATATATATATATATATATATATGTTTCGTATTCATTACTCAATGCATGAGTGCTGTTACATGTGCACAATATGTGGATGCAGTGCCATAACTGAGTGTCATCTATGACCTTTCTGAGTGAGGTCAAGGTGCACTTCTTCAGTGAAAGGTGGTGGACATTTCTGATGTGACACCAAAACCCTGGCCTTACTTTTACTAAACTTGGCAGCACTAAAGCAGGCTGCGAGTGGCTGAGATAGAGAGTGTAATTATCATGAATACATAGATACATAGATAGATATGTGTCGGCAGATAAGGGCCTATGGCCCACCTAGTCTGCCCATTTGAGCTTGTAAGTTCAGTTTGTTTTCCTAGAAGTCTATTTCCCTTACCCCTGACCTCTAGAATTCCTTTATGTCTATCCCATGCATTCTTAAATCCGTGATTGTTTCAGCCCCACCACTTCCTCTGGCAGGGTGTTCCACTTGTCCACCACCCGTTCTGTGAAGAAATTCTTTCTCATGTTTCCTCTGAATCGTCCCTCCCTCCAACTTCATCCCATGCCCTCTAGTCCTGAAACATCTTTTCGCTTAAAATAGTGTTTTCCTGCACCCTGTTCCTCCCTGTAAGATACTTGTATGTCTCTATCATATCCCCTCTCCCTCCTCTCCTCCGGGAGTACATGTTCAGTTCCTTCAACCTGTCTTCATAGGACTTGTGATGCAACCCATGCACCATCTTTGTTGCCCTCCTCTGAACTTTCTCTACCCTGTCTATGTCCTACGTAGGTATGGTCTCCAGAACTGTACACTGTACTCAGGTGGGGCCTCACTAGTGTCTTGTATAGCGGAATTATGACCTCCTTCTCGGTTGGTGATGCCCTGCCTATACATCCCAGCATCCTATTTGCTTTACCTGATGCCTTGTCACACTGTTTCCTATTCTTGAGGTCATCAGAGATGACAACCCCAAGATCCCTTTCCTGCTTGGTGCATGCTATATCCTCACCCCCAACTGATATATTGTGCCTGGGTTTTGTGCCCCATATGCATTATCTTGCACTTCTTTGCATTGAATTTCAACTGCCAAACCCTTGACCATTCTTCAAGTTTCTGCAGATCCTTCTCATTCTGTCTACACCCTCTGGTGTGTCTACTCTGTTACAGAGCTTTGTGTCATCAGCGAACAGTGAAATTCTGCCTTCTATATCCTGTGCAATGTCACTGATGAAGATGTTGAATAGGACCGGTCCCAGCACTGATCCCTGTGGTACCCCACTGGTCACTCTTCCCTCTGTGGAGTGACAGCCATTTACCACCACCCTCTGTGTCCTGCCACCCAGCCAGTTACCTACCCACCACACTACTGTCCTGCCCACACCCATATTCCCCAGTTTGTGTAATAGTCTTCTATGTGGCACAGTGTCAAAGGCCTTGCTGAAGTCCAGATAGGCCATGTCCACTGCCCTCCCCTGATCCACCTCCCTAGTCACCCAGTCAAAAAATTCAATGAGGTTGGTCTGACATGACCTCCCCCGGTGAAACCATGCTGCCTTGGATCCTGTAGTCCATTGACAACCAGATGTTCCACCAATCTCTCCTTCAGTAGTGCTTCCATGATCTTTCCACTACGAGGGTGAGGCTGACTGGTCTGTAGTTCCCTGCTTCCTCTTTGTTCCCACTTTTGTATAAGGGGACTACATCTGCTGTCCTCCAGTCTTTGGGTACCTCCCCTGTTTCCAGTGATTGGCTGAACAGGATAGCCAGAGGTTCAGCCACCAGGGAGGAAGGACCCATAAAAATCTATTTATCAAATGATGTGACACCATACAGACAAACACTAAGACATGTGTCTACCACATTAAATACAAGGTCCATTTTCATGGGTAAAGTGCTGAGCAAGAGCATCTCGTATCATCATGGCATGCCTTGTTTGGGCAGCCACAGTCATGTCATTGGTGACATTAATCTCTGGGTCCCACTGATGGGTAGGGTCAGGATCGTCGAACTCCATCCATGTAGAACTGAATTGTTCACCCTTTCACTCACATATATTGTGTAAAACACAACATGCAGATATTATTATTGGTATGTTGTCAATGTGAAAATCACTGCATTTCAAGAGACAACGCCATCTACCATTTAATCGACCAAACGCACACTCGACGACCATGCGAGCCTTAGTCAGACGGTAGTTAAATAGTCTTTTTACTCTGTCTTCATAATCAGAGTATGGCTTCATAAGCCACGGCAACAATGGATAAGCTGGATCACCAATTATCAGCATAGGCACCTGTACATCTTCAATCACTCATTGCAATGGAGGGAATAGGGTATCCTTCTGCCCCTTGTCAAACAGTGCACCATTTTTAAAGACTCGTGCATCATGCACCTTTCCTGGCCATCCCACATTTATATCCAGGAATTGATATCTGTGATTCACCAGTGCCTGCATGGCAATGGAATAGAAACATTTCCGATTGTAGTACTCGGTAGCATTAAATGGTGGACATAAAATCAGAAAATGAGTTGCATCCACTGCACCTCCACAATTAGGGAACCCCCACTGCTGCTCAAAGCCAGACACAACATCTTCCACATGTTGTATAGATATGATCCGTGGCATGAGAATCTTAACTAATGCTGAGCAGACATCCAGAACAATGTGGCAAACAGTTGATCTTCCAACTCCCAAAAAGATGGCTTAGAGTACGGTACTCTATGTTGGTAGCCAATCTCCACAAGGCTATCGCCATTCTCTTATCCACTTTAATGGCTTGCCTCAGCCTTGTGTTTTTCCTTTCTATACATGGTCCAGTCTCTGTGCAAATCCAATTGAATGTGTCTCTAGACATCCAAAAATTAGACACCCATTGATCAGGGCTCCAAGTCATAAGAACAATCTCCTCCCACCAACTGTCATTGCAATCCACAATCCATACTGTGCTTTGCACTGTGCCACCCATGTATGACCCTGACAAGAAATTCTGCATGTAGCACAAATGATGAGCCATGCTGACTGTGAGTAGGTCAAGGCTTCGTTGTCTGATTACCCTAGCCTTCCGAATCATGTTAAGTTTCTATCTCATAATCCTTTGTCGCAAAGAAAGCGGAAAGATGCCAAAATTAAAGCCAATCGAAGTGAGTTAATCATAATTGCTGGTAATCATGCAGAGGTGATCTGTAATATAATGTAATATGTCAGTAATAGTATTCCTGCAGTTGTGCTACAAATCAGCATTTCCTATAAATGAAGTTAACTCCTCCGTGTGAACCACACAGCAACTTTTGCCAAGCATGTGCAAGACATGTAATGAAGCAATGGCAACAGTTACTGTTGTGCATCACCATCCCCCCAAAAAATGGAAATAAACCAAATTGCACAATTCATCATGTACAATGCATATTTTGCATTTTATCAACATATGGTTACAAGCAACAGAATCATGTATTTTTAAGAACTCCTGGATTTAATTCACTGTTCAGATCACACTGCTGGCATGCATGCCACAAATGTATGGTTATATATTCCCATTTCTTATTTTTACTGTTTGGTAACTTGGCAAGTAGGCTAAAGCACCTGTTTTTCAGGGGCGACAAGGGAACACTGGGTGGTTCAGTGGCTTGCTCAGCGTCACACAGCATGCAAGTGCAGGTTGTGAGAATCAAACCCAATTGACTAACCCTATTACACAAACTGGGGAATATGGGTGTGGGCAGGACAGTAGTGTGGTGGGTAGGTAACTGGCTGGGTGGCAGGACACAGAGGGTGGTGGTAAATGGCTGTCACTCCACAGAGGGAAGAGTGACCAGTGGGTACACAGGGATCAGTGCTGGGACCGGTCCTATTCAACATCTTCATCAGTGACATTGCACAGGATCTAGAAGGCAGAATTTCACTGTTCGCTGATGACACAAAGCTCTGTAACAGAGTAGACACACCAGAGGGTATAGACAGAATGAGAAGGGACCTGCAGAAACGTGAAGAATGGTCAAGGGTTTGGCAGTTGAAATTCAATGCAAAGAAGTGCAAGATAATGCATATGGGGCACAAAAACCCAGGCACAATATATCAGTTGAGGGGTGAGGATATAGCATGCACCAAGCAGGAAAGGGATCTTGGGTTGTCATCTCTGATGACCTCAAGGTAGAGAAACAGTGTGACAAGGCATCAGGTAAAGCAAATAGGATGCTGGGATGTATAGGCAGGGCATCACCAGCAGGAAAAGGAGGTCATAATTCCGCTATACAAGACACTAGTGAGGCCCCACCTGGAGTACAGTGTACAGTTCTGGAGACCATACCTACGTAAGGACACAGACAGGGTAGAGAACGTTCAGAGGAGGGCAACAAAGATGGTGCATGGATTGCATCACAAGTCCTATGAAGACAGGTTGAAGGAACTGAACATGTACTCCTGGAGAGGAGGGAGAGAGGATATGATAGAGACATACAAGTATCTTACAGGGAGGAACAGGTGCAGGAAAACACTATTTTAAGCGGAAAAGATGTTTCAGGACTAGAGGGCATGGGATGAAGTTGAGGGAGGACGATTCAGAGGAAACATGAGAAAGAATTCTTCACAGAACGGTGGTGGATAAGTGGAACACCCTGCCAGAGGAAGTGGTGGGGGCTGAAACAATCACGGATTTAAGAATGCATGGGATAGACATAAAGGAATTCTAGAGGTCAGGGTAAGGGAAATAGACTACTAGGAAAACAAACTGAACTTACAAGCTCAAATGGGCAGACTAGGTGGGCCATAGGCCCTTATCTGCCGACACTGTCTATGTATCTATGTATCTGCTCTGCATCACGCTCGCCCCCAACCCAACATTGTCAGAGCAACAGTGTTCATGCAACTGCGATATTGTATGACTACTTTAGTGAAAGGCCACTTGTTGCATTTCCCACGTACTGATTAGATCTGGCCACAGTATCATCGTTCACACAAAAATTAAAAAAAAACTATTCACTACACCTATTCATGTTGTTAGAGCACACCTCCCAATAACTTCAATTCACCTTGTGTAAAAATGAGCCTGTACGCTGTTAGAACAAACTGACAGCTAGGTCTCCACAGCATTTGTCAACACTGCAAAGAACACTGGGATCGCTGAGCAGTATGGGACACCTCGACCGTCGTGCTGTAACACCAGGTTGAAAAATGGACGCGATTATCTGTAGTCTGTATGTACTACCGTGCTACAACATGCTTCTACAAGCAGAAATGCCAGGCAGAAGATTTGAATGTGAACACAGTAGCACGGTAGGTTAAAAATGTTTTTAAAATCAGTTCAAGAAATGGATTACAAGTGTGTACAGGGCCTTAGTGTTAAACCTGCTCTTCTTGTAACCATTTTGTGTTATGTCCAACACACAGAACTGTGCTTCCTTGGACACACTACAGTTAAAACTGTTTTAGTTAAACTATTACTGCTTAAAACATTTTTACTTCTGTCCAGACCTGTGGGTAAAACCATGCTAGCTCTAAAACGTTTTTAAAAATGGTTTTAAGACTAGGTATCCAGCAGGGTTTAAAAACACTTTTGTTAAAACGTTTTAAGGGGCTTGTAGTCTGGCTGCAAACAGTGCTAGGTGGATTTTAAATGTTTTAAGGCACTTAAACCATTTTAAGTTCCCCAGTGTGTCCAGGGCCTAAGTGACTGTTCCCTCCACCCCTCCATCCCACCTCCACACATGGAGAGCACTCCACCCCCTCCATTACACATTTGCACACAGAGATCACTCCTACCCCTCCATGCCTCCTTTGCATATGGGGAGCAATTCTCCTTCTCCAGCCCTCTTCCACATGGTGGACATGGTGTCTTATCTAATCATATTTGGTCTCAATCCTTGTTGCATGCAACATTGTACATATTGTACTAATGTAAAGAAAATTGCTTTATTTTAACTTATGTTATGTGTCCTTACTTTTGTATCTCACACCATGTATTGTCTTTATCATTGCTTGTACAAGGGACCTAATTGCAAATGAGTTTGATCAATGGATTTTCTCCTTTCACAATAAACTTGAACTTGAACATGGAAAGCACTTTTCCCTCCATTCCATCTCCACACATAGGTATCATTGCTCCACCTCCATACATTGAGAGCACTCATCCCCTGACCTCTCAAGTGCTTCTCCCACTACATTTCATCTCCCCCACATAGAGAACACTTCTCACACTGCATCCCACCTCCCACACATAGGGAGCACTCCTCCACCTCCATTCAACCTCCACACATGGGGCACTTTCCTCCCACTTCATATCAGCTCTGTACCTGGGGAACACTCCACCCCTTCATCCCACTGCCCCTACATGGGGAGCATTGCTCCCTATACATCCCACTCCTACACATGGGGACTGCTCCACACATTTTCATCACTCCTCCTCTACCACCATCCCACCTCTGCATATAGAGAGTACTCCTAACCTCATTCCACCTTTGCACATGGGAGCACTCTGCAACAGCCAGAGACAAAGATGTCAGTCAGGCATCTGCATTTCCTTGCCTATTCCCAATCCACATGATAAGCTCCAAATTGGGCAGAACATTGATGGGGTTGAGATGTAATGAGGGGGTTGCCCTGGGAGATGGTGCCAATACCTCTCACCACCTCTCTGAATGAGAGAAGTCCCCCCCAATCAATCGTTATTCATTTCTCCACTCACCACTTTTCTGCTGATTATCCTCCTATTTGCTTGCCTTACCAGTCACTCCCCTCCCAAGACAGGACTAGGCAAGGCAAGGCAAAATTTATTTAAAAGACACCCAATCCCGGAGGCTCTGGGCGCTGCACACATTTTTAAAACAGCCATATAAAAATAATAAATATACAATTTATACACAATAAAAATAAGAATCAAAAAATCAGAAACATTACCATAGATATCAGTTCAAACCTCAAATGCTTTAAAAAAAAAAAAAAAAGGAAAGTCTTCAGATGGGCCTTAAAGGTGTCTACTGTGGGGGCTTCCCTGACCATAATTGGCAGAGAGTTCCACAGAACAGGAGCCACGGTGGTAAATGCTCTATTGCCAGTGGATATCAACCGAGTTCTGGGAATGGCCAGGAAGCCCCCACTAGAGGAACGAAGAGGACGTGCGGAGAGGGCAGGTAGCAGAAGGTCTGAAGGAAACCAGGGCCCTGTCTGTGTAGGGCCTTATAGGTGAGAAGACCAACCTTAAAGAGGGCTCTCCACCTGACTGGCAGCCAGTGCAGTTTGCTAAAACCAGTGTAATATGACAGGACTTCTGCTGTCCAGTCAACAACTGGGCAGCCGCTGTTCTGCACCAGCCCAATCTATGGAGAAATCCTCCCATGACCCTGAGAGGCATTGCAGTAATCAAGCCTTGATGTGACTAAGGCATGCATCAAGGTAGGGAGGTCCAGAGGCGGAACAAGGGGCTTAATCCTGGCAATGTTTCTGAGATGGTAAAACAGGTACGAGCCATGGAGGATTTTTGAGCCTCCATGATTAAGTCCTTGTCCAGAATCACTCCCAAATTTTGCACCTAAGAGGAGGCCTTCAATGACACAGTTCCAAGAACAAGCCCAGTTCCTGTGTCAGAGGCCATCCTATCACGGACTCTGTTCGACTCCACTACCAATACCTCCGTCTTATCGGGATTTAGTCACAGCCAACTGGAGGCCATCCAGTCATTAGTCTCGGCCATACAGATATTAAGCACCTCCACAGCATTTGATGTTCCTGGGGCAAAGGAAAAATATAGCTGAGTATCATCAGCATAGCAATGAAAACTCAGACCATACTTCCTAATGATCCCACCCAGAGGCAGCATGTACACTGTGAACAACATTGGGGCCAGTACCGATCCTTGAGGAACTCCATAAAAAAGGAGACTGGGTGTAGATGAGGAATTCCAAATCATAACTCATTGCCTCCTGTTGGTAAGAAAGGACTCAAACCATTTGATGATAGTTCCGTGAGTCCACATAGGTCCTTAAGGTGGACAAGCAAACACACAATGGTCCACAGTGTCAAATATTAAAGAAAGATCAAGGAGAACAAGAATTGTCTTGTCTCCCGATCTCTAGCCCTGAGGAGATCATTTTGCACCCAAACAAGTGTTATTTCAGTCTTATGTCTGGCATGAAAAGCCGACTGGAAGGGTTCATATAACTTGTGAGATACGAGGTGCTCTTCTAACTGAAGCGCTACCACCTTCTCAACAACCTTCCCCAAAAATAGAAGATTGGAGATAGGATGGTAATTTGCCTTGATTTCCAGGTCCAAAGATGGCTTCTTTAGGAGGGGTCTCACCAGAGCCTCCTTCAAGGCATCTGGAAAGACACCCTCAGAGAGGGAACACCATACAATTGAGGCAAACACCGGGCCAACGGAGTCAACACATCTCATTAAGAAACGTATTGACACCGGGTCCAGTTCACAAAAGGTATGCTTCATATTGGTTGCTACCTCGATGACCTCACTAACCTCCACTGGCCTAAACTTGCCCCAACCAGACGGAGTGCACTCAGAACACATCAGGCGATCACTGCCAGCTATAACATTTCTGGCTGAGGAAGCCACCGCGGATCGAGGATACCCTGTCTGAGAAAACTGAGCGAATTCCTCACAGTCTATGTTGAAAAACCCTCCTGGGCCGTAGACAGGCAGGATGTAAAGCCTATCCACAGTCCAGAAGAGTGAGGCTGGCCGGTTCTTCCCAGCGGCAATCTCCTTAGACAAAAAAAATTGGTCTTCTTACGGTTGATTGCCTCCTGATACGCACCATAGTGGGCACGCAGAACCAGTTTATCCACCTCCAGATGGGATATCCTCCAGCAGCGCTCCAATCTCCGACCCATCTTCTTCATCTCCCTGAGCTCACCATCAAACCATGGCAACCTCAGGTATGAAGTTCTGGGTCGTACACGGACAGGTGCGAGGGAGTTAATGGTGTTGGATAACACCCGATTATAGGTGTCAACCTCGATAGCAATACCTCCCATGCATGCATCACCCACACTAGGCAATTTCGCTGCCGCCAAAAAACCCTCAGGGGTCAAACCCCGCAAAGGGCGACAGCTAATCATCTCAACAGGGGAAGGGCTTATGGCAGGAGCCCCAAGCGTGAACTGCACCGTGCAGTGATCGGACCAGAGAACAGGATTTATCCTGAGATCACTAATCTCAAGTCCCAGTGAGAACACCAGGTCCAACATGTGGCCATCTCAGTGAGTCGACGCAGAAACAGCCTGTGTCAGACCTAAGGAGGACATAATCTGAGAAAACTCATAGCTGTATCTATGATTTACGTTGTCGACCCAAACATTGAAATCCCCCAGAAAAAGACATCTGGGGGATTCCAACATTCCGCTGGCAATGAAATCTGCGATCTCCTGCAGGGAATCTCCCATTGGCCCAGAAGGGCGATAAATGAGAAAATCCTGCAGCCCACATCAGGTCCTCCATGGATGGCCACACATTCGAAAGATCCTGGAGTTCTCACCGGGTGCACGGTGAAGGTCAGGCTGGATCTAAAACAGATAGATACACCGCCACCCCTGCATTCCACTCTGGGACAGTGCACTATGGTATACCCAGGAGGGACTGCAGCCTCAAAAATCGGGCCTGCATCATCTCCCACCCAGGTTTCCATAATACAAGCCAGATCGACTGATGAAATCAAGGCAGCAATAATTGCTGTCTTATTCCTGATCGAGCTGGCATTGCAGAGCACTGCCAGTGGGATTTGGGTGATGCAGCCCCATAAGTTCCTGGCCACCGATCTGGTGGACTCCTGGGATGGGCACCAACCACATCTGGCCTCTCCCATGTGCCCAATGCAACCCAGGGTGTCTTCTGACCTGACAACCTCATTCTCCCACCACCCATACATGGGTTATCTGAAAATGCACAACTACAGGCCACTAGACCAAGGCAGATTTTTCCTCAACCTGTCCTGTTTTCTCTTTGGACCACACCACAAGTCCACCCAGCGTCCAGCACAGTCATGAAGACATGCTGAGTGTTACTCGGAGCTCAGCACTGGACAGTTCAGTTCTTTCTCTAGTAGATCATACTTCAAGTTCTCCCACAGTTCAAGTAAAGGCTAGAGAAGAGCAGCACAAAGTCCCACTCTACCACCATGACAGTCAAAAGGACACTATAACTTGCTCGGTGCTGTACAGATGATGCAGCACAGCAGCACGCTCACTAGTCTGCCTCACCAGGCTTCTGCTCCCTTTGTTGATGATGTCTCCATCTCCCCTAGCCATCAATGGTCCCATGCATGTACATTGTGTTGCAGCTAGCCAACCACTGTGAAGACTGCTGAGACACTGATTTTTAGCAGCTGAGCCTGAGCCAATATGAAAATAAAATACAGGAATTTGAAATTTTCCAAGGTCATTTGGGGTTGAACACCTAAACACCTCCCTGCCTACACCATGCAATCCACAATAGTTCAGACACTTTCAATGCTTACACTTAAAGGCACTCCTCCCAACCCAGCCAGCCCCCCTGCCTACCCCAGCATACAAATTAACACCAACTGCAACCCCCTCACTTTCTCTGCAAGTAGTGAGGATCCCTCACGCTCAAGCGATCAGTCCTGTACAAGTAGCAGAGCTGGGGGTCTGGGGCTCCATTCAGATCTACTGCTGTAATGGTGCTTGAGCATGCCTGAATACAACAGGACAGTTAAATTGAGTCCCCATAATCACTACAGAATGAGTTCTGCTGCACAGATGATTACTACAGCCACTCAGGCACCACCGGGATTTAAAATAAGGCGGGACTATAGTAGGCAACCTGCGTCCACCACCTCTCTCACTCCACACTGACTGCTTGCAGCACTTGCCCAGCTCCCCTCTGCTACCAGTTCCCACCAATGGTCAGTAGTGTCGGTGGGTGGCCCCCGTTGGAGTGATCAAGTGAGCTCATGAACTTGTTACTAGCCCCCGCAACCGATACTCTCTTTTGACTTCCTTCTGTGTCTGGTTGTATTTGCCTCTTCTCAAACACCCAATTAACTTTTTTTCTAGTGTCTACTTAGATATTGAACATTAAATATATCAAAATAAAAAATAATTGCTTTGAAGAAGGTGGAAGCCTTTATTACGGCTCAATTTTAGTGTATGGTTGGAGAACACTGGAATCTCATCTTAATTGTTTTGCTTCCTTATTACTATTTTGTATTTTCAGGTTAAATCAAATATAATAAAATACAATTTTTTTTTGCGAAGATAGAAGCTTTTATTATGGATCTGTTTGGTTTAATCCACGCACACTGAAGCGTTGAAGCAGTGAGATCACCATGATTTTGGCAGCCTTGCACCATTCCTGTGATAATAAAAATATGTATCACAATGGTTGTATAATTGTAGATCTATATTCAAATGGCTTTAATTCATATTAATTACACACTAAGAAGAGTAGTCTCAATGAGTTCTTCTAAGGTTTCATAATTTGACCTTTTGCAATTTTAATGACCTCCCAGTCCTGGAGTTTTCAATTTGTTTTATCTAAGCATTTCTTTGCTCAGTTCACCGATAGTCCAATAAGATTTAGAATTAAATTACTATAGAACAAAAAACTGTATAAAGTTTGGGTTTAATTTTGTGCAAATATTAACTTACCTCTGAGTTGAAAATGCATAGAAGACTAGGGGTGGGATATTCAGAAAGTCGCATGTGGCGCCTATTCAGTTGCACCTTGCGCAACCCACTGATGCACCCCAGCATGATAATCAAAAGGAGAATATGCATGACACAAATCCCGATGCGCCAGAGTGCATTGATAATGTATGCGGCGCAAGTAGTGGGGGCGTGCCCATGCATACACCGCACATCCCGATATTCAGCCTGGGATGCGCTGAGCAGATGCATCCCATAACTGCACCGCACACAGTTGAGCGAAAAATAAAAGGAGCAACAGCTGGCTACCCACAGTTGAGCTGCCATATTGCAGGGTGCAACACGGCAGCTGCCAGCTGTGGGTGGCCACCCGAGCTCTATCGGCACCTTCGTGGAAGCGCCCCGCCATGCCCCATCACTGGCATTAGTAATGTATAAATGGCCCAATAACCCTGGTGGTTCAGAGGCCCTCTCGCAGCCCGATCGCATGCAGAAGTATAATTAAATATGCCTCCTATATCCCTGGTGATCCAGTGGACCACTCGCAGCCCGATCACGGACAGAAATATAATTCAGTATGCCACCTATATCCCTGGTGGTCCAGTGGACCTTCGGAGCCTGATCATGGGCATCAATTAAAACCAATCCATCCTGTGGTCAGTGATACCCCTTACCCACTCCCAGAGCCGCCATCTCCACTCCCCCGGTCAGCGGCGGCAGGCAGCTCCCCACCCATATGCCACCCGCTGACTGACTCCATATAGTGGGCTGTACACCCATTGGTCCACAGCATGGGCCAATGGGCATGCAACCCGATACATACTACACAGTTCAGAAATGTGAATGGATCCATTCACAATCCCTGGACTGTGTATGAGTAGGTTGCACGCCCACTGGTCCACGCCAGGGCAATCGGGCATACAGTCTCACTGTACAGAGTCAGCCTGCAGGCAGCGGGGCAGCATGTGGTTGGGGAACTGCCACCCGCCCCTGACCAGGGGGGAGTGGGGTGGTGAGGTTCAGTGGGCAGGTGGGGAGGTGGGTACCGCTGGACCACCAGAGATGGATTGGTTGTTAATATTTTATAACCGACACCCATGATCGGGCTGCGAGCAGTCCACTGGACCACCAGGGATATAGGAGGCAATTTAATTATACCTCTGCCCTCGATCAGGCTGTGAGCAGTCCACTGGACCACCAGGGATATAGGACATTTTACATCTAGTACCTATGCCCACGATCGGGCAGTGGGGCACTTTGCCGCTTGCATAGGGGGAGTCGGTCCCCGATGGCTGCAGCCTGGCAAGGTGCCAAGTGCAAGTCACCAGGGATAGGTGCACCTGCATGAAAATGAGGCCATAATGACATGGAAATGGCCCCATTTGTACCTTGCATGCATTATGGCCCCATTTGCATGTGCACTTTTGAATATCGCGGGTGATGCACCTAGTGCAACAGCAATTGCACTAGCGCATCCCCTTCCCCCTTCTGGCCACTTGTGCTGGTGCAGTGCCACTGTACCATGCACATTGCGGGTGGCCACAGTGCGATATTCAACGGTGCTGAGCCATGGCGCAGCACCATTGAATATCACCTGTCAGTGCCCTGGCACATTCAGTTGCACTGCGCCCAGGCTTGCACCACAGCCAGTGCACAGTCTGAATATCCCACCCTAGTTGTACATACTTTTCTATTTCTCCACACTTTTACTGTAGAAATTTATAAAAATTATATGATAAAATAACATTTGATCTTTGGCACAGGTCTTGACTGCCCATAAAGGGAATGGCTTAACAATTATTTAGGAGTCATTCAAGAGTTATCCCAAGGTCAAGATTTAATAAGCTGTATATTTAATGCATTTTAATAATAGAAGTTGCCAAAGAGGACATGATATATGTAAACTGAACTTCACTGTGTTTACTGATATAAACAAACAGTTTCTTTATTGTTTTATAACATATTAGATTGCAGTTTTATTTGGAACATTGTGGCTATGAGGATGGTGTGTACAGTGTGTGTGTATGTGTGTGTGTGTGTGTGTGTGTGCCTTGGCACTGCTTGCTATCTTGATGAGTGTGTGTGTTTGCTGTTGCTCAGTATATTTTGTTCCCAAAAAGCACAGTAAAAAATGCCTGCTGTTTGCTATATATTTTGCCTGGATACTTCACAGAAGACCTGGCCGAGTTGAAAATACTGTACATATGAGATTAGTTGTACATACTTTTGTCTTTCTCCACACTTTTACTGTGGAAATTTGTAAAAAAAAAAGTATGAAAAAATAATACTTGACCTTTTGCATTGGTCTTGACCTCCCGTAAAGGGAATGGCTTAAAATTTATTTAGGAGTCATTCAAGAGTTATCCCAGGGTCAAGATTTCATAAACTATACATTTAGGGAAAGGGAAAGGGAATATTGTTAAACCAGGAGTAACACACTGAGCTGAAGTTTGTTTCCAGATGCGACCTGGGAGTACAAGGAAGTTAAGTGACTTGCTCAGGATCACACAATATACACCTAGGCAGCTCTGGAATTCAAACCCAGGTCTCCAGATCTGCAGCTCAGAGCCTTAACGCACTACAAACTGCCTCCATTATTTAATGTGTTTTAATAATAGAAGTTGCCAAAGAGGACATAATAAATGTAAACTGAACTTCACTGTGTTCACTGATAAAAACAGTTTCTTTATTGTTTTATAACATATTAGATTGCAGTATTTATTTTGAAAGTTGTGGTCATGAGGATGGTGTGTTCAGTGTGTGTGTGTGTGTGTGTGTGTGTGTGTGTGTGTGTGTGTTTTTGCTGTAGCACAATATATTTTTTTCCCCAAAAAGCATAGTAAAAAATGCCTGCCAATTGCTATATATTTCTCCTGGATACTCCACAGAAGACCTGACATATGTCAGACAGTTCTTATCAGATGGTGTCTTAAGAGGTTAAAGAAACTGTAAATCTTCTTAGATTTGCTGGGAAAGGGCGATGCTTATGAGGTATGAATCTTTCTTGAAAGACAATACCTGCCCAACTGATGCTTATAGCAAGAACATGTTTAAATGCTAAGTATTTTAATGTGCAAGTTGTTGCATTTCAAAGTGGGTAATCAAATCTCCAGTTTAATAGAAACCAATATTTAACAAGCTGTTTCAGTTTCCTAATGGCCATCTGATAAGCAGCTTGGAGTTATATCGCCTACATTCTAAACAGAAAGAAGGGAGTATTTTATTTCAATTGGCATAGTGATTTGTAGATGCGGAAAGAATACTTGAAAACTCTAAATTATGTTTTCCACGATATTCCATTTTTCCAGCTACAGACAGCAAGATGACTGTAGGCTCCACCCACAGCCATAAAAAGAAGATAGGCTTTGCTAATATTACATTTCATCAATGAGTGCAATTACAAAATATAGATTTATGAAACCAGTTCCCATCCTGTCAGATTTTTGAAAACCACAATGGAGCATAATCTTACACCAGGCACTCTGTATTATATTTACAGGATAGGAAATTTGAAAAAATATCAAAAGCAACCATCTGGTATTGGTGATCAAAGTCAAAGCCCTGAGCTTGAAAGACACACACACACACACACACACACACACACACGCTCACGGCTGCACCAGTGCAGTAGTACTCTTGTGGATTGTACTGATGTCTTGTCTAAACTAACCATGCCTCTTGCCTCTGGCATGGTGGTACCAGCAATGCTCAGAGATGGGTGACTGACTTGATGGGGTGTTGACGTGTTCTAGGCAGTAGCCTGAGCAGCTGGGACACAGATGGGACCACCACACAGTGACCGTTTGAGGATTTTGGGTCAGGGCTGCCCAGTGCAGCTAAGCTTGGACGTGTGCTGGGTCACTGGTAGGACAGCATAGAAAGTCAACAGAAAGATCTAGCAGCAACTTCATCCACAGACTCTGCTCACATTGTGAATCAATCAGACTTTGCAATTTTCAGTTTTGTCAGGCCAGCAGCTCACTGCACAGGAGGGGGATGATGTTGCATGACATCCAACACATTACGTGAGTGGCTGGGTCAGAAGCAAACCCTGTGCTGGGGGGGGGGGGATGGACCAGGAAGAGAGAGACTGACAGGAATTGATTGTGATTCCTTTAAACATAAAAAAAAAGCCAAAGAAGCTGAATGAGACAGGTAGTCACACTATTATAATTAGACAGCAGTAGCAAGGGATCGCAAACCCACTGTAGGGTCTAAAAAATCATAGGGGTCACAAATGTGGCCCCTGGCAATCCCTAAATGATGACCATGCACTCAGTCACTCAGCTAAAACACCCAAAGCCAATTATTTCCAATTCAAATCTACCAAGTAAAACAATATCAAGTTGTTTTTTTTAATGTAAAGAGAAAACGTGGAATAAAACGAGGGGGTGAGAAGGGAATTCTGGAGACAATTAACACAAACAGCACACACATCTTAATGGCTCACACAGTGCAACTCAAGCAAGCACCCTGTAGCAACTGCCTGTCTATGGAGGGATGATTTCACACAAAACTATAGATTTTTAAACATTGTTCAGTTTTTACTCTTAGTTTTCTTACATTCTTAATACAACCCCCATTTTATAAGTGCAATAAGACACTGGGAGGTGTTGGATGTGCTGCCTGTAGCCTTGTGCCTTATTATGCCCCCTAGGTGTGTGGTTGAGACAGCACAACCAACACCCCTGAGTGTCTTATTGTTTATATATGATGTAGTTTATGTCCTTGAACTACATCATACAGTTCTAGACTAGTACTTACCACCAGACTACAAATCCAAAACACCCACCGATTTTACAAAAAGGCCAATACAGATAGAACAGTAACAGAGTTGGACCCATTACTTAAAACAGCTTCTACTGGGAAAATGACTTACAGTTTCAGTGCGGCTCTCATTTAACAGGTTATGTTCAGATCTTAAATTTAACGTGTCATACAGTAAAGGAGAGAATTTTGTTGTTTTGTATAATAGAAATAATAAGAATGATGTGTAAAAACTAAATAATATTTTACAAAAAACAATTGATCAAAATACACTTCTTTTTTTTTTTTTTTTTTGTCCCTTGCCTCAAACTTCAGCCCCCAACCAGCCTAGATCACAGCCAGCCCTAGGCCCCCACCCAATACGATGATCAGTCCAGGCTTTTTCCCTCTGGATGGGGCCATCGGACAGGGCGGCTCTGTGGAACAAATTCAGGGTCCCGATGGTGGCTAACCATCGAGTAGAGCCCACTAACGCCCCCAAAAGCTGAGGGCCATGAGTCGGCCAAGCAATGATCTATGGCTGCATCACAGTCGGGATGTGCAGCAGGTGGCCCTGGGCTGGTGAGTCAGGGTGTCATTGATGGCAGTGGCAAAAATTTTGTCCTGTTATAGTTCCAGGGATGTGACATGCAATGGTGTCAGAGCATGACATCAGCACATACCCCCCAACATAACAGTGCCCAAGAACTGCTCAGTATCTCAGCCTCTGCTAGGGATGAACATGCCAGGCACTCCTCAACCTTTCCCCAGCGGAGGAGAGCTGTCCTCAGATACTCCATCCTCCACACCTGGTCAGCCCCTGACTCCCGGTCCATTCTGAACACAAGGTGTGGCATCACAGGTAGATGCCTTGCTGCCACGCCCATCAGCCGGGCTTCAAATACACTTTTGATAGTCCAGCAGCACCACCATGGCATATGATGGCCATTAAAAACACAAACACAGAGAAATTATGTACACAAAGTTTTATTACATGGATGAACAGACTGTACAAGAGTCCTGTACATTGAGCATCATTGGCTCTTCATGAAGGGCATCGCTAGCTGTCATTCACCACCCACCAAAAAATAGGTGTGACTACATACTGTGTTAGAGCAAGGTCAACTGAACATTTCCAGGTTGAGTGTAATCCCAAACTCTGGTATGATCTTTGCATTAAGTGATACAGGGATACATTTTGTCACATATAGGGGATATGCAATAGGCCGACTTAAAATATGCAATATATCTTCACAAGTGAAGGGGCAGGACCATAACTCAAAAGAGTGGCAGAGTCGCAAGTGAGTTATGAAAGTCCTGCTCCCCAGTGAATATTCAATTTATACAAAATTGGTTCAATTGCTCTAGCTTTTAAATCTGCTATTTGTAGTTGCTGTTTGATTTCAACTGCTGGCTTCACTGCTCCACATGACTATTGAATTTGTAATGTTAGCAGCATTGTGAAAGCTGCTCACTGATTGGTTTAATATTCCATTGTGCTGTACCCACCTTTGCTAGTTGCTAACTGTGACACACCCAAAAATGCAAGATATCACAATATCTTGAAAAGTGGTTCCGAATACTGCATGCAAATTTTATTCTGTGCCATTTCTTTCTACACGTTTTATACAAAGTCATCTCACATTTGCAGAGAAACAATATAACAGGAGCCACAGAACATGCCATACCTTTTGTTATTTGGCTTCATATTACATAACTGAGGTTTTGATTGATTGAGGACTTTCTCCTCTATTCGAAATATAGAAACAGAATATGTTGGCAGAAAAGGACTGCCTAGCCCACCCAGTCTGCCCAGTTTTTCTCTGCCTATTCCTATTTATTTATTTCAAAAGTTTTACTGGGAAAGTCATACTGAGCTGGTATCAGCTAATTTCCAGATGGGTCTGGGGGGAGAGAAAAGATGAGAACTGAAGACATCCAAGGTACAATGTACAAAAATAATACAGCAATATGCAAATAAGTAAAACAATATATATATATATATATATATATATATATATATATATATATATATAATTACAAGAAAATCCTTCAGAATAAAAAATGTCATATAGTAAATTACTGTACAGTAAACTATGAAACAGACAAAATAACATTAAACAGTGAGAAAGAAAGTAATAAAATAAGGAGTAGAGAGTACTAACTGATTAATCTGGACAGCGGGGAGAAGCGAGTGTCAGTGTACGATATATTACAGTCTGTCTCGGCAAACCCTAACTGGCCTCCTACCCTCCCCCTTTTTGTTTCCCTATATTCACCTATGCCTGTTCCATGCATATTTGAAACTACCAGCTGTTTTTGCCCCTACTACCTCTGGTGGCAGGCTGTTCCAGGCATCTGCCACTTTTTTGATAAGGTAATATTTCCTCATGTCCTTCCTAAATCTCCCCCTTACTGGTTTTGTTGCATTCCCTCTTGTTCTGTTGCACCTTTTCATTTGAAACAGGCTCCCTACCGGTACCCTGTTCACTCCCATGAGGTACTTTGTACAGTAGGTCTCCATCAGTAGTAGCAGTAGTAAAATATTTTATTCATCGAAAATCATATGAATAAGGGATTAACTCAATTGAGTAAAATTTATTTTCAACAAGGTCCCCAACAGTGTAAAAAAATATCAATTTAAAAATAAAAAATCATGTCCACCCTTTCACTCCTATCATCCAGGGTTGAGATCTTTCAGTCTCTTCACGTATGGTTTCTCACGCAACCCTTGTACCATTTTAGTTGCTTTGCTCTGGACTGCCTCTACCCTGTCTGTGTGTTTTCTGAGATGCAGCCTCCAAAACTGTACATAATATTCCAGGTGTGATCTCACCAATGATCTATGAAGTGATACTGTTACCTCCCTCCTTCTGCTTGTGATGCCTCTCCCCATACACCCCAGCATCCCACTGGCATTGCCCACTGCCTTGTCACAAACCCTGCGATTTTAAGATAATCAGATATTATGACCCCAAAGTCCCTTTCCTGCTTAGTGACCCGCAGTACCCTCCCAATTTTATACTCCACTCCTGAGTTTCAGTGCCCCATGTGCATTATTTTATACCTTTTGGCACTGAACCCCAGATGCCGACTGTTGACCACTCCTCAAGTTTTCTAATGTCCCTACTCATTCTCTTCACCTGCTCCTGAGTTGTATTATAAAAGTATAGTACAGATGATGGTTACTAGCTCATCACTGGCATTTCAGAGATGTAAAAATACCTGGTTGTATTACATATATATTTGATTTTCCCAGCAAAACAAATGCAACATTTCTGGAGTTTCAACAGCATATATGCATTTCTGACACTGCAAATGTTCAATAATGTTATTTGTAACCACAAATTACTCTGTTTCTTTTATGTATTGTGTTTTCATGACAATATTAGCAGAGGCATCTCATTTAATGTCCATATATTGACAATATATGTATTTAACATAGAAACATAGAATTTGACGGCAGATAAGGACCGCTTGGCCCACACAGTCTGCCCATTTGCCTACCTACTGGATAAGCTGCAGATCCTAGTTAACCAGCAGTCTACTTCTTCTACTCCCACCCCTAGAATGGCCTTTATGACTGTCCCATGCATGCTTGATTCCACCACTGTTTTTGACTCCACAACCTCCTCCGGAAGGCCGTTCCATGCATCCACAACCCTCTCTGTGAAAAAATACTTCCTTAAATTACTTCTGAGCCGACCCCCATCTTCAAATTGTGCCCTCTTGTTCTTGCACACCTTTTTTTTTGAAAGATGCTACCCTCTTGGACTTTGTTGATTCCCTTGAGGTACTTGAACATTTCTATCATGTCCCACCTCCCTCCTTTCCTCGAGGCTATACATATTAAGCTCCTTTCGTCTCTCTTCATATGTCTTCCAGTGCAGACCCTGTACCATTTTAGTTGCCCTCTTCTGGACAGCTTCCATCCTGTCTATGTCTTTGGGAGATCGGGTCTCCAGAACTGCACACAGTACTCCAGATGGGGTCTCACCAGCTGTCAGTACAGAGGGATAATAACTTCCTGTTTTCTACTGGTGATGCCTCTCCCTATGCATCCCAGTATCCCCCAGCCCTCCTTGCTGCCCTCTCACATTGCTTGCCCACCTTTAGGTCATCTGATATGACTACCCCCAGGTCCCTTTCCATTTTTGTTGTTGTTAGTATCTCACCCCCAATTGTGTACTCTTCCCCTGGGTTTTTGTTTCCCAGGTGCATTACCTTGCACTTCTTAGCATTGAATCTAAGCTGCCATACATTTGACCATTCCTCTAACCTTGCCAAGTCCCTTCTCATCCTTTCCACCCCACCCTGTGCATCAACTCTGTTGCAGATCTTTGTGTCATCTGTAAAGAGACATACTTTTCCTTCCAGTCCCTCTGCAATGTCGCTTATAAAGACATTGAAGAGGACCGTCCTAATACTGAACCCTGAGGTACCCTACTAGTAACCCCCTTTCTTCTGAGTGGTCTCCATTTACTATTACTCTCTGTGTCCTATTCTCCAGCCAATTCTTTGCCCAGGCTGTCATCTTGGGACCCACTCCCAGGCTGGCTAACTTGTATATTAATCTTTGTGTGGGTCTATGTCAAATGCCTTGCTAAAGTCTAAGTAGGCCATGTCCACAGCCCCTCCTGATCTACTACTTTGGTCACCCAGTCAAAGAATCTATCAGATTCGTCTGGCATGACCTTCCCACTGTAATCATACTGCCTGGGGTCCTGGCCCTCTGGCCTCTAGATACTCAACAGTTCTTTCCTTCAGAGTGATTCCGTCATTTCCATATCACTGAGGTTAAACTAACAGGTCTGTAGTTTCCTGCTTCTGCCTTGCTCCCATTTTTGTGAAGGGAATCACATCTGCCCTCTTCCAGTCCTCAGGTACCACCCATCCTCCCATGATTTGTTAAAAAGTGAGTCAGTTGTCACTAGTTCTAACCTTAGTTCTTTTAAATTCTGGGATGAATCAGCAGGCCCCATTGTTTGTCCACTTTCAGTTTTAAGAGTTCTTTCAGAACCCTTTCTTCTATAAATGGGCTGGTATCAACTTCTGTATCCAGAGTGTTTCGACTGTTTGTTTTAGGTACCTCCCCTCTTCCTTTGTAAATACTGAGCAAAAATATTTGTTTAGTATCTCTGCCTTTCACAGTCACCCTCTGCCCTCTCCTCCCTTTATTAAGCCTCACTATCCTCCTTGGTCTTCCTTCGCTCCCTGATGTACCTATAAAGGTTTTATCCCCTTCTTAACTGAGTTGGCTATCTTTTCCTCGGTTTGGGCCTTTGCTGTTCTGACTGCCTTCTCAGCCTCCTTTTGCTTTAACTGATACAGTTCTCTGTCCTGCTCCTTCTGCGATTCCTTGTACTTCCTGAATGCTTTCTTTTTCTTTTGAACCTTCGCTGCCACTTCCTTTGAGAACCATAGTGGTTTTTACATCGTTTTGTTTTGTTTATTTGCTTCACACAAAGGCTTGTTACCTCTGTGATGGCAGATTTTATTATTCCCCATTGTTCTTCCACCCCTCCTTCCTGCCCATTTGCTAGTGCATTACTGGGCACTCACCTTTTAGCAAAGTCAGCCTTCCTAAAGTCCAGTACTTTTGCCTTTGTGGCTGGACTCTATTGCTGCGTTTATTGTGAACCATACTATTCAATGGTCGCTAGTTCCCAGATGGCTACCCACTTCTACATCTGTGATCCCATCTCCATCTCCATTTGAGAGAACCAGGTCTAAGATTGCCCTCTTGAGTGGGCTCCAATACTAGTTGTCTAAGTCATGCCCCCTGTAGGGCATCTAGAATAACCCCACTCTTCGAAGTGGCTGCTGCAACTGCACTCCAGTTAACATCTGGCATATTCAGATCACCCATCAGCAATATCTCCCCTTTTTCTGCCATTCTAAGTATACCTTCTATCATTTTCTTGTCCATTTCCTCCCCCTGAGAAGGGGGTCTGTATACAACCCCTGTGTGGATTGTGGTGCCATTGCCTGTCTCCAAATTTACCCACAGTGCTTCTTCTCCTCCCTGTTTACCCTTTTGTTCTGTTGCTTTTATTCCTTCCCTTTTGTAAAGAGCTACTCCTCCTCCTCTTTTACCCTCCCTGTCCCTCCTGTAGATAGTGTATCCTGTTATGTTTACATCCCAGTCATGGTTCTGTGTGTACCATGTTTCTGTGACTGCCACGATATCCAGATATTCCTCCTCCATCGAGGCCACTAATTCAGGAAGCTTTTTACCCAGACTACAGGCATTGGTACTCATTGCTCTCCATTTTTTGATGGCTTTACCTTCTGTTGCAGCATCCCCCACTGACCTTTCTACCTCGGTCTTTTTCTCATTTAGTACCCTGTTTTGTATGGAGAGGCTGGGATTTTCCTGCTGCTTATCAGTGCCTCCCCCTTTGACTAGTTTAAAAGCTTGCCAATGAAGCATTTAAACTGATTGCTCAAAAGACTTGTTCTCTTCCTGGACAGATGCAGACCATCCTGCCAGTATAGGCTGGTGTCCCTCCAGGTGGAACCCCAGTCCCGAATGAAGCCAAACCCCTGTGCTCCACACCATTTTCTCAACCATTCATTAAACTGCATGGTGCTAATTACCCTCGCCTCCCCCATGCCATTGACAGGCAGCACCTCTTAGAAGGATATTGTGCGTGCTACTTGTCTTAGGCCCCTCCCCAACTCTACAATGTCCTCCTGCACTACTCTAATCTCATGATGAGCCAAGTCATTTGTCCATAGGTGGACAATGATGTCCAGCTCAGACTCCTTGCAGCTGTTCTCGTGATCCTGAGGATGCTTCCTGTCCCTCAAGCCATGGCACCAGGCAGGCACCTTACTTCAGTTTTCCCTGCTTCCCAAGTTCTATCCCCTAATTGAGTCCCCACCAGGAGCTGCTTCCTTTCCTGTAGTGTCCTCTGCCTTCTTCCTGTGGGCCTCCTTAGACAGTTGTCATCAGTCTTCTCATGGTGCATCTGTAGGGAGCTATGCTCCAGAAAGGTGTATGGATTGTGGAGTGGAACAATTGACTGGGTGTGCTTCTGTTCCACCATCCTCACCCTCCCTGAGCCCACTATGGTCCAACTGCTGTGCTTTCTTCGCAACCTCTGAGGTAGTGGTGGTGGCTCTGGTGCTCCCTGGATGGGGGAGGTTCCCTTCCTACTGTCCAGTGTGGCCTGGGGGAAGGTTCCCTTACTACTGTCCAGTGCGGCCTGAAGACAGGCAACTTCCTCCCTCAGGGTAGAGAGTTGTCTGCAAATAGGGCAGCATCTCAGCCTCCAGAAAGACTCCCAGAAGACTGCTGCCCCACAGCCATTACATTGCACTACTGCCCACATGTTTATCTACTTTTTTTTGTTTGTGTGTGTTTGTGTGTGTGTGTGTGTGTGTGGTGTGTGAGATTGGTTTGTTATATAGAAATATATATATTATACAATGTGTATGCTTATATTGTCAGTGCAGTCTGCTAGAGAGGATATGACAGCGATATGCACCTTGTACGCTTGAGGAAATGATGTCAGAACCTCAGGTAGAAAGGAACTATTTCAGGGGTGGGTGGGGTGAGGGGTGGGAAGGGGTTGGGCCTAAACTGTACCTCACAACAAAATCAGCTAAAAGCTCTCACCCACCACTGCGATGAGTGCCTTCCTGTCAGCAAGATGCCCTACACAACAATTTGACAGAGAAAATACCCTGCTAATCAAACAGAGAAAAATCCAGACATCCAAGTCAGACACAGGTAGACCTCCCCAGCCCCAAAACAGCCTGGTGGTTTGTTAGTCACAAAGGAAAATCAAATATGCAGTTATTTCAGCCCTTCTGAAGATGCTGACAAGATGAGCAGTTTTGAAAAACCCCTTCCTGAAGTAAAAACTAAAACAATTAAACACAAAGCAATACCAATGTAAAGTAAGGAACACTTCCTCTGATGTAAGCAAGAGAGATTTGTTGCAGATATCTAGTCCAATATAGTATATCCTATGCAGCTTCTCAGTTGTTTCAAAGCACACCCAGTTACACAACTTGGAAGAAGATGAACTTATTTTATTTTTGATGACCAGGAAAGGAGGACAAGACATTACTGCCTATTTCAGCCTTGTTTTGGGGGTCAGGGAGGATACAGAAGCAAACCAAATTAAATTAAACCAGGTTAAGTAGTTGGTGGTATTTTTATTGAATGGGGGAAATTTGGCCAGGATACCAGGGAAATGCCCCTACTATTTTGGAGAATTGCCATGGGATCTTTAATGTCCATCAAACAACCACCAGAACAGGCAGATGGGACCTCAGTTTAACACCTCATCTGAAGAACAGCACACCCTGATAATACAGCATCTCCCTAATACTGCACTCAGGTGGCAGCAGTTTTTTTGGTATGGGCTCAATCTTGATGTGGAACTAGAACTCACGACCTTGTGGCTGAGAGGCGGGTCTGCTGCCAGCTGAGTCATGCTCACACATTATCATCAATATTTTCTGTTTATATGGGTTTTTACATTCCTCAACACCCATGCACGGGTATGGCTCCGTATATGCAAGATCATTTACCCTGCATGAAGAGCCAGCCCATCTACAGACTGCCATTGCACTATTGCAGGATATTAGTTCCATCAAACCTCCTGCTTCAGGCTCTTTGTTCATTAGATATAGAGGAGGAAACCAAATGGTGTAGGGCATGCATCAGGAAACTTATGAGGAAAGGCTTAAGGAACTGAACATGTGCTCCTGGAGGATAGCAGGAGGAGGGGCTATGATAGAGACATACAAATACATCATAGGGAAGAATAAAGAACAGGAAGGATGCATTTTCCAGTGGAAAAGATGCTCCAGAATGAGGAGTCATGCTATGAAAATGGAAGGGAGGGGGTTCAGAGGAAATATGAGGAACATTTCTTCACTGAAATAGTGGTGGACAAGTGGAACATCCTGCCTGTGGAGGTGGTGGAGTAGGAAACAATTACAGGACTCAAGAAAGTATGGGATAGACACAGAGGGTTCTTGGATGTAAAAGGCGGGGTAGAGACAGAATAGGTCACAGGGATAGAGTAGATAGTATATAGGAAATGGACAGGGTAAATATGGCAGACTGGGTGGGCCAAGAGGTCATTATCTGGCAACACCTTTTATGTTTCTATGTTTATGTTTAGTACTTACTGCAGTGTATCCTCTTTGACAGTCCAACCATGTCCAAATGGAGGTGGTAGATCCTGCTTTGGAAAAAGCTCTTCTCCACATCAAAGTCTAGCGATTCACTTGTTTTACATAAGGATGAAAGCTGTTGGATATAGGAGGCAGCCATCATTCTTCTTCCTCTTGTGACTGAACAGCCAAAACCTCAGTCTGTCGGCTGTGGTGCCAGCCTTCTTTACAGTTATGTAAAGGCTTCTGATGTACTCTTCATACTCACACCAATAAAAAGCTTGTGGCCTGGCTCCATTCATCTCTGATCCATCTGACACCATCTCTTAGACAGGAACACACACAGATTGTCCTTGTTTTTGGATTTGCAATAAACATGTCCCACTGTTTCGGGATTAGGTTGGTACTACTGTTGAGGTAGGCTTTCATTATTGGTGAGTCTCTTCATTTAACTATCACTCAAAGTATGATGGAATGTTTCCTTATACTGGCTGAATACCATATCTACCCTGTTGTGTTTACTCTGATCCAATGAAGTCATTTTCATCTGGTAATGCTTGAATGCCATATTATTGAATGTTACTCCACCACCAACCTTTACCATCTGCACCATTGCATTGCCATCAATTTGTGCAGTGGGCCTATACATGTCTGATGCAGGGTGTTTTAGTCTGACCTTGGCTATTTTCTTCAGATTGTTCTTGTTTGTCTCCTCCCCCCATGACCCATCTGAATGAACAAGGGAAAGTGGCACACTGGACAGTTCATAGCTTTGGATTTGTTTCAAGCTCACATTACTTCCATTTGCTATAATAAAAAAGGTGATCAGGCAGGTTCTGGTTGGCATTTACTGTGAAAACTTTATTTTCAGCAGTCTCCATTTTCTTTTTCTTAGTATTTTCTGTTGACCAGGGTCTGCTATTGTCAGCTTAGTCCAAAAGATTTTCATGGGATAAAAATCTGACCAAGATCCAAATGGCCAGCAACAGAATGTTAGTCTCAAGTTGCTGAAACCCTTGTCCATTCACCTTGTCCACAAAACTGCTCATGGTTTGTATTTTGTTGTGTGTGGAACTCACAAATGACGAGCTAAGGTGGGAGTCTCTACAGAAAGTTCACCCACTTTGAGTGGTCAACTAGTGATACATGCTGTGCCATCAGGACAAGCTGTTCTCACTGGTATAAGACTAAAATAGACACATGTTGACCATTTCCCCATCCAGGATCTCTTCATTGATGTCATTACTGTCTTCAACCACCTGGATAAACAGACCTGGAGACACAACAGACAGTGTAACTACTCCACATATTTCTAACTTTGCCAGTATTTTGCATTTTTGGGAGTTGTAACTGTGGAGTGTGAGGCACAGTGTCGAGGTATCTTATGCTAGCCTAATGATTCTCCTCTTAATATCTTGGTCTCTGTACGCTGACAGAACTCTCTTCATTGTCAGTAGCACTGAAAAAAAAAGAAGAAACAAAACTTTCTGGTACAACAGTCCTTAAAGATGTCACAGTAAGATTAATCACCTCCAATGGCCTGACATAAATAGCCCAACAGTTGGTAATATTGGCTTTGATCAGCACAGCTGTATAATAATACATCAGTTTGTTCCAGTCTTTCTGGTCAACAACTTCAGACTGCCCGTCTGCATGAGACTATATATGCATAGATCTAGATGCTGCTTGATGGACAACTGCATTGATCATATATTGTAAGGAGATGAAGCTAGAACACATGTGCTCTGATTTTATTCAGTCAAGACTGATGGAAGACAATGTCTTTTCCAAAGCAACTTGTCAGTCTTAGTTTAACCCACTGCTTGCTGTAGCTCTTTGCTTCTGTCCCCTTACCTTGAAGGAGAGCGTTATATTGGTCTAAGAGATTTCCCATGTCATATGTCTTGCCAGCATCAAGGTAAGGTTTAATTTTGTGGGCCGATTCTGCAAATGCCACACCGCAGGTGTCTTCTTGATTGCCCTTTTCATAGCAAAATACTGGATTTGCTGATATAGGAAGCATAGCAAGACTTTTGGCGTTTGGCTTCTAACACTTCTGAGGGTTTAACCCTTTGAAGTCCACATGACAGACTTCCATAGCTGTATAGGGGTGCCTATGTAATCTATGAAGGTGCAGTGGTCATGCTGTTCACATGCAGAGACCTACATCCATCAACAGTCCCCAATGCACTCACTGCAGGAGGCTGCCATGACCCACCCAATGCTACAATTCACACAATCAGGGTAGGTTAGACTTGGGTGGGGAGTTGCATCCATGTGTTCTAGAAAACAATGTAAGCACTGGAGGTGAGGTATGAAGGGTAGTGGTGGTATTACACTATGGAGAGAGAGCAGAAACGCTTGTGTGTCCTCTAGAATACATGTTCTTCCATGCCTCCAGAGCTTTCTAGGGCCTGATTTTGCCCAGTGCTGGTTACTTGACTCAATCTAAGCTGGAGAGTTGGAGGCCATGTGTTGCAAGATTTCATTTATTTTCAGTGTAGCTAAGGTCCCTTTAAGGGAACAGCAGTCCTGGGGAGTGCTATAATCCATATTCCCTTGCTCCTCGGGGAACGGGAAATCTAGTCTAGATTGGCCCAGGCAGCCTCACTGATGCTTGCTGTACAGCCCTGATCCTCCCAAACTTATCCCCTGCCCCTCTGCACTGCACTCCACCCCATGCATGTAGTGGGAAAGCTGAGACTGTGGATGTCACCACTACAGACCTCCATGGGTTTGAGATACACAGCCCAGCTATATGCCTTTGACGTGTATCTGGGTCATCTCCTATGGATCAGGCTTAAGTCGTTACTGCAATAATGGACTGCATGCAGCATTTCCTCATCATCTTTCACATCTGTTAACTATTTAATACTCTTGAAGGCACTAGGAGCTGGATTTACAAAACTTTGCCTGAGCACAAACTGGGTTTTGCCTGGAGCTGGTATTCACAAAGTCCGGTTTGCCCGTGCAAACTGGGTTTGTGCCCAGGCAAAGGTGTGAGGGAGGCCACAATGCAAATGAAAGGAAGCAGACCTGCATACTGCCACTGTCCAATTCTCAAAGCTTGTGCTCAACACAAGGACCATTTGCAAAGGCCTTTGCATGGAGAAATTACCGCTGACAAAACCTGATGATAATCCATTGCATCCGTGGTTGTGGAAATGCATCCTCCACCCCTCACCATTCTCTGATCGCCGACCCCAAAGACATAACTATACACCAGAAGTCTAGGGTCCCTTCCCCCTCCCCGATTGCCGACCCCATAAGAAAACATCTCTTTCCGTAGTGTAGCAGCTGCTCCCTGGTCACCGATCTCTGTCCTCATGCGCTATATTAATTTTCCATAGTGTGGTGTGCCTTCCCCACCCCAATCACTGACCACATATGCCCAAAACAATTTTCCATAATGTAGTTGTGCCCTCCCCCACCCAAATCGCTGACCCCATATGTGACCCCATATGCTTAAACAATTATTCGTATTGTGGTGGTGCCCTCCCCAGCCCCAATAGCTGACCCCATATACTATATGAATTTTTCATAGTGTAGTAGTGCCTCCCCTGCCCCAGTAGCAGACCCCATATGCTATATGAATTTTCCATAGTGTAGTGGTGCCCTTCTGACCCCGATTGCTGACCCTATATTCCTTAGCATGTTTCCTTAGTGTAGTCATCCCTCCACCCTTCTCGGTCATCGATTACCATCCTTAAATGTGGAAACCCCTGTTCCCTGGTAGTCTAGTCCCCTTCCCCCACCCCATCCAGTATGACCCACCACCCCTTTCCTCTCCATCCCAATCCATGATCGGTGACCAGCATAGTCCTCCTCACACCACCACAGCTGGCTGCTGACTGAGCCCTCATGCAGCTCATATTGTATATATAATGGCTCTTTGACTGTGATGGGTGACAGAGATAATGTCCAAAATTTCCTGGTCATCTGTCTAGTAGCCTCCACTTGATCCCTGAATGAACAGAAAACAAGCCTAGTAGTTCAGTGGTACCCACCTCCTGCCTGATTCTCCTTATAATAATTATACCCCTACTCCTCAAGCCCACCCACTCAGCACCCACCACCACTACCTCAGTCTGCCCCAACTCACGCAACAAAATGCCCTTCCCGATTCAATGGCAGATCTGCAGACAATGAACAGCACAAACCCTGCACACACCACCATGGCTAGCAACCATCAGAATGATGAACAAGTGCACACCTACTGTATAAATAGGTTTTCTACAGAACTCACACCTACCGTTGTTCAGATAGTGACCAGACAAGGTGGTATTTGAAGAGTTTATACCAGTCGCTGTCTGCAGATTACCCACAGACTGGAAAGGGATCTTGAGGGGTAAGTTGGGGGTCAATGGGGTGGGTAGTGCTGAATGGATAGGTTGGGGAGGAGGGTTGGGGGTATTATTATTATAACAGGGTTCAGGTAGGGGTGTAACTGGACTACCAGGGATGTTTTCTATGCAACTGGGGATCATGTGGTGGCCAGTAGACTATTAGGGATAATTATGACACTATCTCAGGGATCAGGAGGGGAGATCACTAGACTACTAGAGGATGGGAGCAAATAGACTGCCAGTAATAACTATGTCATTATCTTAGGGATATTGGGGGCCACTATACTACCAGGGATGGGTATGTCATTTCCTTAGGGATCGACCAGGAGGGGGTGGGTCATATCCATATTTGGTACCAGTGCTGTGATGTTTAGTTTAGTTTATTAGTCTAGGAATTAATACCTTTGAGTCAGGGCTCTTTTACAAAGGTTCCACATCACAAAGAACATTTAACAAAGCACGATACACATTACAGGTAAAACCAGACAGGAAAGTTACATCATAAATTTGCTATTAACAGTTTAAGGCAGTAACGTTTTTAAGTTTCATAGAAAAACAAGCTATAGCAGGTTCAAGCGAGTAGACAATTTTGAGGTTAAGGAAACTTCCAGGGAGAGGGTGATCATTAGACGCCAAAAGGAGGCTAGAGAGGAGGGAAAGGTGGTGAGCGGGAGAGTAAGTGAGAGGGGACAGGAAAAAGAGGGGAGTGAGTTTGGGTGGGAGACAGGAAGTAGTAGAGGTACCAGAGGGTTCATTAGTCAGGGAGGAAGAGGCCTCAGATGTGAGGATGGACATGAAGAGTAGTAGTCTTTATCTAGCACAATCACAGTTGCTAGTGGTGGTGAGGTGGGCATAGAGCATGGATTTGAAAGCTTCAAGCGAGGCTGAGGATAGAGTAGGTGGACTAAGCGCATTGAACCATGTCGGGGCCCTGTATGCGAAAGATCTTTGTCCCTGTGCAGTCCGGCATCTCGGAACCAGGAAAGGTTGGCGTTCAGATCTGGTGGAGGGTCGTGAGCCAGGATTCAGTCGGAGTAGGTTTTGAATACATAATGTGAGTCAGTCCCAAGATAGATTTTTTGCCATTGTGCAGGTGAGATAAATAAGATGATTTGATAGGTTCAACCAGCCTGATTCATAGTACAGATCACACGTGTGAGTCAGTCTTTGAGCCCCCGTGAGGAGCCGGCAGGCCTTATTTAGAGTGATTGAGATACGCCTTAGAGCAGTGGAGGTAGCTGAGCCATAAATAATAAGGCCATAGTCAATGATTGAGATTATGGAACTCTGTATAGCTATTCTCAATGCCGCTTGATTTAGAAATTGACGGTTACGGAATAGTATTCCAAGGCGTTGGTTCACTGTTTTCGCAGTGTTGTCAATGTGGGTTGCAAAGGTGAGCCCTTGGTCAAAAGTGATGCCAAGGTATTTGAAAGTATTTACTTGGTCCAGTGTAATTCCTGCAGAGGTTTGTATGGTGAGTGGAGTATGCCTATTTTTGTTTTGGTGATTGGAGAAGAGCATGGCTTTTGTTTTATTGTGGTTAGCACAAGTTTACTATCCAGGAACCACCTTTCAACACTAGAGAAAGCAAGTTGCAGGCTTTTTCGTAGGGAGTTTGGATCCTTGTGGGAAGAGAGAATTACAGCATCATCAGCGTATAAGATTATTTTCTCCTGGCAGATATCTGGGAGGGAGTTAAGGAATAGGCTAAAGAGGAGCGGTCCAAGAATTGATCCCTGTGGTACACCGGAGAACTGGTTTGAAGTCGGAGAGTTCATTAGAGATTTTTACAGCCTGTGACCGATTAGACAGGTAACTTTTACCAGCACAAGGACCTTCTGCCAGGCCTAGGCTAGAAAGTAGGGAGGTAAGTAGGCCATGATGGACTGTGTCGAAAGCTTTTGTAAGATCGATAAAGACTGCACCTGTTTGGCACCCTTTGTCCAGGGCTGAGTGGACTTCTCCAGAGAAATCAAGTAAGGCTGTTGTTGTACTATGTCCTTTCCTAAAGCCGGGCTGTTGATTACATGGTAGATTGTATTTGTCCAGGTAATCAGAGAGTTGGTCTGCCACTATTCGTTCAAGTGCTTTGGAGAGGGGAGGGAGTATTGATATTGGTCGATAGTTTCCTGTTGAGGTTTTGTCCCCCCCTTTGTGCACTGGCGTAACTATGGCAGATTTCCATTTGTTGGGAAATTGACTTTGGCAAAGTGACAGATTAAGAATTTTTGCAAGGGGGTGAATTACTTCATCCAGGGTGAGAGACAGGATTTTTAGATCTAGCGTGTCACTACTTGTTCTGGATTTGGAGCAGGCCTTTCTTATGTACTTGTGTGCTTCGTGCACTTTGATTTTCTTGAAGTAAAATTGTGGTTTGTCACGAGGGGTGTTTTGTGATACTAGGCTAGGCACAGGTAAGTCCGAGAAGAAATCTGGGGAGGACCCCACTAAGGTCTGTGAATGTCTTATTAAGCGCATCTGCAACAGACTTTGGGTCAAGAGTGGTGGATCCATCAACTTTCATAATGGTAGGTGACGATTTTGATTGTTTACCCATTATGTTTCGGATGTTGTCCCAAAAAGTTCTTCCATCACCCCAGGTGGATTCAAGGGCATTTTTGAAATAGGCGCTCTTCATTTGCCTAATTTGTGAGGTACATCTATTTCGTGCCTGCTTGTATTTTAGGGTATCATGAGGTGAGCCTGTGTCTCTGGCAACTGCCCAGAGGTGGTCCCGAATCTTGAGCTCGGCAAGTAGTTTGGCAGTAATCCATGGATTTGATAGCGCTTTGATTTTACATTTTTTTACTGGGGCATATAAGTCGATGTAGAGTTGAAAGATTTAATGAAGTATTCTAGTGCGGTATTAATATCAGTTGGTTCAAGGATTGGCATCCAGTCCTGTTGTAGGAGATGGGTTTTCAACTTGATAAGATTCCCATAAGGCAATACTCTGCTTGTTATAACTTTGGGGGTGGCTTGAGAAATTTATTAGACCAGGTACAGGACACTGGGGAGTGGTCACTGAGGGAGTCAGGAGGACTTTAATGTTTTTATCCGGTCAGGGTGATTTGTGAGAACCCAGTCAATAAGGGTGCTTGTACCAGTTTTGTAATTTTTCTGGGTGGGGAGGTTACCATCTGAGTCAGGTTTGCTGCTAGGATGTCATCTTTGTAAGAGCCAGTGTCAGAGGTGAGTCAGTTTATGTTGAAATCCCGAGGAGGAGGAGCTCATTTTCAGAGGGCTGCAGACTAACAAAATCAAGTACAGACTTAATGCTGGCACGGTGGTCTTTGGAGGATATAGACTGTGGCCACTGTGAGAACTTTGTTTTGTGCACCAAGAAGCAGTTTGATAGGAGGAGTTGCATCTGCGTATTTGTGGGGGTGAAGCTGCCGCATTGACAGGAGAGGTTGTCCTTTATGTAGATAGCACAGCCTCCACCTTTCTTGCTTGCCCGGTCGAGTCTGAAAAGATTGTAGCCTTCAAGCGAGACCGCATGATCCGGGGTGCTGGGAGATAGCCAGGTTTCCACAATGGCTAGTATATCAGTTTTTTTGTCCAGCGAGAGTTTGAAGAGATGCCAATTTGGGATGGAGGCTGCAGATATTTAGAGTGATAATGGAGAGACCACTACCAACTTTCCCTGTTTTTGTCGGCTTCAGTGTAACAGGACCAGGGTTTGGGTGTATCCCACCAGATATTAAAAGTAGGAGGAGCAGGAGTTTCAGCAATGCCATTCGTAGTTCATAATAGGTTGGAGTGAGTTTCTGCTTGTACTTTTAAGATGCTTGGATTGTCTTCTGGAGTCCCAGTAGAGGGTGATCGTTAGTGAGTTATAATGATGTGGCAGTTTCCAATTAGGAAATATGGCTCTTGCACCCAGGTGTTAATTGGGTGATGTTTGTTTAAGACTTCAGAGTAAAGCCATGGTACAATGTTTCGGGTAGTAGTATAGAAAGGTGAGAGTAGGTGGAGGGGTAGGGTAGGTGGAGGGGGGGAGTTGGCATAAAGGGAAAAGGAGGGTGAGGGTGAGCAGGAACAGGTGGTGGGGACTAAGCCAAAGCATTTTTTTAGCGAGGCAGGAGAGAGCCGAGAAGTAGTGTGGGCTAGGCAGTCGGGGGGTGGCGAGCAATAGGAGGGTGGTGGGGTACAGATTTAGTGGGCTAAGGTGGATAGCTAAGCACTATGGCGAAGTACAGAGAAAAATGAAAAAAAAAAGACTGGGAGGGTTTGGTGCCAGAGGGTTTAAGAGAAGTACTATAGTACTGTTGAGATCCAGGATCACATAATATGATGTGGGGGGGATCACACACCACTGTGAGCATTGCTAAGGGTAGAATTTTGGAAGTAGTAAACACACTGCCACAGCAGCCTTATACCACTTTCAAAATATTCTGAATGTATTACTGCAACCTGTATGCAATATGGTTCCTTCATTTACATTGGCACAGTGGTGTAGTCAGTGCAATCATGCAATCCACTGAGTGCCACACACTAGTGCCTTTTAAATATGGTCTCCAACCCAGTTAGGTATGCTATACCTGGCTAGTGAAGCATTATTCATGTTAGTGCCACACTATACTGCTGAATATTGGGGCCATAATATCTTATAAAATGGCAAGAAAAAATCTAGAAATTTCATTGGCCAAGAGATGTCAAAACTGGGCATTAAATCTCTATAAATGTACTGTCAGGGGCCAAATCTCATTTCTCAGCCTACTTAGTCATTTTATAAGTATAATAAACCCCTCCAGGGTGTGTATCATAGGATTTAAATGCACTTCCTAGGGATGTAAGGACACTCTGCCTCAGCCTCATGCCTTACTACACTCCTGGGGCATACACTAAAATCCTATAACGCACACCCTGTCATGACTTATTAGCTACTTATGTGACCCCCTACAATCTTATTTCGTAGCAAAACTGAGAAGACCCTGTAATAAGAAATACGTATACATCAAAACTGATACTGTACCACAATTTGACATTACACTTAAACTGAAAATGTTCAGTGGACCAGGCTCTAACACAACATGCAGTCAAGTTTTTTTTCTGTGATGTAGCTAAAGAAAATGTACTTATTTTACACCGTAGTAGAAATAGCTCCTAGACTATGAGATCAGACAGTCATATGCAGAACATAAAGACTAATACCCCAAGGGATGGTTTTTAAAGCAGTTAAGGATGTCTAGCTTGAAAAGTGCATTTGACAAAGAAGCACAGATAAGGAAGTAGAGATTATTTCAAAGGGAATATAAACCTTGAAAAGTGAATAAGGCCTATTGGAATGCCAAAAATCAGGAAAGGAATAGCATTCTGGTAGACAAAGATTGAATGGTGATAATAACAATACTTTTTATCACTGCATTTTCTACAAAGGAGAGGAAGTGAGAGAGTTATATAAGTAACTGGAGGATAACAGAAACAAATTGAACATTTAGAGAGGTATTTGGAAAGAAGTCAAAAGTTTATATTTTAGAAGAGCTAAAAATCTAAGAGTTGCAAGTGTATAATGATCTAGACAAAGAATCTGTGATAAAACTAAACACCTGATTTCCAATCTGTCCAACTGGTTGTCAAAGCTGTTACCCCAATGGGGAATGGTTGGGGTTGTAAGACTGCAACAATTCATTAGTTATTGTTGATGGGATTAGATGTGTGTTCCTATTGGCTGTGATGAGTTTTTAAACCGTGAGCCCTAACCAACTATAGTACAATCACTAGGAGCCACTTTATTATATGGAATTCAGTTGATGTGTGACACCATAACTCCTGGATGTGACATCACACCTAGTTATCACAGCATGCTGTTAGAAGACTTAACTGCTGCTTGTGACCAGCTGACATCAGACAGTCTGAGTTGCAATTGGGCGCTGTCGAATATGAAGCACACAGCGAGAGAGCTTTAAACCGTGGAGTGTCAGTGGATGCTCCTGTGTCACAAAACACTTTGTGAAGTATTTAAAAAATAGATTGTGCCAACAGAGAGAACTAAGTAAAGCATTTACTAACTGTACTTATTATATCAGCCCGTGATTCGCATTCAGTCCATTGGGATCTACTCAGAAAAGAAAAAAGAAACCATCTTAAAATGAGGCGCCATTTCACAACAGCAAGCATATAGGACAGAGAGCTTTTTTTAAGAGACCAGGAAAATCAGACTTGTGCCAGAAAGTGAACAAGCATTTGTCAATGCCGAATGTTTGCTTGCTGATACAGTCAAACCTGGTTAATCCAGAGCTGTTTGTATCTGACCCTTTCTTTCCGAATATTAAATCAATGGACTAACAAGTAACAATGGTCTTCTACTGGGAAAACATTTCACAACACAGTTTAAGAGCTATCGCATTTATTATTGCACAGTTTCAACACTCAAATTAATTGAAATCAAAATATGTTTATATTGCCCAACAAATATATAATATTGCATTCTGTGAAGTTTTTCACACACACACACACACACACACACACACACACACACACACGGTCACTCGCAGGCAGTCGCACACTCACACACTCACACCAACACAGGAAATGCTAATTCACTTGTGTGTTTGCAGCTGATTGTGCTAAGATGAACTTCTTGCCCAACAGATATCTAATATTGCATTCTGCAAAGCTTTTCACACACACACACACACACACACACACACACACACACACACACACACACACACTTGGTCACTTGCGGCAGTTACACACTCACACCAATGCAGGAAATGCTAATTCACTTTTTAAAATATTTCTGGATATGGGCTTGTCATGTGTTTGCAGCCGATTGTGCTAAGATGAACTTCTTGACATCGAGTAAATTATCCATTTGCTTGCTGGTATCTGAAGTGCTGTGCTGCTCCAGGTACAGTAGAACTTTAGTCAGGCTAGTGCAGGCTTCCGAAGCAGAGATTTGTGGGGTGGGGGTGGGGGTCACACAGTGCATCCTGACTGTCCTCTTCTAGGTCTGTACTGTCTTTGTTGTGCACAATGTCCAAAATGTCATCATCTGTTAATGGTAGACAGGTTTCAAGGGTATCTTCAGCTGCCACAAATTGTTGTGCTGTTAATTTTTGTATCAGATTGTCAGGAAGACACTGTATGAGGACCTGCAATTCCATCAATTCTATTGTGGGCTCTGTGGGGTCAGTGTGTTGATCAGGTGTGTCACCATCAGCTATGCTGCTGCTTGTCTCATAGTCAGGGTGAGATAGTATCTGAATATGCCTCCAGCAATTTTTTATTGTCAAGTCAGTGACCTCCCTCCACGAGCTGTGTATGAAAAGTAACTCTTGACGAATAGAAAGTTTCATTTCTTCTCTGGATTCAGCACATGAAATGAAGTGTCTACACATTTTTTTTTTTTTTTTTTTTATATAGAAACACTTAAAGTTCTTCATTATTCCTGCATCCATTGGCTGAATGTGGGCAATTGTGTTTGGGGGGAGGAAATTAATTTTTACATTGAAAAGGTTTCTTGTGATTGGATGACTGGTAGCATTATTGAGAAGCAAAATAACATGCCTATGCTGCAGCTTCATTTATCTGTTGAAATCGACCAGCCAGTCCTTAAATTCATCACTGGTCATCCATGCCTAACTACTGGCATGATATCGTGCATAAAGCTCTGGGGCAAAGTCACTCCCAAAGCAGTGTGGCTTTTTTTGCCTTCCCAATTATAAACAGTTGACTTTGTTTGAACCATCTGCCTTTGCACACAGGGCTACAGTTAATCTGTCCTTGATTTTTAGTGCCAGATACAGGGGCTGATGATAGTGTTGCTGTTGGACCCAGTCTATAAAAAAGATCCATTTTGTCTAAATTATAAAAGTCTCTGGGGGTATACCCATTTAATACTTAATTTAATAGGAGGCAGTATAGTGCAGTGGTCTAAGGCTCTGAGCTGCAAATCTGGTGACATCCAGCAGACCAGACCTGGGTTTGAATCCCACAGCTTCAACTTGCATACTGTGTGACTCTGAGCAAGTTACATAACCTCTTTGTGCTCCCAGGTCACTCCTGTAAAAAAGCTTTCAGCTTAGTGTGCTATACCTGGTTAAACAACTAAATAAAAAAAAATACCTTTAACAGTAAACTACCAGACACCACAGCATTCATGTCAGCACTGGCAGACTCACCATGTAGTTTTACTGGTCAAGGCATGTCTTTCTTGAACCACTGTATCCACCCTCATGAGTACGAGACATCCTCCACTCCCATTTGGACACCAAAAAATGTAGCCTTTTATATAACCATGGCATCTGATACAAAGGCTCCCTTTGAATTAACTTCAGACACCCATAATTTCAGTGCCGTTTCAACTTCCTTGTGCTTGCCAAGTCACATCCTTGTCAGTGCTGTGGAGTCGGAGGAAGCAGCAAGCCATTTTTCTTTCGATCTCCAGATGTCTGAGCATGTCAACAAGCCAAGCTTTACACCAAAACAGCTTAATCCATAAGATGCCATGTCCCAATATGTGGATTCTGGATGGGCTTCCTTCTACATACAGAGTTCTCTCTTTTGAGAAATAGAGATCTTGGAACAGCCCTACTTGCTCACCATTATGTCTACCCAGGAAGGCTTGGATCACTTAGCAGCACTACAAAACTAGTAACACCTGAGCTTTTATCATGCATGGCCACAAAATTGACTTCTGACAGCTTGTTTACTGACCTTGTTTACTTCCCTTTGTGCAAGCTGACGACTCCGCCGTGGAATGTGTTTAAGTAATTGACACTTACTAAATGAAGTGTCACCTCATCACACATCGCAAGGGAGACTCATTAACACCAATTTGTTGAAACAGATTAAAGAGGCTTAATACCATTGAAATTAACTGTTTTTAATAGGCAATAGAAAAATGGAATTGGATGCAGAGACATTTGGATTATAAAGGCATTTAAAGTGGCAGTAAATCATTTTTTGATAAAAGCAATTCAGATAGTCAGGTTTCCAGACTAATAAGTCACAAATTAACCATGTTTGACATGCAGGACATAGACAGATGCAGAATAGGAATGGCAGTGAAGTTCTGAACTCATGCCAACCCCACCTCCACCCTGCAGAGATGGACAGGCATTGGGGTGTGCCTTTGGGTCATCGCTCATAATGCTCATGGCATTTCACCTCACCCTATCCTGTAGACACTGACAAGTGTTGAGGTGTGCCTTGGAGTCTTCGGCTTCACAGTCACCCCATTTCATAAGGACATATGTTGAAATGGGTGTAGTATAGGAGAATGGGGTGAAGTCTGGGGCTGAAGAGTCCAAGGGACACCTTAATGCCTGTCACTGGCTTCAGGGTGGGGGTGTGGGGGTGGAATGGCATGATCATTACAGCCGGCAATCCAAAGGCGCACCCCTGATACCTGTCAGTCTGTACAGGGTGGGAAGTTATGGTTAGAATCCTTAACACCTCGGGCGTTTGATGGTATTTGCACTACAAATTTTCAACATGGCCTTTTTGTGACCCCCACCTCATGAAAGCATTTTAGACCTCTGCTCATGAACAGTGGCACTGTGATTTTGTTAATGTGTTCCAAACTTTGATTTCCCACAGCGACTGCGCCATTCCTGCATGATGATGAAAACACACAGATCAGGCAGGATGTGAAGAATGACAGCTGTACCATTCATAGGGAGGTGTGAAGAGATGGCAATGTTGAAAATCTGGAGTGAAAATATAAAATGCTCTAACTCTCCGAGCATACGTGGAAACTGTGTAACGACGCCATGACATAGTCATTCAGTGGAATTATTTCACCAAATTTTCAACATAGGCATTTTGTGACCTCTGCTCATGAACACTGTCACTATGATTTTCTTAATCTGCCCCAAACATTGATTTCCCACAGTGACCATGCCATTTGCGCCAGATGTGCAAAAACACATTTCGGTAGGATGTGAAAAATGACAGGCCAGCCCGCCGGCACAGCGGTTGGATTTCTGCTTGCAACGTTGGTGACCTGGGTTTGGGAATAGACCCGGGTCACTGGAGGGTCGGTCAGGGGGAGTAGGATCGAGCATCCCACAAACTGCTGTCCTTCTCCGTGGGAAGGGTGCGGGTCACGCATGGCACTCGACGGACCCCAGGCAAAAGCTGGGGATTCACACAGCTACTGGCGCTAACAGTCTGGGGGCAGGGTGGATGCTGGACATCATTGCACGTCCCTGCCCCTGACAACAGCAAGGAAAAATCCTTGCAGCTGACCGCGCTTGTGAAGCTTTCCCCCGGCTTCGACTAGCCTCCGGACCTGCTCTCCTCAGGCAGTTACTAGTCATGAGGCACTTGGGTGCCACATCCCTGTCCTCTGGGGGGTAAGCCAGGGGTCATGGGGGAAAGAGCATATGGAGGCCCAGAGGTAAAAGCTCGGGTGCACCTTGACCAGGCTGATGTACAGCAACAGGCTGCAGGGGCAAAAAGAGGGGGGGAAAAGATGACAGCTATACTGTTCATAAGGAGGTGTGCAAAATGGACAATGTTGAAAATTCTGAGTGGAAATATTACAAATTTTTAAAGGTATGAGTGTGCATGGAAACTGCAATGCACGTTCATAACATAGTCATTTTATGGACTTTTGTCACCAAATTTTCAACGTAGGCATTTTAGGACCTCTGCTCATGAACAGTGTCACGGTGATTTTCTTAATCTGTCCCAAACACTGATTTCCCACAGCTACACTACTGCTGTCATAGACAGCTTGATCCTCTATTGGTGCCCCAAAATGGGCTGCTGGCATTGGCAACAACACTGCCGCGCCGCCACAACTCACTACTGCAGCAAGCTGCCCCAATACGTTTCATGCACATGCATGCAAGCAAACATAAAAATGATTCAGTGACATGTATGTGAATACAGTTACATTTTTTTCTAATTGCAATAAAAAAATTATTTTAACTGAAAATGATGCAACAGATTGTACCTAAACTGGGACCCATCATCATAAAAAATAACACTCAGGGCATGTGTGTATTTATGAAGTTTTTTTTACACACCCTTAGTGTGAAATTAGCTTATAAACCTCTCGCGCGTCACTCTTGAAGGGATCGTCACACACCTTAGGTGAGTAAAAAAAAAAAAAAAACTAATAACACACACATGCCTGAACATTATTCTCTATATACTGTAGCTATTTCAGCCATATACACATCACCTTACTTGCGGCGAGTGAAGCAGGGATGTGCTGGTTCATGGCCTATATACTGCTTTGTACAGTGTTTGTGTGCTTTAGGCTATCACAGAAATGCAATAAAGGCTTTCCATTCACATATTAGTCTGTTTGAGAAATCATTTAAAAGGGCATGTCTGATTTAATTAGGATGTTTCTACCTGGCAAGAAAGTAAGAGAGTGTCCCTTTTCCGACCATGGAGAAGGAAATGCAAATAACCCTTGTTTTGTAAAAAATATTTTAGTCCTTTTAGAAAGTACCTCAGCCAACATTTGTATTTAGTTTTCTATCCATAGTACACCCACATTCTTTAGTGAAACAACTAACAATGTCATGGGTGTTACAAAGACCTGGAAAAATTAAGAGAGGAAGAAAAAAAGAACCACAATCTCATCATTGCTCAATGACCTTCCCAATGATTGTGGGGTGGAGTCTAGATAACTGTCGGTGGGAACTAAATAATTGGAGCTCCTTAATGGGCCCAACCAGGTTTTGGCTATTAGTGGTAAGTAAAAAGAGTTCAAGACAGGAGAAAGGATGAAGTGGCCAACCTCCTACTACCCGATTCAGATAGAGTTACTGCAAGGGTCCAGGTCAATGACCCAGTGGCAGGTAATCAGTGCGCTGCTGCTGAGGGCTAGGATGAGATAGTGAGAGGAAGCTCAGACTAGAGTAGCTGCGCTGCAGCTCAGGTTTCATAACAGCTTCACGCATGCCAGCCATGGCGACAAGAGTCCCTTCTGAAGATGTGGTGGCTCATATGGTGCTGGAAGTGTTGCAGGTACTCATATTAGACTGTGACACACCTGTGATGTACACAAGTCATCGCAGTGTTGCTAGGAGACAAACCAGAGCCCAGAGATGGAGATGGGTGCAGCCTGTTGACGCTGCTCATACATATCCACCCCAGGTATGAGAGATGGATTAAAAGGAATGGCAAACCAGCCAAGGCCAGGTGGATAAATTATATGCTGTCTAGGAACCGCACTGTTTGGCCACTGCACCATGAAGATGCTTTCTACTTCAGGGCAAGTGACACACTACAAAAAAAAATAAACTAACATGAAAAATAAAATTTATTTATTTATTTGAAAATTGGCAACCAGGAGAGGCACTTTGAGCCAAGGCTCGTTTCAGGTGTGACCCTGGGTAGGAGAGCAATGGAAGAACAACACTATTTTACATAATAACAAATCAGTCAAAACATTCTATAGCAGTGGTTACAAATTAGAATAAATACAAAAATGGTAGGTACAGAGAATAAAATGTGGTCACAGCTCAAAAAAACACCTATACAAGTGTAAGTGTAGAAGTGGCAGCAATACACGGTGAACAAGATAATAATTATAATAAACATGTGACCTGTAGGGCAAGTTATTGCCTGGCCTCATAATGGAAAGAGAAACAAGGGTTGTGAAGAAGCGAAACCAGAAGGCAGGTAGCAGAGACCCAGCCGACTGCCTTACCAATGACGGTTATGGCTCAGGCCCGAGAAGTTACTGGAGGAAGGGTAACAGGAGCAGCTGGGGTGGAGTTGGAGTTTCAGCTGGTGCCTGAGGGAGCCTGGTGATGGGGAAAAGCAGAGTGAAAGTGAGAGTTGGTTCCAGAGTGAGGGAAGCCAATAGAAGAAGGCAGACTACACAGCAGAGGAGCGGGGGTGAGGAATGGCAAAAGTACAATGATCACAGGAACAGAGAGAACAGGAAGCATGGAGGAGTTGGAAGAGGAGACAAAAGTGGTAAGAGGGAAGGGAACCAAACCAATATTTGGATATGAAAGAGGTACAGTGAGCCTGGCAATGTGAAGGTAGAAGGAGGAAGGATAGGGAGGAGTACAGGACATGGGGGTTTGTAGCAAAACAGTAGAAGTTCCAGAGGGTGTCCTGTCTGGTGAGGGGCAGTGCCATAGACCATATTCATGTAGTCGAACACAGGAAGTACTAATTTAGTGACAAGCTCCCTGTGGACATACAGAGATAAGCAGTCTTTGCTATGGTACAGGGCACCAAGCTTGGGACAGAGTTTCCCATGGATGGCATCAATGTGGGCTCAGAAGTCGAGCTTACTGTCTAGCCACACTCCAAGGTACTTGAAGGACTGAACTGCCTCAAGAGGTGTGCCATCCTGAGTGGTGAAAACTGGAGGGAAGGGCAGTGAGTCTGGTCAGTTTCTGACTGGTACCAAAGGTCATGGACATAGTGTGTTTTAGTGTTGATTCTGAGTTGCTTGGATTGGAGTCAGTGCAGAAGGTTGTTGAATTCCTGCTGGAGCAGGTTATCCATAGATGCAATGGAGGGACCAGAGGTAAAGATGACAGTGTCATCTCCATACATGCAGATATGTGAGTTGGCACAGGCAGAGGTAAGGTCATTCAGAAAAATAAAGAACAGGATGAGACCCCGGATGGAGCCCTGTGGGACCCCAGACTGGATAAGAAATGGAGGTGACAGAATGCCTCCTAGCTTAACTGACTGTTGATGGCTCATGAGTTAGGAAGAGAACCAATCAACAGTGGGAGCTAAGAGGCCAGCAGAACTCAACTTGTCCAGGAGGATGGATGGGACACCAAATCAAAGCTGGCCAAACTGATGAAAATTGCAGCTGTTATGTGCCCCTGATACATTCCAGAGAAGACTGAATCAGTGACATGCAGCAGGGAGGAGACAGTGGAATAGTTGTTGCAAAAACAGAGGAGAAGGATGAGAGAAAGGTGGAGGATGAAAGGAAGTTGAGGAGTCTATAATGGATAAGTTTCTCTTGCAGCTTTGGGGTGAAGATAGTAACATTGAAACATAGAATTTGATGGCAGATAAGGACTACTTGGACCACCCGATCTGCCCATTTTTCCCTAACTATAGTGTCAATGCAGACCCTGTGTGATCTCTAGCTCTTTTGCCCTATTTTCCTCTAAGATTCCATTATGCCCATGGATTCTTGAACCCTCCCACCATTTTGGCCCCCACCACTTCCACTGGAAGACTGTTCCAGGCATCCAACAAATACTCTGTCACATCTCACCTGAAGCTACCCCCTTGCAGCTTCTTTGCATGGCCCCTTGTTCTTGAGCATCTTTTTTTCTGAAAATGCTCCTCCTATATCTTATTTACCCAATGAGGTATTTAAGTGTTTATCATATCCCCTCTTATAAGTCTCTATCATATCCCCCCCCTTTCCTTTTTTTCAAGGAGACATGGGTTGCAAGTTGCCTGGGGAGGAGGGTTCATCCCTTTATGAAGTGGAATAACTTTGGCCAATATTCAAGATTGTGGAACAGTACTGAGAGAGAAGGAAAGGTTGAGTTGGTCAGTAATGGGAGCTGCAATGGCAGGAGCTGAAAGGTGGAGAAAATTGGATCCAGACCATCAGGGCTTTGACAGGTTGAGGGAAAAGAAGGCAAGCAGGGTTTACTGGATGGTGACAGGGAGAAGTGGAAAGTCAGTAAGGGTTGGGGGAGTAGGAGTGGGGGCAGGAGAGGAAGGAGAGAAGCCGGGTTGGGGGAGAAGAAGGGAGGGTGCAGGTTGTGAAATAAATCCACTAGGTTGCACCATTGACACAGTTCGGAGGTACTTAATTGGCTTCAGCCAGAAATCAGAGCTCAATGGACTCTAGCAAAGTTTGTATTTAAAATTGCACATAAAAAAACATCACTTTGTCTATTATAGCAAAGTAAACTTTGTTCATCAGATCTGTTCTCCTTCTGCATCTAATAACCTTTTGTCAGTCCTTTTGTTGCAGAATAACATAGGGCAAAGCTGTTTTGGAAATTGTGCTGCATCATTATGGAACATTATACCGCTTCAATCAGCTCCTCCTACCTGAAATAGCTTTTCTTCTGAACTTAAAGATCATTTCCAGAATCTTAATCTGGGTCCTCCTTTGAGTAACTTATATTTTGTGGTGACTAACAATGCTTTTTAATTAAAGTGTTTTTTTTTGCAAAGGTTGTATGCAAACATAGCAACATATGAATTAGCCACAGAAGAAGGATAAACAGTTTATCGAGTCAGCTCACTGCAGAGCACCTGATCCAAAGATTACAGTGGCTCCACCTCACTCTCCCAATTCTGACCTTCCCCTTTCACCCTATCCCACCCTCTCTTGAACCCCCTCCACCGTCTTTTGGGTGATGACCTATGATGGGAGTTCATTTCATCCTGATGCTACCCCCTCTGTAAAAGAGTGTATTCTGATCTCTTTCTTAAGTCTACCCCTCAACAGCTTAAGACAGTGTCCCCTAGTGCTCCTGTTATGACTGAAACAGAAAAGATCCCTGATATCACCCTTTTTACACCTTTCAGGTACTTGAAGGTTTCAATCATTTCCCCCATCCCACTCCTTTCACCTAGTGAGTACATGTTGAGCTCTATCAGTCTGCTCTCATATGCCCTGCTCTGCAGTCATTCAGCCAGCTCTGTTGCTCTCATCTGGACTGCCTCTTGCCAGCCAATATCTTTTTTCAGGTAAGGGCTCAGTACTGCATGCTGTACTCCAGGTGTGATTGTACTAGGCATTTGCAGCTGGATCATTACATCCTCCTTTCTGTTCATGAATCTTCTAATAGTGCAGCTATCCTACACTGTTTGCCTTTTGTTTAAGGTTGCTGGTGATGGCTATCCCAAAGTCCTTTTTCCTCTGTTTCAGTGACTATGAACCCTTCTAGACTGGTACTTCACCCTCAGATTCTTCCTTCCTATGTGCATTACCTTGCACTTCTTCACATTGAACCTCATCTGCCAGATACCTGACCACCCTCCAGCCTCGCCAGGTTCTCATTTAGGCCATGCACCCCTTCATTCAAGTCTACCCTCCCACAGAGCTTGGTGTCCTCCACAACGAGACAGATCTTAACTTTAACTCGGTCCCCAGTGTCATTTATGAACACATTAAATGGCTATGATCCAAGCACTGAACCTTAGGGACACCATTTGTAACCTACTTTGTATCAGAGTTCGTCACCAACACTATCCTCTGGGTCCTGCCACTAAGCCAATTTGCAACCCACCTGGTTAATTTGCTCCTCCTCTTAGGTCCTCCAACTCTTGATGAACCTCATGCATGGCACCAAGTTGAAGGCCTTGATGAAATCCAAATTTAGAATGTCAACCACATGACCCTTGTCTGTTGCACTCATTAACCAGTCGAAACAATCAGCAAAACTAACTGCAGCATGCTCAGGCAGATAAAGGTGCTGCCAGCAAATGACACAAACTCCAAGTCATCAAAAAATACCAGCGCACCAAGTAGCTCAATGCTGAAAGAAGATTTTTTATGTATATTTTTATTTTTAGTTTGAATTTACTAAACGTTTATATTTATGGTGGATGTTTCTTTGGGAACTATTGTTCTTTTATTGCATTTGACTGTATGAATAAATTAAATATTCATTATAAAAACTTCCTTAATGCACCAATTAGAGTTAAAGTGTCAAAAGTAGGGAAATGTGGTGTTAGAGTTTCCTAACCCTAACACCCCACCTACAGGCAGCAACAGGAAAACAATTATGGATTCACCTCTCTGAGTTTTACAATCAGATTGGGGTGTACCATGAGGTTGTCAGTCCTAATGCTAACACTATTTCATCAGTAAACAACTTGAGATGTGTAGAGTATATGAGAATAGGGTGAGCGTTAGGGCTGACAACATCAAGGTACACCCCATGCCTGATTTGCTAAAGATAGGAGAGGTAAAACCAAAATGTTTTTCCTGTTACTGCCTGCGAGGGTGCGTGGGTTGTTAGGTTGGGAAACCCTAACACCACATTTCTTACATTGCTGTCACTGTACCCTAACTGGTACATTAACAAAGTTTTTCAATTAATTCTTTAATTTTTGAGATAGTATAATCGTATCTTCATTCACACAGGTCCCTTTGGGACCTGTGTGAATGTATCTATTTGCCTGGGGAAGCACAGAGCACTCTGGGCCCCTTCGCTTCCATTCTCCATAGATGCATACATCCATGTTGGTGTGGAAGTGCAGGACCCTGGGCCATGCACCTCCATTTCTCCCAAAAAGCTATTTATTTGCTTGGTTGTATGCTTGTTAAAGTTCCAGTGTTATCCTATGGGAATTTTGATGTTTTAATTTGTGTGTTTTTATATGCTCCCTAAATTCTTGGGAGGACATTATGTTTTTTTGCAGTACTAATTAAAACCTTTGTTTTGATACATAGATTGTCCTTTAACTGGAAATACTGAGGGACTTATGGCTTATTGAAGTTGAAATGTGGGAAAAACTAAGTCCAATTTCTTTTCTTTTGTATGAAGGATCCTTTTGCATGAACGAAAACGGATTCCTTCATATGAAAAGAATCAGGAAAAATAACAACATCTTTTTTCATATGGAGGCATCCTTTTTATAGGAACAAAAACATATGAAAAGGATCCCTTAATGCAAAAAAGAACTGGAAAAAAAGTATGTCCAAAATCTTTATTGTATTAAGGCATCTTTTTTCATATGAACAAAAAAAATATCGATTCAAATTGAAAAATCCTGCACACTATCCATATCAGAGCTGCTCACAATGTTGCTCAGATAGTGTAAAGAGTTATACAGTGCCAGTAACAGAAGTTTTACTGTTACTGGCACTGGCATAATAAACTTTACACTTATTAGGGCAACATTGTGAGCAACTCTGTTATTTTTGGATGGTGAGTGCACAATTTTTTCAATTTGGTTGCTGTATCTTTAATCCTTGCACCCCACCCCAGTGCGGCTTCTTTTCGGGGGGTTTTGTATACAAAAAAGGATCCTTTCATACAAAAAAATAATTTGCACTTAGTTTTTTTCTGATTCATTTTTCGTCTGTAGGAATCCTTTTTCGTATTTTTTTTTTATTCGTACAAAAAGATGCCTTCATATGAAAAAGAATCAGAAAGAAAAGGCCCAAATTCTTTTTTTTGTATGAAAAAAGATGCCTTCATATGAAAAAAGAATCAGAAAAAAAAACAAGTCCAAATTATTTTTTCGTATGAAGGGATCCTTTTCCATATGGCTGAATTCCTTTTTCGTATGGCCATATGTAAAAAAGAAATTGAGTCATGAAAAAGGATTTTAAAATGTATAAAAAACAAATTTTTTGGTAATTTTTTACAAAAAGTAACTCCAGAATCCACCTAATGGGGCCCCAGTTAGCAAGATACATATGTTGGTGTGTGTCCAGGATATTATTTTTGTGTCATTTAAAAAACATTTTGAAAAAAAAAACAAAAACAAGGTGGTGGCCATACAAAAAAAAGATTTTTTCCTCATGAAAAATGATTACCCCATATGAAAAAGGATCCTTTTTCATATGGACCAAATTATTTCTTCGTTCCTAGCAGCTATCCAAAAGACCGTACTGTGCATGCTCAGAAGTGAAGTTTCAAAATTGAATAACTTTGAATGGATTAATATTTTTCACCAAACCCAAGTGATGGCAAAAAAATCCAGCAAAACCACAGATTTTTTTTACCTTTTTCACTATCCAGATCTCGAACTCACGACGACCAGAACAAACTTGGCAAGTGAAGAGACCTGCCCCCCAGCTGCATATGAAAAATTTAGTGCAAATTTATTGAATGGTTGTGAAGGTATTAGAGTGCAAAGTTTGAGTTTTAACATAAAAACCTCTGCTCAGCCCTAACTATAGTGGCACTACCACAGCACTTGCCTATAATTCTAGTAATGATTATTAAAATGGCTAGTTAACATGTGCAATCACTGTTTTGTTGGCTGGTATTCACATTACCAAGCAATTATAATCATGTCTTGTATATATGCATGGTATGTCTTTGTCTGACTAAACCACCCCTCTGATGAGGAGGCAATATGCCTCAAAGTGCCAAGCAATGGTGGTTTCATGTCACATTTGGAAATAAAATCTTTTCAGCATTCACCTACTGGGTGCACTGGTATTTTTTGATGACTTGGAGAGGTTAATCAGGTTGGTTTGACAGGACCTCCGTTCCATGAACCTATGCAGTGTCTCATAATGTAGCCCACTGGCTTCAAGGTAACTCCACAATTCTTTCCTTCAGAATGATTTTCATGAGCTTACACACAATGGAGATCAGACTGAATGGCCTGTAGTTCCCTTGTCCCTGGGGTCACTCTTGTGAAGCTGTGTCACATGTGCGGTTTTCCATTCCAGCAGTACCACCCTCATATCCAAAGGGCTGTTGAACAGGTCTCCCATGGACCTGCTAGCTCCACTGCCAGTTCCCTCAACACCACTGGGTGCATGCCATATGGGCCCAGGGACTTGTTTACCCTTATGGACATGAGTCCTTTCCTAACCCTGTCCTCCATTATCCTGTCCTCAGCCATGACCCCCCCCACCATACTTCCTCATGGTGCTGGTCCATTCTTTTTTTGCCAGAATGATTTTTTGTCGTCCTGTGGCAGGCCTGGGTGTCTATCTGCCCTGTCCATGGACATGGCGGGATTTGCTTACCTCCTCCAGTCTGAGAGCTCAATCCCCCACAGATTTTCCTCCCACTGCAGGGTGCGAGAGGGGGGCTGTCCTCCCCTCCCGCCCCCAGAGACACATCCAGATACACTAGGGGACCAGAGCAGCCAGATTGTTGATACACAGGCAGAGCTTCACAAAGCCCAGGCCCCTATTTTTTCCCCGTTACCTGTACTGGGTGCACACACAGATGTGCACACATGTGGAGGCATGCACAGTCTCCACTGAAGTCCCGCAGCTCCCTCACTTTCTGTGCTACCCTGCAGGCCCACACTGCCACCAGACCTTCCTCTCATGGCAGTCATTCAGGAGAGCAGTCTGTTAAATGCTAATCCTCTCCGGCGCTGTGGGCAGCAGTGCTAAGGGCTGACTGGTCCATTCTTTTCCTTAGTTAAACAGAGCAGAAGTACTTGTTCAACACTTCTTCTTTCTCCTTACTGCCTTTCACCCACCAATCCACCCCGCCCTTTAAGCTTAACTATACCTGCCTTTGTGTCTCGCTTCTGATATACCTAAAGATGGCTTTCTCCCCCCTCCTTAAACCTCTCTACAGTTTGGAGCTCCTTTCTAGCCTTGGCCTGCCTGACTATCCTACCAGTCTCCATAGCGTTCTCCAAGTACACCTCTGATCCTTGTCATTTGGTACTTCATGTACTTTCTATATGCAGCCTTCTTATCCCTGACTGCCTGACTCACCTCCCTACTGGGCCACCTAGCTTTTCTTGCCTTGGAATTTTTTTTCTTCTGTTTTATGCATGTGCTAGTAGCTGCAATAATCCCTTCTCTGATCACTGCCCACCTTTGTTCCACATTCATATCTTCCATTAGGATAGCTAGGTGTCCCTTCAAAGTCTCTTCCATCGTACCATAGTCAGCCTTCATGATTTAGCACTTTTATCTTCATGCTTGGTATGTCATTCCTTATGTCAACACAGAATCAAACCATCCAGTGGCTGTTATTCCCCAAAGGTCCCTCCACTGTGATGTTCCAGACATTATCTCAATTTGTAAGTACCAGGTCCAGAGGCTTCCTTCATTGTAAGTCCAGTCACTCCCTGAACCAGGAAGCCACCCTGGAGTGCATCTAGTAACAGTTAACTCCTAGCACAGGTGGTGGATGGGACACTCCAATCCACCCTGGAAAACTGAAGTCTCCTGTCACCACCACTTTTCCCTTCCAGCTGTCATCCTGATCATGGTACCCAACTCCTCTCCCTTCCAGATCCTGATTTGGTGGCCTATAAACCACCCAGCCTTCATTTACTTTCTGCTGCGGTTTGATTTGAGCCCACAGTACCTCTAATGTTCCATCCCCAATGTCCTATCTAGTGGCAATAATGCCATCCCTGATGTATAGTGCCACCCCCTTCCCTGTCTCCCTGTAGCATCCTGAAGAGATTATACCCAGGAATGGAGAGAGCCCAATCATGATTTGGGTTAGCCTCAGTCTCAGTCTCAGTGACCGCTGCCTTATCCACCTTTCTCCAACATAGTGGCCTGCAGCAGCCGTTCCTATAGTAACACTCACTCACGCTTGCACCTTCCATTCTGAAGCCACAACTCGCTTGCTGTCTTCTCTATACACTTAGCCGATTCCTTTACTAAAATCTAAATAAGTTGTAGATAAAACACGATTTTACATACTTTTTTTTTAGATAAGATGACTTGTTTTAAACTTCTGATAGCATGCTGTTTACCAGTGTTTACACCACACAGTCACACTAAACTGCACCTATGAAAGTGAAATTGTGTTGAAGGAGAAAACATGGTGAACATCGCAGGATCATCCAGATACAGCTTCTCATTACTTTTTTTTGTAAAAACCAAGGCAGGATCAATCAGATAAATATTAGCTATAACTTAAAACCCATCAAAATTATTGCAGGAGCAACCAGATCAGCTACTGCAAATTAAATATTTATTTCTGCAGACAGGGACTACTTTTTCACCCCTTCCCCCCAGATAAATAGCACCTATAACTTAAAACTTGCCACACTAATTGCAGGATCAACCATATCAGCTACTATAAATTAAACATTTATCTGTATAGACAGGGAGTACTCCCCCCCACACACAAATATTTGTGGCCATTTTATAAGATAGATAACCCACTCTAAGGTGTGTGGTCATGCTCTAATATAAGCACTCCTTAGGTGGTTGAATGGACTCAGCCTGCAGTCTCACATGTCACAACACACACCAAGGCATGCATATATCACAACATGAACATGCACCCTAGAATAGGTTGTCTATTATATTCATTGCAAAAAACTTTGTTAATGCATCAGTTAGGGCTGAAGCAAGAAAAGTAGGGAAATGAGGCATCAGGGTTTCTAACCCTAACATGCCCCCACCCCTACCACCCAACCCCCACCCTCCACACACCAACAGGAGTCAGGGTGTGTGTTGAGGTCATCGGCCCTTACTCTCACCCATTCCATGTCTAAGTAAGATGAGACAGCACTCTGGGCCTTCTGTGCCCTGTGCTCCCACAATTGCATAATGGTGGGACCTGCAGTCCCAGTACTGTATAATGGTATCCATATGTGGGAGTGCAGGACCCAGGGCCCACCGCTCCCATCTACCTAATTGTGAAGATGCAGCACAGGCCTAGAAACATTCCAAGTAACCTTTGTGCTGCAAATGGTGCAATATCTCAGTAACCATAAGAACATTTGAAGAAATTCCACCGCATTTGTAATCCAGACTGGCAATCTGCATTGTTGCTTAGTACACAACAGTGTGTACCGAAGAATCTGTATCTCAAACTGTTTTCGAGATATAGGCACTGAAAGGTACTGCATCTGCTGCAATGTTATCCTATGGTAAATTTCCAAACTTCAAAATGTTATAAATAAGGAAGCAATACAAATTTTATCACCAAACCTGCAAAGTCACATCTCTGGGGCAAGCCCTTTGTACCCTGAAAGTTTCAGCCCAAAGTCCTAATCTTCTTTGCAGTGAAGTGACAAAGAAACAGTAAACTTTAAAATCCTTTTCGTGAGGTATCAAAATCCCTTTGCAAGCTGATTCCCTTTCATGAGGCCTAAATCCCTTTTCATACAATGCAGCTATCCAAAAGACTGAACTGAGCATGCTCAGAACCCAAAATTTCAAAATTGAAAAACTTTGGATTGGATTAATATTTTTCATCAAACTAAGGCTGTCTTGTTCTTTGGAGACAGCTCTTTCTACTCTCAAAAGTTGAAACCAAAATTCCAAACAATGTGGACGCAGCATGATGAGGAAACAACAGCCAAAAAAAAGGCAAGAAAGTGATTTTTACAATTTTTCCTATAAGTAGCACGAAATCATCAAATCTAATTGAAACGAAACTTGTCATGTCTGGAAAATTAGCCCATGGATAGAGCATACCAAATTTCATGCAAACCGCTGAATGGTTACAACGGTATTAAAGTGCAAAATTTGAAGTTTAATGTTAAACTGCCTACTCAACCTTAACTGATATTACATATAGATACATATATATATATATATATATATATATATATATATATATGTAATAGATAACCACTCTGAGGTGTGCAGTCACGCTCTGATATCACTGCCTTGGTGTCAAATCAACCACCAAAGGCATGCGTATATCACAGCAGAACCACACACCTCAGAGTGGATATCTATCTTATAAAATGGCAAAATTGTTTTGGGAGTAAAAGTGCAGGTGTGTGGTCGCACTCTGATATACACATGGTCATGAGATGCTCATCATCCAATAAAAGAGCAGCAATTTCCTAGCCATTTTATATAAATATATATATATATATATATATATATATATATATATATATATATATATATACATACACACACACACACAATAGGAGTTTGCAGGTATCTCATTCTATAAACAGTGATATTTTTACCCCATGGAATAAATCAGTGATGACGTAGGCACTGTGACTTTTTGGCACATTTATACATACAGTGCCTACATCATCACATGTTATTGTCATCCTAGTTATATGAGCAGAACAGGTACCCCATAAGCTTTCTTGCTGGAACTACTTCTGCAGCCCTAAACATCATAATTTCAGCCACCTGTACTTTCACCTACTGTATCCACGTTTATCATGCAAAGCCCATCCTGCCCCAAATTCTGCAGAGACAGCTCACAAGAATGCCATGATCAAGCAGCCTACAAATAAAACGAGAAGAAGAAAATTGAAATTATTTTTTATCCCAAAATGGACAAAGCCGCTGAAAAATTAGTCTTTGTGTGCCAGCAACCCCGTGTTAGAAAGACATGACTCCTCACTGGGGACATACCTGACAGAAAAAGTGTGCTGAACACAAGAAAACTTTAACTAATTGTCTGTTCTTTCTTTTGTTTTCTGTCTTGATGTTATCTTGCAATGTAGAAAGTGAAAATAAATATCACTCACACCGGTGACGATAACCGGGAAAAGTACATAAACATGCACAAACAATGAAATGACATATAAAATACAGCAAATATAAAATAAAAACAAGTTATTTCAGCACAAACATCCTGAAAACTTGAAATAAAAGTATTTTATGAACACAGAAACTGACTCCGTGCCATAGGGAAAGCCCAGCCCACAAACAGCCACACACACATACACACACAGCCAGCACCACACACACACACACACACACACACAGCCAGCCCCACACACACATATACACACACACACAGTCCCACACACAGCCACACACACACACACACACACAGCCACACACCTCTCTCACACACACACACACACCCCCTCACACACACACACCCACACACACCCACATACACACACACACACTCACACCTCTCACACACACACATATACACCTCACTCACACCCACCCACTGCTCACACCCACCCACCGCTCACTTCATTGTTCTTTTGTTACCGTGAGTGGATGTGTGCATGTGTGTAACTTTTATGTTGCTTGCTAGGAATCATTGGCAGATTTAATATGTTGTGGTCGACAGGTGCAAACATTTTATTGTCACGATGATCAAATGATTGCCTACATACTCTGGAAAATAATGAACAATAATAGCAAAACATTTAAATTGCTGTATACCCTTGTGGCACAGAGGCCTGAAGAAATTCGCACCACAGCTTGTGAAACACCTGCAAACTGTGGCAAGGAAATGACAATGTTTGACAGTGACTGTGTTGTGGATTGTGGTGGAGACAAAGAGAGGAGCATCACAGCACCCCTCTCCTTCATTTGGGGGTTGGCAGCTTGATGACATTCAGTGTGCCTGAAAAACAGCAATGAATGAGTGGCTCCAACCACACAACACGCTATCAAGGGAAGGGAATACCACAGCTTAGGGTGCAGAAACAGTTATAAATGCAAGTAGTGTGAGGTGTGTGCAGAGGGCAGTGATTATAGCAAAGCCACATGGTGAATTGATGGATTTGTGGCAGTGAATAACTTTGGCTGCTTAGAAGGTAGATATATAACCACTAAAGCACTACTCTGTGTGGAGGCTGACTGTGGTGATGGCACATGACTTTATGAATCTTAACCAAAATAAATCAACATGGCTAGTGCGAAGACAGTAAATGGAAGTATACATTGGGATACTACTCTAGGGTAGAGCACATCAACATGCCAAATTAAACAAGGTAAAGGGAAGTTACAAATTATGAAAAGTGGCTATTTGAAACTTTTAATAAAATCCAACAAACTTGAAAGCATTATTTGATGACTACAATTGGTTGCAATTCCAGTTCACAACTGCCTGAACAGTTGCGGTAAGCACTAGTTGATGGTGCAGTACTGGGTTGTGTGGAAGGTACCATCTCTTGGTTCGAAACATGTGATAAACATGATGGATGTGCTCTAGAGTGACTGGCATAATTACTCGACCTCCTCTTGCTCGATGTGCTACGTGGCCTTTTGCATCTGCCACCGCCATCATCACTGTCAGACGGTAATGAAGTGAGATTCTCTACATCAGACATGTTGCGCGAGAATGATGACTGTAGGAAACAAAATGGTTTGTGAATTGGTTCTTTATTGTTTGCAAAGTAAAAAAATTGCTGGAGCTGTTTTACAAGTTAGAGGTTCATTGGTGGATACAGGAGGTTAAGGAGGTGTTGAGGGAAAAGAGCGAAGTATATAGGCATTTCGAGTGCTCAAGGAACTAAAGGGATTGAGGGGAGTATGAGCCAATGGCCAGAAGGGCAACTGGGATGGACAGGTCAGATAAGGCAAGGAAGGAACAGAAGCAGGCCAGGGAAATGAGGAGATATAACAAGGGGGGCTCCGGATAGACATAGGCACGTGCCCCCCGATTACTGCAATGCCCAATACCTGGTGGTCTACTAGAACCCACCCCTTGGTGCTTGTCCAGTGGGCAAATGTGTTCTGCATCAGCACGGTACTGTACATATGCACTCTGTATCTGAGACTGGTGGCAGTCACTGTGCACATATGCACAGTACGCACCATTATCCTGTGCTGCACCGGGATTGTGACAGACACCTCCCATGTGCCACTTGTGTGCACCGCATGGGAAGGAATGCCACGTGTGTGGGGACTTAGGCTCCAGAACCACTCCCATACCGGAACTGGGTGCAGAGTACATGGAGCACGGGACTTCAATGCAAGCTGCTGTCCTGCACAACTTGCATATTTCTAAGCAGCCATGGAGAATCATGCACATAATGTTTACTACTTTGTAGCAGGCCCCTCCTTGTAAGTAAGCGGCTCAATAGATGATATCCCTAACACAGTAAACTGAAATGAATGACATAAACAAAGCCATAGGCGGAGGACTGTTCAGCTTAAAAAGGGTGGCAGGGTCTTGCGGGGGCACCATCTTAAGTGTGGGGGTAAGGCACAGAAGGGAAATGAGGCAGTAAAACTTCACGGAGAGAGAGGTAGTGGGATGTAACACTGGCAGAGAAGAAAATCGCACAAAGTGGATGGAGTCAGAGACAGGGTTAGTACACACAAGAACACAAGGCGGGAATGGGCCATCAGCAGCAGTGGTATTGAACCGAGTACTGCACAAAAGAGGCAGGCATGATAGATGCGGTAAGAATAAAGAAGCTATGTTTATCAAAAATCGAGTAATCATAACTGCACTGAAAAGTTTGAATCTTTCAGTGAACGGAAAATGCTAACAGAGATGTAGAGTAAAGATGGGAAGAAATATATAAATAACTGTCCACAGTCACTGTTTAGAACAGCAAAACCATTTGCTGCAGATATTTGACGCGGTTAGCAGACAAGGTCGTGATTTGACCGTTTTCAAAAAAGAACCATCATCACATGGCTCACCAGCACAATTACACATGAACGCTGATCGTAGCATTGCATTCAAGAATTAGAATCTGATATTGCATTCACAATCATCCACAGGAACCTTTAGCATCAAGCTAAACTAATAGCCAAGTAAAGAGGGGATTACTGCGTAATAACAGTGTTCAATGACTGCTGCACTGTGGCTAAAGCACAATTCATGGACAACACATAGCCTGCAAGCCAGGATGCAACGTGATGTATGTATTTAATACTGAGGTGGTTGGTGGTGGAGTGTGGTGGTTTTGTGCGTGGATCACTGTACTGCATATGCAATGTGCTGATCATATGAACATGCGAAGAAGCCAGCAAAAAAAGAACATTTGGTCTTTCAAGTCTACTCATGTTGCAGGGTACACAGCTTGAGCTACTGCCCCTTAACCCTCTCAACACTACTCCCATCTCTCCCTACCCATGACCCTCACCCTACCCTATACCTGCTCCTGCCCCCCTTAAAGCTGCCCACAGTATTCAATGAGATTACCTCTTCTGGCAGTGCATTCAAAGTTTCCACCACTCTCTATGCGAAGAACTGCTTCCTGAACTCCCTCCTAAACCTTGCAACCTCCAGTTCAAGACTGTACCCCTGTCTGTTTTGGTTGCCACTCTCCTTATCAACCTTGTTTCCCACTTTCAAGTACTTGAAGGTCCCTATCATGGCAACTCACTCTTCTAGAGAGTACATGTTCAGTGCCATCAACTTATCCGCATATGCCTTAACCTGCTGACAGGCTATCACCTTTGTAGCCCTCCTCTGGATCTTCTCCAGCAGGTTAATGTCCTTTTTGAGGTGTGGGCATCTGCATTGAACTTCATACTCTAGATGCAGCCTTAACAGTGACCTGTACAAGGGCAGTATAACCTCCTGTTTCAGAATACTGATCCACCTAGATATGTATCCCAGCATCTTGTTTGCCATTGCTGCCACTTTCTTGCATTGTGTGGAGAGATTCAGGTCACTAGTGATCACCACACCCAGGTCCTTCTCCTCCTCTGATGCAGATACTCTGACTCCACCCAAGGTAGTACTCTGTCCTACGATTATTTGCTCCAATATGCATTACTTTGCATTTCTTGGCATTGAAGGCTAGATGACAGATCATGGACCACCTCCCAAGCTTTTACAGATCTCCTGTAGGTCATGTATCCCTTTAACTGTATCTTCCCTCTCACAGTGCTTTGTGTCATTTGCAAATAGGCACATTTTGCCCATAATGCTATCTTCAATGTCATTGATGAAGACACTAAACACCGCCCCAGCACCGAGACCTGGGGGGCTGCACTGGTTACCTGTCTTGTGCCAGATAACTCTCCAACAGTACCACAACCACTCTCTGGATTCTGTCCTTCAGCCAGTTTTCAACCCATCTGGCCATCTTTTCCTCAACCCCAAGATATATTAACTTCCAGATAAACCTTTTGTGGTGCACAGAGTAAAAGGCCATGCTGAATTCATGATAGAGGATATCTACCGCTTGGCCCACAGTCTACTGTCTGAGTGACTAAGTCAAAGAAGTTAATCCAGTTTGTTGGACACGATTGCACTACCCATGAACCCATGCTGCCTCGCATCCAGGAGACCACGATCCTGTAGATATTCCATCAACCTTTCCATTAGTACAGTCTCCATGAGCTTGTCCACAATGGAGGTCAGACAGACTGGTGTGTAATACCCTGGGTCATCCTTGGGACCATTTTGTGGAAGAGGCAGCATGTGCTGTTCTCCAGTTCTGCCATCTCCACTAACTATCCACACTGCTTTAACAGAAACAGTTATCACATGAGACAGACACACAGAGAGACAGAAAGGGGACACTGTAGGAGTTTGCATTCATTCTGTAGGTCCCGCAGTAGCACTTTCCATGTGACTGTCTCCTTGTATTGGCACAGGGCATAATAGTATAAATTCACACAAATTCAAACTACGGTACATAGGTATCTTACTTCCCATGTCCTTTTTAGCATCACTGAATAAGCAGAATAATCACATGCCATGTCCTGATCTAAGGCACAGCCACAGTGTTGAGAAGACACCAGCATGAGGGGGAACAATATGAAATTAGGGTGGTGGTGGTGAAGAGAGATTAAGAGGTAACGTGAGGTTGTTCCTCTACACAGACAGAGTGGTGAAGGCTTGGAACAGCCTGCCACAAGAGGTGGCAAGGGCCAGCAAAGTGGAGGGGTTTAAACATGCCTGGAACAAGCAAAGAGGAACCTTTGGCAGGAAGGGAGTGATGAAAAGCCATTGACCAATTATGTTGAGTGGATGCACCCTTGTATAGGGTCCACAGGAAGAATGGATGAGCCCAGCGGTACTGATCTGACAACACTATTTAAGTTTCAACAAGGAATTTTGCACCAGAGGCTATCAACTGTCCACCTATTTTACTGGGGCCAGGGTGAGTCACTGGTAGCTGTCCATCTCCCTGAACTACCATACCAAATGGCAGCGGATTGCTGAAATAATGGTGGTCATTCTCCCATGGCAGGCCAGTATCATCAGCATGACATACCATCAGCACATACAATCATCATTATCGACTCTGACTTCATCACTTCTTTCTCTTCGTTTTCCCCCACATCTGCCTCACCTTGTCCTCATTTTCGTTAGCCCTTCCCTGATTTCAGATTCTATATCTTGGTGCCTAACCTGAAATAAATGAGTTTACCAGCATGAAATTTCGACTTCATGACTTTGTAATTCTAATATTATGGATGGGTCAGAACACATAACCTTTTCAGTCTGTTTCACACTGGCCAGTAAAAACTTGACTGGTCACAATGTCGGGGCTTCAATACTCTGCACCACAACTTCAGGGCTTCAATGCGCTGCACCACTTAGGGAACCTGCCCTCTGTTATCTGTTTTGATCTTTTATGTAAACTCTAACACTGCAGTTACTGTACTTCATGGTCATGAATAGCCTGCAACATTCTTCTTGCATTCATCTCTATTCCGGAAGAATTTTGGTGCACCGAAGGATAGTTCATAAAATTGGAGCCCAGATACGACCAAAGTGAAATTTTGCTCTTACTTTTGGGCAGGATAAACTGCATGTTGGATGGGACTGCTGACAAGAGAGTGGGAGAGTAGAAACCAGTCACACAACCCACACACACAGCACTCGAGAACACACAGAGACTAAGTAGGAACGCTGATCAGCAGAGTCACCGTCACTTGTTTAGGACTGAACAGTTGTGGATTAGATGCGTAATGGTGGGTGTCCGTTCCATGAAATACTGACAGGCGGGCACCGCCCCCTCGCCTCCCTGCTCCCTTGCACTTACTGGTTTGTCCATGAAGTTCACAGCAGACAAAGTTCGACTCGAGAACACCGTCCTGCCTCAGCCATTTTTCAGGTCTTGTTGTGCATTTGGCACTCTACCTGCCTGGTAGGCCTGAACACACTAACAATTCACAATTTTAGTGCCACCAAAGCTTCTACTGTGATGTGCAGGTGCAAATTATCAAAAGGAATTACATGCCAGCATAAAACTGCAGGAGTCCATATCAGGGTTAGCTGGAAGCACCACAGAGTGAGGTGTTAGGTCTCCTCTACCATAATATTCCATTAACAAAGGGCAGGCTACCAGAGAACAGCAAGGAGAACAGTCACAATCGCGCCCCCCATGTATGAGTGTACAATTCAGGTGTGTGTGTGTGTATATAGACTGACTCGATGGGTGCCTACATTCAGACTTGCACTGCAGCATAGCGGAGAGAGAGGGTACATTCCCTAAGGCAGCCACGGAACAGCCAGGGTCTAGCATCGATTGATCCATCACAGGTGGCAGAAGCGCAAACGACAGTACCGACGTGCTCAAAGTATGCAAACTGCTTACATATGATAGTCGGCATGTAGGAACCGGGGAGGCTCAGGATAACCAGCGACACAATCCAGGACAGTTCCCATTGCTATCAATACACATCGCCAACACAGAACACCAGCAGAGAGGTGACTATATCCCACATACCAAAGCACATCCTTTTTAGAAATTGGCCCCATTAAAAGCAAGAGTCTGTTGAAAATGCGGCACATGCCAGCATATTTCACTCCCGTGAGATAGGGGAAGGTCATAGTGAGCATTACAAGCAGTTCACTTGCACACTGAGGTATAAACTGAACACAGACACACACTGCAACAAACAGAAACACGACACAAATATAGATTTGCAGCCGTAACTATAGACTCACCTTTTCAGTTTCCATTGTCGGTGCAGCGAAATGGACAAAGAGAATCGCTTTGAAGTAGTGCAGCTTGGAATTTCAACTGAACCTGGCGAATCATGGGGACCAAAATACATGTGGACAGAGACAGGAAGAAGAACACATTTCTTGTTTGTGACTGTGCACGACCTTCCCCTCGCCACCATGCAGGGCCATGAACGAACACGCTCTCGCAAACAAAGAGACACAGAACACTCATGCAGGTAAAAATAAATCCTTTTATTAATTATATCACACAACACAGCATGCCGGAAATGATACTGAAACACACAAGAACTCTGGAGCAAAATCAGGACTATAATATTTTCAAGTAAGTGAACCAAAAAACCTGCAACTCTACTGACAGTGCCACTTTAACCAATTACACTGCATAACGCTGATGTGCTGCAGCAGAGCAACCAGTCGGAACACTGTTACACATACGCATTCACAGAACAACCAGTAGAGGACAAGATACATCACCCATTCAGAAAAACAGACAGCTGCATTCGTTGAAACGACTGTACAACAACCGTGGAAAAGTAACCAAGTATAAAATAACACCACAAAAAGAAACAATCACTACAATGAGAGTATAATAACGACCCTAACAAAAAGACACACCCTATTGTATAAATTGTGCGCATGATGTACAATTGTGGAATATGGCAAATATTTTTATTTGTAAACTATGAGCTCTGGATAACATCACTCATGGCTCCGCTACCCTCTGCCACTTGTGAGTATCCAGAGGTCACTGTTCACTCGTGAAAATATTTATCATATTCCACTCCTACCCATCATGTATCATATATATATATATGTATTGCAAAAAACTACATTAATGCTCTAGTTAGGATTGTTATCATGTCTTTCAAAGTATGGAAATGTGGTGTTAGGGTTTCTGACCGTAACACCCCACCCAACCATACCACCCCATCCCCCCTTTCACCCTCCACACACACGCCAACAGTCATCAGGGTGTGCCTTGTTGTTGGCCTTCTCTCATCATCCCATTCCATAACTATATAACCTGAGATGGACTCTAACACTTACCCCATTTCTCTACATTGTGTCCATCTCAGCTTATTTAGTTATGGAATTGGGTGAGCATTAGGATCTATATCAGGTTATGTAGTTATGGAATGGGGTGAGCATTAGGGATGATGACCCCAAGGCACACCCCGATGCCTGATGGTGTGTGGAGGGTGGAGGGGTGGGATGGAGTGGTACAGTTTGGTGGGGGAGGGTGGGGTGTTACAGTTGGGAACCCTAACACCACATTTCCGTACTTTGAAAGGCATAATATCAACCCTAACTAGTGCAGTAACATAGTTTTTTGCATTTAATTTCTTCACTTTTTGTGAAGTAAACAGAAACCAGCCAGGTCCCTGCTCAATACCACTGTGCTCCATACCCTATCACTGAGCTGTTCTGCTCCTCCACATGCTCCTCGATCATCTCTGAGTGAGTGTCCCACTTTGAAAAATAAATAGATTTTTTTTCATCAGGATCGTGTGGACTGCCTACACACACAGAATGTCACAGGGTGCCTCTGCCACATCGCATATGACAGGTTTGGAAAAAACCACCAGGCCCTGCCAGGGGCCTGTAAAGCACTGGACACTCTTCCCTCCTCCCCCTGAAGATGGACAGCAGTCCTCAGAATGCTTGATCCTTCTCCCTCTGGCTGGCCCTATGACTCCTGGGTCCATTCCCAAGGCCAGGTTGTCAGCATTACAAGCAGAAATCCAACCTCTGCACCAGTAGTCTGGCCCCAAAGATTGATTTTGCCAGCCTGCCCTGGCCCTGTGCACACAGCCACACAGAAACCAGGAAAAAAAAGATAGTTTTATTTGATCTTTCTGAGAGTCTTTCATGTCTCGTGGGTCCTCTCATCCCCCCCCCCCCCCCAGTGTCTTTCTCGCTCCCCTCTGGATGGCAGAAGTCAAAGTTTTATCTTGCCAGCCTGCCCTTGGCCTGTAGACACAAACACACTGATGCCAGGAAGAACAAAAAAACTTTTATTTGGGGTTTCTGGGACTGTGAAATTTCTTGTGACCCCCACACACACACACACACACACAAAATCTATTTTCGATGATCATTCACAACTTGGCAATTGCTATGAGTTTTTTCACCCAATTTTCAACATAGCCTTTTTGGGACCACACCTCAGGAAAACTGGTCCTGTCATTTTGTTCATTGGTCCCAAAAGGTGATTTCACATCAAACAAGCCATCGTGCACCATAGGTGGGAAAAGACATTTTGGACCATATTCGAAAAATGACAGCTGTTGTGTTCATCAGGTGGTGTGAAAAATAGGCAATGTTGAAAATGTGGAGTGAAAATATTGTAAATTACTAAAGTTATACGCCTGCATAGAAAGTGCAAAAAACACCCTCATAACACAGCTGTTTTTAGAAATTTTTTCACAGAATTTTAACAGGCCCTTTTCGGGACCCACTTCATTAATGCTGCTACTGTCATTTTGTTAATTGGTCCTGAAAACTGATTTCACACAGTGATCATGCCATTCTGCACCGCAGGTGTGAAAACATGTTTCAGACAGGATGTGAAAAATGACAGCTGTACTGTTCATGGGGAGCTGTGAAAAAATGGCAATGTGGAAAATTTGGAGTGAAAATATTAAACATTTTGTAAACTTACGAGTGTGTAAGAAACTACATAGCGTGTGCTTAGAAACAGTCCTTTTTGGAATGTTTTCACCAAATTTTCAACATGGGCTTTTTGGGACCCCACCTCATGAACACTGGCACTGTTGTTTTGTTAATCGGTCCTGAAAGGTGATTCCACACAGCAACTGAGAAATCACGTTATGGGTCCAATTAATGAGATGACAGTCACACTGTTTATGAGGTGGGATCCCAAAAAGCTCATGTTGAAAATTTGGTGTCAAAATTCCATAAAATGCCCAAGATATCAACATGTGTTGAAATCCCCATTGACAGCCATTATACAGGGCTTACATGGATTCCTCAGTTTGCGGTTTGACTTTGAAGAGTGCAGATGTGTCCCGGTCCAGAGAAGATCGCAGCCGCTGACCTCCAGAGATGACTATGGGGTAAGGGGAGGTGGGTGCACAGAGGGAGAGTTGAGATGAGTAAGGAGACCATGGAGATGATGAGGGACCATTTTCCTCTTTACAGGTTACACAAAAGAAAAAAACTTGGGGTGGTTTTCTTTTTTACAGGGATTATCACATTACACTGTTTGGGGACAGTGGGGGTGGGCTGACCACCGTCCCACACTGCCAAGGGAGCAATAATTTTTAATCAACGACACTGGGAGTGGGCTCCCCAGTGTCAGAATCTGGTGAAGTGGGTGGGTGTGTGGAGGGGTGCTTACATTGCCAACATGGGGATTGGGTACCTTGATGTCGGTAGCTACGTCTCAGGATGGTTTTCTTTTTGTAGGTGTTTACAATATGTGTTTATACACACACACATATATATATATATATATATATATACTGTATATATACACATATATGTAATTGGACACTAGGAGTGGGCTCCCCAGTGTCCAGAAGTAGTTGGGGGTGCTTTATTTTAAAGGGTACAGGATTGTGACAGCGAGACTGGGAAATGAGGGTGGAGGGTAGGACTGCACAGAAGATGGGAGTGGGAGTTTTTTTCAGAAATGACAACTGCGCTGTTGGGGGGGTCTCTCTATGGTGGGGCCCAGGTGCATTTGCCCCATTTGTCCCCCCTTTAATGTGGCCTTAATTATGACACTTCGATGCAGGATTCTGCATGTAACATGACAGTTAGATGTAGGATTCTGCATGGAAAAATGTAACTTCAATGCAGGATTCTGCATCTAACCTGGCAGTTCGATACAGGATTGTGCATCAAAAAAGCCTTGTGTGCGTCACATAAGGACACCTCGAAACACTCTCCCTTCATCTTTGCAACATATAAACCCACATTGAAATTGGGATGAGACATACAGTACAATGATATGTTGTGTGGGACATCCATTTTTCCCATAGGAAATAAAATATTTCACAACTTTACAACATAGTAATATTTTTTCACCAAACCTTCAAAAGGCACTTCTTTAAGGCAACAGCTTTCCACCCTAAAATTTTCAAAGCACAACTTAAAATTGTTTCTGAGATATAGGTGGGCAAAAAAAGTAGAACCCTCCCAAACCTTCTGTGAGTTTTCAACACTCTATCTCAGAAACTAAAGAATATATTAACACAAATGTTGCCACATACAGAGATCTACCAATGGTCATTATGCATGCCACGTTTCATGCAAATCAGTTGAACCATTGCAAAGTTATTCAGCTCCAAAAATTGCCCTTTAATGTTAAACGCCCTCATCAACCCTAACTATACCGGCATGTAATATATATTATACTGGCATAGTAGCACCAGTATAGTTAGGGTTGCATGCAAACTTCTATGTTAAAGACAAATTTATGAATCTTAATTACTTTGGAACCGTTCAGTGGATTTGCACAAAATTAGGCATACATAATTTCAACGGGTAGGTCCCTTGACATGCCAAATTTTGTGTAAATCCATTGTGTGGTTTTTGACACACAGAGTGTCAAAAAATCAGAAATGTACTTGTTTTTTGCCTGTTTTTTTTCTGCATGTTTTTCAAAAACAGCTTTAGGTTGTGGTCTGAAATTTTCAGGGTAGAAAATCTTTGCCTCACAGATGTGCCTTTTGAAGGTTTGGTGAAAAAATGTTGTTACATTCAAATGTTGTTAAATTTTATAATTTTCCCATTATTTCCTATGGGAAAAGTTAGATGTCCTGCATGAAAATACTTTTGTTTTCAAATGAGGTACTGCATTTTTTGCATGTAGGGTGACATACATCCTAGTTTGTTTTCTCAGAGTTCCCTTGTTTCACAGGAGCTACTGTCATTTTGCACATAGGGTCACATAGAGCCTGTTGTAGTTTTGCAGCTCTGTTGTGTCCACCATCTTGTCCTCTCATTAGTGAGAGAGAGAGAGAAATTTAGCAAACTTGTAGAAGTAAATGTATAAAAAAGAAACATCAGAACTTAACTAAATGGAACCCATTTAGCTAGATTCTGATTTTTTTTAAATACTAGCCAGAAACACTTTTTGTGGGCACATGAATTCCCAAGTACTGAGGTCAGCGAGAGGACCACTTCTGCCACATTCTTTATATGAGAACAACGGAATTTTCTTGACTTGTGCAGCTGCAGCTTGAACTCATGCTGCCAGCTTCACTTTTAGCTACAAGTCCCCATTTTCCTGGTGTCTAGTGGCAGCCCCCAACTGCCAATCACTGTCATGTATCCCTGATGCCTAGTAGCACCCCCACTCTCCCATATCATCCCCCATCCTCCATAGTTTTATTTATTAAATATACAGTATATTCTGACACCAGGATGCCTACCCTCAGTGTCAGATGCCCCCATTGTAGCCTGTTCTAGTTAATATGTGCTGACATTGGGGGGGTCCAATCCCCATGTCAGCATTACATGCCCCAACCCCCCATCAGTGTGAAACACTGGGGATCCCACTCCAAGTGTCCCCAAATGTACTTTCATTTGTACCTGTAAAAAGAAAACAGTCTCTATATGTCTTTTTTCCCTGAAAAAAAGAAAATGGTCCCTCGTCATCCCCGCTGTCCCCCTCCCCATCCAGACCCTCCCACTGAGCACCCACCACCCCACACCTCCCCCCTTCCCTTATCCTATACTTACCTCCAGAGGTCATGTACTGTCATCTTCTGTGGACTGGGACAGGATTGCTGTCTTCTATGAACCAGATATTTGATGTTCGAGAATGTGGTATGTGCAAAAATAGGTATAGCTTATTTTCGCACATGCTACATTTTCAAAAATCAAATATCCAGTTCCAGTGAAGGATGAGTGAGACATTTGATAAGTAAAGAAAAAAACTGTGTGTTAACTATAGTTCCTCTGTGGCACAAAGGACAAGGCACAGGGATGTGATTCCCAAGGGTCCTGGGTTTAAAACCAGTCTCTCTATATTTTTTTTCACCTACAATGAAGGCAAAAAATTAGGGAACAGTGGCCTTGAACCCATGACCGCTGGGTTTATAGTCATGTGCTCTGTCCTCTGCTCCACAGGACACACACACAACAGTAAAGGTGCTTTTCTTTACTTATCAATACTGTCAATGATGTGTTTGGCCTATCGCAAGTGGATGTCTATTTGTGTAATGTGGTATGCAAAAATAGGCATAGCCTATTTTCACACATAACACACTTTTCAAACATTAATCATCCACTTTTGGCCAAACATGCACATAATTGACAGCCCCAAAGACCCTTCTGTAAGTTGCCAACATCAGGGGGCCCAATCCCCATGTCAGCATTAAAAGCTACCCCTTTCCCAGCAGTGTGGGACATTGGGGAGACCACTCCCAGTGTTCTGAAATATGTTTTTTTTTTTTTAAAAACTTGTGAGAAAAGAAACAGACCCTTGATGTCTTTTTTATTTTTAAACCTGAAAAAAAAAGAAAATTGTTCCTCGTCATCCCTGCTGTTCCCTCCCTCATCCCAGCCCTCCCACTGAGCACGACACCCACCACCCCACCCCACCCTTGCATTCACTTACCCCAAGAGTTCATTCACTGTCATCTTCTGTGGACCAGGACACATCTGCACTCTTCAAAGCCGAACTGCAAACTGAGGAATCATGGTAAGAGCCATATAATATATTTCAAAGGCATTTTGAACTCATGTTCATAGCTTTGCCATTTTTACATTCGCTTGCGCGCATGCACAAGGAACGTTTTGGGAGAGTAGCACACTTACAGGTGTGCCTCTCCCACCCAATGCACTGCTCCCTTGAGCAGGCGTGGGGGTCCTGCACCAATGGGTGCAGCAGCTCAGTATGACAGTGGTGTTCCTCTGCTTCAAAGAAAAACACTGCTGCCATACTTAGCGCCACCCTCGTGTCTCACCGCTACCCCCCTGCGCCCCGTCCGTCCGCCGCCCCCAAAGCTTTCATGCCATGCTGGGAGCCCACCCCAGCGTGTAAACGTCGTTACCCGACGGGTGCCCAATCCCGTCGGCTCCATGGCCCCCTCCAAAGCATCCTGCTGCCACACTGGGAGCCCACCCCAGTGTGGCAAATGTTTGCTTTATTTTGCCGATAGGTGCCCAATCTCCATCAGCTCCTCGGCCCCTAACGTAGTTTGCCGATGGGGTGCCCAAACCCCATCAGCTCCTCAGCCCCCCAGCTATCTTCTGCCATGCTGGGAGCCCACCCCAGCTTGCAAACATCCCACGCCGTCTTTTTTTTTTCAAACCTGTGAAACTAAAACTGTCCCAGCAGCACGCCTCCCAATCCCTCCCACAACCCGCGACCCACCCACTGCGCACTCAGCCTCCCCACACACCCCTCACCCCATACTTACCTCCGGACTCGCGCGATGATCTTCGTGGACCGGAACACGCCTGCACTCTTTCAAAGGCTCATCACGAACTGAGAAAATGCTGTCAGCTGTATAATGGGCTAGATAGGAGGTTTCAACTTTATTGGTTATTATTCAGTTATTTTGACTTTTGCACCAATTAACATGGTTTGGACTTTCATCGATAAACATTGTCAGGCATTAATCTCAGGCCCGGCGGGATTTCGGCTCAGTGCCGGTAAATCACCCTTCAGCCTCAAATAACGCCATGACAGTGACATCATTCATGAAAAGAGGTCCTAAAACCCCATGTTGAAAATTTGTGCAAAATTCCAAAATGACTGTTTTACAAGTCGCGGTGCTGTGCAGTTCCACGCAGGCCTCGTAAGTTCACGAATTTTCAATATTTGCACTCCAGATTTTCAACATTGCCATTTTATCACACCTTCTTATGAGCTGTACAGCTGTCATTTTCACATCTCACCCAAAACATGTTTCCTACCATGTAGCGCACAATGCACAGTCGGTGGTGTGAAATCAATGTATGGAACACATTAAAAAATCACAGTGACACTGTTTATGAGCAGAGGTCTTAAAATGGCTATGTTGAAAAATTGGTAAAAATCCTAAAATGACTGTTTTATTTAGCGTCATGCTGGGCGCAGTTCCCCGCATACGGCCGTATGTTTCCGCGAATTTTCAATATTTGCACTCCAGATTTCAACATTGTCATTTTACCACACCTCCTCATGAGCAGTATAGCTGTCATTTGTCACATCCTGCCCAAAATGTGTTTCCGCCCATGTAGCGCACAATGGCACAGTCGGTGTGCGAACTCAGTGTATGGGACACATTAAGAAAATCACAGTGTCACTGTTCATTAGCAGAGGTTTTAAACTGCCAATGTTGACTATTTGGTGAAAAAATTCCTAACAATCACTGTTTTACCAGCATGCATTGCACAGTTCCCACGCACGCTCCTAGGTTTGCGAATTTTCATTATTTCCACTCCAGATTTTCAACATTGCCATTTTACCACACTTCCTTATGAGCAGTACAGCTGTCATTTTTCACATCCTGCCCAAAACGTGTTTCCGCCTATGTAGCGCACAATGGGGGTAACAAAAAGGTCATGCTGACAATTTATTGTGCAAATACCAGCAATCGCACAGGGCATTAGGGTAAAGCACCATACATGCCAAACACCACTGCAAACAACTGCAAGTGAACATTCGGCATTGACAAATGCTTGTTAGATATTTTTTCACCAAATTTTCAATGTGGACTTTTTGGCACCCCATCTCATGAACACTGTGACTGTCATTTTGTTAATCAGGCCCAGAAGGTGATTCATGGTCACTGCACAAAATCAACTTTCAGGACTGAGTAATGAAATGACAATGCCAGTGTTTATGAGGTGGGGTCCCAAAAAGCCCAAGTTGAAACTTTGGTGAAAAAATTCCTTAAAATGGGCAAGTTATGAGTGTTTATTTAAATGTTTCTATGCACATATATGACTTTGGTAATTTTTAATATTTAGACTCCGAATTTTCAACATAGCCATTTTTTCACACCACCTCATGATCAGTATAGTTGTAATTTCTCACACCCTACCCAAAATGTGTTTTCGCACCTGTGGCACAGAATGGCATTTAGCAATGAATTTGAACATTTTCACCTACAGGGTTTTAGAGGAGGGAACATAAAAGACTATGTCCAAATCTTGGGGTAAAATATGGAAAATGCTAGAGTTCTTACTATTTGTTGCAATTTTGTTATACCCCTTGTAACTTTGGAAATTTTAAATATTTGACACCAGATTTTCAACATAGCCTTCTGATTACCTGACCTCACGTATGTCGCAGCTGTCATTTTCAAATCCTGTCCAAAATGTGTTTTGTCAGTGGCTGGTATGGAATGGCATTGCAGTCGTGCAGAATTATGTTTTGGCAAGTATTTGAACATTTTCTCTACGATACATGTGCTGGGGTAATATGATGTCTACACTGATAATTTTGTCATGCATCTACAGAGGGATGGATGTGCAGGCTCCAAAGGACCCTGAACTCCCATAGTAAAATAAGGAAAACCACTGAGCATAGGAGCACAGGGCCCAAAGGGCCATGTGTTCCCACTATGACATAAGGACAGGCAAATAAGGATACAAGTAAACTATCTGAAAAAGTAAGGAAATTCATTGCAAAGAACTTTGTGTATGCATCAGTTAGGGTTGTTAGTAAAGTGACAAAAGTAGGGAAATATGGTGTTAGGGTTTCCAACCGTAACACCTCACCCCCACCCTGCAGACATTGACAGGCATCGGGGACGTGCCTTAGGGTCATCAGCCCTAACGATCACCCCATTCTCCTATACTGTACCCATCTCAGCTTATTTATATATGTAATGGAGTGAGCATTAGGGCCGATGACCCCAAGGCACACCTGACACCCCTTGGTGGTGTTACTAACAATCCTAACCCACGCGTTAACATGATTTTTGCAATGAATATATATATATAGCCTTAGCACGAGAGTCACAAGTCCCCAGTGGCTACTTGTTTCATGTGGATCGATTACCACTTGTTATAGTGCTTTGTTCCCTTTCCTGCAACTGTTTTTTTAGTCCATTTTTTCATGATTAGCTGGGGCTAGTTATCTCATTCATGAATTAATTAAATGTGGAGTAAGGTGCCAAGGTTTAACTGAAGTACTGGTACTGTACACAAAATCTGCTGATTTCCTTTATCAAGCTCTTAGGTGACATTATTAAACAAGCATTGGCCAGTGCTACCATGTTTGCTTGCTTGTATTTTTTTTTTTGTGTGTGTGTACCTGGGCTCAAATAGCTAGCAGTTAAAATTAAACAAGTTTTAATAGTGAAAGTGTCCTGATTGGGAAAGTTAAGCGGTTTACACATAACATTGTTGTTTTTTAAGACTGTTTCCCTCTATGTTAAACATAGTATTTTTATTACCCCACAGTATAAACACATCATGTGTCACATATCAAATCCCACCTGAAACATGATTTTTTGGAATGACCATGAAAGCACTTTTCTGGGGAAGGGATTGAAAAATGACACCTGCCATGTTCATGTGGTAGAATAAAAAGGCTATGTTGAAAATGTGTGTTCAGATTGTAAAGAAATATCAACTTTGGGGTCTATGCACTAAGCCTATGTGCCACATACTGTACAGTATATGCAGCACACAGGCTTCCCTGAGATGAACTGCCATGCATGAGGGGGGTCCAGTCAGGCCCTGCAGCATTTACAAAATGGACACAGGCCCCTTCTGCACCCTGATCCCCTGTCTGTCCACAGCTCAGTATGTACAGACAGACCAAGGAAGTGGCCAGGGCAGTGCTACACTCTGCACCATGCACTACCGCATGGAGTGCCGGACAAGGGGGGGTGCAGGCTATGCAGGCAGGGACCTTACCTTAGCTGCTTCATGACCCCTTCATCTAGTCATGGTGGGGTGGGAGACTTCCTCTGCCAACTGCCCCAGTCCTCCAGACCTGCAGTGAGCGCTAGGGTCAACCACTGGGGCACTTGCCCAGGATTGTGTCTCTTTAAGGGTCTAAGAGACCCACCATGTCCCACAATTCCCTTCTCTGAGCAGAGCAGGGTTATATTCTGGAAGTGGGGAGATAATCTGATTGGAAGGCTGCTAGTGTACACCACCCCACTGGTGCCCCGTCCTCTGTTCCCAAGCTCTCCTCTGTGCAGGTGAGGCTGTGGCAAATGGCACACCTTAAATGCCTTTCTACAGTAGGTTGCAGGTGGGTGTGGGATGGGTACATACCTGTCAATCGTACCCAGCCCATAATACTGCATGACTTTCGATTATGTAAATGTTGAAATATTTCAATGTGACTTCTAACTTCATTGTTTTTGAGATTTTGACCCTAAATTTTCAACACAGTATTTTATTACTCTGCCTTTGGACAGTGTGCCAGTGTCATTTATAAAAGCCTGCAAAAATGTCATTTTGCAGAATGACTGTGAAACACATTTTGGGTGGATTTGAAAATGACACCTGTCATGTTCATGAGCTGGAGTAAAAAAGGCAATGTTGAACATGTGGGGTCAAAATTTCAAACAATACCAAGGTTATTTAATTAATTAAGAAGAAAAATAAACTGTATAAGAAGTATTGCTCATTCAAAAGTGTTAGAACATTAACAGCATTTAAAAAATACAAAGAATTTGCAAAAGGAAATTAAAAAAGCAAAAGTTAGGATGGAAAGCACGTTGGCACTGCATGAACAAAAAGGAAATTGTAAAATGTTATATATCTATATTAACTCTTTAAAAAAGCAGGAATGCAGAGTGGGCCCAATTGCCACTACTGACACCATTCTTCAACATCTAAAAGAAATGGCTGAATTTCTTGATTTACATTTCTGTAAGGCATTCTCTCCTGATACCAATACTGGTAATCCTTCATTCTCAGCTTGCCACTCATTCTATAACGTGGATATTCCTTTAGATACTATTAAATCTAAACTGAATGAGATTGAAAAGGATCCTCGCAGGCCCTACGGCATTTTAGGGACTTAATATTGGCAATGAAAGAACACCTCTCTGTTCCATTCAAAATTCTATTTGACAAAAGTCTAAATACTGGAGCTGTACTCTCTGGTTGGAGAATCTATTCAAAAGGGTGTTAAGAGTTCACCAGATAACTATCGCCTCTATTAGTCTGACAAGTATTTTCTAAAATGTTGGAACGTATAATCAAAGACAAATTATCCTTGGCTATTACAGGTTTAGATCAAACCCAGCATGGGTTTATAAAGGGTCGATCATGGGCCATGAATTTGGTGGGCTTTTATAATCTCGTAAGTGATAATTTGGATAAAGGCAAACCCTGTGACATCATTTTATTGAATTTTAAAAAAGCCTTCGATTCTTCTCCTCGTAGGGCTCTAGTTCAGAAGCTGCAGTTGTGTAATATCAATCCTATATTCACTCAATGGATTTCAAACTGGTTGTCGGATAGGAGACAATGAGTTACTATTGATGGTCACACTTCGCTGGATAAAGGTAGAAAGTGGGGTCCCTCAGGGATCCGTTTTGGTCCCATTAATTTTGCAGATATTTATATCTGATCTCTCTACCAATATCAAAAGCAATATCATCAAATATGCAGATGACTGTAAATTACCAACATATATGCATCCACAGAAGATCATTCAGTCATCCAGGAAGATCTAAACAAATTAGAGGAGTGGTCCATCCAATGGAATCTTAGCTTTAATCCCTCAAAGTGCAGTGTTCTGCATTTTGGGAAAAACAACATTAAAAAACAATATCTTCTCTATGACAAAATATTGACTTCAAAATCTAGTGAGAGAGATTTGGGGATTACTGTTGATTCATCTATGAACTTTGACACCCATATTACTAACGCTGTTAGTAAGGTTAATAAGATTTGGTGGGCAATACATCATAACAGCACATCCGAGGACTCTGACATTTTGCTACCACTGTATAGAGCCTATGTAAGACCCCACTTCAACTACATTTCACAATTATGGAGTCCCTTTAAATGAAAGGACATAGCTAGAATTGAAAGGGCACAGAGAAGAATAACCAAATCTGTTATTTCTGATAAGACCCTGTCGTATAAGGATAAAGTATTCAAATTCAATCTAATGTCACTGGAGAATCGGAGAATCAGAGGCGATCTATTATTCACATGGGATATTACACACAATTCCTATTTAACTGAACTATGTGGTTTGGAATTCAAGCAGGTTCATGTCAATATCAGAGGTCACCCTTCTCAGCTTGCCAGAGGCAAATGCAAGACAAAGAAAAGAGCCCAATACTTCTCTCAAAGAGTGGTTGGGCCTTGGACACACTGCCCTAAATATCATTCTAGTAAAAATAAGATAACATTTAAAAATAGGCTAGATAGTTAAATAAAATCTGGATCTACCTTAAAATACTATATGTAGATGAAGCATTATGGACCTTGTTTCCTTTCAGCTTCTTTCTTTTCTTAGTATGATTCTTAGTTATGAGTTGATTTTGAAAAGTTTTCTGCATAAATTTGTTGCTTTTGAGAGATTGTAACCTGAAATGTTCAACATACTCTTTTTATAACCCTGCACTATGGTCAAGACAGACAGGTGTCATTTTTCAAATCCTGTTCAAAAGGTGATTTTGTGGAACAACTATGGAAACATGTTTTGGGGCGATTTCAAAACTTACACCTGTCTTGTTCATGAGGTAGAGTAGGAAAGAAAAAACATTGGAAAAATGTGAGGCCCAATTTTTGAAAAACAATAAAGGAAGTTTTGAGTAAAAGTTAAAAATGCATTGAAAAAAACATTAACTGGACTTACCTTGTTATCAGTTCACAGTCCAACACTGTAGGGAAAGCATCAGTGGTCAGTTAGAGGAGTACATAATGGGGCCCTATTGAGGTGAATGAGGTATGGTTGGGGGGTTGCTGAGAGGGATGATGTGGGGCTGGGCTGGGTGCAGGGGGTCTGGGAGGCATCACTGTACAATTTCCTTTAGTTTTTTTAAGTTAAGAAAAAACAGAAAAGAAACTACCATGGATGGCTTTCTTTGTTTCAGAAAAGATATGCATCAAGGAGACTAACACTGGGGATCAGGCACCACAGTGTCAAACAATGGTGGAGGTGTTGTATAGTGGCACCATGGGTGGACACCCATTTTCAGACTCTGGCAGGGTGTCATGTAGCAGTACTAGGATTTGGCCCACCTGTGTCAGACTGTGGTGGTGGATGTTGTTAAGCAACACTGAGGATTGGCATCCCTGTGTCAGACTGGGGAGGGGTTATGTAACAGCACCAGGGATTTGGCACCCTAGTGTCTGGCTTGGGTGTGGTGGGGTCTAAGTTGTGTCACCGAGAATTGGGCACCCCAGTGTCCCACAATCAACAATGTCAGAGAGGAGGTTGTTTCCAAGGTGGGTGCTAAATCAGCAGTTTTGGGGCATCACTCCTCAAAAACCTCCACGAAAAGCTGTGCTGTGTGGAAGATCAGCTATTTGTGGCTCCAACTCCTCAGGATCCCAGAAAAAAAAGTTTTGCCAGCAGGTGGAGGTTCACTGCTGATGTCAGTAGACATCATTGCTAGGTGGGCAGGCCCTGGCAGCACTAATCAAAGCAAACAAGAAAACTGTGCAACATCAATGCTGTTCCCATGAGACAAAGAACAAACCCCTTAGTACCACGCAAGCAATACCTAAAGCACAGAAATAGGTTAGCTGCCATATTGGTCCTTGTAAGAACAGATCCAGAAGCAAATGGTTTGATATATTTTATTGGACCAACATAGATGCTACATTTGTAACATCTATGTTGGTCCAATAAAAGGTATCAAACCATTTGCTCCTGGGTCTAAAGCATAGAAAAATTTCCCAGTAGGAACTAACAGATGCACATGTGAAACTCCATTTTTGGTGCATTTTCCAACATTCTGATCGAATGTGTACTTTAAAGGAAAAACAGAGAAAATGCAGAGAACAGAGGGAAGTAGGCAGAACTGGATGGAGATCAGTGATTCTGAAACTGTGATAGGTGGAGGAGAGCCAAGCCCTTAAAATCCCTCTCCCAGAGTAATAGCAATATATTTGCTTTGCCTTTGGCAAGTAAACATAAATATGCAATACAAGCTATCTGGCATGATTTCCCATGGCTTAATCCACATTTAGTAAGTCAGTCAAAGTATTTTTTCTGTAAGTGTCCAACATTTCTGTTTCTTATTTTTTTTTGTATAATTTGTTTATTGATTTTATAGAAGAATCAACGACATTACACAATAACATAGACATACAAACAAACAAATGCATCTCATAATTCATTGTTATTACATTCTGAGGTTTCTCATCATTATTTTTCCTTTTCTCATTTAATTCCATGTGTTCACAGTTGTCTTTACTGAACCCTTTAACTATCGTATCCTCTCATTAAGACAGTAATATAACAATGAGGCAACCAGGCGATGAGGCAATGAGGCATGGGAGGCCCAAAAAACTCCCTCTATATCCAATCCTACTCCTACTCCAGGCCACAATGCAAGATAATCATCTCTTCATTATTTAATGTTGCCAGGAAAGGGACCAATTCCCTATAAAATGTATCCTGCCTATCACTCAGTGTCAATGACAGCCTTTCCAAAGCCAGATTCTGTAACACTAGTTGGCGCCATTGAAGGTTGGTAGGGACTACATGGCTAACCCAGGTTTTTTGGATACAATGTCTGGCCATCATCAACATTATTCTGACCCACCGTGGCAGTTGCTCCCACTCTCCTGCCTCTCCTGGAGACATACCAAACAATTCCATTATAGGATCCATTTGAATGGAGAACCCCACCATTTGTGTTATTTCTTTACATATTTTATTCAAAAAGACCCTTAAAACCCTATAGTTCCAAAAGGAATGAATGTATGTCTCTCTCTCTTCTCCACACATGCCACAGAGAGGAGAGATGGATGGGTGTGCCTTGCGCACCACCATCGGTGGATAATACGCTCTGTGCAGGAACTTATAAAAGGCCTCCTTAAACTTATTACAAATTGAGAGACCCATGTGACCCACCAACATTTGTCTCCAACTATTCTCTGAAATTTGGGTGCCCAAGTCTTTTTCCCACAATTGTTTAACTTTCTGTGTATAGTCTGGGAATATTTCTCTCCCCACCTTTACCACCTCACCAATAAACCCTTTTGGGTCTATTTGTGTTCTATGTATCATCGTCTCCACTGGCCCCCATCCATGTGATTCACCCACGCCCCTCTCTATCTTTGATAAGAATACCCACAATTGCAAATATCATAAGGTTTGCTGTCCTTGTAGGCCCCTCTCTCTTACAATATCTTCCAATGCTCACAGTATATCCTTACTAACCAGGTTACCCACACATTTAACTCCCTTTCTTTCCCAGTCCCTGAACCCTCTATCCTCTAGTCCCGGTAAAAAAAAAAGGATTTCCCTCTATTGGTAATAATAATGTTTCCCCTTTATTAATCCCTCTAGATTTCCTAAGAAGGTTCCACGCCTCCAGTACTGATTTTACTAAGGGGTTATGACCCCCTTGGGCAGCATAAGCCTGTATACCTTTAGAACATAGGTATGCAGATAGATGTCCCTGACACCCCCATTGTTCCATCGTGACCCAACTTGCCACTGCCAGGCGGTATACCCAGTCAGCAATGTAACGCTGTTGGATGGCTAAATAATAGGTTGTTATGTTGGGGAAATTTAGACCTCCCCTAGTCGTCTCGGCCTTAAGTCTCTGCAGCCGAATTCTTGGTTTGTGCCCCCTCCAAAAGAACTGAGTAGCCAATTTCTCTATCTTCACAATGTCCCCTTTAACAAGATGCATAGGAATCATTTGCATCGGGTACAACATCCTTGGCAAGATATTCATTTTCAATAAGTTGATTCGCCCCAACCAAGCTATAGGTAACTGCATCCATCTCCTCAAATCCATTTCTATCACCTTAAGAAGTGGTGTGTTATTTAATCCATACAAGGACCCAATTGTCCTGCCCACTTTAATGTCCAAATAGGTGATGCATGATTCCTGACCCTGTATCCCCATTGCATATCAATAGCCTCTGCCTTAGGGAAGCAAAACATTTCAGATTTATTTAAATTAATTTTATACCCAGAAAATGTGACAAATTTCTCTATCAATTCCAATAGTAATGGTATAGACTTCTGAGAGTCTCTAACAAATAACAACATATCATCTGCATATAGGGTGACCTTATGCATAACCTCCTCCTCCCCTTTAATACCCTGGATCCCCTGACACTGCCTTATTGCTGCCGCTAAGGGCTCCAATGCCAGAGCGAACAGCAGTGGTGACAGCGGGCACCACTGCTGCGTACCCCTCTCCAAATCAGATGGTGCGGAGAGCATCCCATTAACCAAGACTCGTGCTCTGGGGGCTTGATACATAGCTTTAATCCACCCAACGTATGACCCACCCAGACCAAACCAGGTCAGCACCTCAAAAAGAAAAGGTACTCCCACTCTACTCTGTCAAAAGCTTTTTCCGCATCCATAGATATGATATATATTTTCTCTGTCTCTTGCCCTGCCCTCCAAACCACATTAAGCAATCTACGCATGTTTTGATAGGATAACCTCCCCTTTATGAACCCGGTCTGGTCTGGGTGTATCAACGTAGGCAGATAATCCTCCAGCCTCATCGCCAAAATCTTGGCTAAGATCTTGAGGTCACAATTTAGTAGCGAAATCAGTCTATATGAGGCACATTCTAGTAGCTCCTTGCCGGCTTAGGTATCAGGCATATCGTGGCATCATAACAAGTATCTAGTATCCGCAGCTGTTCTTCCCCCTTATCCCCTTGGAATATCTCACATAGTGTGCCCGCTAACTGACCCCCTAGTGCTCTATGAAATTCCAGTGGAAATCCATCTGGAACACCCGCCTTACCTTTTTGCATTTTGCCAATAGCTTTTATAACCTCTTCCTTTCTTACCGGCTGGTTTAAATGGTCTCTCTGACTCACTGTTAGCCTGGGTAGTTCTATTTTGTCTAAAAATTCTTGCATCCACCGCCCCCCACCCTTACATTCTGTTTTGTACAATTGGGCATAAAATATCTGAAAGCAGTCCCTCACTTCCCCTGCCTCCCTATGCACCCTACCCTCCCTGTCCTTTATCCCTACTATCCTAGTGGGGCATTTGCCCCCCCCCCATGAGTCTAACCATAAGTGGGCCCAGCTTGTTAGACCACTCAAACATCTGGCGTTTAGTATAAAACCATGATTTCCTAGCTTCTCCATGTACCAGGGAATTCAATGCCTCCCTTGTAGACATTAGCAACTGACCTATTGCGTCTCCCTCTCCCTGAGCCACCCATCTTTCCAAATCTTTGAGCTGCTTCTCTAATTTCTGCCTCTTTTCTTGTTTCTCTTTTTTAAACTTGGCCATATAAGCAATTATTTAGCCTCGCAGGAAGGCCTTCCTAGCATCCCAAAAAACAGAACTGGGCACCTCTGATCCTTGATTAGTTTCTTTGCAAAAACACCACTGTTTCGATAAGTATTCCATAAATTCCTTATTAGGAAGCATATATGTAGGGAATTTCCATTGCGGGGGCGTGTCTTTTATCCCTTGCATCCTGACCCTCCCTATCACCATAGCGTGGTCTGAGATGTGGATCAGGCTATGTGAAACATCAATTAACCTGTCATTCCATTCTTGTGGGACCAGAATATAATTGATTCTTGTCCAGGTCCTGTGTGGGTTCGAGAAAAACGTGTATTCCCTGGCCCCTGGATTTACTGTTCTCCAACTATCTATTACTTCCAGGTCTAGCATGCCCAACCACCATTGATTTAATGCCTCTGACCTTCTCCTTTTCCCTCCTGAGTGATCCATAATTGGGTCTGATACACTGTTTAGGTCTCCCCCTAGCACAAGGCCAGGGAACTGTTCCCTAACTAACAAGTCCAGAAGCTCAGGGAAGAATTTCGGTTCATATGTAGCAGGTGCACATACGTTACCAAATGTGATTTGTTCCCCATACAGTTGCCCCACCACAAAAACATATCTACCTTCTCTATGGTCTTTCACAACTTTTTGAACTTCAAATGGTAGACTCTTATGCAATAGGATAGCCACCCCCCATTTCTGCGAAGAATAGGAAGCGGCAAAGCACTTACCCACCCACCCCCTAACAAGTTTTACACGCTCAACATCCGATAGGTGGGTCTCCTGTAATAGTGCTACTTGCGTACCCTGCTTTCTAAGTGCTGTTAAGAGCATTGTGCTCTTGATCGGACTTGTGACCCCCAGCACATTCCAGGAGACAACTGTTAAATCTTGTTTACTACCCAAATTCTTTTTCTTGTTTTTCTCCTGCACAAGAGCCTACCATTGGACCCCCCCCCATGCCCTCCAATATACCGCCTCAGCACTCCCCTCGAGTTCAGCATGAGATGCATGCAACAACATACAACAGAAATATCAACAAGATAACAGAATAACATAAACATTGACCCCCCACTAATTGAATATGAAGATCTCCTCCTAGATTCCTTCTGGCCCCCATCTGATCACTCCAGTGGAGTACCTCCCCATTACATCTTTTACCACTTTGTATTTTCCCAAACCGTACCCCACCCCCCGATGACACCAAATGCATTCCCAGCATGAGTGTCAAATTACCCCATCCAGTGACATCAATGCTCCACTGCTCCCACCTCAACCGCTACCTTTTACTAGTCTACTTATTAAAGAAAACAGATTGAGATTTATTACACTGTATGAGCAGGAAATAATTTAACCCCCCACTACCAGCTTTAATATTTCCCTGTGCAGCCTTGCCCTCCACTTACACCCTAATAGTACCCGATGGTGCCCAATAGGAGCACGCCCCTGAAAAGCTTTACATCACCCCGGGTCCCTCGAGGAGGCATGCCAGATTATCTCCTAATTTAATTCCCCTCTCCTATCCCATCCTCCAGCCCCAGTAGGCCCTTCCTCTCCTCGTTCATCGGTGGTATTTCTCTCTCCCCAGAGGCTTCCGCTCAGAAAGTCCTAAGGCCATGAGAAAAGGGGTAGGCCACGCCTCAAACATACGCACTAAGCCCTCCCTGACCCACAAGCTCACAAGCGAGCCATCCGATTCCTTTCTGCGACCCCTCAGTCTTCTTGTACATCTTGAATCATAGCATTCGCCTCCACAGAGAACTAATCTGTCCCAAATATTCACCATCTACATGTCCATTACGTCCCAAGAAGGACAGCAGCCAGAATAATAGACCCTTTGCATTTCAGGCCAACTACCTGTCCCAGTCTCTCATCAGGGAAAGGCCGCAGGACAAATCTTCCGCGCTCCGGGTGTACAGAATATTCCCCATGTTCCCATCTCAGCTGCTCAGGTCATACAAACAGAAAAACATTTCTAACATGGGTGTTGCAACGGCAACGAACTCACAGTTCGATATCTGGTTAACCTTCTCCGTGCCATCATTTGCTCAGCTTCTTCTGCAGGTCATGCCACGAATATTTCTGCCTTGTTAAGCTCCCAGAAGGAATACGTCACTCCCTCATGTTTTATCTTTAGCACTGCAGGGTAGATCATAAAGTTTTCAACCATAAGATTTCTCAGTTGAGCCATGAGTGGTTTAAACACCTTTCTTTTCTGGAGAAGTCGTAGGGAGTAATCTTGTGAAATGAACATGCGCGCCCCTTCATATTCCAGTGCCCCCTTCCCTCTATATGCTGTCAGGATCACTTCTCTATCCTGAAAAGCATGAAAACGGATGATTATCTGCTGCAGGGGCCTGGTCTCCTGAAGGTCGTAGCATTACAGATCAATGGGCCCGTTCCAGCTTGAGACTGCCATTCTTAGGCTGAACTCCTAGCAGCTCCGGGACAGTCCGGGCACAAAAGCTCATCACATCTCCCTTCTCTGCACCTTCTGGTAAGCCTCTCAGGTGGGGATTAAGTCAATCAATCAATCAATCAATTTTTTATTTATAAAAGGCGCTTTTCTTCAATCCAAAGCACCTGTACAATAACATAAAACAATAAATAAACAGAGTTTAAAACTATTATGAATCATTAAAAGCTAGACTAAAAAGGTGGGTTTTCAAGGCTCCTTTAAAGATCAGGACAGTCGGACTATTTCGCACCTGACGAGGTAGAGAATTCCACAGGGTCAGGGCCATAAAACTAAATGACCTAGCCCGAAGATTTCAAACAGACCCTGGGAATCTCCAGCAATCCCTCATCAGTGGATCAGAGAGGCAGGAGGGACAGTAGGGGCGAAGGAGCTCTTTCAGGTAAGTTGGTCCCTGGTCATGTGAGCTTTATAGGTCAGAAGACTGACCTTGAAGGTGATTCGCCAGTACTGGCAGCCAGTGCAGTCCACGGACTATTGCATATAGGCGACTGGATCTAGAAGAACCAGTCAACAACCTGGCTGCTGCATTCTGCACTAGCTGCAGGCAGTAAGTTCAACCCCGATAGCCCTAGGTACAGGGAGTTGCAATAGTCAAAGCGGAGGTAACAAAGGCGTGGATCAATGTTGGAAGATCTTCTGGAGGAACCAGATGCTTCACCCTGGTGATATTCCTCAGATGGAAAAAGGAAGTTTGACCACTGCTGACACCTGAGCTTTAAGCGTCAAGTGGTCATCAATTATTACGCCAAGATACTTCACCTGATCTGAGGTTGTCAGTGGAGCGCCTGCAAGCCATAAGCCAGAATGCAATCCAGCTGGCAAACCCGCCTCACAGCAACCTTTATCCACAACCAACACCTCAGTTTTCTCGGGGTTTAACCTCAACCAACTCCCATTCATCCAATCTTGGACTTCTGCAAGGCAGTTATTAAATACCGACAAGGCAGCATCCTGGCCAGGCACAAAGACATATACGGCTGGGTATCATCAGCATGCAGAAACCCAGTCCCTATCATCTTATAATCACTCACAAAGGCAGCATATACACCGCGAATAACATAGGTGCTAGAATAGAGCCCTGTGGTACCCCGCAAGGCAGGGAGACTGATGCCAAGGAAAAAATTCCCGACACCACCCTCTGAGTCCTACCCTCGACGGTAGTAGTTTTCCTGATAGTCCATGGCATCTTTTAACTCCTCCAATTCTTTATGTAACTGCATGATTTGTCTTGGTGTCTCTGCACTTTCATCCTCCAGCTGTGATATCCTTTCCTCAGCCTCCTCTATTCTATTGGAATGCACGGCCTGTTGCTCAAGCACTTCTTGGAGTTTTGAATCAATCTTCTCCTCTAATTTCAGTAATCTGGGCTCCAATGCAGCATTCACTTGGCCTGTAACCTCTCGGCCTAACGCACCAATTTCGGCTGCTGACAAGAACATTTTGCCCATGCTTTCACTTGACGTGGAGGCCATAGGGGCTACTGCCTTCTTCCCTTCTTTTCCGGCATTCCGCTGACTTTTTCCCATATTAGACACAAGATATTCCTCCATAACACTTTCCCGAATGATTTTGCACCACTGCAATATTATGGGGTTAACTTTTTCTGCTCTAATTTTAATTTTAACCGGCTGTTAGCACGGAGCAGTGTTGTGGCATGTCTATCTCATTAGCTGCTCATCAGCGCCCCCTTCTGCTTCTTATTATTGTCTCAAGCAGCTTCCCTGGTATTGATGTTGACACTTAACAGTCATACAGTCTCAAAGACAAAGAACCTCTGTGCGTAAACACTGAGGCAAGAGTTACCCCAAAGGGCATTTGGCTGGGAAGCCAAGTTTCAAGAAAATACAAAATCACACATGCCCCCACAATGCAAAGCATCATGGGCTGCATATGCAAATCACCACAGAATGTTATGCTGGTCCAACTTTAAGCAGAATTGCATGGTGCCAAAAGGCCTCTCACACAGTTTGCAAAGGGTGCTAACAGAAGACATAGACACGTGTTTCGTCCTACCAGAACTCATCAGTATGCCTCATCTGTTTGACACCCCAGTGGAATGGACCAGCTACCCATAAGGCAGTGTGCCTGGGATATATTGTGGTGAACCCATTAAAATAAAAAACTATTTAAAAGACAAAGAACCTCTGTGCGTAAACACTGAGGCAAGGGTTACCCCAAAGGGCATTTGGCTGGGAAGCCAAGTTTCAAGAAAATACAAAATCACACATGCCCCCACAATGCAAAGCATCATGGGCTGCATATGCAAATCACCACAGAATGTTATGCTGGTCCAACTTTAAGCAGAATTGCATGGTGCCAAAAGGCCTCTCACACAGTTTGCAAAGGGTGCTAACAGAAGACATAGACACGTGTTTCATCCTACCAGGACTCATCAGTATGCCTCGTCTGTTTGACACCCCAGTGGAATGGACCAGCTACCCCTAAGGCAGTGTGCCTGGGATATATTGTGGTGAACCCATTAAAATAAAAAACTATTTAAAAGACAAAGAACCTCTGTGTGTAAACACTGAGGCAAGGGTTACCCCAAAGGGCATTTGGCTGGGAAGCCAAGTTTCAAGAAAATACAAAATCACACATGCCCCCACAATGCAAAGCATCATGGGCTGCATATGCAAATCACCACAGAATGTTATGCTGGTCCAACTTTAAGCAGAATTGCATGGTGCCAAAAGGCCTCTCACACAGTTTGCAAAGGGTGCTAACAGAAGACATAGACACATGTTTCATCCTACCAGGACTCATCAGTATGCCTCGTCTGTCTGACACCCCAGTGGAATGGACCAGCTACCCCTAAGGCAGTGTGCCTGGGATATTTTGTGGTGAACCCATTAAAATAAAAAACTATTTAAAAGACAAAGAACCTCTGTACGTAAACACTGAGGCAAGGGTACCCCATGGGCATTTGGCTGGGAAGCCAAGTTTCAAGAAAATACAAAATCACACATGCCCCCACAATGCAAAGCATCATGGGCTGCATATGCAAATCACCACAGAATGTTGTGCTGGTCCAACTTTAAGCTGAATTGCATGGTGCCAAAAGGCCTCTCACACAGTTTGCAAAGGGTCCTACCAGGACTCATCAGTATGCCTCGCCTGTTTGACACCCCAGTGGAATGGACCAGCTACCCCTAAGGCAGTGTGCCTGGGATATATTGTGGTGAACCCATTAAAATAAAAAACTATTTAAAAGACAAAGAACCTCTGTGTGTAAACACTGAGGCAAGGGTTACCCCAAAGGGCATTTGGCTGGGAAGCCAAGTTTCAAGAAAATACAAAATCACACATGCCCCCACAATGCAAAGCATCATGGGCTGCATATGCAAATCACCACAGAATGTTATGCTGGTCCAACTTTAAGCAGAATTGCATGGTGCCAAAAGGCCTCTCACACAGTTTGCAAAGGGTGCTAACAGAAGACATAGACACATGTTTCATCCTACCAGGACTCATCAGTATGCCTCATCTGTTTGACACCCCAGTGGAATGGACCAGCTACCCCTAAGGCAGTGTGCCTGGGATATATTGTGGTGAACCCATTAAAATAAAAAATATTTAAAAGACAAAGAACCTCTGTGCGTCTCAGCCTTGAAGCATTTTATGAATATTGGTGCTACAAGGGACAGCCTCCATTTATCAGGTATGTACTGTATACAGTTCTCCATGACTTACTGAAAATTATTTCCAGAAGCAATAGTTACCTGTAAAAATGATATTACACATTCCCCAAATTCATTGCAACATGGGTAGTTTATACAAATCAAACAGAATCTAGTGCTCCCATTGAGGTTTTCTCCTATTTTTTTACTTGCACTCTTGTGTTACAATAATTCAGAATGGAGCTCTTAGCTTTTATTGCTCAGTGGACGCATAAATTAAGCCTGCCCACCTGTGTGCATGGTGACCCTTTATAGACCAGTACCAATAGTACATTACTTTATTTTTATATGCTTATATGAGCTGCTGCCTGCTACTTTACTTTTTCCTGTGTGGGGCCCCATTCAAGCCTCCTTGTTTCTAAATTTCAATGTGCAGTCCAAAAAAAGATCCTAGGTGATGAGTGGGGAATAACTGAAAAACAGAGGAGGACATCTCTCCAAAATCAAGTACAGTTAAAATTTAACCTATTCAGCCCCCTTAATTCACTGTTTCAATTACATTTCATATAAATCACTATGGTTTGCATAGGTACTACTGGTGAGGGACAAGGCAAATATTAAGAAATATAATCCAGCGACCCCCTACTTAATCCACAGGAGCCCATAAATCTTCTAAAGTTTTTCACCATGTTCTTACCTGTATTCACTTTTCTTGCTGTAATTTAGAAAGGACAGAGAACTGTACCAGTTAAAGAGCAGAAGGAAGCAGGGAAGGCAGTCAGAATAGCAAAGGCCCAAACTGAGGAACAGATAGCCAACTCGGTTATGAAGGGATAAAACCTTTATAGGTACATTAGGGAGTGAAGAAAGACAAAGGGAGGAATACTGAGGCTGAATAAAGAGGAGGGTGGGCAGGCAGAGAGGGACAGTGAAAAAGCGGGGATACTGAATGAATACTTCTGCTCAGTATTCACAAAGGAAGAGGAGAGAGAGGTACCTGATCCAGTCAATAGAAGCACTCTGGATAGGGGGATCAGTATCAGTCCTTTCACAGAAGAAAGGGTTCTGAAAGAACTCCTAAAACTGAAGGTGGACAAAGCAATGGGGCCTGATGGGATTCACCCCAGAATTCTAAAAGAACTAAAAGGAGAACTAGTAACACCATTGACTACCCTTTTTAACAAATCATGGGAGGATGATGTGGTACCCGAGGACTGGAGGAGGGCAGATGTGATTCCCCTTCACAAAAGTGGGAGCAAGACAGAAGCAGGAAACTACAGACCTGTCAGTTTGACCTCAGTGGTAGGGAAAATGATGGAATCACTTCTAAAGGAAAGAATTGTTGAGTACCTAGAGGCCAGTGGGGCACAGGACCCAAGGCAGCATGGATTCACAGTGGGAAGATCATGTCAGATGAATCTAATTGATTTCTTTGACTGGAAGACCAAAGTAGTAGACCAGGGAGGGGCTGTGGACATGGCCTACCTAGGCTTTAGCAAGGCATTTGACACACTCCCACACAAAAGATTAATAAACAAATTAGCCAGCCTGGGAGTGGGTCCCAGGGTGGTAGCCTGGGTAAAACACTGGCTGGACAACAGGACGAGGAGGGTAATAATAAACGGAGTCCACACTGAAGAAAGGGGGTTACTAGTGGGGTACCGCAGGGTTCAGTATTGGGACCTGTCCTTTTTAATGTCTTTATAAGTGACATTGCAGAGGAACTGGAAGGAAAAGTATGTGTCTTTGCAGATGACACAAAGATCTGCAACAGGGTTGATACACAAGGTGGGGTAGAAAGGATGAGAAGGGACTTGGCAACGTTGGAGGAATGGTCAAATGTGTGGCAGCTTAGATTCAACACAAAGAAGTGCAAAGTAATGCACCTGGGAAACAAAAACCCAGGGGAAGAGTACATAGTGGGGGGTGATATACTGACAACAACAAAAATTGAAAGAGACCTGGGGGTAGTTATATCAGATGATCTAAAGGTGGGCAAGCATAGTGAGAAGGCAGTAAGGAGGGCTGGGGGGATACTGGGATGCATAGGGAGATGCATCACCAGTAGAAAACAGGAAGTTGTTATCCCTCTGTACAGACAGTTGGTGAGACCCCGTCAGGAGTACTGCATACAGTTCTAGAGACCCCATATCCACAAAGACATAGACAGGGTGGAGGCTGTCCAGAGAAGGGCAACCAAAATAGTGCAGGGTCTGCACCAGAAGACATACAAAGAGAAACTAAAGGAGCTTAATATGTATACCCTCATGGAAAGGAGGGAGAGGGGGACATGACAGAAACTTTGAAGTACCTCAAGGGAATCAACAAAGTCCAAGAGGGTAGCATCTTTCAGAAAAAGAGATGAGCAAGAACAAGGGGGCACAATTTGAAGATAGAGGGGAACGGCTCAGAGGTAATGTGAGGAAGTATTTTTTTCATGAAGAGGGTTGTGGATGCATGGAACAGCCTTCCTGAGAAGGTCATGGAGTCAAAAACAGTGGGGAAATTCAAGAATGCAAGGGACAGACATAAGGCAATTCTAGTGGAGGGTAGGAGGAAGTAGGCTGTTGGTTAACTAGGATCTGCAGCTTATCTATTAGGTAGGGAAATGGGCAGACTAGGTGGGCCAAGCGGTCCTTATCTGCCATCAAATTCTATGTTTCTATGTTTTCATATGTTCAGCTGAAGTGTGAATAAACCTGGACCGCCTTCAGCATGTTGACTCCTTATATTGTAGGCCAGGTACCTATACTACTTTGTTCTTTACATGCGTATGTGAATTGCAGCCTGCTGCTCAGAAGAGAAAGAGGTAGAATTAGCCACACACTGTACATGTTGTTTATGAGGCCATAAGGTACCACACAGTCCTTCTTAATGTGAGCTGAAATTAATTCCTACATTGTGATTTGCATATACTAACCAGGATTATTTCTATGACGGTTATGTGTATGTTTGTATTTCTTTGTAACTTGACTTTATTACCAGTTCCCTACTGGAGTAGCCCATGCTTTGGTGCTTTTGTGCAGAGCTTCTTGTCTGATAAAGTATTTCTCTATGTTGTGCTCACCATTACTCAAACCTTTGAAACCATGTGGCTGGTTCTTCTCCTTCTAGGCTAAGGCCACAGCTATGGCACACTGAATGGATGAAATATGTCTGTGATGTGCTGTATTCAGCCTTTGCAGAACATTTGTGAGCGATTTGTGCTCCATACAGTCTTGCTTAAAGCTGAGCTTACATTTGGGGTATATGTAGTTTCATATATCTTTGAAACTTGGCTTCGTTGACATTGCCCTGGCTTTAGTGCTTTTACACTGAAGTTCTGGGATAGTTGCTTGGCTAGTTTTGACAGAATTTTTGACTTATTGTAGGTTTACTCATTCGCTTAAGCCAATGCAAAATAATAAAGTCTAGAGGAAGTGTAGCTTAGATGTTAGGGCACAAAGCTGTGAACATGGAGACAGGTTCAAAGCCATGCACATGTTCTCTGTGTGACCCTGAGCGAGTAATTTATCTTCCCAGTGCTTCAGTCCATCCAGCTATGAAATGGATAGAGGCAGGCCCCTACTAAAAACAAGATATTTAAAATCAGTAAATACATTGTAAATTAATACAAGGCATGTTTTAGTTAGAGCTGGGGGGAATTTTCAAATTCCACTTTGGGGGTTTTGTCAAAATTTGGGAATTTTGCTTAATTCTGCAGAATTCTGGCAGAAAGTGTTTTTTTGAACTGTGGGCTAGTAATCCAGGTTTTACATAAACTCTGGAATAATATTCAGTGGCTTAAGTAAACCACGGATTCATCTTCAGCAAACCACTCATAAATTCCTCAGCCTTGGTACACTAATCCATGCAAATGAAAATCAAACTGCCAGCCTCTGAATTTACAGCTGAATGTGATATCCAGTGTATGCACTAATGATGAGCATTAGGAAAGTAAAAAAAATGAAAACAACTACCATGAGTGCAATATTTGAGCTCTACCATAAAATAAAACAGAAGCACCACCATAGTTTACTTTTTGACTATTTTTGTGTCTGTTTATCCTCTTCATTCAAGTTAGGCCCTCTTTATAGCACAACCCCACTCCATGTTCTACTACCCATCACTGGGGCCTCTTGCTTGCTGCTTGACTACCCAGTTTCTGTGGTTCCCCCTAACTTGCCCCCTGAGGTGGAGCCTGGTCCTTCCTTTCCATAGCCAGTAACACCCTGAATCTGAGCAGCCCTTCTCCCCAGCAGGAGGTGGCATATCAGGACAATGGGAATGCTAATTGATATGGAGGGGGCAGTAGGACTCAGTGCTTAGTGGGGTATTCCACTATTCCATAAACTGATACCTGAGTGAGTCTATGGTGTCATGTCCTTGCAAGCAATTCCCTAGAACCACAACAACTGCACACAAGTAGTGGTGAGGACATTCTTCCCCATCTCAGAGGAGGTGAGTATCTACAGGGACATTGCTCCCTCAGTCGAATGACAGGGTGAACCAGGGCAGGGATGCAAACCAAGGTCACTAGTATAGTAAGCCGCATCCCTGCTGCTGTGCTTTAGGCAGAACCCTCCTCCCAAATGGGGGTTATTGGTCTGTGCTGCTGTCACCCCCTTCCCCAGTCAAGACAGGAAATGGGTTGGTATGACCCATGCAAGGTATAACTAGGAGCCCAGAAAAACAGGGCAGTTCTAGACAGCAGCCACAGTGCACAGGAAGGGGAGTGTTTGGGGTACAGGCATGACCAGGAGGAACCACCAGACCTGGTGTGGGAGGAGTTCCAGGACTGACACTCCTGGAGGATTCTCTACTGATGCTGGGCTCCAATTGCAAAAGGGTGCCTGTGGTCATGGCTATGACTGCATGGCTGATGGGGTGGGTGAACACTGAAGTAGGGTTAGGCTTCAGGGCTGACATATCTGGACACCCCCTGCTGCTGTTCATCCCCACAGGGTTGCTAATACACTGGATTGTAGGAGCAAGTCCTCCTTCACCAAGGAGGATCCAGTTTAGGATCCCCTGTCAGAAGGAAAGTTGTGGTCACAGTCCTGAGTGAGTTGCTAAAGTTCATTTGGAGGACATTAAAAGGGGGTTTCCCTCAAAGGGGATGTCCATTGGCTCTTGGATCCAGCTTGGTCCATGAAGAAGTGCAAGAGGTTGGACACTTACTCCATGGCATCAAGGAGTGGCAGCACTTCTAAGGGTGATGCTGTGGAACAGTGTGAGTTCACAGTACCTCAGTTCTCTTGGAGTTCCTTCAGTCAACCTGATTTTGTGGTTGTTATGAGGATCATCCATAGTGTGCATCCCACAAGCTGAAGTTTGGATCTTGGACCAACTCCCCTAATCTTGGGCTGTAGTGATATCATTGGTCCAGTCCTGGTGCAAATAGTCTGGTGCTCCTTGGAGTCAGGTGAGTTCCCTAGCTCCCTGAAAGAGGCAGTGGTGACACCTCTCTTGAAGAAAGCTACCTTGAACCCAGTCTGTTTCACAAACTACAGAACTATCTCTAACCTTCCCTTTATTGGGAAGGTTATTGAGAAGGTAGTGGCAGCCCAATTGGAAGACCATTTAACCATCCATAACATCTACGAATCCTTTCAATCTGTTTTTTGTAAAAGACATAGCACCGAGACTGCGCTTGTTCGGGTGCTTAATGGTCTTCTGAGGGTAATAGATCAGAAGAGACGTTCCATTCTGGTTCTCCTTGATCTCTCATCAGCTTTTGACACTGTGAATCACTTGATGTTGATAGCACGCCTGAGGCAGATTTGTGGAATTTCGGGAATCGTTCTACAGTGGTTCACCTCATTCCTCACTGGGAGATCACAAAGAGTTGTGTCGGGAGTTTTTTCCTCTGGCCCAACTCCTTTGTTGTGTGGTGTGCCTCAGGGTTCTGTGCTATCACTCATGTTATTCACAGTGTACATGCTGTCCCTCAGAGACGTTATAAGATGGTATGGGCTGAGGTTTCATGCTATGCAGATGATACCCAGCTATACCTATCTTTTGCACCTGACCAGGATGGAGCTCTTGCAGTGTTTAACAACTGTCTGGAAGAAATCCAGGATAGGATGGATTCTAGTTGGTTAAAGTTGAACTCAGAGAAGACAGAGGTTTTGGTTGTGGACCTGGGCTTTCAGATAGAGAGGTCGCGTGTTGGCACGCCCTCTGGAATTTTTTCTTGGTGGTGTGTCACTCTCGACCTCTGGGGCGTAACTTTGGGGTTGTCTTAGATGACAGGCTGACACTACAGTCTCAAGTGTCGGCTGTTGTCAAGCCTTGCTTTTACCATCTGAGGAACATTGCCAGGGGTAGGCACCTTGTTCCGTCTGACACATTGGCAACGTTGGTCCACGCCTTTGTGTCCTCACGTCTGGACTACTGCAATGCCCTGTACTTTGGGCTTTCTGGGGTTGAAATCCATCACCTACAGCTGATGCAGAATGCAGCAGCCAGGGTTTTGACTGGGACAAGTAGGTCCTGTCATATCACCCCGGTGCTGCGCGAACTGCACTGGCTTCCTATATGGTGGTGGATCACCTTTAAAGTCATTGTATTGACTTTCAAAGCCCTTCACGATCAGGGTCCGACCTATCTGAAAGAACTCCTGGTGCCTTACTACCCCGGCCGATCGCTCCGCTCAGCCAATGAGGGGTTGCTAGAGATTCCAAGAGTGAGTCTAAAATCTTCTGGCTGCAGAGCATTCTCTTATGCGGCACCCACTCTTTGGAATTCTCTACCATGCCGGTTACGGGAGTGCATCTCCATGGAGGAGTGCAAGTGTAACATGAAAACTCATCTTTTGCGATTGGCCTTTTGGATGGTTAATTATATTGCAATCTGTTGATTGTGTTGAGGTTTTATTTATATTTTTATTTATTTGATTTTAATGCCTGATGTTATTATGGTATGATTTTACTTATATGTACAGTATTATTGAACTTGTATTTGATGTTATTGTTTTAATGTGTTCAGCGACTTGAAAAATGAAAGGCACTTTATAAACACATTTATTATTATTATTATTATTATTATTCTGTTGCATCACCCTGTCCCCTAGATCAGTTGTTCATTTTCAGATATAAATGAGGGGAAGTGAAATGGTGAATGTTGGGACTGATTGCCTGTGCTGTAGGCCCTGAAGACGCTCAAAAGGATTGACAGCAACATGACAGAGATATGCTGAGATTTCAAAAAGCTTGAGCACAGAATCGCCACTGTCGAAGAGGCTATAATGGACCTCTTGGAGGAAACTAGTTGCCTGGGCTACATTGTGCTTTATTTATGCCGGTGGGAAAGAGAGCTGATGCAGAGGTGAATGGTAGGAGGAAGAAACTCACTTATTTGGCTTTCCAGAGGACTGTGAGCACCCTGACATTAATGACTTTCTAAAAACATGGTTCCAACAAGAGCTGCAATTGCTCCAGGATTGTAACATTGAAACTTAACAGGTGCATCCTGCCCTGGGACAAAAACCAAAGCCCGGAGCTCCACCACGATCCATAGTGGTAACGTTTATGAAAAAGACCATGAAAGAGAAGCTTATGAGAAAGGTATGATTTAAAAGGATCTTAATTTGAATAGCTAGAGGGTGAAAATTGATCAGGACAAGTATCTCTCTAATGTGGGGATCACGCTGCCCGATATGCCACTAAAAACCTACGATTGTGATCTGCAGCAAATGAACTGGGCAGTGGTTGGGAAAGGGTAAGGATCCACAGGGACAAGTCAACTAGCCTCTGCTGAAGCGCTCCAAGAAGACATTCCAAAGTGGTATAAAGGGGCTAATCAAGTCAAAGGGAGCCACTTAATAAAGTAGCACCACGTTTTAAGCATTGACAGCTGAGCTGAAGTTGGGGTAAATGAATGGTGCAAAGGCTGTTATTTTTTGTTGTTGTTAAAAGAAAGAATACTAGAGAGGAATATTCACTGTCTTTTTATTTTTGTTGGTTCCATATTAGTACCAAAATTAAAAGACAGTGAATATTAAGTGGATCACTATACAATAGCAGCACTAGCGTTCAGCCAGGGAAAATAAAATTACATGAACATGCTGGGGTGTGCTCAAAGCGCTGAATATAACAGGTGTGAATTTAAACTGTTATACAGTAAATAATTGGTTCAATCTCTCTTGTATCTTTAATTGTTTCCCTCCTGAAGTTGACCCCTCACCCAGTCAGACACATGGGTGACATGTTTAGCTTATTGAACTTTTCCCTCGGCTGACACCTCGTATCACTGGAGTCCCAGCCCACTAACCTGTCCAGTGGCCATAACTATATGATCAGAGCATGAGTCAGTCAGACCCAAAATATGGTACCTTGTGAGGGTGAGGCTCAGACTAAGTGACTTGATAGCTAGGGATCTGCCAGCCACTGGAAGAATTACAGCTATAACTGTTAGTGTCTAGGTCTCTCCTCCACCATCCTCCACTCAGATGTTGCCTTTTCTCTCTTCTTTTTCCCAATGAACATGATTCTGAATGTGGAGACCCTGAGCACAAGAAGGTTCCAATGGTGCCATAATTACAGCACAATTGGTAACACACTAAGAAGAATTTTGCACTTACAAGGGTCGAGCCTGGAATTGACTAAATTACCAGTGGTGACAGACTGAGTGGTAGCCAGGAGTAGACTAACTAATCTAGTACAAACACTCCCAGCCCGGGTACCTGAATAAATGAAGCTCAACCAGACTGAACTATTTATTGTCTACAGGAACTTTGAGCTGGGAGCAAGGATATGTCATTAAGAGTACTGCTCTGAGGGGATTTCAGCCGGGGGGGGGTTAGAATTGAGGAGGGGGCAAATTTCTTGCCTTATGTGGAGTTCACAATGTTTGATGGTTTTTGATAGCTTAAAACTTTTTCAGCAAAGTATTAATGGTTTAGACACAGTTGGTGATATGGTGATCCTCTTGACGCAACTATGCTTCTTGGCAGAGAGGATGCCGGATGCACTCAAGTGTGAGGTGATAGTGGGAGACCAGCAGGTATGGCTGTGCTTGCAAACTAACACATGGCTCAAGTCTGGATATAGCTGAGCCATTCACCCCTGGATAACAACAATTGGAAGTGCAGGTAATGTGGAACACTGGTAGCCACACTCAACTTGTCCTGAGGACATATCCACCAAGGATACTGAAGCATCCAGAGCCAAATATGAAACCCACAGGGTAACCACATGATGATTAGGAATTTCCCTCCAGGGCTCTTTGGAGCCTTATTTGTTGGCACACAAGAGGCCCACAGGCTGTCATGGCAGTCGCTGGTTTACTAAATGTAAATAAGTTCCTTTGTCTGTATGACTTTGTGTACTCTCCCCTGGTACTTGCAGGAGGATTTTGATGTTTAGATTCTGTTGTTTTTATCCTGAAACACTGTGACCCAAACAGATGTTAGCATTTCTGACAAATCACAAAGTTGCATGCATACTAGAGCAATCAAGAACCCCTCGCTGAGATGGGTCAATGCAGAAAACTCTGAGACAGAAGTGTCTCATTAAAGCCATAGGCCAGACTATTTGAAAGTGAAGGATAAACTTGCAAAGGCTTTTTGTAATGACATTTTACATGATGAGTGTCCTTACCTTGATCTCCTATAATGTAAAAGGTAGTAGTTCTGCTTAAAAGTGCCAGGATACTCAAGGAATTGAAGGAGGGATGGTGTGATGTTGGCCTCCTTCAGGAGGCGAGATTATCCAGTGAAGAACACCTAAAAGCTCAGGCGTGGCCCAGTTGGGCAAAAAGTAAATTATTGGGAGTGGTGATTTTGCTCTGCAAGGGCATCCCCTGACAAGTGACTTACTCTTATACTGACAATGAAAGGAGTGTGGTCATAGTGTCACTGGTCCAAGGTCAGACAGTCCTGCATATTATACAGTATATAGGATAAAGTATGGGGTGCAATGTGTTACGAGAATTTAACACACACCCGAGTTGTTGGATTTCACATAAACCCCAAGGGTGAAGCCCGAGGGGTTTATGATAGCCATCCAACAATGAGAGAGTGTGTTACATTCAGTAAAACACACTGCACCACATATTTCATTTTACATAATTCAAGAGGTTGCATTTTTCCATTGAGAGTATGAAAATGAATGAAATACACAGTCTTACCTTGTCTTGTGGATTTTCTTCATTTGGTAAAATGTGAGGTTATAGCAGTGAAAAACAATAAAGTAATTATAAGAAGTTTTTAAAACTGTTAGAAGCAGGAATTTAATTAACTTTAACAGCAAAAGAAAAAAAAAAAATGTCTGTTTCAATCTTCCGGTTGCTTTTTTTAGCTTGCTACAGGCATTACTAGGTGTTGCTTAGCAGTGGAGTCCTGTAACGTGCAGAGGGAGGAGAAAAGGTGAAAGAAAAGTTGGGAGAAAGCTTTTTTTTTTTTTTGAGGTAGTATGGGAAAAGAGAAAATATCTTGTCGTTTCACAGCGGCTCAGGAGGTGAGTATTTATGGCTGACTGAATTCAAGAGGGACACTGCTTGTGACAGTCTTGAGCTGTATTGCGTCTCAAGCATTTTCCCATTGAAAATAGGTGCGTGAATGCCGTAATACCTACTCAGGTGTTACAGTATTTAATACACACTTTTTTCAACAGGAAAAAATGGAACCCATTAATTATTAACATTTATAGTCCAACACCAGCCACATCCATATTTTTCTGGCAGTTATTTGATAGGATTTCCACAGGCTCGGAGTGCCAGAAGTACTAAAGTACTACTTGCTAGTTACAGCATTTATATTCCCTTTTGAAGGAGGAGGTGGTTCCAGGGTTGGTAGCTTTAGAGAGGGAATGTAAGGTTAGAGAGACAGAGACTTTATCCTGATTGATTGACAGGCGGTGAAACAAAATAGCCAAATCATGGTCCCAAACTTTGTTGAGAACTTGGTTTACAATTCTTAAGGGATTTGGTAGCCTCATAGACATTTGCAAACATACCCTGATCAGAGCAGCTAATGGGTTCCACCCAATAAGATAGACCCCACTTTCAGTAGGTGGGGAAAAAGAGAGTTGAGGTTACTAGGGCAGGCCACAGAAGCAGGGTGGGTTAAAACCTTTGAACAATTACAGGGCGAATTCCATCTGTCGCCAAGAGATTTCTATTGCTACCTACAATTAAGACACTATCTTACGGAAGAGCCTCAAAAGATTTTTAGGAAGTGGGTGACCACTCTCATTTAATCTCAAGACTCCATATTCTGTGTTCTGAACCAAATTTAGAAGCCTGAATCAAAATACAAACAATGTGGAAAGTGCAGGCCAGCGTAAGCCTCACTGAAAGAGACTTGTGTAGATGCTGGGAATTAACATCCAGGACCACAGCTTCTAATAGCCCGAGGTAGCATAGGTGAAAGGTATTGAGTCACGATTTCAGAATCCCAGTAATGACAGCACATGCTGGGGCCTCTTTTTCAGACAAGTGTTGTAGGGACAGCCACCAGCGGGCTCACCATATCCATGTGCTATAGAGCTGCCCTACATTAGGTCAATTTCGGATTGAAGTGGGAGAGGGGATACATAGCATCTTGGAAATCCCTTCCCTTCCCTTCACCTGCAACGCCTGGTTTGGGGCCTACCCCCTGAAGAGGCTTCAGCAAAGGAAAGTGTTAACTTTTTGCCATCTTAATAGCTGGGGCTTCAAAGGCTGACATACAGAACTGGCTTAATGTGGCCCCCGAGCCAATGGCTGGCAAATTGTAAAACAGTTTTGCAAATTTAGTGGATGACTGACAGATCTGAAATATGGTGGAAAAATCAAATGAGATGAATGCCTTTCTTCTCATACATGGAGAGAACAGAAGGAACAGGGATATTAAAATAGCTGGCATAGTTAGATTTCTAATAAGAAACAGTACTCGGGGGACCAGCATAGTAAGATGCAGGCAAAATGTTTGAATAGCTTCGTAGAGTGTATACAACTGCCAGTGTGTAGTAATAATGTACACGTATGAGATGGATTGTGATTATAAATTGTATTATTAAGTGCTTGAAGGGACCATTTTGTTGTCTTTGTTTTTCTTTTCTTAGCTCTCCTCGTTGTTATTTTACATATGATTTCCTCCTTCCCCTCTTCTCCACTTTCCTACACTCCCTATCAGGTGTTTTCCTAGTTATTTACCAGTTCATTTTGCATGATTTGTACTGTAGACTGTAAGTTGTGTTTTTGTTGTTGGAAAATGAAATAAACTTTAATTGCAAAAATAAATAAAATTAATTATTGCCCATGGTTAGTATGGGGGTGATTATGGAGTAGAGAAGAGCATGAGGTGTCAGGCTGGAGTTGTCACTCAGACCTATCCTGAACCAGTTATGAGTCAGACACCCACGGATACATCTCCCATTGACCTGGTAGCCTTAAACTAATTTGGATGTTGTGGAGAGCATTGCACTTTGGGGGTAAATCCCCATGTTGCTATCTACTCCAGATTAGAAGGGGACTAAAATAAAGCCTTAATGAAATGGATGAAAATGTGCAAAGGGATCAGAGCTTGGTCCAAAATGAAATGACTTGTTATTCATTGTCACAGGACTGATGCCCAGTACTAAACCACCCAGAAGCAATTGCTATTAAGTTCAAAGTTTCCATTCCCAGTTATTTCCAAGCTCCCGTGCAGGAGAGAAGAATAAATGTGTTACAGCTGGTGGAGCCTAAAGCTAATGGTAATGGTGTTTGTGAGTCTCTTCATATTTCTTCAACGAAGTAGCTAAAAAGTAACTATAGTAATTCCAACTTGTGTTTCTCAAACGGCACCACCCCTAAGTCACTACCTATGAAAAAAAACCTAGAGTGACGGTCCTGTGCTATGATCAAACCATAGACTGTTAAAGAAATCCAGGTGCCATCTGCCCTAAGAGCAAAAACCTCCTAAGCCTGTCTAAGGGGTGGTTCACTCCCGGGCTTAAGTTTCTTCCTCTAGGGAAGGGGTGATTACACAGGCAAGCCATAAGCAATACGTATGTTTACATATCAGATGCTATGCATTATCCAGTTTCAGCTATGTAACAGCTATGTGGTTTGTTCACATTCAGGATGTGTATTGCATTTGGATAGAAAGAAGTCAATATCCTGCCAGTCTCACAAAAGAATCATTTCTTACAGTACTTGTGGAAAGTTATCCCTCACGTAACCTGATAACACTGCCATACCCTAAACAATACAGAGATCACTGATTAGTAACATCCAGAGCAAAGATATTTTGGAAAACTTGTGTTGTTGTTTGTTTATAAAACATGTCTCTTAAAGCAGAGCCATACCAACTGGCAGATGCAACACTCTGGGTCACATCACATGATGTACTTGAACAGCTGAGGAATCTGAACTTGAGTCACAAGCAATAGTGTGTGGGGGTGGGGAAGGGATTCATTTGACAAACTGTTTCTTTGCTCATCCTTGCTTGCCCTTCAGCACAGATATTTTGCAACCAGTATCTGACTGTGGCTGGTCTCACACACCAACGCTCTCATATTATATAACAGAATACAGGCACACAGCCACCCATATTTACAGTTAATAGTGCCACCAGCTAGGGTCACCCATGGGAAGAGAGTTCAGTCAATACTCCCCTGAGCTGAGATATTAGACGCAATATTAAATGGGCAATGAAATCCCTGTGTCCTGATTGGCTGAGACTTGCTTCTAGCCATGGCAGTAAGAGAGTACCACCAATGTCTAACAAGCATTTTTCAATGCCGAATGTTGTCTTGCTGGCATTGGCATTGGTAGTGCAGGGGTTAGGGAGATGCTCAATAGGAATGGCAGTGAAGTATGGAACTGACGCCAACCCCACCCCACCCTGCAGAGACTGACAGGCATTGAGGTGTGCCTTTGGGTCGTCATTCATAATGCTCATGCCATTTCACCTCACCCTACCCTTCAGACTCTGACAAGTGTTGCGTTGTGCCTTGGGGTCATCGGGCCTTATGCTCACCCCATTCCATTAGGAAATACGTTGAGATGGGTGCAGTATAGGAGAATGGGGTAAACTTTGGGGCCAAAGAGTCCAAAGCACACCTTGATGCCTGTCATTGGCTGCAGGGTGGGAGTGGGGGTGGAATGGCATGAACATTACTGCCGACAATCCAAAGTCACGCCCCTGATGCCTATCAGTCTGTACAGGGTGGGACATTATGGTGAGAAACCCTAACGCCCCAGGCGTCTGTTGGCACTTGCACTCCAAATTTTCAACACGGGCTTTTTGTGACCCCACTTCATGAAAGCATTTCGGACCTCTGCTCTTGAACAGTGTCACTGTGATTTTGTTAATCTGTCCCGAATGTTGATTTCCTGCACGACTGCACAATTCTGTTGCATGATGTGCAAACACATTTCAGGCAGGATGATAAAATGACAGCTGTACTATTGATAAGGAGGTGTAAAAATTGCAATGTTTAAAATCCGGAGAAAATATTAAAATTCTTAAAAGTTACAACGCAGTATGGAAACTGCACAATGCATGCTCATAACACAGTCATTTTGTGGAATTGTTTCACCAAATGTTCAACATAGAGCATTTGGGACCTCTGCTCATGAACAGTGTCACTGTGATTTTCTTAATCTGTCCCTAGCGTTGATTTCCCCAGCGAATGTAGCCATTGTACACCAGATGCATGAATACAAATTTAGGGCAGGATGTGAAAAATGACAGCTGTACTGTTCTTAAGGATGTGAAGAAATGGCAATGTCGAAAATCTGGAGTGAAAATATTAAAAATTCTGAAGTTGTGCATGCGGCAACTGCGCACACACGCTGATAACATGTCATTTTTGAATTTTTTTCACCAAATTTGCAACATAGGTTTTGGGAGCCCTCTCATGAACAGTGACACTGTCATTTCATTACTCAGTCCCAAAAGGTGATTATGTGCAGTGACAGTAAAATCACCTTTCAGGACTGAATAATGAAATGACAGTGACTGAATTCATGAGGTGGGGTCCCAAGAACCCCATGTGGAAAATTTGGAGCCAAAAGTCGCAAAAATGGTCAAGATATCCACCTAAGTTGACATCCCCCCCCATTGAGGCCATTATACAGCAGCTCAAGAGGTCCATTACCACGGAAACTCGAGATCTTACAACTGCCTTGTTTGTGTATGCTTGCTCATACACAATATTTTATAGTGTATGGGCAAGCATAATCAGCTCCGTGATCCCCCAAACAAGTCTACCTCTTAAAATAAGGCTACTTGGGATCTGGCCGGTGCCGGACTTTACCATCGTCATGGGTCGCTTAACTGCGCATGACGGTGTTCGATCTTGTTGTGTTGCATCACTGGATGTACTTGGTGCAGTACAACAAGATAGTGACGACTGAGGCAAGCACAACAACGCTGTTGGGAGCATGGATTTCCATGCTCAACAGCGTTCTACCATGCACTATATGGCTGTAGCCTTTACTCATATATATTGTATGGTGGAATGCAGTTATGCATGGTATTCTATGCCTGGAATATGCTTGTTCTGTTGCAGTAGTGATGTCATTATATTGTCCTGCTGCAGTAGTGATGTCACTACTTCAGCAGAACAACTTGGAATGCTGCCACATACTTGATTTCCTCTGTACAGTTAAGTTGGAAGTTGTTTTTTTTAACTTGAACTTGCAGAAACACCTGTAGCACACTGTGTCAGTAATTTGAGCCTACCACAAACCCTCAAATGCCTCCCCCAACCACAGGTTCACTGAAACAAAGTGCAATGTCCGAAATAGACATGGATGCCCATACACTATATAGAATAGCGAATGGACAGTTCTATGGACAACCAGTGTGTTGTGCCACCTTGGGGATCTGATTCCCATTGACCTCTCGAGCTTCGCTTTGGAGGTCACAGTGAATCAGAACCCCTCAGTGGCACAGCACACTGGTTGTGCATAGTTCCCATCCACTGTCCTATATATAAAAACCTCAATTAGGCTCTAAAAATCCATTAAATTAAATTAAGAAAATCATTTAATGTTATTTACACTCATGAGTCCCCTTTACACACACAGACACACACACACACACACTTTTTTAAAAATCAAGTACTATTCAGAGTTTCTATTGCTTGTTTCTTTGATGATCATGAAAAATATCCTCCTGTCCCTATCACTTTGCCAGAGAATTCCTGCTCCTTACCTGACAACAGATAAAATTCAGGTTCTGGCTCCACTTGAGGCTGTGTGTGTGTCTTTGTGTGCATGCCAGTGGAACTCAGAAGAATTTTTAAATTGAGTATTACATGTTACTATTCTGTGTGTATCGGTGGGGGTGGGCATTCTAATACTGCAGTAATACTGAGTTTTGAATTCTTCTGTTGCATGGCAAACAATCACACAATGTATTGAGTGTGAAGAAAGGAAGATGACTGACAGGTGAAAACATCTGTGGAGGGACTATTTTACATTATTTAGCAACATTTTAGTATATTTTTGTGGCTTTGAATATTTTAGAATGTTCTTTTTCAAAGTTGCCTATGGGCCCATTTTATATAAGCAATGAGACATGTCTGGTGTTGGCAGTACTGAGATACCTGCACACCAGAGGCTGAAAAGGCACTTGGCCTGCGGCCTTGTGCCTCACTATGCCTCTGGGTGTGTGGGTATCTCAGTACTACTAACACCCAGCCATGTCTTACTGCTTACATACAGAATGTAGCCTGTGTACAAGACTGTTGAAGTTGGCTGTCAGAACTAGGAAAACAAATCTATGGTTTTCCTTAGCAGAAAATTACCTGCATTTTTGAAGCACCACAGCCCCTCACTATGACTCCTATGCATGAATGGGGCAGAGGCGCACATGTATCTGCGGCATAGCCACCCACACCCATTGCACCCCCATGTGGCCGCCACAGTAGTCATCAATGGGCATGCAACCCCTCCGCCAGAGGGCACAGAGGGCAAACAGTTGGGGCAGGCAGGGGCATGCCAGGGGTGTGCCCACACTCTGCAACATTCACAGAGTCACAGAGCACTGGGAGCAGAGAGTGCACAGTATGCAGGAAACCCTGCAGTAAGGTATGCACACTTCTAGTATGCCGCCCCATGGTCACCAAATGTCACACGAGGCATGCCTTCCCCCACACCATGCCGCAACAGACCACGGACAATGATTGGTGGTCTGGTGATGGCTGACCAGGCACCAGCCCACTTTTTGTCAGTAGCCATTTCTCAGCACCCGAGGGCGCATGGGATCCACTGGCGGACTGGGTAGGGCATCCCATTGGATGACCGCCCAGTCTGCATATCTGTCCTCTGTGCTCCCGCATACCAGGGGGAGGGGCCGCAGACAGGTGCATACAAGTGGTGCATACCCCCAGGTGCACACCTGTCCACAGGTGTGGCCTTTTGTGGGTGGGACATGTGCCTCCAGCACATACTTCCCGCCCCTATCTACATATGTATATAGGGCCCTTTGTCCTTAAGGGAAACAAAACAGTGCTGTTTACATTTTTAGTATAATTTAAATCTGAGCATGTGTGAAGTATGTTTAATCCGCCAGTGTATTGTTCTGTGTTTTTGTTTTGAAATAGTCCTGTTTTTTCCTTATTTAAGGCACCCATTAATGCAGTCTTTTTCCCCCTCAGTGGGACCTATGCACTAAGGAACCACAACATTTTTGCGGCACGCAACATGTGCACATAAAAGCATAATATCCTAACACATAAGCACCACAGCCATGTGTCATGCACCTATGACATGCTGAGGTGTGCATAGGTGTCCTACGTGTAGCTGCACCGTGGCAGCACTATGCACAGGCAGATGAGCATGGCTGCCTAACAGCATGCCCCCCACACGTGCGTGCACTAAGTGCAATATGACTGTCCATGGGGTGGTGCCACATGCACAGCTCTACCCCATGCAGAAGGTTGCTGTAAACCACAGGCATGCAGGATCTGCAGGATGGACCAGCGTAGAGGCTATGGGCACTGGCTGTCCAGGACCACCACTCCAAAAGTTCTCCCATACAAAGAGGTCCAGAACCACCCATGCAGCAGTCATGCAGCCACCTACTAATAGCTGGCAAAGTAGCACTCTGCTAGACTACTGAATGACACCAGTTGATAGTGGCAATACCCACCACTACACATATGACACTGCCAACCCCAACATTGTACAAAGCCCTCCTTGCACACACATAGCCCACTGTGCCCCCTCCCACACAGTCAGCAGTCCTACTGGATTCCCACTCCTCCCGCAACCCCCCCTTCCCCAGAGAGTAGCATGCTAGTGTCATCCAGAATAAAGACACAGACACCAGACATATGTGCTGGTTCAGTTTATTACTGTATCAACTTGTACATGTCTACATGATAAATAATACTGTCAAGGAACAGGTCAAATATGAAACACATGCTGTCAATGTCATGGGTTAGGGCCAGCTGCTGAGGTGCTCCTAGTCTTCTTCCCTCCATGGAGATCTCACTAAACCCCTCGGTGTGGATGGGGTGTACCTGTGCCACCAGTACAAGTCTTCGCAGCAGACCACAATACCCTGCAATGAGTGGAACACAGGAGGACAGATATGAGTGGGATGCACATGCAGAGTGACTAACGTGCAATGACTGCTCACAGTTACCTACCCGCCCACAACACGTACCTTTGAGAACTCAACTTGCCTCCACAGCTCCGTGTCATCATCTTTGTAATAGATGTCTCCACTACCCTCTGCTATGAGAGGAAATGTGGCACCTGTGAGGCCAGCATGCCAGCAGGTCACCAACACAGCCCCCTGCCCTATCAGGCTGCTTTTGGTGGCTGAGGACCAATCTGTCCAGATGGCTTCTGAAGTCCTGTGGAAACATAAACAAAGAACAGAAATCAACATCACAGCTCCCACAATACATGTCATGCAATGCCCCAACACCCTGACTGTTGCATGCATACCTCGCCCGGCTCTACCAGCTCTTAGATACTGCCCTCCAGTTGTCAATGTATGTCCTTTGACATATGCCAATTTACATGAGTATGCCCCACCATTCCAACCTGTGGTGCCGAACATAGGTAGCCTGTGCTGCTGGCATTTTCTAGCTGTGCTTGACAGTTAGGGCCTGCTGATGCCCGCACCTGCTGCATCACTCCACCAGCATGCCAGCAACATGCCCAGTTAAAGGGGCTCATGGCAGAAGTGAAGGTCTGTCAGTGTCTCTGTCATTGAGTACACCACAGGGGTACACAGGATGTGTCTGGAACCATTACTGAATGTCCTCCTTCTGGATGTCAAGGTGGAATGCAAACAGGCATTGCGAGTGAGACTGTGGCCACATATATTCAGGCCCTCTATGCACACCTATGCCCTGCAGGACACACACTGCTTGAAGCGATTCTGTTTGGACCATGCCACCATTGCATAGCTATGCGACCTGTCCAGGCCAGTGTGGCCCCATGTGCCTGGCAGTCATGGTTGATATCCGTGGAGACAAAGGTGCTGTGTTCACTGGCCTACAATGTAACTGGAGCTTTCCAGAATGTGGTGGGGGATGTCACAGGTGTCAGCCCCTCATCTGTGTCCAGGACACTGCACCAGGAAAAGACACCATGCTCCTGCATGTGCATGAACACATAGCATTTCCCACTGTAGAGGCTGAAATACAGTCCACAAAGGAGGTATTCTATGCCATGCATGACATGCCCAATATACTGGGGTAATTGACTGCATACATGTTGCAATCCTGGCACTGATGGATGGATGAGAAGCAAACAGGAACCATAAAGGGTACCACAACATAAATTGCCAGATAGTATGTGATGCTGCAGGTATCATCACTAACATGTGTGCCATGTACCCTGGGTCATGTCTTAACTCCTGTATCTTCAATGGGACCAAGCTGTGGCTCTTCTTGCTGCATACAGGGTGGGGATGGATGGCGATAGATGAGTATACGATGCAGCACAGATGCAACACTGGTGGATGCACTACTGGAGCTTGTTACAATGGCTGTTGTTTAACCACTGCATAGGTGACAGCAGATACACACTACAGGCATATTTGATGACCCCATATCTGGAAGAAAATGGTGCACAGTAGGAGGCATACAATGAGGCCCACAGGAAGACATATTCTGTGACCAAGAGGACAATGAGAATACTGAAGATGAGGTTCTGGTTCCTGGATCTGACAGGTGTCACAATGATGCTTGCTCCAGGAGGGCATGAGTGTTTACAGCATGCACCATGTTGCACAACATGGCTGTGCACTGATGGCTATCCTTGCTGCAGGACAGACAGGAGAATGTGCCCCCTGCAAGGGGGTGGGCTGCCAGGGACATGGTGATGAAACACTGTCCAGATGGATGACATGTTATGCACTCATGTGGGAAGCATTCTGCTTTTGGAGGGCCACCAGTGTGACACTGTGATGATGTCCTAACCTGAGTGCCTTTCTGCCTACGGGGGTTATATGTGAACATGCCCACAGTTGAATGAGGTGTTCATATGTATCGATGTATGGGGGGGGTGATATGTGGCTGTGTACATGGTGTCCATATGTGGATAGGTACTGGGTGTGATATGTGGCTGTACATTAGTTTGTGATATGTGGCGGCATACAGCGTTCTGGCATGTATATGGTATTTGCTTTCATGTCACTGTGTTAATGGCAGGGAGCTGATGGCAGGAATCACTGCTTCCTGGACAGCTGCCGTCCTAGCCATGTTGATGATGGTGTGCCCAGATGCTGGATCTTTGCCATTTCTTTGCTTCCTTCATGTGGCCATCTGTCTGGCTGTTTATCTGGCACCTTCCATGGTTGACTGCCCCCATGGACCTCTGGTATGCTGGGGCTAGCATGAGTCTGACACATCAGGGCAGAAGGTTGTGCCTCAGGGCCATGAGGACTGACTTGTGTGGGTGCACTGGGATATTGCTGTGCCTCAGGGCCACAGGAGCTGGTCTGTGCAAGGCAATGGGCACCAGACTGTGCCTCAGGGCAAAGAGTGCCAGCATGTGCAAGTGGACTGAGACATCCGGTATAGCATGAGAATGGACTGGGTGAACGTGATGGCCCCAGATAGTAGGTGGTCCATCTGCCTCTCAAGGATGTGGCTTAAGCTGTTGGGCATTTTTCTCACCTCAACGGTCAGGTCCTTCAGGGCTCTGGGTTCTGGCACTGTGCCTGGAGCTGCTCTCATTCCAGCTGCTACACCTCCAGCTGGTAAGTGTGAAGTATACCACATGTGGATGGTTCCATATCCACTGGATGGGCAGCTTGAGAAGCCCTCATTCCCACTGTCACATGGCTGTTCTGTGGTGGCAGGCCATGCAGCCAATCACATGTGGCTGTAGTGCTGTGTACTCTGTGCCCTGCTGTCACCACAGGGCAGCTGTCCACAGTGTGATTGCTGCAGGGATTCAGTACAGGGATGGGCATCAGTGACTGCCTGTGGGGACAGTATCTGCTCATCAATGGCCACCTGAGTTTCCTCCACTGTCTCTGTGACTGTGTCCTCTGGTACTGTCTCATCACGCGTTATGCCAACTGACTCCCTGTGTTGTACCTGAATTGAGAGAAAGGATGGCTCGGCTACATGCGTGGTACAGCCATTGGTGTTTCTTGATGTGCTACGGGCCATTCAGGGTGTCATCTACTTCTGCCATCCCCCTGTCCCCAGCTGCCTGTGTAGGATTGGGATTTGTAGGAGGGTCACTGTAAGGTGCAACACAGGAAGGTTAGCATTCATATGACATCAAGGACATCTTGGCCCTTGTTCCTGCATTGTACTACATACCTGGCACACTGTCCATGCCCTCCTCCTCCCTGAGCAGGGTCACCTCAATGAGGGTGTCTACCACCATCTTCTCAATGGGTGTTAGGCTCTGCCCGTGTCTGGGTGGGCCTCTGCCCATACCTAACTGTGACTGTTTGATGGCTGCCACATTATGCTAGACAGCCAAATGGAGTTCATGCCATTTATGTCACTTATCTTTAATGGCCACGAGTATCTGTGCCTCTAGACTGACTGCATTCACAGAGGCCTGTGTAGCAAGACACAGGTGGTCTTTGGTCTCAGCTGGTGCCTTGAGGGACTGTGCCCCATACAGGATGGCATAGTGTTCATGGTTATCTGAGACCAAGGATGCCACCTGCCCACTTGTGAAATTTGTGGGCCATGACCAGCTGCCATGCATGACTGGCTATGTCCACTACACTGTGCAGTCCCACCGGTGCCTTCAGTCCCTGGTAGTGAAATGAGTACCTCGGGCACAGCCCTGCTTCCTTCCACCATTGACTGCTCTCCTTCATCCATCGCAGTAGACACTTCTACATTTTTGCACGGGGCAGCACCAGTGCCCATATATGGTTGGGTCAAAGGACAGGGCCGTGTAGTTTGAGACCACCCAGGGTTCACTCTGCATGGCACTGTGCATGTCCACAGACCACGCCCATACTCCATTTTCAAATGAAAACTTTGGCTCAAGGTGCCTGCACATAAAGGTGTATGATGCAAGTGGCACCTTGTGTCAAAGTCTGTGGCTATCCCAATTTTCAAACACTAGCTGTGTTAAAATCATGATGCCTTGAGGCAAAGCCCCCCCATACCCTCATGTGGCAAAACTGCCAATGCGCCAGGGTTTCAAGGGGCTTGCAGCCAAATTGGGCTGCGCCATCTCTTTTTTGCTATTCTACAAGCCCCACCATGGTCGCAACAGGAGCTGCCATTAGATTAGCCAGCAGGTGGTCTAAGGATCACAAGCCACTGCTCACCATCACCCATCCCACAAAACTCATTTTGGTTGTTACACTTTACCATTGCCTCCATTCTGAATGGCACTAATGTAAAGATAGTCAAATTTCTAAGTACTAGATCCCCTTTCAGGGTCCTCTTGGTGCTATTCCCACAACATGAGTGTGTAGTGGCACTTTCTCCCAGGAAGAACAAGATGCTATACTGGGGGTCAATAACATGACTTCACTTAGCATTAGTGCCAGTTACTGGCATCTTAGTTATTCCAGCAACCAGATTATTGTACACTTCCTAAACCGTGAACACAGTTGGCCAGCCATATATGCCTCCGTTCAGCCCACTACTACTCTCTGGTGCATGTCAGGTTGTTGGATGTTATGTCCTCTGGGCAAGATTACTCAGGTTACCCTTCATGCTGCTGGTCTCTGGAGGGCCCCTTCCCATTCCAGAAGAGTGCAAGAGCAGACAGAACTCCATTTAGGCTTCTCTGTTTCTACTTACTACTACTTGTCTCTTTCTGGAACAATGGATTCCTACTTCCACCAGTCTGAGCTCTTGGCTAGCTTCTCCTCTTCACAGAGAAAATGGTGAGGGCAGGATCATGAATATTCATGCCAGTGCTCCTAGCTAGCTGAGCCAGGAATCCAAAGCACAACTCCACAGTCTGTCACCTACTGTAACTGCAGACCTATAGCAAGTCACTCTCAGGGTCAGGCATAACCCTCTAAGTACTGCCTAGTTATAACCTGCCTTGAGTTTGGATGAAGAGGAAGCTGTTTGCATTGGCTGTGGGGCCTAATTGGTGTCTGTCTAGGCTGGAGAGGCAACTCACCATTGTCCTCATTAGGGGGTGACTACAGACCTCAACCATTGCACAATTTAAGACAGATCTGAGGGCTGAGTTAGGGCCCAAACATTTTCCCAAATTATATTTAGCTGCGATTGTCAAACAATATTAAAGTAATACTTGATACAAATATCCACAAAGCAGTAATAGTAAAGGATATCTTATTTCAGCAAAAGTGATATCACAGGATCTATATATTTTATTTTCTAATTAAGCAAATCAAGGACTCTTTACATCCACCTAAGTTGGCAAGTGGAGTCTCTGGGGATGTGACTTCTGCAATTGAAAGGTGGTGGGCAAGCTGCTAATTATTGTCCATAGCCGTAGTGAGCCCTGCTGTGTGTGAGCAGTCTCTTCTCTCAGTTCTCTTTCTCTCTTCCTGGACTGGCAGGTTAACACACTCTGCCTCCAATTCCTAATTCAATCCACTTGGTAAGCAGGTAAACCTTCTCCAGTCAGTAAGCAGGTAAATCTTACTTCACCCTTCTACATTTCCACATTATGCACTTGGAATATGGGGAGCTGATTATCATTTTTTACTGGGTGGAATGCATACTTGGCAAGTTACCAGCTATACAGGGATTATGAAGGGTCCATAGTGGTTTACAGCTTGGGGGGGGGTAGGGAGGACTCACTCAACCTGGGAGGGGAAGGGGTTGCTTTTTTGGCTTGGCGCCACTGATGGGTACATTTAAGTGCATGAGTTATTAGAAGTTGGTTGTGTGAGGTCCGCATCCTTCCCTTTACCCTCTGCTTAGTATTGCAGCACACGTAGTTAGTTTTCATTATGACCTGAGGAGGATTGCTTGGTAGGGGAATATAATGGAGTGTAGGTTTACCAAATCATACTTCCATTTACCAAAATAATCATTCACCTAATCTAATCTGTCACCACCATCCCAGTGGGACACCACTGGGGATTTCAATGGGGGAAGAGTGCCTCAATTATTTATAGCCTAGCAGTACCCCACATTCCCATACTTAATGAGAGTGTGGTGTGGTGGAGCAGTTTTTCTGGTTTTCAGTGTTACATGTGTTATCAGTGCTTAACCTCACTGCCAGTTGCAGTGGCTGTTTCTTATCTTCATCTAAACACCAATGTTTTCTCTGGTTCCATTAGAATGTATTGGTTTTCAGACCTGGTATTTTGTTAACCACCTTAACGAGCTAATGTACTGCCTGGAATTAATAGTAACTTTTAGATGTAGCCGGCTATCACATCTTACATTTGAAGTATTTTTTCTTTTCTGTTACTAATTAGAAGATTTGCCACCTGGCAGTACTGGGATAATGTATGGCGCAGCACTCTGTCTACAGGCTAAAAAAGTCAGTTCCATTCCTCCCACTACATCATGAACACTGAGACCATGCTGACTGTGACATCACTAAGTAACCAAGAAGAACCATTTCTCATTGCCAGATTATGCTCTTTCACATGAAGCAGCAGGGATTGGCTCTTCTTGGTTACTAGTGATGTCACAAGTTCCACATTTTGACTGGTAACTTGAGAAGTTACTGTTCAGATGGCAGAGTCGTGGTGCCTCAATGTGTTTGGACACATCTCTGATAATGTAATGGGAGGAACAGAACTGACTTTTTTTTAGCCTCCAGATACAGTGCTGCTCTACTCATCAGCCCAGTACTGCCATGTGGAAAATATTCTAATTAGCAAACAGAAAAGAAAAAAATATACTTTAGATATAACAAGAAATAGCTGACTGCATCTGAAAATTACTATTGATTCTAGGCAGTACACTAGGTCTTTAATTTTTTTTTTTGCTTTATCTGTTTATGCTCCCCTGGGACCCTTGACCAGCCACTCCTTCAGGCCACCTAGGACCTAATGACTCAATGAGGCATCCTTTGTTACCAATCCCACCACCCACCATTTTGTGCTGAGACCGGAGTGGCCATATGTATTCACTGGGTAAAGGCAAGAGGGGAGAAATGGGCTTCAAACTAGCTTGGGGACAGTGGGGGATCAGTATGGAGAGCTCTTCTCTGGGCTGCATGGTGAGATAGGTGGACTGGCGACCATCATCTGGTCAGCTGAGAGGACAATGATTTCCATTTTCTCCCACCACTCCACCCACAATGCGGGTGCACGCACATAACGTTCTGGCAGGTCACACTTGCGGCATGTGGTTACCCATGCTGCAAAGTGCACCACCACAATGGGCCACCAGGAGATGGCCATAAAAGATGCAGGTTCACACCCACACCCCCTCGGATGCTCCAAATCCTCCCCGCTGGTCAGTAGACCTTAGTGTAACATCATATAATGTAAACAGTATTAACAGTCCAATTAAATGAACTAGAATTCTATAGGAGCTTCAGAGACAGGGTGCTGGTTGCTTTTTTAAAGGAGAGACACCTGGTGCAGCAGGAGCATTTCAAGCTGCATCTTGTATGAGTGGGAGAAGTGCACAATTCATCTTTTGAAAAGCATCCTTACAGACAAGGGATGGCTATTCTGCTTCAGAAGAATTACCCTTCCAAGATGATAGGGTCGATACAGACTTGGAGGGCAGATTTGTTCAGTTTAAGGGCTGGTATAGGGGGTCCAGCATGCATATTATTTAACATTGATTCACCTAATAAAGATCAGGAGGGGGCACAATTTTTAAAGTAATTGAAGACACAGTTATATATTCAGATAGTTTACTGTTGATTGGGGGATTTTATTTCCCTAATTAACCCTCAGCTAGATAGAGCTGGTATTTGGCTGACACCAGTCTCCAGATCTAGGACACCTATTTCTAGACTGACAAATGAAATGGGCCTTATAGAAATATGGTGCTATATGCACCAAGGACTAGTGACTATACATGTTTCTTTAAGGCATGCCATCTATTCTCATATAAATTTCTCATATCAGCTAATTGGGCACATACAGTTTCACAATATGAAACTGGGAGCATTACAACTTCTGACCATGCTCTGGTTGTGCTTCAGCTATTGCTGGCTCAAATTCCTAAGCATACAATCTGGAGACTCAGCGTCAGCCAGCGTAATGCTGAGGATTTAAAAGTTTTTGTAAAGATCAAATCTGTATGTTTCAGGAAAATAATTATGTGACATTATGCCAATGAATTTCTTTTTCTAAGTGGACCCTGACACCTCTCTCCCTGCACCTGACAGCAACTTGTGTTCCATTGATGAAATTGCACGGTAAGATAAATTATACGAAATCAGAGGCAATGATTCTTATTGGGGCCTCCAAGATATTTAGGGAAACGTTACATTTATATGGTCAAAAGGAATACATTTCCATACTTAGAGGTCCAGGTTTCAATAGATTTAACTAAACTGTTCAGCAATAATTATGATTGACTGCATGCAAAGCTAAAACCTGATTTGGCACAATAATCTCTATTGCCTTTGACCATTTTGGGAAGTATAAATATAGTAACAATGAATATACTTCATCATTCTGTATATTGTTTCTTTTCCAGTCCCTTCTCATAGCTATGCCTGCTTCTGTCTGGAACCTGTTTATCAAGAATATAATGTGTAACCCTAGGTGGCGCTATCCCAGGGGCTACTACCCCTGCCTACATGGCTAGTTGCAGGTTAAGGGGCCTCAGTACTGAAACGGGTGCCTCCACCTGGAGGACAGGGCTGTTAGTAACAAGCTAACCTGGGTACAGCCTCCGGACACTGTAACCCCCTTTCCCCTCTAGTGGCCTAGACAGTATGCAACTAATACTGTCACAGTAGCCCCTATCCAGCATACAAATCCCACACTGTTTGCATTTACCACCAGGGCTGGTTCCACCAGCTTGACACTGAGACCCCTGTAAAACAAGGTTAGGCACAGCAAAAACAACAATACAGTGCTTTTGGTAATAATAGTAATAATAATCATAATAATAAATTTATTTATATGGTGCCTTAACTATTGCCAAGGCACCTAACAATATAAAACAAAATACAAAATCATACAGACATCAAACATCAATTCAAATTCAGTTAGAATCACATATCAATAAATCAGTAGCAAATTTTTAATTAACTAATAAGGCTTGTTGCCACAGAAAGTTTTTAAACCCTGCTTAAATCCCTCCACAGTTGCACACTCCCATAACTGACGGGGTAGAGAATTCCAAAGGGTGGGGGCTGCATAAGCAAAAGCTCTTGCACCAGATGATTTCAAATTCATCCTTGGAATCTCTAACAACCCTCATTGGCTGAGTGGAGAGACTGACCAGGGCAGTAGGGGACCAGAAGCTCTTTCAGATAGTCCGGGTCCTGTCCATGTAGGGTCAGGGCTTTAAAAGTCAGTAACTGACTTTAAAGGTGATCCACCACTGTATTCTTGCAGCCAGTGCAGTTCATGCGAGCACGAGTAATATGACAGGATCGGGCAGATCCTGTCAAAGCCAGGCCGCTGTGTTCTGCACCAGCTGCAGTGATGGATTTCAACCCCAGAAAGCCCTAGATAAAGGGAGTTGCAGTAATCCAAGCGCGAGGACACAAATGCGTGGACCAAAGTAGGAAGGTTGTCAGACAGAACCAGATGCCTAATCCTGGCGATATTCCTAAAATGAAAAAAAGATGTTTTGACGACAACTGACACCTGAGAATGTAGGGTCAGTCCATCATCAAAAACTACCCCCACGTCACGCACCTGTTCAGAGAGGTCAGGGTGAGACACCACCAAAAAATTCCAGATGGCGAAACAACGCCTGCCCCCATCTGATGACCCGGTCCACAACCAATACTTCAGTTTTTCCGAGTTCAGCTTTAGCTAAACTGGAATCCATCCAGTCCTGGATTTCTTTCAGACAGTTATTAAAGACTGAGAGATCCATCCTGGTTGGGTGCAAAAGAAAGGTAGAGCTGGGTATCATCTTCATAGCAGTAAAACCTCAGCCCATACCTTCTTACAATGTCTCCGAGGGGTAGCATATACACCGCGAACAACATGGGTGATAGCACTGAGCCCTGAGGTACCCCACAAGACAGAGAAATTGGGCTTGAGGAATGAATCCCAGACACAACTCTCTGTGTTCTACCCATGAGAAAAATGTAAACCATCTGAGGACTGTCCCTGACAGTCCACAGATATGCCTCATGTGGTCCACGGTGAGAGATCCAGAAGGACCAAGATGGTACGGTTCTTCCGATCTTTTGCCATCAGGAGATCATTGAGCACTCAAACCAGTGCTGTCTCGGTACTATGTCTCTTGCGAAAACCAGACTGCAGCGGTTCATAGATGTCATGGATGGTCAAATGGTCCTCCAGTTGAGCAGCCACTACTTTCTCAATCACCTTCCCTACAAAGGGAAGGTTAGAGATAGGTCTGTAGTTTGGTACAAACTGGAACCACAGTCAGATTAAATGCAAAAAGATTTAGATCTGATTTATTCAGGGGAATTGAACAAAGGAGAGGAGTAATCAAGTTGATTGATTCAAAAACTGATCTAGTCAGGCAAATATGCATGTACTTTTAGTCCCTACACAGTGACACACTCTGAGTACCCAGCTGGAAGTAAGATGGGCTAACCTGGAACGTTGCCTGAGGTAGGCCGGCATCACAGCTGGTTGGGGCTCTGTGATGAAAAGAAAAGGCATGCACAACCACACACAATTTGTAATCTGGAGCCAGGAGGCTCAGTTCCTGAAGATTAGGCAAAACAATTAAATCGGATGACACACTTTGACTGAGCAGTTGTTGCAGGGAGCTACCCTGCTGTTTACTCATGCTACCCAGTACAGGACACAGGATGGATGAAATGGAGACTGCAAGATGACTTGCTGGTTTGCCAGGAGAAGCAGGGCCCACATGATTCACCATGGTGTTGTTCCTGTTCATGATGTTGAGCAGGGGCCTGATCCCAGGCAGGTTTCTCATCGATGGTCTTCTCTGTGGCATGAGTAGCTGGCTAGGCCAAAGTGTGGAGGCTCAGACCAATTGGAGAAGAATGCAGATTCAGTCTGGTAGGTGGTGGATGCAGCTTCCAGCAAGCAAGGCACAATTAAACATTGGGGAACCAAATCGCGCCCCACTAGCAGGTTACAGCACATTTATAGTAAAGCAATCACCATACCAACAAAGAGATAGCAGTCCGGTCGCAATAACAGTGTCTCTGAGCAAAACTGGGAGTTCTATGGTGAATGGATGTCCTGACAGGCCGATCGCGTTCAGCAAATCTTCGGTCTTCTTCAGGTTTAAATCCGGTCACTCCTCAGTGGCTTTGTCACACTCCAATTCAGATACAGTCTGATTACTAAGCCTTTCAAAGGATTCCCTCTCGAGGGACAGCAGGTGGACAGGCCAAACTCAGCCTTTTCACCAATCTGCCGCGCAAACTATGCAGATGCAGCTACTCTAATCACTCAAGCTGCTCACTCTCCAAACTCTACATCCAGACTGACTCTTCTGCTTCAGGTGCCAATTAATCGGGCCCAACAAAATGGCTCAGAGACGTAGTCTGAAATAAAGTTTCTCTTATATCTCCATGTGGAAGAGCTGAAGGCAGGCAGGCCAGACTCAGCCTTTCTGCCAAATCCCCATGCTACCCTGCAGGGCAGCAGCTCCTCGAGCTGCTCACTCCTCCAGCTCTGACTCACTCCTGCCTTCCTGCTGCAGGCAGCTTGGGAATTTCACTTACGTCCAAAAGGTTCAATTGGTTAATCCATCTGTCTGTGAAAGCAAGGGCTCCCCCTCCAGGTCTGTTTCAGCACCAAAATGTAAAAACTATAATTCCTGAAGAAATTTTCTCCAACAAGATCCCTGGGGACAGGCTCCATTTTAGAGTCCCCAAAGGTACTGATTTGTGCTGACTGGCATTCTAAACCAAAATGGTGGTGCAATACAGAAAGTTCATGCTGCAAAGAAGGCAGGTTAGACAAATTATAATACTATTGCTATTCTAATAGATAATCAGCAAATAAGATAGCTTCTAACAGAGCTCCTCTGTGTAAATAGCGATGTGAGAACGGAGTGATTATCTGGCAGCCGATGTGGGACTCGAGCATAGAAACACTCAGCCCCTCCCAGATTAAAATAAGCACCACGTAATAGGCAGCTCTTAAAGAGACAGAGCACAGAGGCATTAAGTCACTCTCATAAACACTTTTAAAACGCCAAGACACAGGATACCAGCCTGGCAGTGGGCATTTGTCATACCCAAGAAAGACTGAACCCCCATTTGTAGGGGTTACAAGTGGAACCTTTTTCTGAAGGATACATCTTAGTTTCTTTGGGTTAAAAAATGCTATGAAATAACTCATTTGGTGTTGTCTCTCCCCAAAGCTGGAAGGGATCATGGACTGTTGGACTCCTGCAGATGTTATCTGTCTGCTCAGACTTCATTTCACTGCACATGGGCAAAGCAGAGAATTGCATCTGTCATGTACCCAACTGAAAATATAATGGTTTCTTCTCTGCCACTGTCCACCCTCCTCTTCACAATCAGCACCCCATAGGTTTTGTTGCAGATAGATAACCCATAGACCAAGCATAGGTTGAGACCCCTGGTTAAACTCAGAAAAATAAAAAAAAAACACCCCAAATGGACTAGGTCCCTGATTTTGATTTGTTACCATGATGGGTTTCTTCCTAACAGGTTTTGCACAAGTCATAAAGGGACAGAGCTGTGCATCATTTACTGCAGTTAAGGAAAGCTTTCACCTTAAAAATCAGCACCATCTCAGATTTTTGCAGATTTGGCATTTACTCCTTGTGGAAGAAATTTAGCATGTATGACAGGACCACAGCCAGAATTACAACAATTTATATGTTAGGTGGTACTAAAAACAAGATAGGTTGCAGAGCTATGCACGACATTGAGAAAACTACTCCTTCACTCATTAGAGCAGACCTGATTGGGTGGCAGCAGAAAACTGGAATTCAGATTTGAACACAGGATTGGAACAGAAGATTGGAGCAAAGCTTGAAAGTGATAGTCTCACCAACTTGGAGGGAGTATGACTGGAAAATCATAGTTAATTTCTTTTAACCCCCTAATCACTAAATATTTTGGGCTGACTTTTAGAAAGCTTTGTTGAAGACAACGTGGTGGGGAGGGCTCTCACCAGCACCATGGGATTCAATGACTGGTTGAAAAACTGGTGTAGAACTCAGGGATTTGACTTCATTGGGGACTGGGGCTCCACCTGGAGGGATGCAGACCTATACAAGCACGATGGTCTGCATCTATCCTAGAGGAGATCCTAGGTGATAGGTTTAAATGCTTCACTGGCAAGCATTTAAACTAGCCAAGGGGGGAGGCACTGAAAAGGAGAAGGGAAATCCTAGCCCCCCCAAAAAAGTCAGGGTAGTTAGTGAGATAAACACCAAGATAGAGCAGTCAATAGGGATAAGGGCAGGGCTAAATGAAGAAAAAGACAATGGCAGTAAGGACAGGGATGGGGTAAAAAGAAATAAAGGCAGAAAAAAATGGAGGGTAATGAGTACCAATGCCCATAGTTTAGGTAAAAAGCTCCCTGAAATGATGGCCTTGATGGAAGAGGGATGCCTGGATATCGTGGCAGTCACAGAAACATGGTACACAGAGAATCATGACTGGGATGTCAACACACCAGGGTACACAATCTACAGGAGGGACAGGGAGGGATGAAGAGGAGGAGTAGCTCTCTATGTAAGGGAAGGGATCAAAGCAACAGAACTAAAGGGTAAACAAGGAGGAGAGGAGGCACTGTGGGTCACCCTGGAGATTAGAAATGGCTCCACAATCCGCACAGGGGTCGTATACAGACCCCCATCTCAGGGGCGAGGAAATGGATAAGGAAATGATAGAAGGCATCCTTGGGATGGCAGCGAAAGGTTAGATATTGCTGATGGGGGACCTGAAAATGCCAGATGTTAACTGGAGCACCTTTGCAGCAGCCACATCCAAGAACAGGGCCATTCTCGATGCCCTACAGGGGGCATGCTTCAGACAGCTAGTTATGGAACCCACTCGAGAGGGAGCAATCTTAGACATGGTACACTCAAATGGGGAAGGAGAGAGGATCTCTGATCTTGAAGTGGGTAGCCATCTGGGAACAAGCGACCACCAAACAGTGTGGTTCACGATAAACTTAGCTGTAGAGTCAAGCCACACAAAAGTGAGGTACTGGACTTCAGGAGGGCTGATTTTGTCAAAATGGGAGAGTGCCTCAGAAAAGCACTAGCAAACAGGCAAGAAGGTGGGGTGGAGCAACAATGGGGAAACATCAAAACTGCCATCACAGAAGCAACAAGCCTTTGTGTGAAGCAAATAAATCAAAATGAAAGAAAAAAAAACACCATGGTTCTCAAAAGAAGTGGCAGGAAAGGTAAGGGAGGAAAATATAGCATTCAGGAAGTATAAGGAAACACAGAAGGAGCAGGACAGAGAACTGTACTAGTTAAAGCAGAAGGAAGCAGGGAAGGCAGTCAGAATAGCAAAGGTCCAAACTGAAGAAAAGATAGCCAACTCAGTTAAGAAGGGGGATAAAACCTTTTAGAGGTACATTAGGGAGCAAAGAAAGATGAAGGCAGGGATACTGAGGCTGAATAAAGAGGAAGATGGTTGGGCAGAGAATGACAGTGAAAAAGCAGGGATACTGAATGAATGTTTCTGCTCAGTATTCACAATGAAAAAGCAGGGTGAGAGACCTAATCCAGTCAATAGAAGCATCTGGATGGGGTTGATATTAGTCCTTTCACAGAAGAAAGGGTTCTGAAAGAACTCTTAAAACTGAAGGTGGATAAAGCAAAGGGGCCTGATGGGATTCACCCCAGAATTCTAAAAGAACTAAGGGAAGAACTAGTAGCACCACTGACTACCCTTTTTAATAAATCATGGGAGTATGGTGTGGTACCTGAGAACTGGAGAAGCGATTGTGATTCCCGTCACAAAAGTGGGAGCAAAACAGAGACAGAAAATTACAGACCTGTCAGTTTGACCTCAGTGGTAGAGAAAATGATGGAATCATTTCTGAAGGAAAGAATTGTTGAGTACCTAGAGGCCAATGGGGCACAGGACCCAAGGCAGCATGGATTCACAGCAGGAAGGTCATGTCAAACAAATCTAATTGATTTCTTTGACTGGGTGACTAAAGTAGTAGACCAGGGAGGGGCTGTGGATATGGTCTACCTAGACTCTAACAAAGCATTTGACACAGTCCCGCACAAAAGATTAATAAACAAATTAGTCAGTCTGGGAGTGGCTTCCAGGATGGTAGCCTGGGTAAAACACTGGCTGGACAACAGGACACAGTGGGTAATAGTAAATAGAGTCCACAGTGAAGAAAAGAGGGTTACTAGTGGAGTAGCACAGGGTTCAGTACTGGGGCCGGTCCTTTTTAATGTCTTTATAAGTGACATTGCAGAGGGACTGGAGGGGAAGGTATGTCTCTTTGCAGATGACACAAAGATCTGCAACAGGGTTGATATGCAAGGTGGGGTGGAAAGGATGAAAAGGGACTTGGCAAGGTTGGAGGAATGGTCAAATGTATGGCAGCTTAGATTCAACACAAAGAAGTGCAAAGTAATGCACCTGGGAAACAAAAACCCAGGACAAGAGTACACAATGGGGGGTGAGATACTGACAACAACAAAAATGGAAAGGGACCTGGGGGTAGTCATATCAGACAACCTAAAGGTGGACCAGCAATGTGAGAAGGCAGTAAGAAGGGCTGGGGGGATACTAGGATGCATAGGGAGAGGCATCACCAGTAGAAAACAGAAAGTTGTTGGCCCTCTGTACAGAGTCGGTAAGACCACATCTGGAATACTGTGTACAGTTCTGGAGAGCCCATCTCTGCAAAGACATAGACAGGGTGGAGGCTGTCCAGAGGAGGGCAATCAAATGGTGCAGGGTCTGCACCAGAAGACATATGAAGAAAGACTAAAGAAGCTTAAGATGTATAGCCTCTAGGAAAGGAGGGAGAGAGGGGACGTGATAGAAACTTTCAAATACCTCAAGGGAATCAACAAAGTCCAAGAGGGTAGCATCATTCAGAAAAAGAGATGTGCAAGAACAAGGGGGCACAATTTGAAGATAGAGGGGGGACGGCTCAGAGGTAATGTGAGGAAGTATTTCTTCACAGAGAGGGTTGTAGATGCATGGAACAGCCTTCCTGAGGAGGTCATAGAGTCAAAAACAGTGGGGGAATTCAAGAATGCATGGGACAGACATAAGGCAGTTCTAGTGGGGGTAGGAGGAAGTTGGATGTTAGTTAACTAGGATCTGCAGCTTATCCATTAGACAGGGAAATGGGCAGACTAGGTGGGCCAGGTGGTCCTTATCTGCCGTGAAATTCTATGTTTCTATGTTTCTATATTTGGGTGGGCTGTCCAGTGCTAGCACAATTTTGGAAAATGTTCATTTGGTGATTTAAAAGATGCTGGGTACACACATACCATAGAAGTTTAATGATCTAGAGCTAGGCTTTCCTAACCTGCTCACATTATGGAACAGATCTGACTGTTTAAGTCAGATACTAAGAGTAGCAACAGTCAAGTACATCACTCTTAAATGGCTGTAGTCTGATTTGCCTACTTCAGTAACATGGCACCAGAAGGTGAGTGAGATTGAACACATAGAAACGATTACTATCAATCTCCAATGCAGTGCAAGTGTGGAGCACAGGATGGGGGGGGGGACTGACAGTCACTAGACAGGAAATGGACCTTGGGGTTATTATATCAGAGGACCTTAAGGTGGCAGCACAGTGTGACAAGGTTGTGGGCAGGGCTAATGGGATGCTGGGGTACATGAGGGTATCTTCAGCAAGAGGAAGGAGGAAGGAGGAAGTGGTGTCACACTATTGCTCCTGGTACACCCCACCTGGAGTACTGTGCCAGTTTTGGAGAGTGCACCTCAGAAAGGACATATACAGGGTAGAGGTGGTACAGAGGAGGACAACTAAAATGGTGCAGGGTTTGCCAGGGAAGCCCTATGAGAAGAGACTGAATGATCTCCAAATGTACATCCTTCAAGAGAGGAGAGAGGTGACATGATAGAGCCCTGCAAGTGCATCACAAGGGTGGACAGGATACAGGAGGGGAGCCTTTTCCATATGAGGATGAGCACCAGGACCAGGGGGAAGAGAAGAATCTTAAGGGGGAAGGGGTGGAGTTCAGGGGAGATGTGAGGACGTATTTCTTGACTGAAAGAGTGACAGACACCTGGAATAGATTGCCAGTTGAAGTGATGGAAGCAAAAATGGTGCGGGGATTCAAGCACGTGTGATGTAAACATAGCGATGCATTACAGCAGAAATGGAAGGGGGCGGGTCACTGGGAACCAGGTATGGTCTGTGGATGTAGATTAGGCAGGGAACACTTGGGCAGATCAGATGGGTCAAGTGGTTCTTTTCTGTTGACAAATTATATGCTTCTACGTTTCAGATAACACATTTGTGGACCTATGGGAGCCCTGTCACCAGTATATAATACAGGTTGGATATCTGTCTTAAAGAGCTGGTGCACTAATATTAGTTTTTAAAAGCAGTCAACAATTGCCTTTTCGATCTGAGGTACTTTTTCTTTTCCCGTTGGTTAATTAGATGATTGTTTACCTGCAGCTAGTAGATGTGATGCGTGGAACAGTACTCTGCCTGGCAGCTGACATATCTAGCTCTGCTTCCCCCCATTATATATTCAGCATTGTGACCTCACAGCTGCTCAAGAAAGGCCACACAGCAGCTGTCAGCTCAGTCACTTGTGATGTCACTGTGAGTGAGATCACAGTGCTGATGATATAGTGGGTAGAATAGAGAGAGATATTTCAGCTGCCAAGCTCAGAGCTGCTCTGCACATCCAGCACAATATTATCCCACAGAGAACTTTCTAATAAGCAAAAGGAAAAAGAGAAATACAACAGAAATAAAAAGTTACAACTGACTACTACTTAAAATTTGTATAATTTCTTGTCTGTTTTGGTTCCATTAACTCCTTAAAGTCAGCTATGACACTGCCTGGGCTACAATGATTGGATGGCATCATAGTTCAAACAGTGAGTTTGGTTGCACAATTTGGCACTCGTCATTTCTCAAGTATGATTTGAAGTTTGAATGTTGTACTAAGAACTATTATAAGGACTATATATGGACTGTTTGATTACTAAGGTTATAATTCATCATAGATGGACAGAGGTTTTTACTCCTCTTAAAAAGGGGGCATAGGTGAATATGCACCCAGTCCAACACATAGTCTCTGCAGTGTGTTGGAGGACCAGCAAGGGGTAACCACTACATCTGTCAAGGAGCAGCATAAGCCTCTATATGAGCCCATCTGCATGGCCACATCTCTTCTGCTCAGGCCAGATCAGACCTCTCCTCTAGCCCACCTCCCTGGAAGCCTCCACAGTGGGCTGGGGGCATTGCAGGCAATGGCTGGTGTGTTTTTGAAATATTCTTCTATTCCAGTGGGGATACAGCCATATCCTGTTGACCCCTGCACCCTGTACAGGATTGGATCAGCTAGAAGCCTGGCATGGGTATCAAATTGGATGCCCATAGTCCAGGTGAATGCTGCCCCCAATGCATCACTTCACGCAGGCAGAGTGTGATAGATGGGGGTTGAGGCTGCCATCTGGTATGAACAGACATCTAGGGGTATAGATCAGTGTGACCAGGATGCACTCTTTTTTCGAGCATATCCCGGTCAGTCATTTTTTTGTGGCCTAAAGTGACTTGAGCAAGTCAGACAGGGAAATGCCTCTAAATCTGGGCTGTACCTGTAACTCTAGGTAAATAGCTGTAACTAGGCATTTAATTGTCTAGTATACTTACCCAGTTCATAAAAAACAAATAAATATGTAACCCATCCCTTGTCCTCATTTTGTCTTGGGGTCCCAGTGTTAAAGGAGGTAGGGCACAGACCCGAACACCTCCTGGCATTTTCCCAGTGAAAATGGAAAACAGGGTGGCATTTCCAACTGTTGTCTTCTAGTTCTAAGAAGGCCTTCCCTCACCCAGGCAGCATTTCTCCGCTACAGGTGGCAGCAATCTGGCAGATAGCATCTTCCTGAAGTTGGCTTATCCACTGGTCTCGCAAAATGGGGGGGCGGGGTTCGTCTATTCAGAAGCAGAAAAACATAAAAAGTGAGCAAGTGGGTTCAATTAATTAATTCCCAATTCATTACTCAAATGATCATTTGCTACAACCATAATCACAGGAACAGTAAAACTTTATTTTTCAGATGTGGAAAATGACTGTGTCCAGAAGAAGATTTAAGTAACCAGGAGTAGATCCTTGGGGCTGGGAGATGATTACTGATGCACAAATGGCTTTCATAGGGCACAGTTAAATCAGCACTGCAGCTTAGATTCTCACACAGGTCTAGCTCATAGACCTATCTGGCTCCACTTGTACTTTTTTCCCTTGGGAAGAGATCTCGCTTATCAAGAACAGCTCTTCCTTCATGAAACAACTCTTTCTCTGTCATCAACCTCCCAGCGGGGTGAGTGCCTTACTCCTCCCTATGCCAGCCAAGTCGGAAAACATGGTCTCAGGGTGATTGCAGCCTAAGCCTCCCACAGCTGCTCCCAATTAGTCACCTAACACTGTTGTCCTGAGCCAAAAACAGTGCCCACAACTTCTGTTGCTCTCCGATCCTGTTCCAGGCTGCCCAAAGCATAGTGGCAGCTCCATTACTTCCCAAGCTCCTGTTCCCAAGAGTCATGGCCCTTAAATGGGTCTGATGGACCTGCCCCAGACATGGGCACGGCAGGTCCTGGGGCCTACACCAGACAAGAGCATGGCAGGCCCCATAGCGAATCCCAGGCAGCACTCCCCTTGCTGCAACTGCTCCTACCTAGCAGAGTGCAACATGGGTATGGCCCACTGAATCTGTCACCTCTGGCGACCCTGCTGCAGCCCTGCCATCACTACAGCAGCCTCACTGCCAGGTTTTCCCCTTCCAAAAAAAAGGGAGTACTGGGACCCCTGTGCTGCAGAGAGATTCCAGTGCCTCTCAGCCTTCTGCTTTCTGTTCTTTGCCTTCCCCTCCACCTGCTGCTGATGAAATTCAATCTTCCCAGACCCACACAGCCACAAAGATCATGCCAGTGCTCCCTCAGAGACCAAACATCCTGCATCGTACTGATGTTGCCCTTGTCGACTCCTAGGCCAAGGTGGGGACCCCCCCTCAGGACACTGTCCCTACTCACAGCCATCGATTCCTCATCTCCCTCTCACCCCATGGGGCCAGGGCTTAATAACTGCCATCACACTGCCCCCTGGTGTAGTAAAACTGTAAGCACTTACCAGAAAACAGGGCCCTATTAGAGAGGGAAGAGCCAAACAAAAGTTAGTAAGCCCACCCTGCAAGAGGAGGCATACAAATAAATAAACAACACTGTGCTGAGCCTCCCACCTCATTCTTTTTCTGTGCTTAACTTCCCTCAAGTAAGCAGTAACCTACAATAGGTCATGGATTTCTAGAAAATTAATGAACAACCTTTACTATAATGAATTGTAAGACACAAGGTCAGCAGTCAAGTACTGTACAGCACAACTGGGAACTGCATTAATTCTGAAGAAACCCATGCCCAGGAATGGGTTTTAACACTTAGAAAAAGTTTTTGTTGTAATCGAAAAAGGTTCCATTTTTGTGCAGTTGAGCTGTTGTCTGGTAGATTTGATTTACTTACTTATGAACTGTGTTTTCTGAACTTTAATGAACAATCTGGTAATGTGTTTAGCTCAATTAAACTTCTTGGATTCTGAGGCCTTTTTTAAAATCTGATTTAAGTTGTCTGTGTGTACCTACTAGCTGCTGCAGTGACTCATGACACTTTGGGATTTAGTTTGTGTGAAAGGCGCTGTATAAATCCAGACTCCTTTCTTCCCTCATTCCTTCATTCCTTTCATTTGTTTTCACTTCTGTTTAAGCACCTTGGCTCAGCAAGGGGATTACCCCTCTTTAGCGCCCCAGATCTCATGTTCAACATCCCCCCAGAGCTACTGAACTGGGAAGCCTGCAGCTTGTCCCCTGCGGTGGGGATCCCTGAGGGGAGGGATCGAAATCTACCAGAGGCTCCTGCCGATGCTACGATTGAGGCATCATTTGGGTGTAGGTCCAGCGGATCCATGGTGCAGCAAACCCAGGGGTTTTCCCTTTGTAAATTTCCCAAGAGGCATGGATATGCAATGACATCCATGTAGGTCAGGAGCACTCCCGCACCTGACCAACAGACATCTGCCATCACCTCCCCATTGACTGTGGTCCCGGTGGTTGCATATGCAGCCTCCACTGGGTGTCGCTGATACGCTGGGAAGCCACGACCCTCCCCCCAAAGGAGCGCTGTCCGAGGGATGCTCATCCTACCTCCCACCAGCTGACTCTCTGATGCATCGCACTCATTCCCAAATGCAGGTTGTCAGTGCAGCAGGCAGTAACTCTACCACTGCGCTGGCAGTCCGGCTCCTTCCTTCTGCTTTTAGGAATCAATACGCATGGAAAGAAACTATAAGAATTTTGTTTGGATCTTCCAGTATACTTACAGCATTGAACTGTACTACTTACATTTAAACAAAAGCTCACACAAGTTTGCTAAAATCATAATTAAAATTAATTTTAATGGTCAATTGCTATTTCAGTACCAGGAGCACTATATCCTGTGATTTGTGACAGTAGCAAGAAAGCCTAGACAATAAATATCAAACATATGTACAAGGACAGGTAATACTAATAAACACTTATCATATAAAAAATCAAGCCAGTTGAGGGAAAATCAAGTTAGGGAAGTGTATAGATAGAGAGGGTAAGAGAGAGGTGAGGGGAGCAGACAATAGTAAGAGAAAAGATTCTCTAACATGCCTTTGTCAAGTAATGGACCAGAGTGGGTAAATGATAGATAAAGGTTTAATCAAGGCAGTCACAGGAGTTGGAGGTGGCAAGGTCTGCAGTATATGTGCTTAATGAGAGGCACAAAGATAATTTTTCTAGCACTTCATGTGACTTGCACAGTTCTATCAGCTGGAATCTGCACCGTAAGGGAAGTGTTCAGTTTGCAACTGTATGAAACTGGCTGACAAGGCCTGATGTGGCAAGAGAAGCAAAACCACTTGCTGATATATGACAATCCAAGGTTAGCTGTATCAGTCTTCACATTTCCTCATTTCAGAGAATACCACAGATAAAAAAACAAGCCACCTCATACTGCACGTAAACACAAAGGATTGCCGTGTTAATTTCTGACTCATTGTATCATCATTTGAGTGTCATTCCATCAGATCTGGATAAATCCGGTATCTGCCAGTGACAGTGGAAAGTATACAATGATCTTATTGCCTCATTCCTAAAGGCAACCTATCCCTTTTCACTATAATTTGAAACTGAGTGTTACACAGTATGAGAAGTAGGAAAATTCCAGGTGATAAGATTGGTGGTGTGTCCGTACTGAAATTAGGTATAATCACTGCCACTGGGCAGGAGGGGTGGGTGAGATTTGCCATCATTACAACTACAGTGTGTTGCCATGTTATTCTTTGGGCATGTGTGTTGTCTGCCAAATCTCCATACTGTACTGTTTCTTCTTTTCATTTTAAAATAATCTAATTCGTATTTCACTGCCTAAAATGTTTGGTATTTTAAAGCTAAATCAACGTTTGCTTATTTTAATAAAATGAGTAGGGAAAATCCTGCATCCTGATTAGTTGGCACCTACTGTATATCTTAGATCTGTTTAATGCACAGGTAAAACATTCTAGCAGTCAGAACACAGAACACCAACATTATCAATGTCTTTTTCAAAAATTCTCGATTACCATTGGCTGCCATCCTTATTCATTAAAAAATCAGCTAAGCTCTAAAAATAAAACTCCCTTAAACTAAAAAAGAACAAACTAATTACATATTCTTCTTCCCTTTTATATTCCCCTCATCACATACATAAATAAAAAAAAAAAGAAAGTACTTCTCGCAATTACATTTTTTGGAGCTTCTTTTCTGACCTTGGACTTCTCCCCCCATCAGTTCACCCACAAAACTGCTAAATAAAACAAAGAGTGGTTGAAAACAACACACAATAAACCATGAAATGGACATTTGCATTATGTGAAAATGCCGCAAAGCACATATGGCAAGAACTCTGGGGAGGGACGAATGCGGCAGGGGAGAAAAACTTGGGAGGGAAGAGGATTAAATATTACAACTTTTGGGGGTTGCAACTAGGGGTGGGGAAGTCAGGGTGGAAAATTAATTAATCCTACTCGAGGGAAGCAACTCATGGGGGTAAGAAAGTCGGGGGGATTAATTATTCATACTCCGGGGATGCACTGGGGGGGTCTGGTGGGAGATTATAGTATTCAACTCCAGGGGGATGCAACTCGAGAGGGTGGGGGCACAATAAAAAAAAAAAGAGGAACCTGTCAGCAGGGGTGCTGATAGAAATTTCCAGGCCCGGGACACACCTTTAGGTCTGGGCCCCCCTTCCATCCCCAAGACATATAAATGTGTAAATCTGGGTCCCCCTGAGCCACCCGGGCCCAGGACTGTTGTCCTGGCTGTCCCCCACTGTTGGTACCCCTGCCTGTCTGGCTCAAACCCAGATCTGCTGACTTTAGCAAGCCCATTCACAGCTCCTGACTCAAACCTCTACACTACACTGCCAGCACAGTTAAGCCCTGTAGCAAGCCCATTCACAACTCCTGACTCTAACCTCTACTCTACGTTACCAGCACAACTAGGCAGCACACAGTCCTGGACTTAAACTACATAGCGTGAGTTAAAACAGCTACATGTACAGCAGCACTATAATATCCGTGCTGTTGTTGTCCATGTAGCTATTTTGTCAGCATGATTTTTTGCTGCGCAGACATTCTGATGACATCTTGACGGTATACCCCCACCCATCCTTACCTGTCTACCAGTGAAATCTTTGCTGATTGCCCTGACCCCTATAAAACTGAATCCTTGGCTTTACTGAGGCCTTTTGTTGTGTGTGTTTGTATGGGAAGAGGTTAACATTTAGCCAGTCAAATTCTGCAGAACTTTGAATTCCTTCATTCCATGATAAACAAACGTTCCATCTATTGAATGTGTATTCCTGTATTCCATGATAAATAAACATTCCACCTATTAAATGTGTAGCTAGAAAGATGTTTGGCAGCTGGGGGAAGGAGTACTTTTTAATTACACAGAAACATAGACTCTGTTTGCAGAAGAAGACCTGTGTCCAATATCCTGTGATAAGGGCATCCACTTTTGAGCGACTCAATAATGGAAACTGTTCACAGGGCTACTCGACAGGGAGGGCGAATATAGCGACAGGATGTTGTTATTGTACACACGCATGGGGGGAAGCAAGCACGCCATGCAACGGGTGGAAGGGGGGAGGGAGGGTTTGTGAGGTGTAGTGCGGCAGTGGGCTGCCAAGCTGGCTGTGTGGTGTGGTGAGTTGGTAGCAGGCTAGAGTTGGGAGGGTGCCATGTTCAATTCTGGGCACGTTGGTATTTTTGCGACGGTCAGGGATTTCTCTTTTTTCTGTTCTCACCCCCCCCACACATGCACCCCCCTGGAGTTGAGAATCATTTACTAGGGGGATGGGGGGGGTCAAAATCTATGTCTTTGGTGCCCTTTTGCTCTGTGCCATGAGTGTACATCGCCAAAACTGATTTTTGGTGATGTACACTCGCCCTAATGGTGATCGCCTTTCCGCAATCGCCGTTATGACATGGAACCCCTGTGTCCTGTCACTTCTGTTCATACTTGTTACTACCTTACACCCCGACCTAGAGCTGTAATGAGCTGTTGCCACCCTGCAACTTTCTGCTCCCTTCTCTTCTCCTGTTTCCTCCCAAGGGAATGATGAGTCCCTTAGCCCTAACCCATCCATGTTTGAATCTATTTAGGGTCCTTACCTCCATGACTTCTACCTGTAATATGTTTTAAGGCTCCACTACTCTTTCAATGAAGAATTCCATCGCATTCTTGAATTTTTCAATCCCCAGTCATGACCCCATCATGACTGCATCACTATTTCTAGCAAACAGGTCCTTCCATTTACCATATTAATACCCCTTAGGAAATTCTAAGTCTCTATTATGTTCTTCCTCCCTTGTGCACTTATTCCAGTCTATCAATGTCCTTTCTCAGGTGAGAGCTCCAGAACTGAGCACAGTACTCCAGATGAGGCCTCAACACTGATCTGCAAATGGGCAGCGTCACCTCTCCCCTCCTACTGTCAAAACCCCTCCCTATACATCCCATCATCCTTAATGCCTTTCTATAGGCCTTATTGCACTGGCTGGCTTGCTTGGGTCAGTCTCTGATGAGCACTGTCATATCCCTTTCCTCTGCTGAAGTGTACAGCTTAACCCCTGCCATCCAATTCTCCATGTATGGGATCTTCTTTCATCACGTGGATCATCTTGAACTTCTTGGTACTGAATCTTAACTGTTAGATATTTCACCAGCTCTCAAGATTTTCCAGGTCTGTCTGAAGTTCCTTCCCACTTCCTCACTGTCCGCTCTACCACAGAGCTTTCTGTTGTCAGCAAAGAGACACATCTTTTCATGGATAACTTCCCTTTATAACTAATGAACATATTAAGTAGGACAGGTCCCAAGACTGACCACTGCTGTACCCTACTCATTACCCTTCATCCCACATTAAACCCTGTTTACTATGCCCTCTGCTGCCTTCACCCAAACCAGTTTCCTACCCACATGACTACTCCTTCTCTACTCCTAAGTTCTTCAGATTTTTTAATCAGCCTCCTGTGTGGCATGGACTAAAAGGCATTGCTGAAATCAAAGTATAGAAAATCCACTGCATGGCATCTGCTCACTATCCTACTGACCCAGTTAAAAAACACTTTTAGGTTGGTTTGACATGATCTTCCTGATACTTACCCATGCTGCTTACTGTCCTGCAGCTCACTGACTTCTAGGTAGAACACTAGTATTTCCAGCACTATGGTCTCCATCAGTTTATCCATAATAGAGGTAAGGTTCAGCAGTCTGTAGTTGCCTGGGTCCTCCTTCCCCAATGAAGTGGTACTACATCTGCAGTTCTCCAGTTCTCCAGTCCCCCAGCACTATCCCTGACTCTTGTGAGCCATTAAATTACTGAGTCAAGGACTCTGCCAGCTCTGAAGCTACAGTGGTTCCCCAAGTACCCTCTGTTGCAGGCCATGCAGGTCTGGCACCTGTCCAACCGAAGGGCCACTAACCATTCTCTTACTCGGTCAGTCATGATAACCACACTTGCCATTTCCTATGACCCCCATTTAACTGCTTTGACCTTGCTTTCTGGTAGAGGTCCGTAATCCTGAACAATGAACACTGAGCAGCAGTAACTGTTTAAGAAATTGGCCTGCTTCTCATCTTCTTCCACCACCTACCCCTCCTTCAGTTAGCCTGACAATCCCTCCTCTAGCCTTTTTTTGGTTTTCAGAATGAATCTAAAAATATTTCCTTTTACCCTCCCTCCACACCCTCAGCAATCAACAGCTCAATGTCTGCTTGTGCTCTCCTTACCGCTCACTTTTCCTCTTTTAGTTTGGTCTGATATTCCTACCATTCCTCCTCCTCCCTTTGGTCACTTTGTATTTATGATGACCCTCCTTTTGCCTTCACAGCCTCTCTTACTGCCCCTGAGAACCAGATTGATCTCTTGTGCTTGCTTCTTTTTGGTAACCTTCTGCATTGGCAACAGAGTCGGTTGCCTCTAGAATACCTCTGGATCACTCCCACTTTTCTAGTCCCCTTTGATCTGGTCAACCCACACCATGTCTCCAATTTTTTAATAAAAACAAAACAAATACCTGTTATTAGTAGATGATCTAACCACACTTCCAGGGGCTGAAAACAGTTTGGCTGTGGCACCATGCCTCACCACTCCCCTGGTCATACGCTTAGATCAGCATAGTGCACTCTTTGTCATGTCTTATTGCTTACATAAAAACTGTTCCCACTGAAGTGATGGTGAGGTTCACTGTTCCATTGCTTTTGCTATGGACAGATGTACTGTATCAGAGAAGTGAATGCTATGTGATCAATTGAAATCTATATTACAGTAGTATGAGATTAGCAATGATTTAAAGAGGCATCTCTTTGTATAGATAGAAACATAGAGGTTGCTGGTGGATGGGTACCTTATGATCAATCAAGTCTGCCCTTGTTTTCCTACCCCCTACTTAACTGCCTGCTTGAGTATTCCATAATGCCTTTTCCATGCGCTTGAATTCCCCCACCATCTTCACCCCTACCACCCCTAAGGCAGGCTATTCCACTGTTCAACAACACACCAGTGAAGAAGATTTCATATTGCTCCGGAACCTACCTCCTTTGAGGCGAAGGTCATGCCCTCTCGCTCCGCTTATAATCTTTACCTGAAAGAGGTTCTGAACCTGAACCTTGTTGTTGCCTTTAAGGTATTTAAATGTCTCTATCATGTCCCCCTGATTTCTGCACTGTTCTGGGGAGTATAAATTGAGTTCACTGAGTCTGGCTTCATATGGTTTCTGGTGCAAGCCCTGCACCATCTTTGTTACTCTTCTCTGCACCATCTCCAGCCTATCTATGTCCCTTCTCAGGTGTGGCCTCCAGAACTAGATACAGTATTGCAGGTGGGTTCTTACCACGGTTCAATACAGAGGCATGATCACTTCATGCATCCTGCTTGTGATGCCCCTTTCTATGCATCCCAGGATGCCACTAGCTTTTAGTGCTGCCTTCTCGCATTGTTTGCTGACCTTGAGGTCATCTGATATGATCACCCCCAAGTCTTGCTCTAGCCTTTTATCCATCAGCTGCTCCCCACCCATTGAGTACAGTTTCCCTGGGTTACATTTTCCCAGGTGCATGACTTTACATTTTTTGGCATTAAATTTCAATTGCCAGATCCTTGACCGTCCCTCCAGCTTTCTGGGATCAGATTCCATGCTTTGTTGCCCTTCTAGTGAGTCAGTCCTGTTGCTGATTTTGCTGTCATCAGCAAACAGGCACACCCTTCAGTCCATCAGTAGTGTTGCTGATGAATATGTTGAAGAGGGTTGGCCCCAGAACTGAGCCCTGCAGAACTCACACTAGTCACCCTATCACCTCCTCTGACAGAGTGCCATTTACTAATACCCTCTGTGTTCTCCCATTTCACCAGTTCATGACCCAGCCTGTTACCTTAAGCCCAACTCCCATGTTCTCCGGTTTATTGACTAGTCTTCTGTGCGGAACCAAGTCAAACACCTTACTGAAGTCGAGGTAAACCACATCCACTGCCCCACCCTGATCCACTGTTCTGGTGATCCAGTCAAATAAATTTACCAGGTTTGTTTGGCAGGACCTCCTGCTGTAAACCATGTTGCTTTGTATCAAGCTGACCACCTTCCTCCAAAAGCAATGATTCTTTACTTCAGTAGGGACTCCATCAGTTTTCCCACCATTGAAGGTAGACTAACTGGATGTTTTCCTGGCTCTTGCTTGCTTCTGCTCTTGTGGAGTGGCACTGCTGTTGCCCTCTTCCAGTGCTCCGGAACCTCCCCGCTCTCCAATGATTTGTTGAAGAGCACTGCTAAGGGGCTGCTAGTTCCCTCCCAAGTTCCTTAAATATTCTTGTGTGCATCCCATCTGGCCCCATAGCTTTATCTACCTTTAACTTGTTGATTTCCTCTAGTACCCTTTCCTCTGTGAAGGGACTTGTGTCTGTACTCCAAGTGGAATATTCTTTTTGCCTGTTGTTGGACTGCTACCATCTGCTTTCTGTGTGAAGACTGAGCAGAAATATTCATTGCCTTTGCCTGCTTTCCGTCATGTTCCATGGGCTGTCCATCCTTTTTTGTATTTCTAACATGCCTTTCTTAATCCTCCGTTTTTCTAGTGTGTACCTGTAGAATGTTTTGTCACCCTTCCTCACTCCCTGAGCTATTCTCACTTCTGTCTGTGCCTTGGCATTTCTATCACTTTCCCTGTTTCTTTTAACTTTTCTTCATATTCTGTTTTGTCAGCCTCTTTTCCTGATTCCTTGTACTTTCTGAAGGCTTTGTGTTTTTCCCTCACCATGGTTGCCACCTCTTTGGAAAACCATAGTGAGTTTCTCCTTTTTTTATTCTTACTGGCCTGGCTGGCACACAGTGATGTGATCATGGTTATTGCATCTTTCAACCTTATCCAACACTCCTCGATGCTCCCCTTGTGTTATTAAGATTGTCTCTCAGGCAGGCCTTCATGTTTGCAAAGTCTGCTCTCCTGAAGTCAAGGACCTTTAGCTTAGAATGTGTGGAGTTCTCAGTCCTGTTTACCTTGAACAATGCTGTGCGATGGTCACTGTTTCCCAGGTGGTTCCCCACTTGCCCCAGAACCCTATCGCTATTTGTGAATACCATGTCTAAGATCACATTTCCTCTTGTTGGTGTTTTCACTAGTGACTTAGGCCTGCTTCCTGTAGTGTAACTAGGAACTCCTGCTTTTTCTGATGTTGCTGTCACGGAACTCCAATCAATGTCTGGTTGATTGAAGCCCCCTACCAGCACCATGTTTCCTTTGTCTAACATCTGAAGGATGATTTCCAGTATCCTTGTCCCCAGTTTCCTCCTGATTTGGGGTCTATAGATGACTCCTACCCAGATGGGTGTCTGGCTTCTAGCCCCAATTGTAATCCATTCACCCTCGACTTCCCCCTGTGCCTGCTGGATTTCAGTAGCACGTTTGGTATATTTAGCGTAAATAGCTACACCCCTCCATTTTTCCCAGTTCTGTCTCTCCTGAAAAAGTTATAGCCTGGGATGGTCACCTCCCAATCGTGATTGTTCATGAACCATGCTTCAGTTACGGCAACCCAGTCCAGTTCTGCCTCTGCTATTGTGGCAGTGAGGTATGGCATCTTGTTAGCCAGACTGCGTGCATTGAGACATAAAGCTGTCCATTCCTGATGTGTAGCTCCATTTGTGATACCTCCTTTTTTGCTCTTGTTTCTCTGTTTACCTTTTTTTTGGGTCATTGTCAGTTTCTGACAGGGTTGCATTCTTTCTGCCTTCTGCAACTAGTATCCTGAAGTGTCCTGTAGGGTTGGTGCTAGCTGGAGGAGGAGAGACGGCAGGGTCTGTGTATGCTACTCCTAGAGCTGCCAGTGCTTTTGATTTATGGAAAAAGAATACTGTACTTTGGTTTATGAGAATAGCCACATGTCTATTCTGTTACACTGTACAAACAAGGACAGGAATTTAACTTTATATTGGCCTTTTGTGCACACTGTATCCCAAATTCCCCAAAACTTTACATTTTGTGAGGAGTTGCCTGTAGTCATTATGAGTGCGAAGAAAGCTCAAAGATCAAAGAAAATGTAAAATACTGATTATTTTGTTTTTTACTAGTTACATTTACTAACACTAGATACTACATTTTAGTAAATACAAGTTCCAAATGCAACAGGATTATGGTAATGGGCTTTTTTGACTTTTGCTTCTTTCCTGATACCTCTGGAACACAGTACCTTGATGACACCATTTTAGTCCCAAGTCTCTAATTATTTCTACCCCAGCCCTTTATGAAAAGGCTTCTGTTTTAAAAATAATAAAACATACAGTTATAGTGGCAGGATCCATTTATATGAACCAAGATGTTCAATTTACCTTTTTAGCGGAGGAAAATTGTGCTGAGAAAAAGGTGGAATCATCCTTTTTCCACAGAATGCTGTGGCTCTGAGAACAACACAGAGATACTAGAGCAGTGATAAAACACAATTTGGTATCATACTTTGCATTCTTTTTCAAATAAGAAAAGCAGTAAATAGCAGTAAAAAATAACACAAGTACATTTTATAGTTCCATTGATCTTTTAGGAATGGTCATGGGATGTGGTACTGTGAAAGAGAGAGAGAATTAAACTCAGGCAGGATAAATCACTTACTCAGGGTCACAAAGTATAGTGCTCCCTCTCTATAAAGAACCCCTCTATAACAAACTTCCTGTTATAGTGAACACCTTTGATGGGTCCCATTGTTCTCTGAGTAGGAATATTAACACCTCACTATAGTGAACACTTCAGCTGGCTCTAGAGCCATTCATTATAGAGAGGGAGCACTGTATGTTTGTTTGTTTGTTTAGATTTGTTGACCCGGTAAGCCCACTGGGCCTAGAAGTCTCTTTTTCGGGGATACAGATGGTAAGTAACTGAGACTGAACCATTTGAGCAGTTGATGGTATTTTTAGTGAATGAGGAAATTTGGCTAGGACACCGGGGAAATTCCCTACTAGCCAGACCCTTAGAAACAGAATTTGATGGCAGATAAGGACCGCTTGGCCCACCTAGTCTGCCCATTTCCCTTCCTAACAGATAGGCTGCAGTTAAAAGAATAGTTAAAAGAACTGTTACAGTTCCTGAATATATAAAATGTACTTTTCTTAGGTTAAAACAGTGGGGTTTACTGACACAGCAGGTGATTACATTGCCTAGGAAGCAGTTATATTATTATCTATTATCTACAATATGTCAGGAAGATGTTGCATTTGTAAAATGTCCTGTGGAGCATAGGGAGTCCTTAAAACTGCTTTTGAACAACAAGAGGATACCGGAAAATATGTGGGATGTGCACTGTTAATGTGTCACGAGAAGCTTAATGTTAAAGTCAATCAGAAACATAAACCACTACAGGAGAGGATATGCAGCAGGTTAAGATGTGTGCAGCAGGAAGAAATGAAACAGCATCTTTTTTTTGAATGCTCATTTGTATCAGGCTTTTGGGATTATTTAGCACAATGGTGGGGTGACAATATTTTCAGTGCACTTACATACACTAACCTTATGTATGGGGTGTTTGATAGGAGATGGGGAAAGTGGCATTTAAGCACTGTACACTGTATTTGACAATCATTAATTTGAACATTTGGATTATGAGATGTGGGTGCACCCTACAGCAAAAGGCAAGAAGCCATGAAGAACTTTATAATAAAATTTTGCAAGATTTAATGCAATTGTATAAACTGGAAAAAAGCTCACTGTCAAATGTAGTAATGGTGGAACTGTGGAAAAGCCTGCCATGGGTCACTGATACAGATGCTCCTATAACATAACTTTTTATTTCTCTTGTTGCATTATCTTGAGATGAGTTAAATCTCTTTTCTTTTGGTTTATTGTTAGACCTTGATTAGGTGTCTATTTGTGTTTTGTTTTTGGAATTGTACAGACCTTTGCTTTATTTTGAATGTATAATTGTTTGTTGATTTCATTTCTCTGATGTATTAAATAAAAAGTTCCCTGTCTCTTTTAAATAAGTGCCATGGGATCTTTAACATCCACCTGAACTACCACAATTCAGGCAGATGGGACCTCGGTTTAACATCTCATCTGAAAGACAGCACCTCAGAAGTGCAGCACACCCCTCATGCTGCACTACAGTGTCAGTATTGGGATATTGACCCAAGTGTTAGATGTGGTAACTGAACCCACAGCCCTCTGATCTCCCGGCCTCACAAGTGAGTGTGCTACGTACTGAGCCACTGACACTGAGAAGTAAGTAAGTAAGTGGCTGTTGTATGAATCAGCTCTGTGCCTGCTGGATCTTTGAGGTTCAAGGCTCTGTGCTTTACTTCACTGCTTGCCTCCTAGGTCTCCTTGTCCACATGTATCCATTGCCCACCTCAATGGTCTTTGGCAACACATGGGGGCCTTCCTATTAGATGGAAGAGGCCAGCCAGGGTTCCTTATAGAAAATAAGAATTTAGAGATGATGATGAGTGTGGAGGTATCTGGGGCACCATTGAAGTACATAACCAAGAAAACAAATGTCCAGGGCAGAGTCATTCTAGCAATCAGCTACTTCTTCAGTCTCAGAGGTTAATCACTTCTTCAAACTCATGCAGGTTCAGCCATCTGGATCATTTTCATTTCTTCTAGTCAGGTTAATTGTTTCACCCTGTGCACTAGCATAGCAGGTGCCAAGGGACCCAAAGGAGGACCGCAGTAGCACAAAGCCCTGAGCCACAAACTTTCAACACTCTGACCCCCATGAGGAGAAGGCCATATGCGAGTAAAAGCTATACATGCTAGTCCCTGGATTATTCTTAAAAATCAAAAGGCACCACTTCGCTTTGAATAGTGTACTACGTGAACAGGAGGCAAAGCATCCAAACCCGATAACCAGGCAGGAATACTGTAGATATTCCTATCAGACTGTCCCGAGAACTCTTGCCCTGCCTCCCTCAGGAGATCTAGGGCACAGTGGGTATCACCACTCAGACATGGAAAATCAGGTGCCTACTGAGGGACCACAGGTGTTTTTAGACCCTAATCCACTAACCACAACTTCACAAGGTGACAAATCCACAGGGTCAGATCATGCTTCACATTTTGGGCACAAGAATTCCGATACTCATAGCCTCTTTATTATTACCTGCAATGGATAGAATCACACTTTGGGTCATTGGTTCTAAGCAGGTCCTTCTGATTTCCTACTTTTGGGGAAACATCAGTCAAAGGCCTGCACCACTTCAGTCCTTGCTAGGACTAACTCAGCTTGAAGAAACAGGAGGGCTGATCTTCTAAAAATGGAGAAATTCCCTCTCCAGTACTGGAGTCAGATTTCTCCTACCTTTCTCAATCAAATCTTTATCTCAATCTGATCTCCCTCTGGAAGCCCAGCCGAGATGACCAGTCGGACTCTTCCCCACTGCACAAAGCCCCCTCCAGAACACATGTGCAGCAAGGAGTCCACTCGCCTCGTGGTGCTTAGGTAACTATATAATTAGAGAGCCCATGGGATCTTGGAGGTTGCTCCCCCACCACACTAAACCCTTGCTGTCCCCAATCATCACAATAAGAGGACACTTGGGTTAAATAAGGGAGCAATACAAATGACTATGAATAGATAGGTCACTGACAGAGCAAAGGCCGATGGCACATTTATAAGGTAGAAAAGGAAATGGGCAGACTGGATGGGCCTTGCGGTCCTTATCTGCCGTCAACTTCTATGTTTCTATGTTTCTATGTTAAATGAGGCTTATTGATGAGTTTATGCTGTGTCCTCTAGCATGAATTGTGATGCTCTGCCTGCCTATCTTAGCTCTTCCCCAATATTGTTGTGCCATTGCAGATTAGTTTTTAATTTCAGGAGGTAGCTGACTCATCATGGCAGTAAAATGGGCTTGCACCAGGTGACGGCAGGTACTGTTAATCCATAACTCTCTGCTTGAGCAGATGCTATCTACCTTAATAGTACCCCCCTCCCCTTCCCCCACTCCTTTAGTGGGAGTGATAGTTGAGGGCACAAGAATATTGTATGTGGGTGCGGCAATAAGGTTGGTTACAAATGTATGGGCCCTTAACCTAGCTGTCAGCTGCACCTCCACCATCAGCACAATGCCAAAATTCCTGGTGCCCTCAGGCTCAAATGGCATTTGTTCTGTGATGTACACAACAGATCAGCACTGCCCCCCAGGGTGGTGGAAGCTCGGTTAGTTCAGCCTAGCACTCACCATTTTATAACTAACACACCTACAAGACTGGGACCCCTTGAAGTCAGTAGAGTTCCACTCTGTATAGCTCCACCAATGGAAGTGTGGGTTAGGCTTGAGAGGATTTTATCCCCTCGGCCTGTTAAACTGAGCTCTGCTACTGCTCAGCTTTGCATACTACTTGTAAATAGTTTATATAGTTTTATTGTTACTGCTGGTTACACAGTGTAATACAATGCTTACTTAATGGTCAATATATGAGTTGCTACCTGTTACTGTCTGCTGTTCCTCAGCCCTACTGCTTGGGGCTGTACTCACTCACCAAGTGTGCATCGTTCCTCTCTTGGATATCTTAGAGGGCTGTCACTCTTGCCAGCTGTTCGAACCTTGCTCTTAATGATTTGCCAATGTACCCTTGACTATGGATGAGATCTCCTTTGTCACATGGACTGTCAGGGGACTTAACACCCTGATAAAATGGAAAAAGGTACTGATGCAGCTAAAGAGAATGAGGGCTCTGGTTGTCTTCTTGCAAGAAACAAAACTAACCAGACAGGACCATGCACACCTGGTGAGAGACTGCATGGGTAAAGAACTCCACGCCAGTGCTCACATGAGGAAAAGAGGAGTAGCCATCCTGCTATACAAATCCCTACCCTGGTCCATCCTGAAGAGTAAATCAGACCCTTAGAGCAGGTGGGTGTTGGTACTGCTTGACACCCCCGGTGGACACATCCTTTTGGTAAATATTTATGCCCCGAATGAGGATGTCCCCACCTTTTTTCTTGATTTCACGACCAAAATAGAAGCCATGGGTGATCCAGATACACCCATTATAGCGGGGAGGGGGGAGGACTTCAATCTCACTTTAGTGCCTGTGCTGGATAGGAGCGACCTGGGTAAGGAGACACACAGCAGAGGGGTGCAGGCCACCCTGAGGCTGAGCTCAGAATTCCATTTGGCAGACATTTGGTGCCTCACCCATCCCAAGGAATGCAACTACACTTTCCAGTCTGGGGTACATGGCACGTTCAGCAGATTGGACTTCTGGCTGATCTCCTAAACCTTTACTCAACATGTCCTTGACTCCAGTATTCTCCCCATGATTATATCAGACCATGCCCATGTTCAGTTGCTGTTATCCTGTGGTTCTCCTTTACCCCAATCCCCCACATGGAGGCTCGACCCTCTCCCTATGCACGACCAAAAGTTTGTAGACTGGGCCAAATCTGAAACTAATATGTTTCTGCAGGAGAACCCTATCTCTGATACTTCTGCACAAACTACCGGGGAAGCATATAAAGCCAACATGAGGGGGAAGATCATGAGGTATGCTGCACATAGGAGGAAAGCTAGAGAGCAGGAGCTGACCAGGTTGGAAGGGCAGCTTATCATTGCAGAAAAGGCCCTTAAGGCCATGTCCCACCCCACCCACCACTCTACCATTGCCAGCAGGTCCTTACACTCCATATGAAAATCAATGAGCTCCTGTCCTGGAAGGCTGACCTAGCTCTGTTAAGGGTACATCATGCATATTGGGAGGGAGGGGAAAAAAGTGGGAAAATACTGGCTTACCGACTCTGAAAACAACAAGCGAATAGGTACATCACTGGGCTTAGGGACCACTTATCTGGGAAGGTAAGGACCAAGCTGCAGGAGGTGAATGACATCATGTCTGCACTTTACTCACAGTTTTACGCCTCATCCTGGGCTGAAACAAGGTGTGAAACCTGAGAGTTCCTGAACACCAAACCCTTACCTAAGTTATCACCACTCCAGAATGCTGCCCTTGAGGCACCGCTAAATACTGAAGAGCTCTCTGCAGCCCTGATGTCTCTTAAAAAAGGGAAAACCCCTGGGGAGATGGGTTCTCGGTGGCCTTCCTTCAGGCCATAGCACCTATGATTTCCCCTTTACTCTGCCAGGTTTTCACTGAGTCAGAAAACAAAGGCATGCTTCTGCTCACTCTCTGGGAGGCTATAATACCTGTTCTCCCAAATAACAGGAAAAATCCCACAGAAGCGGACAGCTACCAACCCGTATCCCTTATTAACACTGATAGTAAAGTGTTTGCAAGGGCGCTGGCCAACAGATTAAACCCTCTCTTACCTTCCCTGATTCATTCATCCCAAGTCAGTTTTATACAAGGAAGATACAGTACTGACCATATATGAATGCTTCTTAGTCTCATTCATTTAGCTAAGCAGGTGGACACTCCTGCTGCTGCTCTAGCAATAGAGTTTGAGAAGGAGTTCGATTCTGTTGAATGGAACTACCTCCACACTGTTCTTGACCATTTTGGCTTTGGCCCCCACTTTTGTGCTGCCATCACAGCTCTATATGGTAGCCTGAGATGATGTCAACTGCAACTGAGTGCTTTCAAAAAGGGTTACTCAATCACGGCACCTGTGCACAGGACTACCGGGTAGGGAGGGCAACTGGATAGGGGGTTCGGCGACTATAGTGACAGGATGTCTCTATGTATACACACATTCAGAAGTGGGGTGGGGAGGGACCACGCCATGTGATGGACAGAAGGGGAGGGAGGGTTTGTGGGGTGTAGTGTGGCAGTGGGCTTCTGAGCTGGCCGTGTGGCGTGGTGGGTTGGTGACAGGCTGGGGTTGGGAGGGTGCCAGGTTTGCTTCTGGGTATGCTCATTTTTTGCACGGGTCAGGGTTTTCTTTTATTTAGTTTTGCACCTCCAACATGCACCCCGGCGTTGAGAATCCTTTAGTAGGGGTGTGGAAGTGATCCCCTAGCATAAAATGAAAAATCTAACTATCGTGCACCCTTTGCTGTGTGTGCCACAAGTGTACATCATTGAAATTGATTTTCAGCAATGTTCACTCACCCAAATGGCGATCGCCTTTACGTGATCGCAGTTATCAATTGGACCCTCTACATACCTCCCTCAAGCACATGTGCTGACCAATTCCATTTTATTCAAACCCTTTCAACTCCATAGGGGAACTAGACAGGGGTGCCCCCTCTCTCTCCTTCTATTCATACTGGTGGTCAAACTCCTGGCAACCACAATCTGACAGGACCTGCACATCAGGAGGATACACTTAGGGAAGTCCCACTACTCCATCCTGATGTATGCAGACAACCTGTTACTCCCCTTAGAAGATGCACAGTTATCAATCCCCCATTACTTGCCTTCCTAAGACAATTTACACACATTTCAGGTCTTAAAGTTAACCAAAGTAAAACAGATACTTCCCCTCAACCCGAAATGCCACCCCCAGAGTATCCCCCAGTTGGGTCTTAAGTGGTCACAGGATACCATAACATACTTAGGTATCAGAGTAGGGGCTAACACTGCTAAATGATGGGACAATAATCTAGTCACCCTGATGCTCGAGTGTAAGGGAGAACTGGAATGATGGAATCATCTGCATCTCACTATGGCTGGTAAAATTGCCATCTTCAAAATGTCTATGGCACCACATTTTTTCACTTAATTTCCTTTTCATCTGTCTCCACAATGGTACTGGAAGATGGATGGGATGATTGGCTCCTTCCTATAGGGTGCCAACAGGCCACATTACAGCCAAAACTTATTCAGGGCACCCTGGAGGCAAGGGGGCTGGGGGCTAGCCTGGATGGAAGGGTATAAGTTGACATACCAATGTGCTCAAACCCTGAAATGGATTCAGCCTAGCTCTAGTTGCTCCCTCAGTTGGCACATATAGAACAAATACGGAATTAACTTGCTTGCCTCCTTGCTATGGGCTGACACACCCAGGACATTACAAACTCATTCAACCTGGAGGCCTACAATTTGTTACTGGAAGTTATTACACAAAAACTGGAGACCCTTCACAACCCCTCCTTTACACTCTACTGTGGTGAAACTCTAGCATCAAGATTGGGAAACCTTCTCCCTAAGTGGCAGGATAAGGAAATTTTTCCTTAGTAACCTTCTGGCCCCTAACACCTGGGTGGTGCATACCTTTCAAAACTTACAACTTCAGTGGTCCATACCTACATCTGATGTTTGGAGGTGTTTACAGTTGAGAGATGCAGTAAACCTCCTTCTCCCTGACATATGCCCAGATGGACTCCCCTCTAAACTTAACAGCTGGCTTCATCTACCAAAAGGGACAGCTGGGGCAAAATACACTTCAGTTAGGGACTCCTTGCCTAACCAGGCATCCTCATCAAAGAACAAATTGGAAAAGGCCTTAAAAATACAGATCTCAGACACCCAGTGGGAACAATGTTGGCTTGCAAGACATATGGTGTATAAGGATACCCACAGTAGGCTGATACCCAACAAAATATTGCACTCTTGGTATAGGACCCCCCTCAATGCTCAAGAAGGCTAAGGTGCTGCCACAAGATAACTGCTGGAGGTGTCAACAGCCCGGAGGGGATCTATTTCATATCCTTTGGCAATGCTCTCTAATTTTTCTATATGGATAAGAGTTTCACAAGAGGCCAGTAAGATTCTTCATCATCCTATACCACCCTTAGCCCCTCTGCTGTTGCTCAGCATGAGGTCAGAGGCACCATAGAGTTCAGATGGCTAATGCTTCTCTGCATGCAGGTGAAATGCATAATTTTCAGAAACTGGAGAAGCCCCATTACACCCATAATTATAGAAATATTTTCAGTCCTTGCAGCACTGCATGAACTAGACAGATGTTCCACTTAATACTTGGACAGGTAGGGAAGTTCCAACAATGCTGGGCTCCATTTATGGCATATCTGGCACCCAGGACCAGTATAGGCTGAGGATACTTGTGTTTCATTTATGGATAAATATTAATAGTGACTTATTGCTTGGATAGTAACTTTTCTCCTTGTAGTAGAATAGTAAGCAGCAGTTTTTTTGCCCTTTACAGACTGTTTTGTATATAGTTTGTTATACAGCGTTTTCCTTGCTGGATATAGCTCAACCTCTTTATGCTCCTTATGGTTCCAAGAATCCTGCTTATCAGACTGAGTTTACTGTGTGGTGACTTCTCATTTTTCAGACCCATCACCAAGAATGACCACTGGAAGGTACATCTTTCTGAATACTACGCCTTGACATGAATCTGCGGTACCTTGTACTTGGTTGTGGTTGCCCACCATATGAGACTAGGTAGGTGCTTCATACCAGACCAGTCTCAATATCTTCCTCATCTCTCTTGCTGTGACTCAATAAAGTTATATCCTAGGGCCCCATTGTCTGATTTATTGAGTGTATCTTATTGCCAGCTACACACACAAGTCTGTAAGTTGTGTATTGTTTTTTTGTACTTGTGTGTTTGTTTTGAAAATCAATAAAACATTTAACTGAAAAAATAATAGATAGATAGATAGAGATAGATCAGCTGAGACTGTCTTATTGATGTTTCATTCCTTGGTTCCACCCTGTTTCAGTGTTTATTATATTAGTGGATCATAATTAGATAGCTAATGCTCACCCTGTGATGTCTTAAAAATTTCAATTAAATTATATATATATATATATATATATATATTTTAGAGGCAAAAAACTCTGTTTAGTGCATTAGTTAGGGTTGTTCCACAGTGACAAAAGTGAGGAAATTCGGTGTTAGGGTTGAAAGTTGAAAGCATCGGTAGGTAAGGCCATGCAACTACTAAGTGTGGTACGTTGTGTGCAGCTGCAATCAGGGATGTGTACGTTTGGTGTACATGGCCTCAGTTTTGCTGTTGATCTCCACTGAGCATGCAGTACCTGGTCAGGTGGGTGAGGATGTCTCGTAGTACATTTAGACAATTGTTTGTTATTTCTGTCACCTGCTGCTGGATGTCTGTCATTGGTTGTGTTGACTTGGTCCTCCCCCATACTTGAATGTGTGTGTGTGTCTGTGTGTGTGTGGTGCTGGGGGGTGAGATTCCAGGTTAGGATTATTCAACTAACAGCGAATTTCCTCCTTTTAATAGCTGTGGAAAAACCCTAACTAATGCATTAAAGCGGAGTTTTTGCCTCTAATTTCCCTTCTTTTTGAGAATGATATTGAGAAATAGTGAATGTAATGCGGTGGGCGGGAAGGGCCTCAGGCCCGCCCACATGATGTCTTGTGGCATAGTAACAGGAACAGCAATGCAAACAGAAATGCTAACAGTGGCACAACATGGTAACACAAGCGCCAATGAGAACAGAAAGGGTAACGCATTAACGGTGGCGTAGACGGAACGGTGTGCTGGTGATGTCTGGTCACATAGTAACATGGTGCCTGTAAATGGAAATGTCAATGGGCATGGTGACGCAAAGTGAAATAGAAAGAGAAACAGTCGCGTACACACAAATGGCAAAAAGTAACAGAAACGCATAGCGAAATGAAAACGCATGGATGATTCAAGACGTGGAGATTGGTGTGTATTGGGATCATCAGCCCAGCTCTCACCCCATGACCTGTGTAAAGCAGCAGAAGTATAGGAGAATGGGGTGAGAGTTATGACTATGATCCCAATGCACACCCCAATGCCGTTGGGGGTGGGGGTGCAAAGGGGTTTTTCAACCCTAACAGCGAATTTTCTCACTTTTGTCGCTGTGGAACAACTCTAACTAATGCATTAAACTGAGTTTTTTGCCTCTAATTTCCCTTCTTTTTGAGAATGATAACAAGAAATAGTGAATGTAATGCAGCAGCGGGAGCGCGGTGCCCTCTGGGCCCCGCGCTCCCGCCACATGATGTCTTGTGGCATACTAACAGGGACAGCAACGCAAACAGAAATGCTAACAGTGGCGCACATGGTAACACAAGCATGAATGAGAACAGAAAGGGTAACGCACATGGTGGCGTAGATGGGAATGGTCTGCCACGTGATGTGTTGTCACATAGTAACATGGTGCCTGCAAACAGAAATGTCAATGGGCATGATGATGTAAAGTGAAACAGAAAGATAAACAGTACTGTAGACAGAAATGGCAAAAAAATAAACGCAAGCGCAAATGAAAACGCAAAGGATAACGCACATGGTGGCGCAGACGTCAACTGTAAGTGAAACGGGTACGGAACCGCAAGCGGAAAGGGCAACAGTAACAGTAATGTAAGCGCACAGGCTGGTTTTCCCCAAAACCTGCATTGAGAAAGACAGTGAGTACAAATAATGTATGCAAAATAATGAGTATCGGCGCAGAAAATGAGATCTTGGAATACTAAATACATTATATCTCAGGAGCCGTACGACGTGAAAAAAATTTAAAGTCATATTATTTACAACTGTCCTGTAATTTGGATCTTAGCCCCACTATGGGGCTAAGAGGGTTTTCAGCGAAAAGTCCGTATCTCACACACGCTTCGAGATACGGGCCCTGAAAAGGCGATAACGCCGTAATGTTATCCTATGGAAAAAAGAAAAGTTCGAGCACCATAACTTTGCCTCCCTATAATATTTTTCACCAAACTACTGAAAGGCACATCTGTGGGCTGTTGGCTGTCTTCCCTCCAAATTTCAGGAAAAAGACCAAACCGTTATTTTGCAGCAGGGTGCCAAAGGATTTCTGTAATGCGTCGTGCGCCGTAATGTTATCCTATGGGAAAAACTGTCAACTTTGGAGTGCTGTAACTTTTCCGCCATGTAATATTTTTTCAATACAACACTGAAAGGCACATCTGTGAGATGTCGGCTCCGTTCCCTCCAAATTTCAGCCCAAAACTCCCAACGGTTCTTTTGCAGCGCAGTGCCAAAGAATCGCTGTCACTGTCCCACAGATGGAAAACTACTGTCGCAATTTGCGACAGCTTTCGCAAAAAAGTTCGACACTTTCGTGAGCACGAAAGTAATTTGCAAAAGTACTTTTTCCAGAAATTTGAAAAACATATTTCTGGGGTGTTTTACCACAAAATAAAGACATGGCAAGCATCCTAAGGGCCCGACTAGGTGAATACAAAAAGAATTAGGTTGCTAGAGGGTCTCAAATTTAAATGCCAACCATTTTTCTGATCACCAACTGAAAACAAAATGGCCGATTTGCGAAAGTAACAGGCCCATTTGAGTAAAAATGCATTTGTGAAAGTGTTGAACTTTCTGTTAACTTTTCCATTGACTTATAATGGAAACTGTTTTTGAATAACTTTTGAACCGTTTAATATTTTTCATCAAATCTTCAAAAGGCACATTGGGGAACCCAGCCGCATGTTCCCTGAAGATTTTGGGCCAGTCGTGCAAACTGTACGACCTGTAGGCACGACCATAGAATTCCAAAAAAGTGTAAACGCGCGCACAGATCACACTTAATAACTCCACAGCTGTATATTCAACTGGTACAAAACTTAGCAGATCCTAAGGCATATGGTTCTTGATCATAAATTCCAAATTTCAGGCAAATCCATCAAACAGTTGCAAAGTTATTAAGGTGCAAAGTTTTGGGGTTTAACATAGAAATGGCTCCTCAACCCTAACTATGGTAGCACTACCGTGCTACCATAATATATATATATATATATATAACTTGGCATTCATAGTGTCTAGGGGTAGGTCTCTTGACCTGCCAAATTTCATGGGAATCTGTTGTGTGGTTTCTGAGATATAGAGTGTTGAAAAAACAGATAAATCTGTGTTTTTTTTTTTACATTTCTTTGTCCGCCTGGATCTCAGAAACGGCTTCAAGTTGTGGTCTGAAATTTTCAGGGTAGAAAGCTTTTGCCTCACAGATGTGCCTTTTGAAAGTTTGATGAAAAAATATAAATCTATTTAAAAGTTATTAAACTTTACAGTTTCCCTTTATAGCCTATGGGAAAAGTATATATGATTTGAACATGAAAGCAGGTAAACAGCCCCAAAAACCAGTTTATTTGACACTTCATAGCAAGAAAATGGTTAGGACTTTAGGGCTGAAATTTGCAGGGTGGCAAGCCCTTGCTCCACAGATGTGCCCTTTGCTGGTTTTGTTGAAGAAATGGATACTGGTTCCATAGTTACAGCACTCTGAAGTTGTGAATTTTCACATAGGATAACACTGTGGCGTCGTGGCATCTTTCGGCAGCTGTATCTCGAAAATTGGATTTTTCACTGAGCTCAGCTGTACTAAGCATGCTTGAAGGTGGCCAGCTCATGACTACAACTGTGAATGATTTTTTTCTAAAGTTGCTATGGTTACTGAGATATTGCCACATTTGCAGTACAAGGGTTACTTGGAAAGTCCCTAGGCCTATGCTATGTGTCTGTACTTATGGGTAGGTGGAAGCGCATATCCCAGAGGGCCTGCGCACCCACCCATGCATACCATTTGTGCTAAACTGGGAGCGTAGGACCCTCCTGCACTATGCCTCTACACTTATGGGTGGGTGGGATCAAAGGGCCCAGAGGGCCAGCGCTCCCACCCATGGATACCATTATGCAAAACTGGGAGCACAGGGACTATGGTGCCATGTCTCTAGGCTTGTGTGTAGGTGGGAGTACAGGGCCCAGAGTGCCAGCGCTTCAACCTATGGATGCCATTTTGCAAAACTGGTAGTACAGGTCCCTCCTGCAATACGTCTTTATGTTTATGGGTAGATGGGAGTGCAGGGCCAAGAGGGCCCATGCTCCCATATGCAGTATAAAATGAGTAACATTACACTTTCTCAAAAAGAAGGGACATTTTGACAGCTCTAGAGAAGGGATTTTAAAGTTTTATGTTTCTTCCCCACCTTGCCGCAAAGCAATGGTTAGGACTTTCAGCCTCAGATTTGCAGGGTACATAGTGGTTTGCCCCACAGATGCGACTTATGCTGTTTTGGTGAAAATATTGACATCAGTTCCGTAGTTATAACATTCCAAAATTTAGACATTTCTTGTTGTATATCAATAAATGGCACTTTGTGCATTAATAACTTTGCAGCTGTTCATGCAATTTACATCAAATTTGGAACGTGCCCTCAAAATAAATGGTCTCTTGATATGCCAAGTTTCAGTTTTTTGAAATGCACCTCTGGAGATATACAGTGCCAAAATGTACATCCCCATTTTTGTCAAATTCTTTCTTTGATTGTTTCACTTTGTGCATTATTAACTTCACAGCTATTCTTGCAATTTACATCAAATGTGTCATGTACCCTCAAAGACTAATGGTCTCTTAATATGTCAACTTTCATTTAGATTGAGAGTGCACGTCTGGAGATATGCAGTCCCTAAATGTGTACATCCCCATTTTTTGTCAGATTCTTTCTTTGATTATTTCACTTTGTGGATTAATAACTTTGCAGCTATTCTTGCACTTTACATGAAATTTAGTATGTACCCTCATAGACTAATGGTATCTTAATATGTCAATGTCCATTTAGATTGGAAGTGCGTGTCTTGAGATATGCAGTCCCAAATTGTGTACAGCACCATTTGTTTGTCAAATTCTTTCTTCGTTTCACATTTTGCACTTTTATAATGTCACAGATTTTCTTGTAATTTGCATGACATTTGGCATGCAGCCTTAAGGACTAATGGTCTCCTGACTTGCCAAGTTTCATTTTGATTGGGTGTCACCTCTGGAGAAATACAGTCCCAAAATGTGTAGATCACCATTTGTTGTCAAAATCATTCTTCACTTTTATGTTTAGCTTACTAGTCTGTGCTTCAATAACTTTGATAAAGTCCAGGTGATATGCATGAAATTTGCCATGTCCTATCATGAAGCAGACATCTCATTAAGTTGTAAGTTTAGTTTCAGCCAGTCCGCAGCCACGATCCGGCCATCCATCCCAGAGAAGCAGCGACTCAAACCCATTTCTGGACCAAAGATGCCGACGTTTGTGGTGAACACCAACGCGGCCCGAAGCTCGGTGCCCGACTCCCTAATGGCAGAGATCACCCAGGAGTTGTCCAAGGCCATGGGCAAACCTACACAGTACATTGCCGTGCACATCAATCCCGATCAGATGATGTCTTTTGGGGGTACGACAGACCTCTGCGCTGTTTGCTCCTTAATCAGCATTGGCAAGATTGGGGGTTCACAGAACAAGACCTACTCCAAGCTGCTGTGTGACCTACTGAACAAGCACCTTAAGTTACCCACTGACAGGATCTACATAAACTTCGTTGACATGAACTCCGCCAATGTTGGCTGGAGTGGCTCCACCTTCGCCTAACAGTGCCTCATTCACAGATGTTACAGCGTTACATTTCCTTCTGTAGACCATGGTGTGGCCATGAGTGAATTGTTTAAAACAATATGGTATGGGGAACAAAAACGGTTTGCTTGTCTGTGTAGTACCAGAATGTGAAACAAAAGCAGTTTACCTGTCTGTGTAGTACCAGAATGAAACAAAAATAGTTTGTCACCTGTCGGTACCAGAATATGAAACGAAAGAAGTTTACCTGTCTGTGTAGTACCAGAATATGAAACAAAAATGGTTTGTCACCTGTGTAGTACCAGAATATAGATTGTCACTTGTCTGTATAGAATTCTTCTGGCTCTACTCCCAATTAACAAAAAAAAAAAGTTTAGTTTCAGTTGCATGTGAGGGCACAGAGATACAGTGTCCCAAAATGTATAAATCACCATTTTTTTTTTTATTATACTGGCCCGGTAGGACCAGTATAGTTAGGGTTGCACAGCTACTTCCATGTTAAACTCCCAAGTTTGCACTTTAATTGCTTTGCAAATGTGTGTCTGATTTGCCTGAAAGTTGGCATGCATGGTGTCATATCACAGGTCTCTGGATCTGGAAATCTTCATTCTGGTAGGATCTGCAGCTGCAGAGGGTAGAAAAGTGTGAAAAATCCTCAACTTTTATGAATTCTTTGCACATCTTCACAGCCTGAACAGTTTGTCTTTCCTGGTCTGAAATGTTCAGGGATATGGGGACTGGGTCAGGGAAGTGCCTTTTGAAGGTTTGGTGAAAAAATATTAATCCATTCAAAAGTTATTACAGTTTAAAGTTTTCCATTATATCCTATTGGGAAAAAAGATATGTTCCATGTGACAGTGACAGATTTGTCTGTGAAAGCACATTTTTCTGTCGCAAATACCCTCTGTACTGTCATGCTGTGGCCATCTTGTTTTCAGTTTGTGGTGAAGCAAAACAATATACTTTCAAAACTACTGCCCCAAGATAAACACAAACTGTTGTGTTTATCTAAACAGGGTCCTAGGAACAACATCCATGCATCAGAATTTAGAAAAAAGAACCAGACATATGTTTAATTTGATTTGGTCATTTGTACTGTCACAATTTGTGACAGTACAAGCATGAAACTTTTACAAATTTGCGAAACTGTCACACCGTAATATCGCAGTTTGTTACATACTATCACAATTTGCGACAGTACAATTCCCCAAATTGTAGTTTCTTTGCCACCTCACTGCCATAACACGGTTTGAACTTTTGGGTTGCAATTTGCTGGGTGGCAAGCCCTTGCACCACACATGTGCCTTCTGGTGCTTTGGTGACAAAATGTACTTCAGTTTGATAGCTACAATACCCCAAAATTGTGACGTGTTCCCATTGGGCAACATTCTCATGGCCACTCCACCTTTCAGTGCTTATATCGTGAAGATGGTTCTAGATGCAGATTTTTCACTAAGTGTAGCTTGCACACGTGGAGGTGACTAGGTCCTGAATACAACTGAAAAATAATTTTTTCCATAGTTTGTATGGTTACTGAGATATTGCCAAATAATCATTGCAAGGGTTACTTGGAATGCCTCTAGGCCACTGCTACGTGTCTATACTTGTGAGTAAGTAGGAACACATGGCCCAGAGGGCCCATGCTCCCACCTATGCATACTATTTATGCTCAACTGAGAGCACTGGGCCCTCTTACACTATGCCTCTACATTCATGGGAGGGTGGGGAGCACAGGGCCCAGAGGGCCAGCGCTTCCACCTATGGATATGAATGTGCAAAACTGAAACCACTGGGCCCTCTTGCACTATGTCTCTATACTTATAGGTAGGTGGGAGTGCAGGGCTCAGAGGGATCACGCTCCCACCCATGGATACCATCTTGCAATACTGGGAGCACAGGGACCTCAGGTGCTATATCTCTACATTTAAGGCTGTGCTGGAGTGCAGAGTCCAGAGGGACCATGCTCACAAATATGCATCCCATTATACAAAATTGGGAGCACAGGGCCCTTCTGCACTATGCCTGTACACTGATGGGTGGGTGGGAGCAAAGGGCCCAGAGGGTCCACGCTCTCATCTATGTATACCATTTTGCAAACCTGAGGACATAGTTAGGGGTGGGTGGGAGCTCAGAGCCCAGAGGGCCCGTGCTCCCATCTATGGATACCATTTGCAAACATGAGGACACAGTTATGGGTGGGCTATGGTTAGTTGCTGTGGTTATTGAGATACTGCCAAATGAGCATTATAAGGGTTACTTGGAATGCCTCTAGGACTGTGCTATGTATCTGTACTTGTAGGTCGGTGGGAGTGCAGGACCCAGAGGGCCTGTGCTCCCACCTATGTCTGGTCCCATGCTCCCACCTATGCATACTATTTATGCTAAACTGGGAGCACTGGGTCCTCCTAGGCCTTGCCTCTACCCTCATGGGTGGATGGGTGGGTGGGAGTGCAGGGCCCGGAGGGACCATGCTTCCATCTATGGATACTATTTTGCAAACCTGAGGCCATAGTTCTGGGTGGGCTATGCCTACCATTTTGCATACCTGAGGACATAGTTATGGATGGGTGGGAGCACAGGGCCTGGAGGGTCCCTGCTCCCACCTATGAATTACATATGAGTAACATTTCACTTTCTCAAAAATAAGGGAAATTCATTGTAAAAAAAACTCTGTTAATGCATCAGTTAGGGTTGATTCCACACCAACAGAAGTCTGGAAATTCCATGTTAGGGTTTCCAACCCTACCCCCACTCTTCACAGACGAACAGGCATTGGGGTGTGCCTTGAGTTTGTCAGGCCTTGAGTTAATCAGGCCTAACTCTCACCCCATTCTTTTATACTGAACCATCTCGGCTTCCTTACAAATGGAGAGTTAGGGCCGATGATCCCAAGGCACACCCCAATGCCTGTTGGTCTGTGGAGGGTGGGGAGGTAGGTTGGTAACCCTAACATTGAATTTCCAGACTTCTACTGGTGTGCAATCAACCCTAACTGATGCAGTAACAGAGTTTTTTTTACTAGATATATATATATATATATGCAAAATATGTAGCCAAATAAACCATGAGATAAATTAATTTATTTAAGCAACCATGGGATAAATGTTGGGCTATGCCTATAGTTAAGTGGGGGAAGAGCTCCTCCCCCACACCCTAGTTAAACCAGCAGGCTGCACACTGCCCTGCTTAGAGTGAGTCACACTCGCTTCAGTGGTACGGCTGGTCCTCCATTCCCAGCGTCATTGTTCTGCCCTACCCTACCCTACCCTGTCCTGCCACGCTATTGCCTTACTGCCTTCTTCCCTTCCTCCTTGTACTTCTCCTGTGTCTTTTTTTTTTTTGGGGTGGGCCTTTCTGCTGGCTGTACCTCACTTTGTCTGCCTCTGTCTTTGATTTGCCTGTTGTCTGGCTTACCTGCCTACTGCTACTGGACACTGGATTTCTTCTCCTTGGTACACTTCTAGCTTCAATCGCCATTGTTTCCTGCCTGCACCCCTGTCTACCACCTACTTCATCCTGCCTTCCATGAATTTCTCCATTTGGCTCACAGCTTCCACTGCATTTATCTATCCAGCAGTTCTCCGAACCATCACGTCTGCTTGCCTGCATTTCCGGCTTCGCCAGCTATCCCTGTACCGAGACTGCTTACCTACACGCTCTACGTCCTAGACTGCCCTAGGAGACCGCCATTGATACAAAACTCTCTCTGATTTCCCTGCGCTCAGTTGGATCGCAATTACTATGCTTTTGCTGCCCATTGCAGCACCGCCCTGCTGCATGTCTTTTACTAGTGCAGCCCCTGGGACATCTGCAGTAAGTTACAAAATGGGGGGCTACTGCAACAGAGAGTGAGTACTTCTATCATTCTAGAGTTCTACTTTTTCTAGCTCGCATTGAACCCATATGCCTTTAGCCCCAGGTATGTGAGCTATTACCATTCACAGCAGTAGCCTGCCTAATCTGCTGTTTGCCCAGATCAAGTAAATCAATAATAATAATAACAACAAATAATAGCAACAACAGCAATGGTGCGCCAGCACCAGAAATTGCTAATGCATATGCAGCCTCTACACTTCCCTTGCATTAATATGGACAAGATGTAACATTTTACATATAATACTGCTAAACTAATCAAATCTCTACTTGTGATACGGTGTTTGACTTTCAAGCATGGAACAATGTTGGCTTGTAGTACCATTCTGAGCCACAGTGTGGCTGTCTGCATTGCCTATCATTTAGTATCACATCCTTTGGGAATTGGGAGTTTAACCACACTCTGCTCCTGCTGTGATCGCTGCTTCATTCCCTGGTTCATTGTTGGATAACTTTCTAGTTACTTGGCAGCGCTCCCCATCGTTCTATTCTGACCACACTGTCCGATTCGCATCTTGCATTTACTGAGGCCCCTTTCCACATTATTCACCGCAACCTTCTGGTTCACATTTTAACCATCATACCTGGACTCATCAGCATTATCTGAATCAGCCAGTCGTATGCTCCAATGCTAGATATTGATACTGAAAGCTTGGATTCAGCATCTTGTTACCATTACACTCCGGGAGAATATTGCATTTCGTTCTGCACCCAGGCAGACCATCACTCTCACATATCTTATATCTGACTCTTCTACTCTGCATATTATAAATCTAATATAGCTGCCTCTCTGCTGCTCCACAGCTTATTTATATCCCTGCTATGTCACTTCTTACCTGCAGTTCACACATGCCTACGTCATTGTTGCTCCTTGCTTACGTACACTATTGTTACGTATACTGCCATCACTGTACTCAATGCTGCATTTGACCTGCAAGTTCTCGGCACCAATGCTCATTATGATTAGAACACTGTGCTCATTCAGCTCACAAGCTTTTCAGCCCTCAATCAATTGGGCCTCGCCTGACCACCTTTACTGCTCAATGGCTGCCCTCAGTGGGTTGCGGTCCGCTAGCCTTCATGGGGCCAGCTGCCGCTTTCTACTACTTCTCCAGCTGACCTACTTGGTCTAGCCATGCATGCTAACCTTCGTGGGGTTTAGCTGCAACTCTAACTTACCCTGTAGGCTGACCTCCACGGTGGTCCAGCTGCTCACTCTAGCTTACTTGGGCTAGCAAACAATCTACTTACCTTACTAACTGACCTTGCATGGTCTAGCTGCATGCTAGCCTTCTTGGGTTTAGCTACTACTTCTATTTACTCACCGGCTGACATACTCATTCAGTCGTAACATCTACGGTCATTGGCTGCCTACACGTGGTCTAGTCGCACTTCCGTATCTTATTTGGCTGGCTCCCCTCCGTTCCCATGGATGCTTCCTACAGAGCTGCTGTTCATTCAGACCTACCTTTCCAAATATGCTCCCTAAAGCTTCCACCTTCCATTGGATTATTTCTGGAGTACATCAGGATATCTGCTTCAATTCTCTTGGATGCTACTTGCCATGCTACTTCAACTTCCCCGGAGTTACTACTGCCGTCTCTGCTAGGACTCCCTGCTGACTTTATTCCATACAGTCTTCCTTGGTTTAACTGATGCCTAAGACATTGATTTACTACAGTTCAAGATGCTTATTACCTTGTCCAACACTTCCGCAAGGTCTCTTCACTGCAATCCTTATCATCCTCGATCTTCAGGATACAACAGTCTACAGCACCGTTCTGCTCATAAGTCTCCCAAAACTATAGTCCTACTCTGCACTAAACTGACTCATGATTTGCCGCCATTACAATACCATGTCAATTTTTTCCTCACTACTTTGCTGCTATTTTGCATTGCATGCAGTTCGACATTTCCATTCGTTATGCACCACTGCTCTGCAACCTGCCTTGCCTGGGGCCAGGGTTTGCCATCACATTTTTCAGACCTGAGCTCCTACAGGCATGGAGGTCCTTTGCTCCTATATTACTGTACCCTAATCCTACTTTTATGACCTGATTTCACCCATCGAGCCAGGGGTTTAACTACTTTCACGCTACATCTGCCTCGCCCAGCTCAGGGTCTGGAGATTTGCACATTCTACTATATGCCTACCTGCCACCGCGTCAGCCAGCCCTAGGAGCTCTTTACTATGGACTCACATCTGGATTGTTTAGACATTCGTTATCTATTTTTGGATGCTTCTGCCCTGCCTTCCATCATATGAACTTACTACTTCTGCACTTTTACCAGGACACTTAGTTAAGTTCATCAAGAGGATCTTCAATACCCTGATATATGCTCTAATGCTTCTTGGACCCCATGACAACGCTACCTCCTTTGACTCTGCCTCTTCAGTTTTCACTATTTATGACTCATAAGCTCGACTATTTAGAACTCGCCAGACTATTCTTACTGAGTCAATTCTAGCTAAAGAACCATTCTGGCTTGGACGTGGATATCATCATTGTTATGCAACCATTTGGATCCACATGAAGCTCTTCGATTCTGTGCTATTTTCATTTTTATACCCCTCGCTGTATACCGTTCAGGAGCTCTGCAATACTACTTCCCTGCTACTACATCTGCATCATGCAGCTTTACTTACTACTTCAACTGACCTATATACAGGTCCACTTATTTACATTACTTGCTCATACTACCTGCTTCACCTTTACAGGGTCTAGAGGTCATCATGACTACTTACTATTTTACAACTCACTTCACTCCTCGTGAGCTGGAACTACATCTGACTTATGTCTACTTATTCGCACTGCGATCTCTACTTACTTCACATACTTGCTTCTCCTCTCCGAATTGGAGGTCCCTGCTGCTCCATCCTCCAATCACACAGTATATGCCAGTTCTTCTGCTTCATTGCCATGATCTTCATTTGCAAAGCTTTGCCAGGCAGAACTTGACCCAACAGTCCTCCTTCCGGACCTGGATGCTGAGCCTTTGATTCCTGGTTCTTGTGAGAAGTCATCCTCACCTGCTGGAGTGCTTCACCACTGCAACTCATCACTTCCAATTCATATCGACCATGGATTCCACTTTCCTATCATTTAGGCCTGCTCATGGATTCTAGAACTTGGAGTTTACTAGGTGGGTGCTTGCTCTGTTCACCTGACATGTCACGATTCCATATTTCTTCAGTTCTCCATTTTTCTGGATCAGGTTCTACAACTTTGGGGTTCAGATAATCTGATTATAAAATTTTAGGATTACTCTCCTTTAGTATGCCCAGAAGGATGGGCAGGTCAGTAGCCATGGGTCCTCAGAGGCTCCCCAAAGGTTTTTTTTTCCTCTCCTGTGTGCTACTGGTTATACTCTCCGGAGTTGGAGGTGATCATACTGCTACTCATTTCTTGGGGGTGTCATCCTACTCAACTTCTTCAACAGTCAGATACAGAACAATCATTAATATCTTGATTTTTTTGGGGGGGTCTCATAATACTGGACTAAGCATCCTTCCTACAGGTGGGATACAGAGAAAGGCCAAAAACTATCAAATCATAACAAGTGACTCATCAGTTCAAGCATGTAAGCACTTTGCAGATATTATCAGTTCATATGTGCTATAATCACTGACTTGCTCATGTCTATGCTAAAGTACCTAAGCATGAATCATTTCATACTACTAGTACCTTGCAAGCATTATCCTACTTATTGGTCTGGCCTCTGTATCCAAGCACAACCTACAACATCCAGCTACAGTATGTAACATAAGCACTGAGCTCTGAACCACAGTTAAATTTAAGGCTATGCCCGTAGTTAAGTGGGGAAGAACTCCTCTCCACACCCTATTTAAACCAGCAGGCTGCATACTGCCCTGCTTAGAGTGAGTTGCACTCACCTACCATCCTCCCCTGACACCTCCTCCTCCTTCTGCAGCACTATTATCCCACCTGGGGGGTCTCACAATACTGGACTAAGCATCCTTCCTACAGGTGGGATACAGAGAAAGGCCAAAAACTATCAGATCATAACAAGTGACTCATCAGTTCAAGCATCTAAGCACCTTGCATATATTATCAGTTCATGTGTACTATAATCACTGACTTGCTCATGTCTATGCTAAAGTACCTAAGCACAAATCATTTCATACTACTAGTACCTTGCAAGCATTATCCAACTTACTGGTCTGGCCTCTGTATCCAAGCACAACCTACAGCATCCAGCTACAGTATATAACATAAAGCACTGAGCTCTGAACTACAGTTAAATATAAAATGCACATTTATCCCACACCCAACATCAATCTAAAGCCATTCATTCCACATACAGACATCAATCACAAAGCTACACCTAATTAGCATAACACTTGCTGTTTCTTTTCTCCACCCCACTAAACAATGCCATCTTGTGCCATCGCCTACACTTGGCACAACATCAAACAAAGCATCTCACACTCACAAGCTTTCCACATAGGCAAAAGGAGCACATAGTAAAAGCATTGCACAATCAGGAAGAAAATGTAAAACATCCTGAACAAATACCGCGCTAATCGCACAAATCATAATGCAACCCACAGAAGGAAAAAAAAAAAAGAAAAGAAAAACGAGTACCATGGCAGAGTTGGAAAATAACAGCTTTGACCTCGAACTGCAAGATATTTTAATGCAGTTAGAAATGGATGTCGAACCTCTAGAAGACCCAGAAAACCAGCAGCCACCTTCAAACCCAGGTACAAGCTTCACTTTTAACATGGCAATAGTGAGTACACCTAACAAAAAAAACACCACCACAATCTCAGTAACGAGTCCTTCTGAAACCTGCACAAGGCTATTTAGCTCACAAAATAAAAATATCCAGCCTGAAACTCCTTGTCATGAAACTGAAAGCTACCCAAAAACCGTAACAGCCCAGCCATAATCAACATCAACAGTCAACCCATTCCTTCCTATAACAAAACATCAAGAAGAAATGCCAACCACCAGCAAGCAACTGGCCAATACTGCCGCATTAGGAAAAAAATCCTCTAACAACGATAGACATTACAGCAATCTCAGAATTTATTAAAAGTGCAAAAAATACCAACACAAGAAAAAAGACAAACATAGATCTGAATTTAGTGACAGCCTACATAGAACAGAACTTCAGCATCACTACAGACCTTTACCAACTCAGCCCAGCAGTGCTAAATAGCCTACTATGCCACTACATTATGCATGCCAAAAAAAAGGACAACTCACCCTATGAGCCACTAACACTAAGAGCTATTTTTCAAAGTACAGAAAGATACTTAAAAGAAAACAACTACCCACTCTCCTTATCAACTGCACTCCAATTTGAAACTGCCAGGCAAGTTTTAAAATTCAAGCAGAAACAGCTAAAAGCTTGGCAAAGGTGCAAGTCAAAGCTGTTGATGACACATAAATTATTAATGAGCTGTATACAAAAACAACTTGGTGCCTACACCCTGACTCTCTCACCAACACCATGTGGCTAACTATCAGTCTCTACTTGGACTTCAAGGCAACACAGAAACATGTTCCTCTGCTGGAGAGACATAGAGTTAAAGAAAGATGAAATGGCATACAATTCCTAGAATACAACCATGAACGCCAAACAAAAACCAGAACTGGTGCCAACCCAAAAGAATATAGAAAGTTGAAACCAAGAGCGTATGAATTACCAGAAAACCTGCTCAGGTACTCAGTGGCCAACTATCAGATCTACAAAGCGAAAAGGCCAGAAAAAAACTTACAACCTGATGCTCCTTTCTTCCTCTCAGCAAACACCTCTATACAGCAACAACAAGCCGGCGCCTGGTACAAAAATCAGCCCATTGGAAAAAATAAGCTGTCCACTATAGTAGAAAGCATGATTGCTGCAACCAATGTTAAAACCAACAAAAGACTCACTAACCACTCAGCTAGAAACACCTAGTGCAGAAGCTATGTGACAGTGGAGTAGCACCTATTGAAATCATCCAGATATCTGGACATAAACAGCTACAAAGTTTAAATGATTACGCAAAAATAAATGAAGACAAACAACTAAAAATTGCCAACCCTAAGTGGAACAACAACTGATACTACCGCCCACCACAAGCTAAAAACCTAAGCAACCTTTAACTCCACCTAAATATGACCAACTACTTGAACCTGCTTTGACAGGCCGAACATAACAGCAAAGAACATAACCTTCAACATCATACAAGGTAAGCATTATCCTGCATAACATCTTCCCTATATGTACTATCCACCCACCATACACCCAACCCACAGTCATACAACCCAAACAACATACTTACCTTCCACCCACCCACACCACCCCATCAAACCTCATTCCACACACAAAATACAACAATAGTTCCAGTTAACATAACTAAATATTTGTTTTTATTCTTCCCCATAGGAAACAAATATGACACCTTAGTAAAAAGAAGACCCCCAGTAATTCACTCTGATACTGACTCCAATTACAGACAAGACCAGCAAAACACTTGATAATCAAAAGGAAACAAGGAAAAACCTGAATCCAGATTTTTTGCATCAACAAAACAACTTCCTAAGCCAGACAATCAGCATACCAGAAACTCAGAGTCTCAAAGAACTTTCTCAATGGTTAAAAAAGCAACAGTGAAGGACACGTCAGAGGAAATGGCATACCACTTAAAACCATAAGTCATATACTGCAAACTACTATACTGACATTCAAACTCTGATCTGCTGTATGCATCAGTAAAAATACTATCCTCTGAAAAGGAAATCTTCATTTTCAAAGATGTAATTTTCTTTTCTGCATAAACAAAAAAGTGTTTTCTGCTCTGGCTAGACATAAGAAAGGTCTGCTGTAAAAATGTCTTCTACTAAGAATTATAAACTATATCTATACTTAAATGTTCGAGCACTCTGTATAGCAATAGCTATTCATCTCACTTAACTTCAATTAAACTAGGCACCTATTATCTCAAACAAACATGTACAAATGTATTGCAGTCCTGTTTAGCAATGTTACATTTCTGGGTTCTAAAACTCAAATCATCATAGCACTGTCTTAGTACTATTACTGTAATAAAACAATTGTTCTGAAATAAATACTTAAAAGCATATTTCTGTGTAAATTGCCATAACAATGTATAACCAATTAGCAAGAAAGCATTGCAATATTAAACATACTTTACTGTAAACTGTCAAAAAAGTATTTAGCTTCATAGTTAACCACAAATCTTATCAAAGCATCTGTTCTGTATTTGAACTCTCAATAAATGTTCATTTTCACCCATTACCTGTTGTTGTCGTCATTGCAGCTCCTTCAATCCAGACACCACTTTCCATACAACAAGGGACTCGAACCCACAACCTCCGCAAACTCCATACCGATAGAACCCACCCCCCAAAAAAATAACAAACTAAACAAAACCATTCTTTGAGCTCTTCATGCCCCAATCCACATTGATACCCATTACAAAACATGTCCATGTTCTCCAGCCTTCAGGTTCTTCATGCCCCACATCCATCAAAACATCCCCCCAGCCCAAAAATAAAGCAGCAAAAAAAACAAAATAATTCCCAATACCAAAACTCCCTTCAGGATCTTCATGCCTCATACCCTCCGCTTTCTTCATCAAATATTGTACACATCAGACGTATCTCTTCTTGATCTTTATCCCCCACACAAAAAATCAAGGCCACCAATCCTCATCTCCATGACTGGCTTCACTGTACAGTCTATCCAGCATCCAAGGGCTGTCACTTTGCCACTTCAATGAACATTCCCTTCCACAAGCCACGCTCCCGTCGGTAACTCCATTGCCACTGCTCCCTATCGAACACTTGACCTGCTCCACTTGCAAACTGCAATACAACACCAAATCCACCCCTACAACAAACCAACCAACCACAAACACTTTCCACACACTACGTAAAACCAACAGAAAATGATGAAGTTTCATCTACAAAAGTCACAGCCAATCACATTTCACACACTACCACACACAACCAATCACCATTCACACACAACCAAACCACACAAACAGTAAAACTCCACCAAAAAGCATACCGCATCACAAATAGCACCCATAAAAATACTAAAACAAATATATGACAGTTATAAACAAAACAAAAATGTTGCATAATAGATAAAGGATTATTCATGGAATACATGATTTATTAATGAGCAGTGTGTGATGGCATTTCACCGTGGCTCTGCCACTTCTGAGGTCAACACGAGGTCACACACTGCTTGTTTAAATAAAACATGTATCCATGAATGATCAGCACATATTCTATATATATAATAGTGGCACGGTAGTGCTACTATAGTTAGGTTGAGTACACCATTTAGGTTAAATCTGAAATTTGGCAGCTTAATAACTTTGCCACCATATGACAGAATTGTCTGAAATTTGGAAAGCACAGTTTGGCATGATAGGTCTCTGGATCTGCCAAGTTTCATTATGGTCGTCTGTACAATTGAGGAGCTACAGAGCACCAAAAATGCATACATTATGGGTTTTGCGTGTTTCTTTGCTCGTGTGTTTCCTTGCTACAGGTTGCATGGTTTATGAATCAGTCTGAAACCTTCAGGAAATATGCAGCCAGGGTCCCAGATGTGCCTTTCAAAGATTTCACTAAAAAATATTAAACGGTTCAAAAGTTATTCAAAAAGACTGTTCCCATTATAGTCTATAGGAAAAGTTAAAATATTCGAAAGTGTCGCAAATGCAGTTTTTACTGTCGCAAATTACCCTTTTACTTTCATGATTCAGCCATTTTTATTTTCAGTTGGTGGTCAGAGGTATGCTTGGCATTTAAATTTGGGACCCTCTAGGAACACAATTATTGTTGTGTTCACCTAGTCAAACCCTAAGGATGCTACTAGCCATGTCTTTTTTGGGGGGTAAAAGACCACAGAAATGTTTTTAAAATTCTTGTAAAAAGTAGTGTCGTAAAATATTTTCACATATGCGACACTTTTGTGATTTTATTTGTGAAAGTGTCATGATTTGCAAAAGTACTTTGCGACACTATGCCCAAAACAATACGGAATCTTTGCCACCCTGCTGCAAAAGAACGGTTTGGTCTTTTGAGCTGACATTTGGAAGGAAGAAAGCCAGATCCCACAGATGTGCCTTTTTGTAGTTTGGTGACAATATAGTACTGGGCTGCAAAGTTACAGCACTCTGAAGTTGATTATTTTCCCAACGGATAACATTACGCATCCGCTATGCTCTTTGGGGCCCGTATCTCAAAAACGGTTCGAGATACAGACTTTTCATCGAAAAAATGCTTAGTCCATATAGGGGGCTAAGTACAAAACTAGCCTGCAAAGTCATAAATAATGTGAGATTTTTATTTTTTTTTCTACGTTGAACGAGATATAAGCAATTTAGTATTCCAAGTGATAATTTTCTGGTACGAGGGCTATTACTGTATTATGGCCACATTTCTTCTATTCATTGTGCTTCTGAATGCACCTTTTTGGGACAAAAAGCATGTGCATTTGCATTACTATTACTGTTAACATTTGTGATTATGTTTTCACTTGTGCTTCCATTACCATTTGCGTTACCGTTACCATTTGCATCAACGTGTGTTACAATTTGCATTTGTGTTACCATTTGCATTACTGTTTCCTTTTGCATCACCCCGTTCATTACCATTTTCATTTGCATTACCATTACCATTTGCGTTTGTGCTTGTGTTTGCATAACTGTAACCGTCTACATTTTTGTTACCATTTGCGTTTCTTTTTCTGTTACTGTTACCGTTTGTTTTTGTGCTTCCATTTACTTTACCGTTTCTTTTGTGTCACAGTTAGCGGTACCATTACCATTTGCGTTTGTACAGTAGTAGCCAGAGACATTGCCAGCTATTTCCAGATATTTCACAAAATTTCTGAAGAGTTTCTCTCTGTTGCCCCTACTGTGAAAATGCAGAAAGTAGGAGATATTTCTGGAAATATCTGGCAGTGTCTGTGGCTGCTACTGTACTTGCGTTTCCATTGCCATTTGTATTTGCATTAACGTTTGTGTTACGGTTACCATTAGCATTTTTGTTTACGTTACCATTGCCATTTCTGTTTGCGCTTGCTTTTACGTAACCATTTGTGTTTGCATTTCCGTTTGCATCATTGTTAGCAGTACCATTAGCGTTTGCGTTTACGTTAATGTTACCCTTTGCATTTGCATTTCTGTCACTGATGCTGTTAGCGTTTGCTGTTGCACTTGCGTTTCCATTTGCATTACTGTTTTTTTTGCGTCACCGTTACTGTTAGCATTACTGTTATTGTTTGCATTTGTACTTGCATTTCTGTTGCCGTTTTCTTTTGCGTTAATGTTTGCGTTACTGTTTTCATTAGCATTTCTGTTTATGTTAACGTTACCGTTTACATTTGCATTTGTGCTTGCGTTTACATAACCGTTTGTGTTTGCGTTTTTATTTGCATCACTGTTAGTGTTACCATTAGTGTTTGCATTTACAGTACCGTTACCATTTGTGTTTGCTTTTGCACTTGCATTTTCATCACTGTTAACGTTTGTCTTACTGTTTACGCTTATGTCACCATTACTGTTAGTGTTTGAGTTTCTGCTTGCGTTACTGTTTGCATTTGTGCTTCTGTTATCATTAACATTTGCTTTTTCATTAACAGACAGAACTCCAGGAGGAAGGAGCTCCTCGATAACTAAAACTTCTACTGGGACTATATTGCCCTCCTTCCTCCCTCCACCCCCACCCTAAACCAGTTCTACTTTTATAGGCACAGGATTTGACTGACAACAGGAACTTCCTGTTTGGGAGCAGGAAGTGAGTGAGCACAGAGTCACCAAAGACTCACCATTCTAGAAGGGCAAAAGTAGCTCTCCATCCCCCCTAGCTGCTGGAGGACTGACTCTGAGCAAGTAAGGAGACTACTGAGAAATATAGGAACTTCTTGTCTCAGAACAGGAAGATCAGGAGATAAAAGGGTGCACAGGCAGTAAGCAAGTAGGGAGAGAAGAAAAAAATAAACAAACAGAGGAAAGAGTAAGTATTCCAAATAACCGTTAGGGGGCCAGAAAAAAGACATGATGGGAGTGGTGCAGTGCATTGGCTGTGGAGCAGCAGTCTTCCGGGAGATGTTTTGGAGGATGCAGTGTTGTCCCATCTGCAGCCACCTCTCTGAGCTGAGGGAGGAGGTTGCTCATCTCTAGGCTGAGTTGGCCAGGATTTGTGGGACCTCCTCTCCCACCCAGGGACCACCAGGGTCACTGCCGTTGCCTCAGAGGTTGCCAAGAAAGAGGAGTGGTTGGACCACAGTGGGCCCAGGGAGGGTGAGGGTGGTGAAACAGAGGCTCATCCCTCCAGTTGTACTCTCCACAATTTCTATGCCATTCTGGAAAAGTGTGGTTCTCTATGGAGGCACCCACAGTGGAGACCAAGGAGGATGCTGGGAACGTCCACAAAGGAGACCCAAGTGGAATGGGACCCACAGGGGAAGGGAAACAACTCCTGTGGGGACTCCATTGTTAGGAAGGTAGAACTGGGGAGGAAGGGAGAGGGAGGCAGGTGCCTGCCTGGCGCCATGGCTTGGAGAGACAGGGAGCGAATCCTCAGGATTGCAGGAGCAGCTGCACAGGGGAGGGAGCTGGATGTCATTGTCCACCTAAGGACAAATGACCTGGCTAAGAAAGGGATCAGAGCAGTGCAAGAAGCATTTGTGGAGATGGGGAGGGGCCTTAGACAAATAGCACACACGGTAACCTTCTCGGAGGTTCTGCCTGTTTATGGCATGAGTGAGGCTAGGGTGCTCCACACCATGGGATTTAATCAGTGGTTGAAAAACTGGTGCAGAGCTCAGGGATTTGGCTTCATTGGAGACTGGGGGTCCACCTGGAGGGATGCAGGCCTATACTGGCATGATGGTCTGCATCTGTCCAAGAGGGGAACCAGGATCCTAGGTGATAGGTTTAAATACTTCATTGACAAGTATTTAAACTAGCCAAGGGGGGAGGCACTGGAAAGGAGCAGGGAAATCCTAGCCACCACAAAATATCAGGGTACTAAGTGAGGTAGACACAAACATAGAGATGTCAATAGGGAGAAGTGCAGGGGTAAATGGAGAAAGTGACATATGCAATAAGGACAGGGATGGGGCAAAAAGGGGTAAGGCCATCAAGAAATGGAGGGTAATGAGTACCAACACCCATAGTCTGGGCAACAAGCTCCCTGAACTGGTGGCCTTGATGGAAGAGGGATGCCTGGATATTGTAGCAGTCACAGAAACATGGTACACAGAGAACCATGACTGGGATGTTAACATACCAGGGTATACAACCTACAGGAGAGACAGGGAGGGCAGAAGAGGGGGTAGCTCTCTATGTAAGGGAAGGGATAAAAGCAACTGAACAAAAGAGTAAACAGGGAGGAGAGGTGGCACTGTGGGTAACCTTAGAGACTGAAAATGGCACCACAATCCGCACAGTGGTTGTATATAGACCCCCATGTCAGGGGGAGGGAATGGACAAGAATATGATAGAAGGCATACTTAGGATGGCAGAGAAAGGGGAGATACTGTTGATGGGGGACCTTAACATGCCAGATGTTAACTGGAGCACCTTTACAGCAGCCACATCCAAAAGCAGGGCCATTATTGATGCCCTTCAGGTGGCATGCCTCAAAGAGCTAGTTTTAGAACCCACTCATGAGGGAGCAATCTTAGACCTCGTCTCTCAAATGGGACAGTGAGAGGATATCAGATCTAGAAGTGGGTAGCCATTTGGGAACAAGTGACCACCAAACAGTGTGCTTCATGATAAATTCTGCTACAGAGTCAAGCCATAGAAAAATGAGGTTCTGGACTCAGGAGGGCTGACTTTGGCAAGATGGGAGAGTGCCTTAGAAAAGCACTACAAACAGGCTAGAAGGAGGGTGAAGCAACAATGGGGAATGTCAAACTGCCATCACAGAGGCAATAAGCCTTGTGTGAAGCAAATAAACAAATCAAAATGAAAGAAAAGCCACTATGGTTCTCAAAAGAGGTGGTGGTGAAGGTTAGGGCATTTAGGAAGTATAAGGAAACACAGAAGGAGCAGGACATAGAACTGTACCAGTTAAGGCAGAAGGAAGCAGTGAGGGTAGTCAGAATAGCAAAGGCCCAAACTGAGGAAAGGATAGCCAACTAGGTTAAGAAGGGCGATAAAACCCAAGGGAAGATTACACAATGGGGGGGAGGTAGTAACAACAACAAAAATGGAAAGAGACCAAGGGGTAATCATATCAGATGACCTTGGTTCACATTAAACTCAGCTACAGAGTCAAGCCATACAAAAGTGAGGGTACTGGACTCCAGGAGGGCTGACATTTGCAAGATGAGAGAGTGCCTCAGAAAAGCACTAGCAGACAGGCTAGAAGGAGGGGTGGTGCAACAATGGGGAATCATCAAAACTGCCATCACAGAGGCAACAAGCCTTTGTGTGAAGCAAATAAATAAATCAAAATGAAAGAAAAAGCCACTATGTTTCTCAAAAGAGGTGGCGGGGAAAGTCAGGGAGAAAAAGATAGCATTCAGGAAGTATAAGGAAACACAAAAGGAGCAGGGCAGAGAGCTGTACCAGTTAAGGCAGAAGGAAGCAGGGAGGGAAGTCAGAATAGCAAAGGCCCAAACTGAGGAAAGGATAGCCAACTCAGTTAAGAAGGGCGATAAAATCTTTCATAGGTACATCAGGGAGCATAGAAAGACAAAGGGAGGGATAGTGAGGCTGAATAGAATGAACGGTGGGTGGGCAGAGGGGGATAGTGAAAAAGCAGGGATATTGAACGAATATTTATGCTCAGTATTCACAAAAGAGGAGGGGGAGGTGCCTAATCCAATTAACAGAAGCACTCTGGATGGGGGGGTTGATCCCAGTCCTTTCACAGAAGAAAGGGTTCTGAAAGAACTCCTAAAACTGAAGGTGGACAAAGCAATGGGGCCTGATGGAATTCACCTCAGCATTCTAAAAGAATTAAGGGGAGAACTAGTGAAACCACTGACTACCCTTTTTAACAAATCTTGGGAGGATGGTGTGGTATCCGAGGACTGGAGGAAGGCAGATGTGATTCCCCTTCACAAAAGTGGGACCAAGACAGAGGCAGGAAACTACAGACCTGTCAGTTTGACCTCTGTGGTAGGAAAGTGATGGAATTACTTCTCAAAGAAAGAATTGTTGAGTACCTAGAGGCCAGTGGGGCACAGGACCCAAGGCAGCATGGGTTCACAGCAGGAAGGTAATGTCAGATGAATCTAATTGATTTCTTTGGCTGTGTGACCAAAGTAGTAGACCAGGGAGGGGCTGTGGACATGGCCTGCCTAGACTTTAGCAAGGCATTTGACACAGTCCCACACAAAAGATTAATAATGAAGCTAACTAGTCTGGGAGTGGGTCCCAGGGTGGTTGCCTGGGTAAAACATTGGCTGGACAACAGAACACAGAAGGTAATTGTAAATGGAGTCCACTCTGAAGAAAGAGGGGTTACTAGTGGGGTACCACAGGGTTCAGTACTGGGTCCAGTCCTTTTTAATGTCTTTATAAGTGACATTGCAGAGGGACTGGAAGGAAAAGTATGCCTCTTTGCAGATGACACAAAGATCTGCAACAGGGTTGATACACAAGAAGGCGTGGAAAGGATGAGAAGGGACTTGACAAGGTTGGAGGACTGGTTGGAAGTATGGCAGCTAGGATTCAATGCAAAGAAGTGCAAAATAATGCACCTGGGAAACAAAACCAGGGAAGATTACACAATGGGGGGGTAACAAAAACAAAAAGGAAAGGGACCTGGGGGTAATCATATCAGATGACCTTAAGGTTAGCAAGCAATGTGAGAAGGCAGTAGGGAGAGCTGGGGGTATACTGGGATGCATAGGGAGAGGCATCACCAGCAGAAAACAGGAAGTTGTTATCCCTCTGTACAGACAGTTGGTGAGACCCCATCTGGAGTACTGCATCCAGTTCTGGAGACCCCATCTCCACAATGACATAGACAGGATGGAGGCAGTTCAGAGGAGGGCTACTAAAATGGTGCAGGGTCTGCAAGAGAAGCCATACGAGGAGAGACTAAAGTAGCTTAATATGTATACCCTTGAGGAAAGGAGGGAGAAGGGGGACATGATAGAAACGTTTAAGTACCTCAGTGGAATCAACAAAGTCCAAGAGGGTAGCATCTTTCAGAAAAAGAGACATGCAAGAACAAGGGGACACAATTTAAAGATGGGGGCAGTTCAGGGGCAATGTGAGGAAGTATTTTTTCACAGAGAGGGTAGTGGATGCATGAAACAGCCTTCCTGAGGAGGTTGTGGGGTCTAAAACTGTGGGAGAATTCAAGAATACATGGGACAGACATAAGGAAATTCTTGTGGGGTAGGAAGAAATAGGCTGTTGATTAACTAGGATCTGTGGCTTATCCTGTAGGTAGGAAATGGGCAGACTAGGTTGGGCCAAGCAGTCCTTACCTGCCATCAAAGTCTATGTTTCTATGTTTACTGGTCTGCATCTTAGCACGAAAGCCATTTGTTCAAGGAACATGCCAGTTTTTGTTTGGTGAAAAAATGTTGTTCTGTTGCAGAGGTATTGCCTTTTGAAGTTGGCACCCCTCGCAGTTAAAGATTTTTCAGGTGCCAGGCCTGCCATTTTAGTGCATTTTCAGCCGCGAGTTCCACCATTTTGTGGTGGAAGAGTTCTTAAAGGTGCACACACTGTAAAATTGAATATTTCTTGAATGGTTTGGTCTTTTAACATTTGATTTGGAGGGTGTTGAGTGGATGTCCCGGAGATGTGAATTATGCTGTTTACATGTTGGGAAAATAATTTGCTGCAGAGAAAATGCGTGACACAGGTAATATTTTGCGCATAGCATTATGCATGGTGCTAGTGGCTTGAAATTTATTGCGTAGGTAGCCCTAGTGGTAATGAGGTGTCTTTCAGTGGTTTGGTTCACATCAGCCTTTTGTGCCGTTATCTCGGAAACGAAGCGAGATACAGACTTTTCGCTACTGTTGGATCACATTGCCTTTCTGCCGTTATCTTGGAAACGAAGTGAGATACAGACTTTTCACTACTCTTGGCTCAGATCACCTTTGCATCGTCATCTCGAAAATGAAGTGAGATACAAACTTTTCGCTACTGTTGACTCACATCACCTTTGTGCCATTATCTCGAAAACGAAGTGGGATACAGACTTTTCACTACTATTGGATCACATCAGCTTGCTATTACCATTTCTGTTTGCATTTACATTTGTGTTTCCCTCACTGTTTGTGTTATGACTTGAGTTTCTGTTACCATTTGTGTTTCTATTTACATTTGCATCACTGTTACTATCACTGTTAGCATTTGTGGTTACATTACCATTACCATTGAGTTTCGTGATTTTCATTTGCATCACTGTTAAAATTACCATTTGCAGTTGTGATAACAGTTGCATTACCACTTGTGTTTCCTTTCCATTTACGCTACCGTAACAGTCACCGCTTGCATTTGTATTAACATTTATGTTGCTGTAACAGTTACCATTAGCATTTGCATTTCACTCACTGTTACCATTACTGTTAGCTACATTATTACAGCCATGGCTGTACGCAGATATGGCAGGAGAGGGAGCACAGGGCCCTTTGGGCCCTGCGTTCCCACCACCACATTCCATTCACTATTTATATTGCACATTCTCAAAAAGAAGAGAAATTAATGGCAAAAAACTCTGTTTAATGCATCAGTTAGGGTTGTTCCACAGCAACAAAAGTGAGGAAATTCAGTGTTAGGTTTACCACCCCTTGCCCACCATGCCCACCCTGCCCACATCAACAGGCATCGAGGTGTGCGTTGGGGTCATCGGTCCTAACTCTCACCCCATTCTCCTATACTGCACCACATCAGCTTCCTTACACATGGAATGGGGTGAGACATAGGGCCAATGATTCCAATGCGCACCTTGCTGCATGTTGGTTGGGGCAGGGTGGGCATGGGGCAAGGAGTGGTAACCCCTAACACTGAATTTCCTCACTGTTGTTGCTGTGGAATAACCCTAACTGATGCAGTAACAGAGTTTTTGCATGAATTATATATATATATATATATATATATATATATGTATTATAGTGGCACGGTCATGCCACTATAGTTAGGGTTTAGCAGTCACTACATACTAAAGTTAATAACATTGGACCCATTCAATGGATTTGGAATGTGCAGTGGGCATGGTAGATCTCGTGATTTGCCAAATTATGCTTCAGTCAGACTTACTTTTTGTGTACAAAAATGCTGAAAATGCAAAATTATCCATTTTGGAGGAAGCTTTTGGGATTTTGTACGTGGCTCTGAATGGCCATCATGGCATGCTGCTCTGTGAGATTGCTTGTTTGAAAGGGATTTCGTGGCTGAACATGCCACTTTTGTTTGGTGAAAAATATGAAGGCTTTCAAAAGTTATGCCAGTTTTAAATTCCCATTACAAATCAATGGGAAAATTTAGATGTATGTTTTGTGAACAAAGAATAGGGTTCTGGCCATCTCATACCACCTGGCTATCAAAGAATTTGTAGCCTCACGGTTCAAGAATCTTTGTTCCTGAGAATTTTTGAAATTTTTGATCCCAGGTCCGCCATCTTGTTTTTAGTTTTCCGATCGGAAAACACAAATATCTCAGCTCAGGGTCACCCTGAAGTAAATCTTGGATGGTTTTACACATGGGGCTCCAATCTATTAAGCCATGCCTTTGGTTTCATCCAAATCAGTCAGAAAATAGAGTTACAAGCTTTTAAAATCTTAATTCACGGCTTGCTAACGATCTTCGATCGTGATCCTGCAAATTCTTTGGTCACGAGGTCTTTGATCATGATCTTGCATCGTGAACTAAAAACATAAATATCTTGGCTCAGGGGTGGGCTAGGGACACAAATGAGGGTGGGTTTTGCTCAGGGGGCTTCGTTCTATTGAGGCATTGCATTGGTTTGGTGGTTCAAATTGGTGAAAACTTGTGTTTCACCATTTTTATTCTTTGTTTGTGAGCCTGCAAATTCTTTGATCGCGAGCCTGCAAATTCTTTGATAGCTTAGATTCTTTGATTGCGATCATGCATTGTGAGTGAGGGACGAGCTGGACGGATTAAAATAAATTTTCTCAGCCCAGCAGTGCCCTAGGAAGTCAAATGAGGGTGGGTTTTGTTCAGGGGGCTTTGTTCTGTCGAACCATGGTGGTGGTTTAATGCATTTCCTTGTATTTTTTAAATTAGAGCATTTTTTATTCTTTGTTAATAAGCCTGCAAATTCTTTGATTGCGAGCCTGCAAATTCTTTGATCATGAGATTCTTTGATCACAAAATAGGGACAAGATGGCCAGATTTTTTATAATAGAATAGATAGGGACTGTTTAGTAATCTTTGACATTGAATATCTCGGAAACGGTTTGGTCTTTTTACTTGAAATTTGGAGGGTGTTTACGGCATGTCCTGTGGATGTAAATTACAGTGTTACATGTCAGAAAATGTTTATTTGGCAGAGATATGGTGTGTGCAGTTTATGTTGTGCGGACAGCATTTTGCTTGTGGTGGTGGCTTGAAATTGATAGGATACCTAGCCTTAGTGTCATGGAAGTAGTTTTCAGTCATTGTGTGAGTTAGTGTCAGTGGCTGAGTAGGTAGCACACTCACCACTGAGACCAGGAAGTCAGAGGGCTGTCGGTTCAGTTCCCACATCTGGCACTTAGGTTAATATCCCAGTACTGACACTGTAGTGCAGCATGAGAGGGGTGTTGCACTTCTGAGGTGCCATCTTTGATGAGAAGTTAAACTGAGGTCCCATCTGCCTGGATTGGTGGTAGTTCAGGTGGATGTTAAAAATCCCATGGCACTTATCAAAAAGAGCAGAGGCATTTAGTATTTATTGAAAAAATCATACTGAGAAAAAACAAGTAAGTAATCAAAAAGTAAACAGTCAGGAAAACAGGAATAGAACACAAAGGACCCCCAAAAAGAAGACAAAAATACTGTATAAGCAGCATGAACATACAAAGACCAAGAAAGAAAAGAAACATTCTGTGTGACAGACACATCAGAGTCCGTTATCCAGGGAAGACTTCACCAGGATTGGAAAACCCAGGATTGGACTTGGTCCAAAGTTCATGTTTATAAATCAAAGTCAAGTCCCATTCAGTTTTCTCTTGCAAATTCAAGAAGTGACTGTCTTCTGCTGTAGCTAAACCAACATCAGGAATTCCAAATGTACCATTTTATCACAGTAAAAAACACATGTAAAGTAGAAATGTCCCATGCAGCCTATGATGTATCCAAATGCCCATATAACAAAGTTTTCAAAGTAACCCTATTAAGATTAGGTAAATTCCATTTCAAGGCCATAGAGGACCAGAAAGCAGAAATGTAGGAACAGGAAAAAAGTAAGTGGGACAGGGTTTCCAATTGCATGAGGCATTGAGGCCTAGTGCACATCCACTCAGACAACTGTTTATGCTTCTGATGTGCCTTGACATTCAAGTGAGAATGACAACACAACCAATGGATGTCTCACATCTTATCCAGAATCCTCAGATTATTCAGATAATCAAGTAAAGCAGGCATCAGATGTATAGAACAGTTAGGAAAATTAACTGGTTCATTAAAACAAACAGAAAGAACATGTTTGTATAACAGCTTCCTATGCTGAGTAGTGAGCATAGAAGAAGTCATATGCCAACTTCTAAGTTTAATAAACACTTCATGTAAATACTGGGGACTACTATTAGAATGTTGAACCAACTGAAAAGAATCAGTGCACCACTGAGGAAACCACAGGTTACAAGAAATACCATATAAAAAAAACAGGGGCACCGCACATGGGTCAACAGAAGGCATAAGTTTGTAAGCATATATCAAAGATAAAACATGACTACGGGATTAATCATTCCTAAACCTCCCTGAGGGGTGGGTAAATATAAAATATTACATTTGATGGGGTTAAGTCTAGCTTCCCCAAATAGCCTGAAAAAAAAAATACTGTATAACTTAACTTCAAAATTTTTAGTGGGGGGGCAAACTAATATGCAAAAATATGGGAAGAAGAAAGGTTTTCACCAAATAGACCCTCTTCTTTTTCCTCATCTGCCAAGAATTCCAACACTTCACAAGGTGTTGTGCATGATCAAGTTTAGGTTGTCAGTTCAGGATTGCCAAATTGCTTGAACCAAAAGAAATACCCAAAACAACAATTGGGTCCCTGGTAAGAGGGATACCCGCCACGTCAGGGAAGGGGAGGAATGGATTCCCCAAGTGTTGACCAACACATTTGGTGAGATTCAAAGAGGAATCAGAAAAAGTACCAAATTCTGACAGGTTTGTAACACTTCAGACACAGAACCCACAGGTCGTAAAGTACAGTAATGTCATCCACATATGCCAATGCAACATAATGGAAGAATAAAATCATCCACCTGGATATGGGTCAGACTGGAGAAAGAACTGAGTTTTCTCAAAGGGGTCAATGCTAAAACATATAATAATGGCTGAGGAGGCAGCCTTGCTGCACACCCTTCTTAATAGGAATCAGGGGCCCTTCCAACCATTGATCAGAGGAGAAACCATGGCAGGTTTATATAGAAAATAAGCCAATTAATAAAGGACTGAGGTACATCATAAGAGCCTAGTGTGTCCCACAAATAATGATGGTCCACCACATCAAAGGCTTACCTTTGATCCAGGGATAGAAGGAAGCCATCCAATCCCTCCCTATTGCCTCATTCTATCGATTCTCTTAACAGGAGCAAATGGTCACAAAGTTTCCTCTCAGGAATAGAACAGGTTTTGTAGGTGAAATACAGTAGAAAGCAACATGAAACAATCTGAATGGAGAATTTTGCAAGAATTTTAAAATCGTGTTAAGGAGACAAATCGTCTCCAGTTAGAAATGTCAGTCCTATGTCTTTTTAAAAAGATATATAAGAAGACCATTCACCATATCAAGAGGAATGGAACTGTCTCCAACATAGAAGTAAATGCTAAGGCCAGTTCTGTGGAAAGCAAAGGGCTAGCAATTTATAAAGTTCTGGGTTCAAGCCATCAGGCCCAGGAGCAGTATGAGATTTTAAAGCTTGAATAGCTAATGTAACTTCAGCAGCAGTTATAGCCTTCGTTAAATCAGGCAGTAAAAATGAGGGACAGACAGGATGTGGTACAGCAGAGAGAAAGGCAGGAAGGTGGCCCAAAGGAGCAGACCAAGAAGAAAAGAGCAAAAGAGAGTGCTGTGTGACAATGTTAAAAATACCAGTTTTATCAGCAAAGAGAAGACCTGAAGAATCCTTAAGGAATCAATCTGTTTATGTTTGAGCCAGTCATGGCAGTGTAGAAGGGCACACGACCACCATTTTGCCCTGGACTCAAACTACTGTGGTGGTGTAGACTATTATGTTGATGTAAATGGAAGATTTCCATATCATGTCTAAGAGACTGAATCTGTGAACTAAAATCATGCATAGTTTGTCTAGCCAAAGACTGCAATTTTTGGAGCTGTTTCCTTTGCTGTAAATAGGATAAGTAAGCAGTGTCCCTATGTGACCTACTTTCATGCTGCAGTAAGTGTCTCAGATCATTTTTCATATCCACCCACCAAAGGGCAGGGGAATCAAACATTTCAGGCACAGATTTTTCACAGGCTGCAATATACTGAATAATCTGAAGCAAAACAGGGGCAAATGAAAGTGAGGAATTAAACTTCCAAGTACCCAGACCTTGAGAGAACCTAGAAGAGGGTCCAATCATGATGCCAACAATTTGTGATCAGAAAATTCAACTCAGAGGATAGAAGAGATAGACAGGGTCTTTGAGATAAATAAAAATCTATTCTAGTAGCCAGATTTCCCTTTGAAAAGTAGGATATGGAGTCTGATGCATAGACATGTAGGCATCTTTCAACTGTGACATAGAAATGATAGATTTTAAAACAGACATATCACAAAAACTTTACTCATGGTAGTACCTTGCTCTCTATCTCTTTATCCAGGCCACAATTGAAATCCCCACCAAGAATTACTCTTGAGAAGAAACCAGATACAGTTCTATGGATTTAAACATGCAACCCTTTCCACTTTCGTCATGGAGAATAAACATTAATAAACCTGTAATATGAATTAAAAACTTTCATATCCAAAGTCAAAATCCTACCAGGCACCAGGTCTACCAATTTGATCACCTGAACCAGTACACAGGAACGAAACAAAATACCCAAACCAGAACAGGTATCTGTACCAAGTGACCAATATGATGGTCCAACATGCCACAATCGTGTAGCAGTACTAATCTCTGAAATGGTATGAAGCCTAGTGTCCGGCAAAAAAATAAAAGATGAAAAGAACTCAACAAATACAAGGAAAAGGCTATCTGCTTCTTTTTGCTACCTTTGATGCTATTTACATTAAGGGAGCCAATAGTGAAAGGAGCATGCAACATAAAGGAAGAAAAGGAAACTCAAGAAGGGGAAGAACACAGACCTCAAGGAGGCTTTTTTTCTGGTTCTCCTGGACCTCTGTTGTTGTTCCTTAGGTTTCTGGTGTGATTCCTCAGGTTCTGAAGGAAGGTCGACCTGGGAGGACCACAAAGAAGAACCTTCGGAGTCAGCATCAGAGTGCTCTGAAACATCCTGAAATGCCTCATAACGGTTCTGGAGAGGTAGATCAGAGGTCTTGGATATTTTAGGAGCAGGCTGATCAACAGCCAGAGTACATTTGGTTGTGTTTCTGGACCTGGGGGCATATTCATAGAGTCCTTCTCAGGCAGCTCGGTGTCAGCCAGAGAAGGAATATTACTAGGCCCTGGTGGAACAGGAGGAGGAGGGGCAGGAGTAGTCTCATGTAAAAAGTGGAGACAGGAGCAGGGGGTACTGCAGTCGCTCCTGTTGTTCGAGAGGAATGGGGGAAGGACTCATGTTGAGCAACAGCAATCAACAGCCGCTGTTCAACATCATCAGAAGAATTAGACTGGTTATGGGCTGCCCATCTACAACTTTGATATGTATGCCCTATGGAGTCACACAAATTGCATTTAGGTTCATTGAGACAATTCCCACTGGCATGACCCATCTCTTGACACAAAGTACACTTCTCCTGGTCACAAATACTACTAAGGTGGGCCATAGACCCACACTTGTAACAGGCTTTAGGCTGACCAGCATAAAAAAGAATTTCTCGGTCCCTGCCTAAAAAAAAGCTGTTTGGTAAATGCTTCAGGCCAGTACCAGAAGAGTGTAGCATGATTTTAGCTTTCCACCCCAAGTCCATATATGTTCAGAGTCAAAAATTGCTTCTGGGGGTCCCAAAACAGAGCAACGTTGCTTCAACCAGTATGTAAGGTCAGTTACACTAACCCCCTCATTCCGAAACAATACAGTAATTGTCTTGTAGGCAGGTCTAGTAAGGGGTATGGCCTCAAACGGAGCCCATAAGGGGGTCTGTTTCAAAACATGATACTGAGCCCAAAATCTCTGTAACTCAGCATTAAGCTTACAGCTGATGTCATAAGTGATCTTGCCACAGACATAAATGAGTGCATAAACCTCATTCACAAAAAGTTTCATGGATTCCTTAAGCAAAGTTCATGCAATAAACACTCTATCAGGAATGCGTGTCAAACACCACCTTTGTAAGCAGGTGAATGGCATTATGTCTTTTTAGCCAGGTAAATGGGCTGGTGGAACAAGGAGGCATATGGCCTGCGCATAGCAGGATTAAGTAAATTCAAGGAGCTTTGGGTGGTTTCTCTGGTGCAGCAGAAGTGGAAGGGAGAGCAGAATCAGAAGCTATGGCCATAGAATTAGAAGTGTTATTAAAGTGCAGGACAGGAGCCTCAGTAAGTTGCAAAGTAGTTGGCAAATGAAGAGGGGAAGCAGGATTATTAGGTAAAGATCCACCCAGTAGAGATGAAACAACAGGAGCATCAGGGGGGAGGACTGGAAGAGCCTCAGTACGCTGGCGATCAGGTGAGGTCACGATCATGGTAGGACCAGAAACCCATTTGCCGTGCATGTTAGAAATCCATCCAGCACCTTCAAGAGCAGCCTGAACAGTCCAGGGGTGTGCCGTAACAGTAGAAGGGCATCTTAGGCCAGATGTGGAGCCTGTGGAAGCCATTTCTGGTGCACCTTCCACAGCACAAATCCCATGCACAGATGTACCACGTACGGCAGGAGAAGAAGACAGGGTTCCAGATTGAGAAGAGGACAAGTCAGGGTTTGGCTGGCACAAAATCGCAGGTGCAGCCACTGCAACAGATAAAACATCTTCAGTTTGAGGCACAAAGGGAGAAACATGCTCAGAAGAGTGCGAATGAGCCAAGTGTAGTGCTGTATTTAACAATCGAGTCCTCTTCACATAGTGTAGTTCCTCAGCTGTATCAAACGCTCTAGACTGGCAACATCCAGGGAATTGGTACTGAAATCAGGATGAACAACAGGGTCACTCACCAGGAGTGCAGGAAGTTTAGAAAGGTCCACATCAGGTCAGTTTCCAAGGTCATTAGTATCAGGATTCAATGTTTTCAGCAGCAAACATTCAGATAATTCGGTCTCAGAATCACAAGAGGCAGGGGTTGAAACCAGGTCCCCAGCCTCCGCTGATCCATCTGTTCCTCCAACTCTCTCCACAGCTGCCATCTTGGTCAAGGACCAGGATGTCAGAGAGTCCCCTACGTCAGAGTTGGGAATTTCCCAGTGTCTTGGCCAATTTCCCTCATTCACTAAAAATACCACCAACCGCTTAATCTAGTTCATGGTCAGTTGGCATTCATCTGTATCCCCTTCCCCTGGGTCATGTCTGAAAATAGGTAGGATTTGTCTAGTGCACTTACCCGGTCAATAAAAACTAAATAAATAAATAAATGTCAATAGGTGTGGAACTGTGCCACTCTGACAAATGAAAATTTCAAACTTTGACATGTTACATCTCGGACATGGTTTGGTCTTTTTACTTGAAATTTGGAGGGTGTTTACAGCATGCCCTGTGGATGTACATTACAGTGATTAAGTGTCAGAAAATTTTTTGGGCAGAGATATGCTGTGACGCAGTTTACGTTCTGTGGACAGCATTTTGCTTGTGGCAGTGGCTCGAAACTGATAGGATACCTAGTCTTAGTGTCATGGATGTAGTTTGCAGTCGTTGTGTATGTTAAATGTCAACAGGTGTGGAAGTGTGCCACTCTGATGAATGAAAATTTCAAACTTTGACATGTAATGTTTTGGACACGGTTTGGTCTTTTCACTTGAAATTTGGAGGGTGTTGATGGCATGTCCTGTAGATGTGAATTGTGGTGTTTATGTGTTAGACAAATTTTTTCGGAGATATTGTGTGGCGCAGTTTACATTTTGCGGACAGTGTTTTCTATTGTTCTACTGCATTTACATTTGTTTGGTGTCTGGCCTTGGTGTTGTTAATGTACTTTTTAGTCATTAGGTGTGTAATGTGGCCCGACACTTACAAGTTGGTGGGAGCACGGGGCCCTTACCAACTTGCACAACTTTCTACTTTTCTATTCTTTCTTAAAAAGTAAGGAAATTCTATGCAAAAATCTTCATTACTGCATCAGTTAGGGTTATTCTACAGTGAAAAAAGCAAGGAAATTCAACATTAGGGTTCCCACCCCTTGCACCCCACCCCAATACCGCCTCCACCAACAGGCATCGCGTGCCTTGGGATCATCGGGCCCTAACCTCATCCCATTCTCCCACACTGCACCACCTTAGCTTGTTTACACTGGATGGGGTGAGAGTTAGCTGATGGCCCCAACGCACACCCAAATGCCTGTTGGTGGAGGTGGGGTTGGGGTGGAACCCAATGTCGAATTTGCTCACTTTTGTCACTGTAGAATAACCCTAACTGATGCATTAATTAAGTTTTTGTATGGATATATATATATATATATATATATATATATATATATATATGTGTGTGTGTGTGTGTGTATTCATGGCAAAAACTGCATTTAATGCACCAGTTAGGGTTAAAGCGACAAAAGTCAGGAAATGAAATGTTAGGGTTGAGCCCCTAACCCTTCCACACAACCCACACGCACATCCTCCACAGAGTGACAGACACCAGGGTGTGCCATGAGGTCGTCAGGCCCAACTCTCACCCCACTGCATATGTAAGCAGGTTGACATGCTACAGTAAAGCAGAATGGGGTGACAGGCCTCACAACCCCATGGCACACCCTGGCATCTGTCACTCTGTGGAGGATGTGTGTGTGGGTTGTGTGGGGGGGTTAGGTGCTCAACCTTAACATTTCATTTCCTGACTTTTGTTGCTTTAACCCTAACTGATGCATTAAGCACAGTTTTTTTGCCATATATATATATAATATATATATATATGTATATATAGTATACTGTATACATTGCAAAAACTTCGTTAATTCAGCAGTTAGGTAGGAGTGACAAAGTAGGAAATAGACATCAGGGTTGAGTTTAACACCCCCCTCCTGCTCAACCCCCACCATCCCACTTAACCTCTCCTTCACAGACAACACATGTCGGGTGTGCCTTGGGGTCATTGGGCCTATCATCTCATTCCATGTAAGAATGTTGACATGGTACAGTATAGGAGAATGGGGTGAGAGTTAGGGCTGATGACCCCAAGGCACACCCCGACATGTGTTGGTCTGTGGAGGATGAGTGTGGGTTGGGTTGGTGGGATTTGGTGGGAGGGGGTGTTAGGGGCTCAACCCTAACATCTGATTACCCTACTTTTGTTGCTACAACCCTAAGTGATGCATTAATGAATTTTTTTGCAATTTATTTCTTTACTTTTTGAGACAGTATAATAGTATCTTTATTTTACTGTAGGAGTGCACAGATCCACATATGCATCTAGCTGTGGAAACACAGGGGTCTCTGGCACCTGCACTTCCACGCATTAAGTTATGAGCAGGCATAGTGAAATTGCAACAAATAGTCATAACTGTGCCATCTTAAACAATTTTCACCCCAAATGCTCAACATAACCTTCTTATCCGTTATCACCTCACCGTATGTACCCAGTACAGAAAATTTCCAAATCCCAGTGGAAATGTAATTCTGAGCAGCTGTAATGCCATTCTGTGCTACAGGTACAGAAAAACATGTTTCACAGGATTTGCAAAATGATGGCTGTACTGTTCATGGGGTGGCATGAAAAAATGGCAATGTTTAAAATTTGGAGTTAAAATATGATAAATTGCCAAAGTTACATGTGCATAAAAAATTCCAATGACCGTACATAACGCAAGCATTTTTAGGTATTTTTGCACCAAATTTTCAACATGGCCTTTTTGGGACCCCATCTCTTGAACACTGACACTGTCATTTAATTTCTAAGTCCCAAAAGTGATTTCTTGCAGCAAGTGTTTCATTCCACTCCACTGCTGCGTACAGTGTTGGGTAAGTTACTTTTTCTATTACTTTCTATTACTTTTAGAAACTTGTTGTAGAAGCTCTTGTGATCATTAAAAGGATGGAGAAGTACTAGAAAAGTAACACACTTACAGTTACAGTTACTTATTTCTTTTATACAAAAACAAAACAAAAGTAATAAAAAACTATAACAGATTACATTTATTTGAGAGTAATAGGTTAGTTACTAGATACTTTAAAATAAATGTAATCAGTTACAGTTACATATTATTTTGTATAAAAAAAATAACTGAAACTGTGAGGTGTATTACCTTTTCTAGTGCTTCTCCATCCTTGCTAATGACTGCACAGAGCTTTCTGTAACAAGTTTCCAAAAGTAATAGAAAGTAATAGAACAAGTAAGTTACCCAACACTGGATGTGAAAACACATTTTGGGCAGGATTTGAGAAATGACAACTGCACTGTTTATGAAGTGATGTGAACAACTGGCAGTGTTGAATATTTGGAGTGAAAATTTAAATATTTGGCAAAGTTAAATGTGTGCGTAGTGAAATTTTAATGACCACACGTAACTTGGGTGTTTTGGGGTAGTTTTACACCAAATGTTCAACATGGCCTTTTTGAGACCCCACCTCATGAACAGTGGCATTGTGATTTCATTACTCTATCCTGAAAGTTGGATTCACACAGCGACTATGCCATTCTGTGCCACAGCTGAGGAAACTTGTTTTGGGCAGGATGTGAAAAATCACAGCTGCACTGTTCATGAGGAGGTGTGAAAATGGTAATTTTGAAAATCTGGAATGAAAATATTAAAAATTGGCTAAGTTACGAGCATGTGTAGAAACTGCTCAATGCACACTCGTAACACAATCATTTTTGGGATTATTTGCACCAAATGTTCAACATGGGCTTTTTGGGACCTTCCCTCATGAACACAGGCACTGTCATTTAATTAACTGGTCCTGAAAGGTGATTCCACACAGTGACCACAAAATCACCTTTCAGGACAGAGTAATGAAATGACAGTGCTAGCATTCATGAGGTGGGATCCCAAGAACCCCATGTTGAAAATTTGGGGTCAAAATTCCTAAAAATGGCTGCGATATCAGCATAAATTGGAAACCTCATTGACAGCCATTATACGGCACTTCCTTGATTCCGCAGTTTGCCGTTAGACTTTGAAGAGTGCAGACATGTCCCAGTTCACAGAAGATCGAGCTGCAGATCCCGGAGGGTAAGCATGGGGTGTGGGGGTGTGGAGAGGTGAGTGTTCAGAGGAGGGTCAGAATGGGGGAGGGGATGGGGAGATGATGAGGGACTGTTTCTTCTTTACAGGGTTATTAAAAAAAGACGCTGGGATGGTTTTCTTTTTGCAGGAGATTATGTTTGGGGACACTGAGGGTGGGCTTCTCAATGTCCTACACTACTGGGGGCATATATATTGGGACACTGGGAGTGGGCTCACCAGTGTCCTGGGATGAGGGACTGTTTTCCTTTTTTCAGGTTTTAATCATATATAAAAAAAGTCGGGGGACTGTTTTCAGGACATTGGGAGTGGGATCCCCAGTGTCTTACAGTGTTTGGAGGTGTGCCTTCATAATGCCGACACAGAGATTGGGCATTCCAATATCAGCAAAAAGAAAGTTCGATGCAGAATTCTGCACCAATAAATGGCAGTTTGATATAGAATTCTGCATCTTAAAATCCCTTTTCGCAATCCCTTTTTGAAAGCCGATCTTGCAAAAAGGGATCGGCTGGTGAAAAGGGATTTTAAACTTAAAAAAAATACTGTTTAAAAATGTTATAAAAACAAAAACAAAGGCAAGGACGGGTAGAGGACATCTCCCTCACCTAAGCCCATGCCTTGGTTTTTACAAAAGACTTCTATGGGGCAAGTTATAAGGTTTTGTTTTCTCCCCTCGCAAAGTGACAAAACAAAATGGCGGACAACGAACAAGGATTTTCTCATGAAAAGGGATTTTCTGAGATGTATCAATTTCTTTTTGCAATACATGTTCATGAGCCATTCACGACCAGGACTCCTTGATCAAAACTGTGCATCTGTCCCAAAGACTGAACTGAGCATGCTCAGAACCTAACATTTCAAAATTCAATAACTTTGGAACAAATTAATATTTTTTTACCAGACTAATGCTGGCTTGCTCCTTGAGATAACCTCTTTCTACCCTGAACATTTCAGGCCAAAATTCCAAATGATGTGGTTGCAACACGATAAGGAAAAAACAGGGAAAAATTGGCAAACATTAGCGAAAAATGCTTCACTGCACGAAATCAGCAAATCTGATTGAAATAAAAATTGGCAAATCAAGAGATCTACCACACAACACCAGGTATTCCAATTTTTTTGCAATTCATTGAAAGGTTGCAAAGTTATTAATGTGCAAAATTTGGGGTTTAACATTAAAGTCCCTGCTCAAACCTATCTATGGGGTGCTAGTGCACCCCTATAATATGTGTATATATCTATATCTATATAGGGGATACATGCTGGGTAGCTGTTATATACATGATTTATCTGAATGAGCTTGATTGACCTTGGCGCACCTCATGAGTGGCGGGCGTAAGCGAGCATGAGTGATTGTCCTGGAGGTCAATTAGGCCAGTTCAGATAAATCATGTATACAACTGGACACCCAGCACATATTCGATTTATGCAATAGGGCTGGCCTTAGAGTGGTGTATGATTTTTTTAATACAGCAAATGATTTTTACCATATTTCTTCTTTTATGATAGAGTATGTGTTGTTTGCCGTTATTGTGCCACAGTTTAACCTTTTCTTTATGAATGGGGGTCATGGTTGTAGATCTTGATTGGACATTTTTTTGGTAGTTGCTTATTGATTGGCTATTTGGTAGCTTGGGTTCTGACTGGAAGTTGCAGCATGTGTTAGCACTTATAGGCTGGGAACAGAAAGTGGGCGGGACTTTCAGTGATGGTACAGGTATTTTTCCAGTTGGTTGGGAGTCAGCGAAGAGGGAGCTTCAGCAATGTATCTTGGCCTGCACGGGGGACATCATGGAGGAGCCAGTTGTTGGATTGGACTTGTGAGCAGCATAGCTCTTCATGCTGGCAGCATGGAAGGAGACTTCTGGTGGAGCCTTTCTCAGGCCGGAGCAGTGTTCTGGGTCATCGGCTGAAAGTTGGAGTCCTCGACTGGATTGTGACGTCTTCAAGTGGATTTACTCATTAGGGATTTTTACGAGGCTGTTATTTTAATTTTCACACTTAGATTTCGACACTGAAGAGTCGCAACATGGTGGGGATACTTTTTTCTTACAAGTTTTGCACCATTTCTGGGGGTCGAGTTGCCTTTATTTTTCTGCAGACAGATGTTTTTATTTTTTTAAATTTCTCCACGGAGTCTGACTTTCAAGAGTCACAATGTTTTTTTTATACATTGTTTTGAGTGCTTTTTTCTGCATTTGTGGAGAGGCAGGGAACCACAAATAAAGTTAGTTTCAACATTTTATTGAAATCGAAAAAACTATTACACATGCTTGTTTACTGAGTAAATGTCATTTCACTTAGTCAGAGTCTGAGTCGGAAGAAATAACTTGGAGACGTCTTCTTTTCTTGCTTTCATACTGGTTGCCTGTCAGGAAAAGAAAATGTTTTATGCTTGCACTCTTTAAATAAGGTACTTTTTAATTGATGAAAACAGGTTTTGGAAGTGGAGTATGGGTGTCAAGATACTGAGCCAGGTTTTACATCATGTGTGTTATTTTTGCTTTTATTGTAAGCTACACTTTTTTTACTTTTACCAATGGTTTAATTCTTTTTTTGGTTGGGGGGCATATGAGTGATCTTTTCTTTACGCTGTGGTTTTACTATGCACATGCTTTATATTTTATACAGTTTGAACAGTAAATATTATGCATTACCACTGGTATACTTACCTTGAATAATGTTGAAGGTGATCTTTAAGGCATTGATGGTGGGCCTGTGGAAACAGGCTCCCATTACATCATTCCAGCTTTGGGGTTGGGTACTGTAAGTCACTGAGCTACTCACATGCTAAGAGTTAGATGGCATCTGAGGACAATTTAGGATTGCTGAGATCTGGTGCTGCTTTTGTTCATTTAACTTGGCATAGTCATTGAGAGACTGCAGCTGTCTGTGGCCAGAAACTTGGATTATTTTGGTAGGGGCTAATCCACTGTCTGTTAACTTCTGTACTAGGTGTTTTCACACTGAATGATTTGTAAGATGTTTGTCACAATGAATTCCTGCTTTTTCAACCATGGTCTTCACTATTGAGCCTATTTTATTGATGCCCAAGAGCTGGTTCTTATACCAGGTTGTAGGGTAGTTTGGTTTGGCATTTGTATTGATGGAGAGGAAAAAAGGAGCATCCGGCTTCAGTGTGTTTTGTGGCCGTTGGCTTTTGTATAGCTTGTAGTTGGACACTGGACATCTGCGTTGGTTATCTGTTTCATATGCTCTGGGCTTTAGTTTGCTAGTGTTTTTTGGGTTCACTCCAGATCTTGTTTTTGTTTGCCTTTCTTTGTTGTATTCAATGTAGCTTTTTTGGTTCTCGTCTACTTTCAGTTCAATGTCTCCCCATTTCAGGTTTCTGGCCTCTGTGTTGCCTCTTATGCCGAAATACAGGGTGACAGTTAGCCAGATTGTATGAAGCAGTGATTCTGGGTTTGCAGGGCCTAGCTGGTTGGCAGCATACAGTTTGTCTATCATGGAATCGGTTAACTCATCAGCTGCCCTCTCTCTGTTTCCTTTTCCCTCTCCTTTCAAGTTTTTCTGTCTACTTTGTGGTACTTGTCTGCTTTTCTGGAAATGTAGGGAGGTAGATAGTGACTCCGGGTACATTTTTAACTTCAGATGTCTCTCCAAGCTCTGCATTATTGATCTTAGGGTGAGAGGCTTGTAGGAAGTGCCATCTTTTTTTTGCAGTGCATGAAATAGTGGCACAGAAGCCTGTCTAACTCGGCAGGTGCTAGCTCGTGTAGTGGCATACTTATATTGAACTCTTTTGAGATGTGACTTCTAAACATTTGAACACCCATTTCTGTTTTCTTTGCAGTATTCTGATTTCTTGCCTTAAGTATGTATTCGTCGATAGTTGCCATATCTATTGTGGTCAGTGAATTTTTTGATACTGCCAGTTCTTGATTGGTCGCCACCTCAGCTTCATTCTCACATTCTCCAGGGTCAGTTAATGGTTCTGTGCCATTCTCCATCAGGGTCAGAATGTCTTTCAGCTCCAGCGTGAAACTGTTGTCTGCTCTTGACAATTCTTAAGATTTTAACGACCGGGACTATTACTACTACTGTTTACTGTTTTTCTCTGTGAGGTTCACTCTTGGATAATGAAAAGGATAGTGTAAGATGATAACAGTTTTCTGAATGTTTTAATGACTCGTGCATACAGTTGGTTGATGTTTGGTGCAAGTTGCTGCTTGTTTTAATACAATTACATTATTTGGAACTTTGAAACTAGTCCAGCAAACAACTGCTTAGTGATGTGTTTACTATGGATATAACCTATCGTGACGTGTCTACTATGGGGATAAATATTATTTATACAATGGCTGTGAAGATATATGGATTTATTTAATTACTTTATTGCCCACCCCTATTGTGTGTGTGTGTATATATATATATATATATATATGTGTGTGTGTGTGTAACCCCCTAGGTGGCGCTATCCCTAAGGTTACTACCCCTGCCTGTATTTCTTCTAACAGATTGAGGGGCCTGGGTTCAATATATTGGTACCTCCACCAAGAATAATAGAAGTAGAGGTATCTACCCACCCTGGTATAGCCCTTTGAGAAGCTATAAGCACCCACAGACCCACCTAGTGACCATGTACCTTGTAAGGTGAAATTACCCTTTGCAGCAGTTAACATACAGTCAGCAATAAACATTAATAATATGCACACACCCTTTGCAATTACCACCAGAGACTGGTCTTCTGCAACTTCCATGGGACCCTCTATAAAGAAAACGTTAGCAAAGCAAGCATACACTTTCAATACTGTAGACCAACTAAGAATATGCTCATAAGCCAGGGTAAACATGAAACAACTAATCAGATTTATTAAGGGGTCGTGAACAAGGGAGGGGGTGTGAATCTAGATGAAGGATTACGTTACTGATTTGGTTCAGGTTACTATGCATGCACTTTAGTCCCAAAAGTAAACAGTCTGACAACAATGGGTACCCAAAATGTTATACTGGTTGGCTAGAATCGGTGTCTGGGGTACTGGCATTGCAGCTGTTGTTGGGGCCCTTGATTTAAAGAAAAGGCAGTTAACATGCACAAAAAGACTTTGTTTATTTGTACTCCAGCTGGTTGGCCCAGTCTTGTAACCCTGTAATTCACTGAAGCAATCAGATGGTACCACAAAATAATTAGAGGAATTGTTGCAGGAGCTACCCTGAGTTTACTCTTGATACCAGTTGGCTGCACCTGGTCTGGTGATATGAAGACCTCCTGTAGCTCACTGAAGAGTATGGGAAGCTGGACCACCATGACACACCTCCGCTTCCACGGCCTGTCCCTCCAGGTGGCTACAACCTGTGATTTGTCACTGCACAGGACTGGATCCCAAGCTGGTCTCGCTGAGAAAACAGTCTCTAGTACAAGCACAGTTGGTTTGGGCCAAATTTGGCAAGGGCCCAGCTAGATGAACACTTCTGGCAAAATTCAGTTTTGTTTTTGGTGAAACCTCCAGCTGGCTAACAGTTTGATCACTGACAAAACAGGCCTCTACCCACAGTAAACATTTAGCACATTTAACAGGAACAGCATTAACTTTTCTAACTCATAGTTTGGTTTCAGGCCTGTTGTTATTGCAGTCAATTCATTGAGCAAACCCTCAATTCACCAAAACAGTCTATCACACAACTCCTGGCTGAACACTTCACAGTAGCTCCTCTCGGGCCAATAACTCAAGCCACACTCTCAGAATCTCGGCAAACTGCCACAGTTCAAAGATTAGCTTTGGATTAGCCAATCACTGCTATCAGGTAGTCCAGTGCTGGAAATATCAAGCAGTCCAGTGCTGGAAATAATTGCAGAAACACAAACCAGGCCGTTCCCTGCCAATTCTCCTCAGCTCGCTTCCTGAGCTGCTTCTCGATAGCTAGAGCTGCTCACCCTCTCAGCTCTAACAACAACTGAACTCTTTTCTCCAACAGTTCTTGAACTAGTCCAGTTTTCCTGGGTTGTGGTTGGCTGGGGAGCTGTCACCACAGTTCCAGTGCTCTCATTTGTCAGTTTAGGCACCAACCTTTAAAACTACAAGAACTACAGTTCTCCTTCCCATGAGGCACTTGAGCTAAGGACCCCTTGAGGTCTCTTGTGTCCCAACTGGTCCAAATACCTGGAAGTCATGGACCAGACATGGTGGCTCTCATTTAGAGGATTAAGCTGCAAGAAGGCAGGTTAAATCAAACATTCTAATTTAAATATAACAGCAGATTAGAAATAAACAGCCACAGTAATAGCTAGAGCTCCCTCAGCTTCTCTATCGACTACAAAGTAGAGCAAATTAGAATGGTGCTGCCGGTCACAAGCTTTGAAAGCACTTGGACCCATCCCAGACCAATAACTGTATACACACTGGCTAATGTCTTAAAGAGACAGGCGCGAGGCACATCATGGCACTCTCATGCAGATCAACAGGATTAACAAATAACCATGAATTTACTATCTCTGAAGAATGTCTGCCTGGCAGTGGGCATTACTGGAGCCCTGGGAGACACTTAAGGTAAGCCCCAAATTGTGGGGAGCTACACTCTCTCCTGCCTAGGAAAACTTGGCATTTGCATCAAGTCTATACACCATAAGTAATTTCAAGTTAGTGAAACATTACTTTCTACTATGTACAGATTTAAACCATAAATGTCTATATATACATTATTGCGCAGTATTATTGTTAGTATCCATAGTAACATGATTTACTCATAGTTACATTTCTATAAACATAGATATTATTGAAACAATTATGTTTTTATTCTAAATACATTATGTTGCATTTTCATACTATCTCAGCTATGCAGTTGTATTACTCTTGACTGTACCACTCTTTGTACACTAACCCACATAGTTGCTAACATGATCTTGTCAGCTAACGTTGGCCTTTTTTCAAAATGACCCTGGGGAGACTGATTGGAGGGTTTTATTACTAACTTAGAGTCTGCAGTGTAACCTATTTTATGAAGGGAGTTGGCAGTGATATACACCCCTTTATGGACTACATTCATAGGAAGGTCTACAGTCTCTCCCGGAAAATCATATGTAAGGCGTACCACAAGTTTTACAGCTGTCTCAGATCTTCTAGGAGGAGGGGGCATAGGTAAAGTCCTTTCAACATTTGCATTTGGGTTCAGGCCTTCTGGCTTGTTGTCCATCAACAAATCAGCTTCTTCAGTAAGGGGCAACTCTGCACTTTTTGTTTGTTCAGAATTGGAAGTATCACTTGCATTTGCTTGTCCTGTAGGCTCTGGTTGTGGTTCTTCAGTAAGTGGTATTTTAACAAAATTAGAATTATCTACTACACTGTTAGCACCTTCTGAATTCGCATCACTGATCGACATGAGGTCAGGTTCGCTAGGCCAAGATATCTCAACATTAACTGAAGATTTGTTATTGCGATCCTCACTTTCTAGATCAGGACTAGCTATTTCATTTTCTGACAGTTCTACAAGACATAGTGAGTCAGCTACATCTGAGGCTATACTTTGCACCTCACTATCAGGTGGCACAGAGGTAGTTTGGAGAGCTGGATGGCTCAGACAGTTTTGAAGCTTCAGCACCATCTCCCATGTTACATAAAGGGTTACCTTGGAACAACTGAGCTAGTTCAAAAGAAGGATAATACATAGCCTCATATTCACTGTCATCTGACTCAGAATGATTGTAATCATTAACTACAGCAGAATGTGATGGAGTCTCTGGTAGGTGAAAAGCAGGAACAGCGGTTGGCTGATTTGATTGTTTTCTTCGAGCAGCAGATCTGGTAACAGGCCCAGTGGGGATATCAGCTTGAGATGCAGAGTCTATAATAATCTGGACAATTTGTAAAAGGTGATTGTGGTGCATTGTCTTTACAGCTCTTGGGTAGTTTTCAGAATACACTTTGCAGACTGGCAAATGATCCAGCTTGCTGTTAACAATGTATGGGATGTGAATCCACTGGTCAGCAATTTTATGTTTCCCTTGAAAACTCAAATTTCTCATTAATACAATGTCTCTGGGTTGTAATTCCTGAGCTTTAACACATTTGTTGTGTCTCTGTTTGTTGGTTAAGTTTTTCTTTGCAGCCATTGTATGTGCAAGTTGATAGGCATGATTAAGGTGAGCTTCGAGCTCTTGTACATACTGTAAATAATTGTCTGCTTGGATTCCATTTGGTGACACTCCAAAACAGACATCTATGGGTAAACGTGCTTCTCATCCAAAAATCTATTTATACGGTGAAAATCCAGTGGCATCATTACGAGTGCAATTATTAACATGCACCAAGGTACATATTTGTTTACTCCACCTGGGGTTTGTCCTTTGGGTGAAGTGTGTCCTGGATGTCCAATGATGTTCTATTAAATCTTCTGGGCTGCAGATCTCCTTGTAGGTGATATGGTGTGGTTCTTGACTTTCTCACACTCCAGAGCGAGAGTATTTCTTTGATTAACTGGCTTACAAAGTCTCTCCCTTGGTTGGAATGGATCTGCTGTAGGGTAACGCAGTTGACAAAAAACTTTTCAACAAGCACTTTGGCAACAGTGGCTGCTTTTTGGTCCTTGGTCAGGTAGGCCTGTGCATAATGAGTGAAGTGGTCTGTCACAGCAAGAGCGTTGCCAATGTTTTTTGCATCTGGCTCCAAATTTAAAAGTCAATACATGCGAGGCTCCATGGGTGCACTGGTGGCAATATTAACCAAGGGCACTGCTCTTTGTAGCTGGGCTTTTTCTTTGAAGGCATCTGCTACAGGTTTTGATATACTGATCAATGTCTGCACCCATTATGGGCCAGTAGAACCAGGCATGGGCTAAATCAGCTGTCCTTTCACTGCCCAATGTCCAGTTTAGTTATAGAGTGGTTGTAGGACCACACGCTTGAACTTAGAAGGCAACACTAATTGCTGTCACCTGACATGTTTCGCTCAATAGGAGCTTTCTCAAAGGTGTCTTTGAGAAAGCTCCTATTGAGCGAAATGTGTCAGATGATCCAGGACGCTGCCAGGAAGTAGGAAGTAATCCATAGGGAGTGGTGTGTGTGCCTTTTTGTAAGAACGCTCTGGATTATATCTTTTATCTTGCTGTTCGAACTAATAAAAGGAACTATACTTTGCACAACAAGAAGAGTCTGGAGTTGGTGAGTTTTGTACTCAGATTTTTGACTGTGACTGTAAGACATTTTCAAGAAATTCTTGAGCCTTAGAAAAGGTGTAGGTCCCTGATTTACATGTTTAATAACTTTGCCTTATCCATCGGTAATCTCTCTATACAGTAGTTTGTTTTGCAGTTTAAGCTTAAGCCCCTCTCTGAATAGTAAAGCAGTTCCTTGATCTTTGGATTGTAGTTTGGAAACATTTTTCTGGTATTTATAGCATTCAGCACAAGTTTAATCATAGGATCATGATATTGCTCCCTTTGGATGTCAGCAGGAGTGAGCTGAGGCAGAGTGCTTAAATCCAAGGCTGCAAAGTTGCAATAGGCTACAGGGACACAGGTTTCTGGAGGTCCCAGGCAATCAACCAGGCAATCTACGGTTTCAGAAGACGGGTGTTCATCTTTGTCAAACTTGTGGCATAGGGCCTTCACAGATTGTTCCGACATTCTCACTCACTCCGAATTTGATACAGACCTTCTGGATAGAGCATTGGTGTCAATGTGATTTAGGCCTGGATGGTACTCCACCAAATAATCATACTTTGAAAGAGCATATAACCACCTGTGCCCAGTTGTATCTAGTTTGGCTGAGGTTTGAACATATGTGAGGGGGTTATTATCAGTTTTATCAGGATTTTAGCACCATAGAGGTAGTAATGCGGAGGCACATCATGGCACTCTCACGTAGATCAACAGGAT